>ML664177.1:28031051-28631051 GCA_007570785.1 Antilocapra americana | reverse complement strand
GGTTATCTGACTATCCCAGTTTAGTGAGATGCCTACAAGACTTCATTTAAATGAAGAGCTGATGGATATAGCATCATCGTGATGCACCATTCTAAATTTAGACCCCATGCTCTGCTGGAGATGAAAGAGCACATTTGGGTTTTCATAATAGAATTTTAAAAGATGGGTCGATTATGTGTGCATGGTTACCCAGCCCCTGATACTCGGCTATTCTGGGTAAGAGCTACTACTGGACAGCCTCATACATCAGGAGTTGCATTCAGAAACTAGTAACAGAAACTGGAAAGAAACATTTATTTCCCTCTCACATAAAAGAAGCCCTGAGATAAACAGTATTGAAAATTGTCCACAGTAGTTAAGACTCAAGACCTTCAATCTTTCTGCTGCACCGTGCTCAGACCATGGTCTCTATCCTCAAGGCCACTCGTGATCCAGGATGTCTGCTGGAGCTTCAGCCGCACATCTGAGTTCCAGGCAGAAATCAGGCAAGAGGAGAGGAAAGAGGAGGAAGCCTCTGTCTTACCCTCTGTCAAAGCACTTTCTCAGAAGTTCTGCCCTCCCACTTCCATTCCCAACTGACTGGCCACCGCTAGCTGCAAGAAAACTCAGTCCTTTAGTTAGGCCCATTGCACATGGAATAGAATTGGGGTTCTGCTGTGAAGGACAAAGAGAAGGATGGACATTAGGGAAGCAATAAGCAGTCCTTGGGACTTCCCTGGAGGTCTACTGGTTAGGACTCCATGCTTCCATAGCAAGGTTCCTGAACAAGGAAACTTGCTGGCCTGCTGCTTCGAATCTTTATCCCACCTCCTCCCTTTTCCCCTTCCTTTTCACTCAGCCCTGAATTTCCTTACTGCTTCCTAAGGAGGATGGGAGAAAGGCTCCCTCTAGGCTGATATGTCACCCCAGACTGATGGTTCTGCAAGCAAGGACTGCCCAGTGCCCTTCCATCACAGCCCGCCTGCCCACTGGATTTTGTCCACACATCACTGGCACTCAACACAATGTTTTGGACACATTAATGGGTGAACAAATAAACAGTTTGAAAGGAGCCATCAGAACAGCTGAACTTACTCTCTGAGAAATGCTCTCTATGCAACGAAGCACCAGTCTATGAAATGGACTTGTTTCAGGACTATGTCCCAAAGAGGAAAGCAACCGCTAAAATATGTTTGTGCAGTAAAACAAATGAGCTAGGTGTCAATTACGTAGAAACAAGCCTCTAATGTGAACAATCAGAAGTGAGGAAAAATCAATGCACTTCTTCTCACTGTGTAGAAATGGAAAACAAGCTTCATTTGACTCCAGCCCCAGGGAGAAACTAGCAAATGAATGGTTCCTGTCAAGGGCGCCTGTGCTGCCCCTCTGCCCAGGGCCTAGCTCAGGAAGGTGCCCACTGGATTGGTTAGATGGGTTCTGATTTTAGACCTGAAAGCTCCGAGTGAACACAGGGTGCACACACGTGCACACACATGCACATCACATGGAGGTATACCTGTGTGAGAGAAGGCAGTGGCACCCCACTCCAGTACTCTTGCCTGGAAAATCCCATGGACGGAGGAGCCTGGTAGGCTGGAGTCCATGGGGTCACACAGAGTTGGACATGACTGAGCAACTTCGCTTTCACTTTCCACTTTCATGCATTGGAGAAGGAAATGGCACCCCACTCCAGTGTTCTTGCCTGGAGAATCCCAGGGACCAGGGAGCCTGGTGGGCTGCAGTCCATGGGGTTGCACAGAGTCGGACGCGACTTACTCAACTAAGCAGCAGCAGCATACATGGGTGTCCTCATATGCCTTGTACACGGACATACATGAACACTATGCTTGCACATACTGCATACACGTGCACAAACATACGCACATCTGTCCACATGCATACACGTACAAAGACGCCATATATGTGTGTCCACATGGATATACATGTACATTCACATGCCCATGTAAGCACCTGAACGCAGATGCCTGCATCCCCTCACTCGGATAGGTCCTGACCTTTGGGTCCTCTGACACGTCAGTCTTGAATTAAAGTACAGTGTTGTGTTGGGTCTGGTCCACCAATACAGGGAGAGATGGAAAGCTTTCAGCCCTCCCAGGAATCTTCTAGTTTCTGCACCCTGTTTGGCCACCCAAGGGTCTTCCTTCACTCAAGAACATTTAGACTTTTTTGGTTATAATTTTATTTATTTATGGCTATGCTGGGTCTTCTTTGCTGCGTGGGCTTTTCTCTAGTCGCAGTGAGCAGGCTTCTCATTGCAGTGGCTTCTCTTGTTGCAGAGCACGGGCTCTAGGGTGTACCGGCTTCAGTAGTTTCAGCTTCCGGGCTCTGGAGCACAGGCTCAGTAGTTGTAGTGCACGGCCTTCGTTGCTCTGTGGCTTGTGGGCCCCTCCTGGACCAGGGATCGAACCCCTGTCTCCTGCATTGGCAGGCTGATTCTTTACCACTGAGCCACCAGGAAAGTCTAAGGACATGTAGACTTTTATGACGACATACAGGCTTAGAAAACCACATACGCATACTCACAAAAATCACACATTCAGAGTATTCACTAACATCAGTTTCCTATTACTGATATGGACATGAATTTGAGACAGCTCCAGGAGATCGTGGAGGACAGAATAGCCTGGCGTGCTGTAGTCCATGTGATCGCAAAGAATCAGACCCAACTTAGTGACCGAACAACAACAACATTACTGCTGTAAAAAATTAGCATAAACTTCATGGCTTGAAGCAACCCAAATTTATGATCTTCCAGTTCTGGGGGGTCAGAAGTTCAAAATGGGTCTCCTGGGCAAAAGTCAGGGAGCCAGCACATCTGCATTTTTCCTGGCAGCTCCAGGTGTGCTTCTGTCAACTTGCTGCCTAAATGAACTTCAAGGTGCCCAAGTTACCTCCAAGACACCATGATTTCTTGTACATCCTATGGACATAGGTGGTGAGAGCAACCTTTGGGGTTCTCAGTCCATTCGAGGAGAAACTAGGACTCGATTTTCAAGAAGGGTTCCTATATTCTTAGAACTTGCTTTTACCAGGCAGAAGCTACTGAAGTCCAAAGTCTCAGAGGGTTTTTCCACCGTTTGTGTGATTCATTTAGAGCAATGGTGATAAATGAGGGAACGTGGTAGAAGCTGAAGAAAGGCAGCAAATTCCTGCTTTGGGTTAGGGGAGGGGGGAGCAAGGAAGCGTTGTTTTCAGTGGATTGCTGGGGGCCATGCTCCTCGCTGGTGAGTCGTTTGTAATTAACTCAACCTGGGATGAAAAATGCTGTGTATATGAAAATGTTATACTATCCGTGTAATAATAAATAGTTAGCAGATGCTGCCAGGAAGAAGATTGTTATTAATGACTTTGGGGAGAAGAGGGGTTGTGGGAAATGTTTGATATACAAGGAAGTCATGGTTGCTTCCAGCTCAACTCCTGGCTGGCTGGCTGGCCCAGCACTGGAGGTTTAGAATACAGCACAGGGACCTGATCTGGTTTATTCAAGCTTGTGGGAACACTCCTCCCAGGATGGGGCAGTCTGGAGCTCACCTGTGCCCCTCCCACAGAGGACCTGCATCTAGACTTCCTTTTCCTGGACCTGAGACTTTGCTTCTATTCTGAGCACTTGAAAGGCATCTGGATGTAACTGGGGCTCAGCCAGGAGGAGCCACAATACAATGGTTAACACAATAGTGCAGGAGAGCCTGGTGGGTAAGCCCACAGCTTATTTATTTGGGGCTGCATCAGGTCTCAGTTGCAGGATGTGAGATCTTTCACTGTGGTGCACATGCTCCTTGTCGTGGTGTGTGGGCTCAGTTGCCCGGTGGCATGTGTGATCTTAGTTCTCCTACCAGGGATCGAACCCCTGCCCCTTGCATTGGCAGGCAGATTCTTAACCATTGGACCCCCAGGAAAGTCCCCAGGATCCTGTTTGCCTGTGGCTTCAGCATGTGATAGTGGTGTTGTATGGTTTTAAGCAAATAGATGACTTCTCTGGTCCTCACTTTCCTGATCTCTGAAATGGGTGACACCAATGGGTATCATCTCTGAGTACTTTTGAAGACTAATTAAAATACATAAAATAGATAATGCATACATAATACGTATAACTCTTAGACCAATTCTTGGCTGGTAGTGATAAGCCCCTACATGTTTACGACGGTGAAGCTTCAAACTCCTCACCGCGACTATCTCCATGTTCAGACACTCCATCTCCCACTACACTTACCTCTGGCACACCTGCTCCCTCCATAAGGCAGTGTAGCCAAGAATTTGAGAGCACAAACTTGGGGCCCCACAGCACCACCTCCAAGCTCTGCTCTTCCTCTCACCTTGTGATTACTAAGCATGTTACCTAATCCCCTGGTTGCCGTGGTCCCACATATAGAATGAAGTAATAACAGTACCTGTCACGTTGATACTATTGTAGGGGTTGAGAGGAAGGCTCATAAGCCTCCACACAGCACCAGGCACACAGGGACTCTCTCTCTCTCAGTGCTAGGTGTAATTACCTTGCCAGATGCTGCCAGGCAGGGGAGCTGAGCAGAAAGTGGCCATGGTCCCCAGAAACTCACCATCCAGGACTCTGTGCTGCCAGCAAGCTTCTACATTCAGGCTCTCTCTACCCAGCACAGAGGTGGGGGTGCTATAGATCTCTGCGATCTAGCACCACTTACTCCACTGCTCTGCTCTGCTCTCTCATTGCCACCCTGCCTCCACCAAATGCTGGTCCCTTGTCCTTTGACCCATATCCTGTTTCAGGCCACTGAGCCTTGCTGGAAATTAAATAAGCATCATGTGCCAGCCTTTCCCAGGCATTTATTCTGCAAATATTTATTGAGTACAGATGATATGGAAAGCTCAGGTTGACCAGAGATTAATCAAACGTAGTTCCTGCTTTCTAAGCTCTCAGTCTCACAAGAGATCCATATCACAAGCAAATAACATCAACACAGTATAAGAAGTCCTATGTCTAAAACCAGTGGAGAAGTACCCACTGGGAAAAATGCCCAGAATCGGTGACTTCTGAGTTCACTCTTGAAGAATGAATAAGAATTTTAAGACTAAGGATATTCTAAACAGGAAGTAAATGCACAGTCACTAATCACTCAAAATGCAACAAATATTTATTGAGCATCTACTAAGTTTCACGTGCCATTACAAGCATGGAGGAGATTCAATGAACAAAATTCTGCAAGTTTATGTCCCTTCCCAGATAAGCCTCTAATCTTCCCCTCAATATAGTATGAAAACCATGGCACATATAGAGGGCTGTCTGACACCTTAGTCATCTGTGGATATTCCTTCTTTTCTCCCTCATCCTAGCCATTGATTCACAGACCTTTACATTAGTCACACTTTAAATGTATCCATGATGTTAAGGGTCATCTCGTTAATTTCAGGCAATTCTGCCAATCTATCAAGATCTCTTCAAATGCCGAATAATCATTGGAAGGGTTCACTATCACTTCCCAGGTTTGCATTCCCTGCCATCAGCAAAGCGTCTGCCCCTGGCACTTTCACCCACACCCCTCCCAGAAGTATTAGGCACCTCGTGCTGGAAATCATAAACATCATTGGCCAGACACACTGGGCTGACCAAGCACAGCTGTTACCCCTCAACATTAAACCATTCTCTCACTTAAGAGCCCCAAGCTCTGACTACGTGCTTGACATTGTTTCATGGCTAGATATGCAGACATAACTAACTCTGCCCTTCAAGAACTCAACATCCAGCCAGACTTACAAAGCAGCAGCTACTGACACTAACAGGGGATAGAGGGAAATATTTCTGAGAGAAGGGGACATTTGGAATGGCTCTTAGCAGACACTAGGAGTTTGCAGGGCGGATAGGTAGAGAAGAAGAGCCGTACTGAACAGTACGTGCAAATAATGATGCATTCAACATTTGCAGCAATGTAGACCTAAAGAGCATCATATGCGTGAAGTCAGACAGAGAAGGAGAAATATCAAAAGACATCCCCTATATGTGGAATCTAAAAAGAAATGATGCAAATGAACTTATTTACAAAGCAGAAAGAGACTCACAGACTTAGAAAATGAACATATGGTTGCCAGAGGGAAGGATAGTTAGGAAGTTTGTGATGGTCATGTACACACTGCTATATTCAAAATGGATAACCGACAAGGACCTATTGTATAGCACATGGAACTCTACTCAGTGCTATGTGCCAGCCTGGATGGAAGCGGGGTTGGGAGGAGAATGGATACATGTATACATATGGCTGAGTCATAGTTCACCTGAAACTACCGCAAATTTGTTAATCAGCTATACCGCAATACAAAATAAAAAGTTTAAGGTTTGAAAAAAATTATGATACATTCAGGAATGTGTGAATAGTGGGGTGTGGCTGCAGCTTGGGGCCTATGGGGGTTGGAAAGTTGGATAGGGACCAGATGGTAAGGGGCCCCTTGTTTGGTTCTTTAACCCATGTCGTCATTCATCAGGGCCCCAAAAACATCTCAAGAAGCAACCCAGTTTTGTCATGGGGCTGAGTAAGCCTGAGGCTCCAAGTAGCATCCCTTCTTGATAAATAATTCAAAGCTCTGTCTTCATGGGTCCACACACATCTTCTCATTCAAGGAACAGTGATTTATGGACATGGCTTTCAAACACAAAAGGCTTTGATTCCATTTTGTTTAAAAAAAAAAAAAAAAGCAGAAGCACTCAGGATTTACTACACTGACAGGCGTGTACAGAAAATGAGAGCCAGAAGGCACTGCCGGCTATCTGATAGACATATACAGAGATGCTAATGTAGTCTACCTGGAGAGGAACTATCTTACCACCTGCCTCCCAGTTACTCCATCCTTTCTGTCAGCCCCAGTGCTTCCCTAAAGTAACCCTGCTTCTCTGCCTCACAGATGGAAAAATCATCTAAATTTTACGGGAAGCATGGCAAAAACTGAACCATTCAGAGCTCTGCAGCCTAGCCCAGTGCCGTTTGACCTTCTTGGAGGCCTTGTCAGTTTCTTCAAGTCCAGATTATTTGCTTCTGTAAACCTCTACAAGCCGGCAGGGTGGTCGAACAAACAGAGCAGATTTTGACTTCAGGGAGACTTGAGTTCAGCTACCAAGTTCTGCCACTCAACCAGCTGCCTGATCTTAGACAAGTTATTACTCGATCCCTCAATGCCTCAGTTTCTCATCTCTAAAATGGCGGATACAGACTTCCCTGGTAGTCCGGAGGCTAAGACTCCATGCTCCTGAGACAGGAGATGGATACCTGGTCTCTGGGCCGGATACCTGGTGTTGTTAAGTGGAGTAAAATTCAAGCTTTGTTCTCACCCAGACACTCCAAGAACAAAGCTAGTAGTAAAAACTGAGCTCTGCTAAAGCAAAGAGATAAGGTGCCCACTCCCGAGGTCAAGGAAGACTTCCTTGTCTGCACATGTGCAGGAAGGCTTCTTGGGGATTGAAAACAGAGGGGACCCCACCCCATAATAAGTGTGGATATGCATCCATCGGCCTCTGTGCGGGTTTCACCTTAGCAAAAGCTGTGCATGCATCTTGGGGAGGGTCCTTGGACCAGGTGTGAACAAAGAAACAAGATAACTGGCCAAAGGTAAACAAAGACCCGGAAGGACTGTCCTGTGTAAGTGATTTACATCAATTCCCTACTGTGCTCCTCCTTGCTCAGGAGGCCCACACTCCTCTCCAGTGTGTGTCTCTGCCTAGTTTCTGACGTACAGTGCTCCTCCTCCTTAGAGGGGATGTCCATACCCTTTCTCTCTGAGTGTGTATCCCTGCTCTGCTTCTGAGTTGGATAAACACACGGTTTTCCTGGGTGCCCTCCCGTCCATTGTACTGTGTCTCTAACAATAAACCTTGTACCTGTTTTTACAGTTTTTGCCTCCTTGAAACATTCTTGCTTTCAAACAAGGGCAAAAGGAAGGGTCACTTTGCTTCTATCCTCTAGCCCCTGATGGTCTGGGGGCAAGGACTCCTAGTTCTCATTCAGGTTAACCAGGTTTAATTCCTGGGCAGGAAACTAAGATCTCTCTTCAGGGCTACTCAGCGCTCTCCCTCCCAATGCAGGCAGATTCTATCTTTGTTCAGGGAACTAGATCCTACATGCCACAACTAACACCTGGCAAAAAAAAAAAAAAAAAATCCTCTTAAATAAAATAAAATGAGGGGTAAAAATGAGTAGGTGTCATTAGGATTAGAGAATGTTTGAATAGTGCTCCCGAGAATACTCATCTTTAATTCAAACTTGTGTTCAAAAAGCTTTATGTCCTTTTCCATCCTTTTCTGTGGATTGTTGATCTCTTTTCTATCATTTGAGCATTTCAGTGGTATAAAGTAAAAACCTTGCTTACTTTTGGATGAATGTCTTTATTATGGAGAAAGTTAGTTGGATAATACTTTAATCCAGCAGTTATGAGTAAATTTAGTGTTGGTTAGGTTGAACAAACAGGTTTTCTAATCACTCTGTTAGTGAAAATATATTAATAATTGGTGATATATTTTGGCAAAAATTTGTAAATATGCAATCTATATATATATACACATATACATAAAATATATATATATTTCCTAAAAAATCCTATGGCTTCACCTCTAGACTGTGTATCTTACAAAAGCTCAAAGTTGTAACCTTGTTTATAAAAACGAAAGAAAAAGTGGAAATGATTTAAACATCTGTCCATATCTGAATGGATAAATTAGAGTACTTTCATACAAATAAAATTCTACACAACCATTTTTGAAAGTGCCATATGTACAGACTTGGCACAAAGTCCACAACATATTGTAAAGTGAAAAGGGAAGTTTCAGCACAATATGTGTAGTGTTAATACGTGTTTTTTATTTTTAAAGTCATATATAATAAAAATAGCTAATTTATCGAATGCTTATTCTTTGCCAGGCACCTATCTAAATACTAATCCTTAAACAAACTTATGAGTACTATTACACAATTTTTCAGAAGAAATTGAGTCATCAGGAAGTTAAGCAACTTCAGTAAGTAAGGTTAACTTCACCAGTGCTGCGAAGTTAGTAAGGGATGTAGTCCAGAGTTGACCACGACTCTACATGTCATAAACATAAAAAGAGTCTTAAACCAGGCGGGAGAAGGAGGGGACTTTCTCCACCCATTTTATCCACTTTTTGTGTTGTTTGGATTTGTTACAATGACCATGTAATTGAAAAATAAAAATTTTATAAAAGCGCCCAACCATGTGGAACTCTTTCCTGGGATGGGAGCCAAGAGGGGATGGATGGAGGGAACCCAAAGACACTTTTCTCAGGCTGGGCTGAACTCAAACCTGATTTTATAGGACATCCCTGGCGGTTCAGGGGTTAAGACTCCCCACTCCCACTGCAGGGGGCATCCCAGGTCAAGGAACTAAGATTCCATATAGGGAATTCTCTGGAGGTCCAGGGGTTAAGAATCTGCCTGCAAATGCAGGGACATGGTTTCCTTCCCTGGTCTGGGAAGAGTCCACATGCTGTGAGCAACTAAGGCCGGGAGCCACAACTACTGCGCCCACGCGCTGCAGCTACTGAAGCCCACACGCTCTAGAGCCTGTGCTCCGCAACAAGAAGAGAAGCCACCGCAGTGAGAAGCCTGAGCACTGCAACTAGAGTAATCCCCACTCATCTCCAACGAGTGAAAGCCTGCACAAAGCAATGCAGACCCAGTGCAGCCAAAAATAAATAAATAAAACTAAAGAAGCCAAGCTAACAAGAGTGAGTTTTCCATTTAAATAAAGATTCCACATGCCATGCAGCCAAAAAAAAAAAATTTTTTTTTTAAACTGACTCTACATGAACTCTTCTTACATACCTTCCTCATCAGCAAGGACAGATACAGGGTTGGAGGGACCAGCTTCAACATAAGACAACCTGAATTTGATTCAACTGAGAGGACTTGGCCAAGCATCTTTACCTCTCTGAGTCTCCTCTTCTCACCTGCAAAGTCCTAACTACTATATCTTTACAGGTTTGTTGTAAAGGGCCAGAGAGAGCATGTAAGGGCCAGAGAGAGCATGAGAGGTGATCGCAGTGGCGGCTTCATCCCAGGCTCCTGGAAACCTTACATTGCTTTGGGCTGACATTATCTGGGAAGGTTTTATTGTACCATGTCGTCCACATCCAACTCTGGGTCCAAACTCAACTCAGAAAGAAAGAATTTCACAACAATATAATGATTTTAAAAGCCCAATGGCTGCCCAGTGAAAGTCGCTTAGTCGTGTCTGACTCTGCAACCCTCTGGACTGTAGCCTGCCAGGCTCCTCTGTCCACAGAACTCTCCAGACAAGAATATGGAGTGGATAGCTGTTCTCTTCTCCAGGGGAGCTTTCCAACCCAGGGATTGAACCCAGGTCTCCCACATTGCAGGTGGATTCTCTACTGTATGAGCCACCAGGGAAGCCCAGTGACTGCCCAAGTCTCCCCCGAATTTCAAGCCCCAACCCATTCCAAAGAACAGATGAAATAGGAAGAGAGATTTCTATTCCCATCCTGTCCAATGATCTGGTCTCAGCCCTTGGTTTCCCAAGTCTGGTCTCCCTTTGGGAAGACGTAACATCTCAAGGTTCCCTCCCAGTAGGTCTGGGAACCACCAGGACAGTCTGAGGCAAAGCTGAGTCATGGAAAGAAATAAAACCCACAACACTCAGGTGCTGCCTTTAGAAACCCAGACTAGAGGTTGCACTAGTGAATAGGGGACAGAAGGGCTGGGAGGTGGTCTGGCCTCTTTGAGATCTCTGCTTCAACTTGACTTTGATATGACTTTACTATTAGCCCTCTAAATATGACTCATTATTACCTGCTTGGGTTGGATAATCCAGCTAATTGTTCCGGTTTCCAGCACCCCTCCCCCACCCCATAGCTGCATACTGACTTCACAGCCAGAGTGTTCTCCATTCTGAAGGTCCCTCTGAAGCCTGCGTGATTCCCTGCAATCTCCCAAGCAGCTTCGTTTATCGCCATTGTGCATTCCTACAGATTCTTAGTTTAATGACGCCCTTTCTGAAGCAGCAGCGCTGGTGCCAAATGGCACTTGCATTTCCAGGAAAGCAGCCAAACTCATTACGTTAATAAAGGAATTTAGCTGTACAGAGATGCCTCCTTCACATCCATTCCCGAAAAACCCGCACTCTCACCACTCATCAGCCGCTATTAAACCTCCGTCTCCACCTGCAAAGCACTCGCCGCACGGAGTCACAGCAGGTCAGACCCATATCAGCAGAAGAGGACAGAACACTCTGTGCATGGTCTTGAATGCACGTCTCAGAGGCCTGGCCAGCCCTCACATTTCTCCCACTTCTGTCCCCAAAGCCGCTTCCCTCTCTCCAAGCCAGTATGAGCCCCATTAGAATCCCATGGATGCTGCTCAGAGATGGGACCAGACCAAACCTTCCATTAGACTGGATTCTCAGGTAGACCATCACCACCAGCTCCTGTCTGGTCTCCCCACTTCAGTCTGACCCTTTGCAGCCAAGGTCATCCCTCTAAACCACAAATCAGAGTCTATTACCCTTCTGCCTTACTCCTCTATCAGTTCCCCATTGCTCACAGGAGAATAGTCCTCCAAACTCCTGGAGTAGCATCAGGTTTTTCTCTTTTATAATATTTATTTATTTGTTTGGCTGTACCAGGTCTTAGCTGCAGCACGCAGAATCTTTGATCTTCATTGAGGGATGCAGGATCTTTAGTTGTGGCATGTGGGATCTAGTTCCCTGATCAGGGATGGAACCCAAGCCCCCTGCATTGGAAGAGTGGAATCTTAGCCACTGGACCACCACAGAAGTCCTGCATCAGACTTTTCAAGACATACTCCACAATTACTTAGCTCTTCACTTCACAGGCTCCCCATCACCACTCACCCACCAACCTCCCTACTCCACACTCCAGCTTCCCAAACTGGCCCTGCTCTCTCACTCAGTCCAGGCCTTTGAGTACCACCCTCCAGTTGCCTTCAACACCTTTCCCCACTCTCACTGCTTCCTCTCTTCCTGGATAACTGAAACTCATCCTTCAAGACCACCCAGAAGTCGCTTCCTCCTAGATTTCTCTGACCTTCCACATTAGCCTAGTTAAATGCCTGGGTAGTTCTTCAAACTTCTGTAGCAACAGGCATGCCAAGCATGCGAGTAATGCAGTTATGATCATCTTTTTTATTATCTGTCTCCGCAACTAGAGAGCGAGTGAGGAACCATGTCTCTTTCACCTCTTCATTCCCATATACCTGGCCCATGGTGGTCCCAAAAGATTCTGTGTTTTAGCATGGTCATCAGCATTGAGTTCCAGTCTTTCCAAGCAAACTGTCTCCACAATGACCCTGGAAGAAATTTCCTTATCTTTTCTGGCTTCCAGATCACTCTTCTCCACCTTCTCTGTGCTTGTTCTCTCTTCTGATCTCCTTACCCCATGAAGATCATGTTGACTTGTCAAACTGAAGCTTTCAGTATTTGCATTTCTCCCTACCTGCCAATGCAGGAGACTGTAAGAGAGTCAGGTTCAATCACTGGCTAGGGAAGAGCCCCTGGAGGAGGGCATGGCAACCCACTTCAATATTCTTGCCTGGAGAATCCCATGGATAGAGGAGCCTGGTGGGCTACAGTCCATGGGGTTGCAAATTGTAGGGCATGACTGAAGTGACTTAGCGTGCACTCCAAGAGAAGCCTGCATCTGGTCCCATCCACTTCTTTCAAGTGTCCCATCCTCTCCTCTCCAGCTCCACTGTTCTCATCTCAATCCCCACATCTTTAACTCCACTAAAAGTTGAAAGACTCTCTTCCCCTCCTGCCATCCTGCAAAGGAGGGTGGGAACCACCTACAACATCAGGCTCGGGTCCATTCATCTCAGGTCCTGGCTCCAGTGGGGTTTCCTACAACACATTGTCACTGTTCCACAGCAAGGATACTACCCAACAAGTTCATTCCCCTTGATAATCCTACACAGATCAATTGTTGAGTTCAGCCCATCCTCTCTGAAGGGTTTTCTGTTTTTGTTTTGTGTTTGGGAGGATTTTTGACTGCACAAGGTCTTTGTTGTTGTGAGTGGGCTTCCTCTAGTTGCAACGAGAGGGGCTACTCTCTGGTTGCAAAGCACAGGCTTCTCATTGTGATGGCTTCTCTTGTTGCAGAGCGCAGGCTCTATAGTTGTGGTGCACGGGCTTAGCTGCTCTGTGGCACGTTGGATCTTCCCAGACTAGGGATAGAACCCATGTCCCCTGCACTGGTAGATGGGCTCTTAACCAATGGGCCATCAGTGAAGCCCCAGGAATGGTTTTAGATATCCTATCAACACCAGCTCTTGGCATAGTGAATTCTAGAAGTTTACTACCCTCTGAATATATTTCAAAAAGTTTTCTTCTAAGTGTTGAGACACAAAAGGAAATTAGCTTCCTAAAAGTAGGGGATATTTGTGGGTTGTGATCTTGTACCACCACCCCTACCACAGTCTTCCAGGGTCCAAGATCCTCCATTATAGGAACTAAAAAGCATGGAAAAATTGGTTCAACCAAAGATCAGCTCTCCAAAATCACCCAAAGGGATTCATCAGACATATGATCGCCTAACACTGCCCTGGCTTTTAGATGGGCACTAAAGGCTGCCTTGCAGGAACACTATGGTCAAGACAAGGAATCCTCGTGAATAGAAGCAAGGAGAGAGGCTAGTTCAGGAATCCCAGAGCTGAAGCTTCACCTGGTCTAAGCAAGACTTCGACAGACAGGGTGCAGTCAAGAAAACTGAAACCATTCTAGTATTTCAAACACAGAGAATTTTATACAGAGGATGGGCCACAGTGGGGATGAAAAGGCTAAAAAGCCAAACAGGAATGAGGAAGCAGTTCCCAAAATTAACAAGAACAGGAAGCCAGCATCCTTCCAGAGCTGCGGGACTCAGGGGGACGATGATGTCACCAAAAGCCAGAAGCCAAGCCATCTGGCCTGAGCCAGGACCACAGTAGAGTCTCCCCAGAAGGAGGTGAGAGACCACTGAGGGAGGAATGTCCAGCCCAGATGCGAACAGCCATGCAAATGCAGCCATGGCCGGAAATGCCCTCCTCTGCCCACAGCTGAGAGAAGGGGAGATGCTCTCACTTCTTGCTTACCCCCAGGCTCAACCTTCTGCCAAAAATAGAAAGCAGTGCCAAGGGGCCTGAGAAACAGCTGCAGGAGAAAAGCAGGCATGGATCTGAAAGCAAGAGACAACAACCAGGCCAGGGATGAAAGGACAGACGCAGCCCAGCAGTCAATGCACCACTGTCTTCTGTTCTCCTTAGAGTTTCACTGCTTCCACTTGTGTCCTTTCTCAGTTTCTGACCTTTTAGACTGAAACATCTGTCCCCACAGAGCAGTCTCTTCGTCCATCCTATGGGCTCAACTAATTCTCCAAATACTTATTATGAACCAAGTATGTGCCAGGCACTCTTCAGGGCAGTGGAAGGAAGGGAATATAAAAAGAAAGAAAATACAATTCTTGTCTTCAAGGAGCTCATGGTCTGAGGGAGGGGATAAACAGAAGAGCACAGCTCTCTATAACAGGGAATGATTTATGTGAGACCTAAGAAGAAACTGTGCTTTCCCGATGTAGCTCACCTGGTAAAGAATCCACCCACAGTGTGGGAGACCTAGGTTCGATCCCTAGGTGGGGAAGATTCCCTGGAGAAGGGAATGGCTACCCACTCCAGTATTCTAGAGCTTCCTTGGTGACTCAGATGGTAAAGAATTCACCTGCAATGTGGGAGAACTGGGTTCAATCCTTGGGTTGGGAAGATCCCCTGGAGAAGGGAACGGCTACCCACTCCAGTATTCTTGCACAGAGAATTTCATGGACAGAGGAGCAAGACAGGCTGCAGTCTATGGGGTCGCAAAGAGTTGGACATGACTGAGCAACTTTCACTTTTAAGAAGAAACTGTGCTTAGGAAAACAGATTTCCAGGAAGAGGTGACATCTGATCTGGACCTTAGATGAGAAGAGGAGAAAGGCATCTCAGGTAGACGGCGCCGTCTGACCAAAGGTACCAAGTGGATGACAGAACATGGTGGCTTGAAGGACACCAAGAAGATGAGATTGGAGTGGAGAGCTCATGCAGAGAGGACCTGAAGTGCAGACCAAGGTCAGAAGACCTGGAACACCATCCGGCAATGGGCAGCCATCAGAGGGGTTTATCCAGGGGTGTGGTATGATCAGGTTTGTGTTCTATAAGAATCTCTCCGGATGCCTACATGGAAGATGAGTTGGGAGCAGGAAGATCAGAGGCACAGACAATAGTTTGAAAAGTGACTATCACAGGAATCCAGATCAAAAGACCCTGATCTGCTGGCTGCAGGCCACGCCTCCTTGAGAAAGTGGACCCCCGCTTATCTGCCACAGACCCACCAGGCAGCAAGGCCCTGTCCTGTGAGCTGACCAAACATGATCAGAGTAGGAGCCCAGGAGCTCCTTGGGAGGTGGGTGAGATGTCCCATGAATGGCATCTGCTTCCTCCTCCAAGTTTTTCATCACCCAGTCTCCCTCTAGGACCTCAACTCGAACACCTACCGAGTTGCTTGTCAACCAGCGCCCTCCACAGACCCACAGAAAGGCCCATGGGTTTGCAGAAAGATCTCCCTGTCTTGGTTCCAGAGCCTCCCAAACTGCTCTTGGCTTTCTCTCATGGCTCAAAGTCCTGCAGTCTTATTTCTGTCAAACTATCACCACCTGTTGGCCAAGGAAAATTTTGTCAAGGAAAGAGAGCCTTGAGAAACGGAGTTTAATGACCAGTTGACATAGCAGATTTGCAGTTTTCTAAGGAGGCTCAGCAGGGTTGTCACAAGGGGCCTCATTAGTTCTCCATGCTTAGCCCTAGATCGCTGAGGAGTTGACCTGTTCTTACAGGCTCCTAGAAGGAAATTCCATGCTTCCCTCCCATAACTTGTCCCTGCACTGAGCACCTCCCATTGGGCAGAAGTCCTACCCCAGAGCGCATCCCAGGCCCTCCTCCCCCAGCTAAAGCCCCTTTGCTCTGACCGACGTCGGTGAAGCTGCATCAGCTGCATTTCCAGTCAAAACTCCAGGGAGAGGGAGGAAGTGACAGTCCACCCAATGTAATGGACACAGGTGTGTTCTGAGAGATTGAGGCTGCCCCAGTGGCGAGGACCAGAATTAGCTCAAGATGCACAGCCAGGGGGCCTCCCTGGTGGCCCAGTGGTTAAGAACTCACCTTCCAGTGCAGGAAATACAGGTTCGGTCCTTGGTCAGGGAACTAAGATCCTACATATCTCAGGGTAACTGAACCTACGTGCCACAAGAAAGATCCAACACAGCCAAAATTTAAATAAATACATAGAAGTAATTTTTTTAAAAATTAAGATATACAGCCAAGCTGTATCCCAATTGGCTTTTAGAAGCAGACTTGGGACTGCTGAGCAGATAAGCTTGTTGGAGATGGATACACTCACCAGTCACCTCTCAGCACATTGGAGGCAACAAAGGGCATGGAGATGAAGATGCGGGTTTTGAAGTCTCTCAGGCCTGGTCTCATCTGCAAAAAAAAAGAACAATGATCCTCAGTGATCCAGTTTTCATCTTAGGAAACTGCTGGGAAGATGAAGGGAGCTAGCTCCTCGAAGTGCCAGGTGTGAAATGGATCCCATTCACTAGGTCCTATCTCCCCACTCACATGACAGTTGTTAAAAAACCTCTATTCAACCACTTTATGTGCTCACAGCCCATCTTGTTCTGGAAGGACTCATTGTACAAATTTATATTCATATAAAGTAAAATAGAATTGTATGAAGTCGCTACATCTATCAAGTAAAGTTACAATGAGAGCAGGGAGGTGATGAAATGAAAAGTGAAGATGGTACAAGAAGCACGGGCTTTCAATTATATTTTGGTTATGGTTTTAAGAGATGGGTCAAATGTTTGGCTCAAAAACTTCCCAGAGGACAAACCAAAGAGGCACTATAGCCATTTTCTAGACAAAGTGCTTGAAAGAGAAAACTAAGTGAGTTTCCAAGAAAAGCACATTTCTGAACCAAAATTTTTTAACATATATTCCCTTCGATTTAGAAATTGCTTTTCTAGCAATCTATCCCTTGGAGATACTCATGTGTATACATATGTGTATAAAGCAAAATGTAAATGAAAACAAGCTAAAATTTCCATCAGATTGGACTGATTAAATCAGTTGTTCCCAACTCTGGAATGCTATACAACTACAAAACAGAAAAAGAATGATAGATTCATGTATACTAACATGGACGGAACTGTCTTGCTCAAAGTCCTATGTTCCAATCTCCATTTTGACTGTGCCAGGGAGAATTGGGGAGGGCCTGTCCCACCTTTCAGAAGTGGCCAGGGAAAGAGCAGTGCCCCTAGAACTTACAGGTCAGAGAAGACACCTGGGCCCAGCATCTCAGACTGTGAAAGCAACAGAAGGTAGTAAGACAGGAGAGCAGGAAGGAAACTGAGGACCAATTTCACAATCCCTGTGGGTCATCAGCTGGAACACTTTCAGACATAGCTGGGAGGAGAGAGATTTTAAGGAGGCCGATTTTCAGAAGTTATCTGGCTTTGGGTTCAAGTCATAGTAATTTGAATATAAAAAAGAAAGGTCTCTTAATCCTAGTGGAGTGTGAGACATATGATTGCCTTCACACATTAAGTTTTAATAGCAACTAGTATTATTTGAATGAAGTGGGGTTTTTAACATGCTCCTAAAAGGCCCTGAAGCATCAGGAAGGGAGCAAAGATCCAACGCACTGCAAACAGATAACTTGGAAAATTCTAACGTCAGAAGGAGTGCGTCCATGGGTCCTCTGTTAACCATACAGGATGCTGTTTCAATACACAGAAAGTATTTGAGTGCCATCTAACGGCCAGAGAGAGCCTCTGCTTAGGAAAATAAAGAGGAGAATTAACGCATTCCGTGTTTGTTATTGTTTAGTCGCTAAGTCACATCCGACTCTTCTGTAACTCCATGGACTGTAGCTCGCCAGGCTTTCTGTCCATGAGATTTCCCAGGCAAGACTACTAGATTGCCATTTTCTTCTCCAAGGGATCTTCCCAACCCAGGGTTCGAATCTGCATTTTCTGTATTGGCAGATGGATTCTTTACCCCTGAGCCATCAGAGAAGTCCACTATTTATCTGACTACCAATGCTACTCAACGCATTGAGCTGGTTTTCTAGATACAAAAAAGACAAGACTCAGTTACTTTCTTTCAAGGAACAGATGATCTTAAGGAGAAGAGGGGACAGGGTTCTCTACCCTCTGCTGTCCCAGGTCCTGTGTTCAGCACGTTCACAATTGTTCATTTAACCATCACAGTACATTGAGACTTAGCTGTCCTTTCCGCACTTTACATACAGGATAGAGAGACGGGCATTGCCCAAGGTCACAGCTTCAGCTAGCGGCCGAGCCAGCCTCAGGACCCAGAGCCAGAAGGCACCGGAAGAGGAAAAAGGTATCCGGAAACCTGGCCCCCACCCCAGCTCACCCACTTACCTGTTGTGTGATTTGAAGCCTTCCTCCACTGGGCCTCCACAGCCCCAGTCTGCTGGCCTTGTCAACCTGCTAGACTTTGAGGATGAGTCTAGGATTCTCAGCTTCACCTCTGACAGCTTGGGGGCGCTAAAGCTCATGTGCTCACATCCCAGGACACGTGACCTGGCAGCCAAGGGGAAGTGGCTGGTACACTGAGAAAGTACCTAACTCTATTCTGCTCCATCATCAATCAGCCTCCCTCTGCCTGGCCTTGGCCCCCCAAGACCTGGAGTCTCCCGTGTTACCCAGAATTCTAGAAGCCCTCCCATGATATAATAATAAAAATAAAAGATAACTAATAGTACTTCCCTGGTGGGCCAGTGGGGAAGAATCCGTCTGCCAATGCCGAGCCTGCCCTCTAGAGCCTGTGCTCTGCAACAAGAGAAGCCACCACAGTAAGAGGCCTGCACACTGCAACCAGAGGGTAGCCCCACTCGCCACAACTAGAGGAAGTCTGCAGGCAGCAACAAAGACCTGGCACAGTCAAAATAGATTAAAACAAATAAACATTTTAAAAGGTAACTAATAAGGACCTACTGTCTAGCAAGCCCATGGAACACTACTCAGTATTCTGTAGCGACCTATACAGGAAAAGGATCTTAAAGAGAGCAGATATATGCATATGTGTAACGTTCACTGCTGTACAGCAGAGACTTATGCAACACTGCCTGCCAATTATACTACAATAAAAAAAACATTTTGTAAGAAACTGAAAAATAAATATTTGGTGTGTGTATCTAGTTCTCAGCACACAGCTCCTAAAACCCTTGCAACCTCTGTGTGATATGTGTTTTTTATGCTAGCAAGGTGACCGGGGTGGGGGCCCTTTGATCACTTCAGAATGAGGGCTGGTCCCAGAACAGTCCAGGTCTCCAGGGATAAAGGCTGAAGATTAAATTAATCTCCAAGGCCAATGACTTAATCAGTCATGCCTACCTAATGAAACCTCTCTAAAAACCTGTCAACCCAGATGAATGGATAAAGAAGCTGTGGTATATATTCCATTGTATTGGTGGAATATTACTCAGCTATGAAAAGGTATGCATCTGAGTCAGGGGAACTGAGTTGGATGAATTCAGAGCTGTTATACAAAGTTAGTCAGAAAGAGATAAACAAATATTGTTTATTAATGCATATGGAGCTTATTATACAGAGTTAAGTAAGTCAGAAAGAGAAATATTGTTTATTAACAGATATATATGAAATCTAGGAAAATAGTACTGACAAACATATTTGCAGGGCAGGAAAAGAGATGCAGACATACAGAAGGGACTTGTGGATTCTCAGGGGAAGGAGAGGGTAGGATGAATTGAGAGAGTAGCACTGAAATATATACATTACTATGTGTAAAACAGATAGCGAGTGAGAAATGGCTGCATAACACAGGGAGATCAATCCAGTACTCTGTGACACCTCGAGGGGTGGGGTGGCAAAGAGGTTCAAGAGGGAGGGGATACATGTATACTTATGCCTGATTCATGTTGTTGTATGGCAGAACCCAATACAACATTGCAAAGCAATTATCCTCCAATTAAAAATAAATTTTTAAAAAAATGTCAACTTTACCACGTGTTATTCCCCCTTTACAAGAAACTGGTAACTAAATTGTTTTCCTGAGTTCTATGAGTTGTTCTAACAAATGATCAAGCCTGAGAAGGTGTCCTGGGGAATCTCTTCAAACAAAAAGATAGAGAACCCAGGAAACCCCATTTGCAACTGGTGTCTGAAGTGGGGGTGGTTTTGTGGGACTGAGCCCCATCAACAGTGGGGTCTTCACTTACTCTGGGTAGTTAGTGTCAGAAGTGAATTGAGGACTTCCCGGGTAGCACAGTGTGTAAGAATCCGCCTGCTAATGCACACAACAGGAGTTCAATCCCTGGTCCAGGAGAATCTCAGATGCCTCAGGGCAACAAAGCCCACATGTGCCACAACTACTGAGCCTGTGCCCTAGAGCCTGGGAGCCACAGCTACTGAAGCTTGCGTGCCTAGAGACCAGGCTCTGCAACAAAAGAAGCCACAGCAATGAGAAACCCAGGCACAGCAACGAAGACCCAGGGCTGCCAAAATAAATTTTTTAAATCTTGAAGAAAAAAAACTGAAAGGAAGAAGTGAATTGAGTTGGAGGAATCCTAGCTGGTTGGGAGGGGGGGAAAGAAAACACTTCTCTCTGGCTATACCTTGTGCCATAGAGTCCTCCACTGTGCTTATTAACCATTAAAAAAGAAAAAAAACTAACATTTGTATATAACATTTTTAAAGATTGCTAAGAGCTTTTTTACCAGTTGTGGCTCAACTGGTAAAGAATCCACTTGCATTGCAGGAGACCTGGGTTCGATCCCTGGGTTGGGAAAATCCCCTGAAGAAGGGAAAGGCTACCCTCTCCAGTATTTAATTGGAGCTTGTTTGCAAACCTATGATGTCCCATTTAGTAGATGAGCAAACTGAGGCTCAGAGAGAGGTGTCAGTCACACGAGGAGTCAGTGTCCAGGCCAACAGGTGGCTTGAAGCTCCTTAGTCCTGGTCCCCTCCAGCCCAGGTCAAATCAAGGCCAGAAACCATTACACAACAGGAACTGAGTTAGGTAACATCGTGCCTCCACCGGGAGTCTCCAACCCTGAGGATTCTACAAAAAAGGAAGAAAGGCCATGCCTACTCCCCAGAGGCCCGGATTTGCAGGGTTGTTCCGCTTTCAAGCAGGAATGTTTACTAGCTGCATGCCGAGCTGCTCACAAAGCAGGAAGCCCCCTGGGCCTGGAACACACACCCTGAACCCCCTCCTAGCGTGGCAGGATGTGCAGTGGGGGGCTTCCTGAACCCCAGTGACTTGAGGGCAGACAGCTCTAAACTCAACCCTTGGCTCTGAAAGCCCCTACCTCCTGTCCACATCAAGACTTGGTCCCAGGTGTCCAAGTCCCAGGAGAAGGAAGACTCCGAGGGACACAGAACGGTAAGTACCCAGCGCATCTCACCCACCATCCCAGCCCTGCCCCTTCACTCTCCTGACCGACCTCACGCTTCCCCCTGGCACCCAGGAAGCTGACTTCTTCTAGGGTCTCCCAGGCCCCCTCTGGACCCCCCTCTTCCTATGGCTTTTCTTCCCACTCCTTTTCCCCTCTCTTCTCCCAACACAGTCTATCAGCAGACGCCCTGGGATTTTATAAAACTGATTCTAATGCTGAATAGGAGTTTGCCAGGTGAAGAGCAGTGATCCCCATGGGAGTCCTGCAATGGTAGGGGTCAAGGAAGTGGCTATTCTCTGCCTTCCTGACTGTCCTCACCAACCCAACATCCACCCCCTCCCCATAAACATCCCTGATGACTTGAAAAAAAAAAAAAAAAAAAAAACGCATGACCTGAGAGTTGCCAGTGGAGTTTTATTGAAGGCAAAATGAGGACTGCAGCCTAGAAGAAAGCATTTCAGATAGCACTTAGAAACTGATCCAAAGAGGGAGACAGAGGAGGGTCAGTATATATGTGATTTTGCTCATGCAACCTGTATTTGCAGGTTTCTACTCGTCATGAGGAGCATACCTCCCCATGAAGGATTTTAGTGCTTTTCTACATGTGAGGAGATGCAAGAATTGGGCTCATAAAAATCAGCTCCTGAAAAGACCTAATGCTCTAAAGACCTGTTTTGCCAGGTTTTCCTCGCAGGCAGAGGGCCCCATTCCTGATCTCCACCCTGAACTCCCTTCGGGGGATGTTGAAGGCCAGCAGCTGCAGCAGCACATGATTTAATCCTTGTAGAAGTAGACAGCCAGTGCCCATGGCAAGTGCCAACTTACAGTTGATATCCCCAAGGTCCCCCAGCCCGGCAGCGGTGGCTGGTGAAGCCCGGAAGATGGAGGACTTGGAGGAAAAGAAGAAAGAGAAGCTGAAGGAGCTCCAGGTGTGGCTGCCCGATAAGGAGCCCTGCAGGCAGTCTCCTGAGGTGGTCCAGGCTCAATCAGAGAAGCCAAGGAGCGTGAAGATCCCCTCACTTCTGTTGCATCAGTACAAGGAGGTACAGCACGGGTACATGGCCATCCACACCAAGGCACCACACATGAGCAAGCAAGGGGTGTGCACCGAGACCTCCGAAGAGACAGACTTGAATTCAGGTGCTTACAAAGCCTCCTCTGCCCACTGTCGATCTCCTCACCCCCCACCAGAGAACCCGCGCACACACACAGCTTCCTCTGGGTGATAATTTAGGACTACCCGATCAGGGGGGATCCAGACCTAGGCCAACATGCAGCTAAGAGGCCTCCTGGGGCGGGGAGGGGAGGTTGCTGGATTCCTCTTCTAGTCAAGTGGATTCCTAGGATCCCATGTGGTCCTCACAGGGCCTGGAAGGAGGAGGCTGGCATTCAGAAGGGCAACTGGAAGGCAGGGTTGGGGGTTTCATGCCCGACTCCTAAGCAGGCACTTGCCTGGCCTTGTATTATAAGCACAGACTTGGGAATCGGGCACTGCCACACTGGGCGAGTCACTTTACTGCTCTGTGCCTCTGTCTCTACATCTGTAAAATGGGAGAGTAAGATCCTGCCTCCTCGAACTATGTAAGGGTTAGAGGGATAATTCACATTAAATATTTAGCACAGAGTCTAAGAATCTAGTGGTGGTTTATTCCGACTCTTTGCGACCTCGTGGACTGTAGCCCACCAGGCTCCTCTGTCTATGGGATTTCCCAGGCAAGAATATTGGAGTGGGTTGCCATTTCCTTCTCCAGGGGATCTTCCTGACCCAGGTATCGAACTTGGGTCTCCTGCATTGCAGGCAGGTTCTTTATCGACTTTGCTATGAGGGAAGCCCCTATGACGTAGCAGGTACTCAAAAAAAAAACCCAAAACATAGGATCTCTGTTGCTACTGTTGCTGTCACTGCAGTTATTATTACTAATCAGCAGCCCTGAGAGGCGGGACTCTTTACCCCACCGGGGAGAGGTGCACAGAGGGGGCTCGACTTTTGTGAGGAGGTTGAAGGAGAGCCAGGACATAGATGCAAATCTTCTGGACCCCAAATCAGGACGAATCATCCACCAGCATCAGGAAATTGTCCTCCTATAAGAGGCAGGCTGCAATGGTCTGCCTCCTGACCTCCATTGGTTGAGACAGAAGATCTCTCTTGTTCTTCTTGGCTGAAGAACCCAGGCCTCAAGCCTGGCTCCTGCCCTTTCCCCTGGCAACCCTCCAACCTGTTTGTCTGCTCCCACAGCCCTGTCTTCCTCATTCTCCCACTCACCAAGTGCACCCAACCTGGAGTCTCCCAGCTGGCCCACCTCCACCAAAGTGTTGAAATTCTGCAAGCCTAAGCAACTAGCGCTCAAGCACTCAGTGAAATGGAGTCCAAGCCCCCTCGCTTCCGCATCTGGATATAGGAAAGGTGAGGCTTGCCGAGGGGTCCTGAGGCGTTGGGGGGGGGCGGGCAGCTTTGAAGCAGCCACTGGGCTTGTAACTCCATGTGGACCTGTAACTCCATGTGGACCTGTAACTCCATGTGGACCTGTAACTCCATGTGGACCTGTAACTCCATGTGGTCAGAAGGAACTACAGAAGGCTGGAGGAGCCAGGAACCAGGGTGGTGAGTACAGTGGGCCTAAAAATGATCTTTCAGGAGCATCCCTCTGCTGAGACTGCACTCCTTCCAATGTGATAGATGAGGATGCCGAGACTCACATCAGTCAGACAGTGAATCTCCCCCAACCTGGTGCAATGTGGTCCTTGCCCAGGCAGAGCTCCGCTCACAACCTCAGTGGACTTTGAAGATCCTGGGGGTCAGGGTGGTTTAGAAAGTTCCAAGGAGGACTCGGTTCTCCAGAAAAACCCCAAGAGAAGAGTAGACTCACCCCTCAGCCTAAGCTGGTTCCCTCTCCTGACTTCTCTTATTTTGGCCTCCATCATCCTGAGTCACCCAGGCTTCAAATCCCAGCCACAGCCCAGCCTCTTCCTCTTCTCATCCCAGTATCAGAGTGCAAGTTCACACAGCATCTGGAGACAGAGCCAGGGCTGGACCTAGAGCCACTCATTCCTGGTGCAGTCATTTCTCCCTCCATCTGCTACTGCTTTTTGAAGGTTCCCATCCCCAGCTTGGGCTTCCCAGGAGGAGCTAGTGGTAAAGAATCCACCTGCCAATGTAGGAGATGCCAGAGACACATGGGTTGACCCCTGAGTTGGGAAGATCCCCTGGAGGAGGAAATGGCAACCCACTCCAGTATTCTTGGCTGTGCTGGGTGTTCGTTGCTGCACATTGGATTTCTCTCATTGTGGCAAGCAGGGGCTACTTTTCATTGCAGTGCTCATGCTTCTCATTGTAGCGGCTTCTTTTGTTGCGGGCTACATGCTCTAGGCTCACAAGCTCAGTAGTCGTGGCTCTCATGCTTACTTGCTCTGCAGCATGTGGAATCGTTCCAGACCAGGGACCAAATCCACGTCCCCTGCATTTGCATTAGCAGGCAAATTTTTATCCACTGCACCACCAAAGAAGTCCCTTCCCCTTCCTGCTATACCTACTCTCACCACTCCACTCCCAAGCCTCAACAGTGATGGTCACAAACTCCATTGCCCTCAGTTTCCACCCTGACTTCACCCACTTGCTCCATGACACAGCACAAATCACTTCATCCTCCTGTGTCTCAATTTCCTCATCTGATCTACTCAGTTTCCTACTCTGCACACCACCCCAGGCCACAGTACAGAATTCATACACCTTTGAATTCCACACTAAAATAACCCATGTGCACAGAAGTTCAGACATACGATGAAGATTCTACAAGATGTTGTAGAAGAAAAGTGTTAGATTTTTCACGTCTCTCTGCCCACAAAGGTCCCCTCTTGTGCCCTCACCAGCTTTCTTCTCTCTTGTTCTTCCCCAAACACACACACTCCAGTCTCACTGACTCTGCCTTTATTGAAGACACAGAGCAGTTCCCCTCTGCCCCCAACTTGCATACCCTGAGTTTCATTGTCTGGCAAAACAGTGCCTGAATAAAATGATAAAGCATTTAGCAATTTCCCTGTTGATCCAGCAGCTAAGACTCCACTCCTACTGCAGGAGACCCAGGTTCTTTCCCTGGTCAGAGAACTACATCCCACATGCTATAACTAAGAGTTTGTATGCCACAATTAAAAAAACCCACAAGTTGTAATTGTAATTATCTTCTATTTGTGTCTGGGTATTGATTGTGAAAACTAACAACTTTTATCACTAAAAAAAAAAGCAACCCACAAGTTGCAACTAAAACTCAGTGCAGCCAAATAAATAAATAAATATTAAAAAGAAAACAACAGTGCCTGGGAATGAAGAGGACCCAACACTTTAGAATGCCACTTAGTAACTATTTGTTGTTGCTTGAAGTGGGCAGCTTAACTCCATTCCCCAAGTGGTTTATCAAAATCTTTCTACCTGATAGAGGAAGTTTCAGAGCATTAAGAGAATTAAATTGTACCTCTATCTTTGTGATTTTAAAAATTGGATTACCAACACCATCTCACAGGACTTTTGTGAGAATCTAAAATGTATGAGCCTGAAATGGATGCTCAATAAATGATCCTTTCTTGCCTGTCTTTCTCCCCAGAAAGCATTTACCAAGCTTTTCCAATTTCCCCAAATCATGAGTCACCAAGCCAAGAGTTACCCAATGACCCCACATCCACCGCAGTCCTAAGAGTCTGTGAACCCCCACGTCATTCCTGCCCAGAGCCCAGAGAGAAGGAGGGTCCTGGGACGGCTCGGCCACTGGTTGAAACATCTGGAAACAGCTGCACAGGTAAGGCCCTGCTGAGCTTCCAGAAAGGGGTGGGTGAGGCAAAGACATGGATGGGGGCCAGGTTGATAGACTGAGCAGAAAGAGTCTGGCAAACATCTAAGATCTCTCTCCAGAAATCCTATTGGTGGGACTTCCCTAGTGGTCCAGTGGTTAAGAGTCTGCCTGCCAATGAAAGGGACATGGGTTCGATCCTCGTTCCAGGGAGATCCCACATGCTGCAGAACAACTAGGCCAGTGCACCACAACAACTGAAGCCCAAACACCCTAGAGCCCATGTTCTACCACAAGAGAAGCCACTGCACTGAGAAGCCAGAGCACCGCAAAACGAAGAGTAGCCCCCGTAGCCCCAGCAGAGAAAAGCCACAACCAGAGAAAAGCCGGCAAAGCCGTGAAAACCCAGTGCAGCCAAAAAGAAATAAATAAGTAAAACGAATTTTAAAAAAATAAAAAAGAAATCCTATGCCAGAATCTCGCCACCTGCCTAAGGCACTGCTTCCAGGAAGCCCCTAGAAATTAAAACACAGGAGTATTATCCAGTACAGGAGATACATCACCTGATTACTGGACAGGCACTGGCCTAGAGTCAGAAGAGAAAGATTCCATTTCTTCTGAGCTTCTCAGCCCCCAAATGGCCTGGAGTAAGTCAGGTGGACACTCTCTCTGTGTGAGGCTCTGTGCTATGTGCTTTGCTTGCACAGTATAAAATTTCATGACCACTCCATGAGATGGATGTTATTATTATTCCACCTTGGGAATAAGAAGACTGAGGCTCTAAAATACAAACTCTCGGAATGACAGAGGTGGAATTCAGCCTCCGCTCTCTCTAATACCACTACTGTTGTTCAGTTGTTCAGTTGTGTCCAGCTCTCTGCAACCTCACAGATTGCAGCATACCAGGCTTCCCTGTCCATCACCAACTCCTGGAGCTTGCTCAAACTCATATTCATCAAGTCAGTGATGCCATCCAACCATCTCATCCTCTGTCTCCCCCTTCTCCTGCTGCCTTCTATCTTTCCCAGTATCAAGGTCTTTTCCAATGAGTCAGCTCTTCGAATCAAGTGGCCAAAGTATTGGTGCTTAGGCTTAAACATCAGTCCTTCCAATGAACACCCAGGACTGATCTCCTTTAGGATGGACTAGTTGGATCTCCTTGCAGTCCAAGGGACTCTCAACAGTCTTCTCCAACACCACAGTTCAAAAGCATCAATTCTTTAGTGCTCAGCTTTCCTCACCGTCCAACTCTCACATCCATACATGACCACTGGAAAAACCATAGCCTTGACTAGACGGACCTTTGTTGATAAAGTAATGTCTCTGCTTTTCAATATGCTGTCTAGGTTGGTCATAACTTTCCTTCCAAGGAGTAAGCATCTTTTAATTTCATGGCTGCCATCACCATCTGCAGTGATTTTGGAGCCCAAAAAAATAAAGTCTGACACTGTTTCCCCATCTATTTGCCATGAAGTGATGGGACCAGATGCCATGATCTTAGTTTTCTGAATGTTGAGCTTTAAGCCAACTTTTTCACTCTCCTCTTTCACTTTCATCAAGAGGCTTTTTTGTTCCTCTTCACTTTCTGCCATAAGGGTGGTGTTGTCTGCAAATCTGAGGTTATTGATATTTCTCCTGGCAATCTTGATTCCAGCTTGTGCTTCCTCCAGCCCAGCATTTCTCATGAGGTACTCTGCATATAAGTTAAATAAGCAGGGTGACAATATACAGCCTTGACATACTCCTTTTCCTATTTGGAACCAGTCTGTTGTTCCATGTCCAGTTCTAACTGTTGCTTCCTGACCTGCATACAGGTTTCTCAAGAGACAGGTCAGATGGTCTGGTATTCCCATCTCTTTCAGAATTTTCCACAGTTTATTATGATCCACAAAGTCAAAGGCTTTGGCATGCATTTTCGATGACCCAGCAGATGTTGGCAATTTTATCTCTTGTTCCTCTGCCTTTTCTAAAATCAGCTTGAACATCTGGAAGTTCATGGTTCACATATTGCTGAAGCCTGGCTTGGAGAATTTTGAGCATTACTTTACTAGCGTGTGAGATGAGTGCAATTGTGTGGTAGTTTGAGCATTCTTTGGCATTGCCTTTCTTTGGGATTGGCATGAAAACTGACCTTTTCCAGTCCTGTTGCCACTGCTGAGTTTTCCAAATTTGCTGGCATATTGAGTGCAGCACTTTCACAACATCATCTTTCAGGATTTGAAACAGATCACCTGGAATTCCATCACCTCCACTAGCTTTGTTTGTAGTGATGCTTTCTAAGGCCCACTTGACTTCACATTTCAGGCTGTCTGGCTCTAGGTGAATGATGACACCATTGTGATTATGAGTCGTGAAGATCTTTTTTGTACAGTTCTTCCGTGTATTCTTGCCACCTCTTCTTAATATCTTCTGCTTCTGTTAGGTCCTTACCATTTCTGTCCTTTATCGAGTCCATCTTTGCATGAAATGTTCCCTTGGTATCTCTAATTTTCTTGAAGAGATCTCTAGTCTTTCCCATTCTGTTGTTTTCCTCTATTTCTTTGCATTGATCGCTGAGGAAGGCTTTCTTATCTCTCCTTGCTATTTTTTGGAACTCTGCATTCAAAGAAGAATATCTTTCCTTTTCTCCTTTGCTTTTTGCTTCCCTTCTTTTCACAGCTATTTGTAAGGCCTCCTCAGACAGCCATTTTGCTTTTCTGCATTTCTTTTTCTTGGGGATGGTCTTAATCCCTGTCTCCTGTACAATGTCACGAACCTCCATCCATAGTTCATCAGGCACTCTGTCTATCAGAACTAGTCCCTTAAATCTATTTCTCACTTCTACTGTATAATCATAAGGGATTTGATTTAGGTCATACCTGAATATCCTATTTCAATAGAATAGAAAAGACCAATTCAGAAGAAATACACCTTTTCCTAATGCTAAATTCTGTTTCATTGGTTATTCCAGCCAAGATTAAGGTATGATTGATAAATAAAATTGTACTATGTTAAAAGTATACAGATTTGATATACATTGTGAAACAATTACTACAATCGAGTTAACTGACACGTCCATCACCTTGCATACCTTTGTGTGTGTGTGTGTGTGTGTGTTGGGAATGCTTATGATTTGCTATCTTAGCAAATTTCAAACATATAGTATGGTATTATTAGATACCATCATCATGCTGTACATCAAAGCCTCAAAACTAATTCATTTTAAAATTGAAAGTTTATATTCTTTGATCAACATCTCCCAATTTCCCTCACCCCCTCATCCCTGGGAACCATTATTCCTCTCTCTGTTTCTATCAGGCTAAATTTTTTTTTGTTTTTTGATTTGACATAAAAGTGATACCATTCGTATTTGATTTTCTCTGTCTGGCTTATGTCACTTAGGATAATGCCCTCCAGGTTCATCCATGTTATCACAAATGTCAGGATTTCCTTCTTTTTATGGCTGAATAATATTCCATTATAGAGACACAGGTAGATACCTAGATCAGTAGACTATGTCTCCTTTATCCATCCATTCATCCACTGAAACAACTTAGGTTGTTTCGTATCATGCCTCCATATCATGAATAGTGCTGTCATGAATGTGGGAGTGCAGATATCTCACCAGCCTCTCTACTGTTTCTCTAGTCTCTATTTCCTTTATTTCTGAATCAGCAGCCAGGATAGCATGTGGCTTTAGCAGGTGCTAAAAACACCTGTTGAGTACTGGAAGGAGGGACAAATGAACAAATCCATCCTATACCTTTATGTTTCATCTTCCCCTCCCTTACTTAGGAAGCAGAAAGAGATACCAGGACCAAAGGAGAGAGAGACACTGCTCCACCTGCACATGGAAAAATGAAGATTTGCACCAAAAATTCGTGCAGTTGCTACTTCTACACACTCCTTACCCCAGAGCCCGCAAGTCCTTGAACCGGGGAAGCTGGCATCACCAGGTGCTTGAGGTGCAAGGGCATTTGATTGAGGTCAGAGATTTATTTGGCCCAGACCTGGGTCACCAAGAAGGGCCTCGCACAGTCGTATTGCATGGAGTTGCTGGAATCGGGAAATCCACACTGGCCAGGCATGTGAGAAGAGCCTGGGAGGAGGGCCAGCTATACAGGAACCACTTCCAGCATGTCTTCTACTTCAACTGCAGAGAGCTGGCCGTGTCCAACCTGACAAGTCTGGAGGAACTCATTACAAAAGACCAGTCTGCCACTGTGGCTCCCACTGGACAGGTCCAGTCTCAGCCGGAGCAGCTGCTCTTCATCCTTGATGGTTTAGATGAACTGGAATGGGCCTCAGAGGAGCAGAGGGCGGAGCTCTGTCTGCACTGGAGCCAGCAGCAGCCCGTACAGACACTGCTGGGCAGTTTGCTGGAGAAAATCATATTTCCAGAGGCATCCTTGCTGATCACAGCTCGGACTGCAGCTCTGCAGAAGTTCATTCCTTCTTTAAAGCAGCCATGTTGGGTGGAGGTCCTGGGGTTCTCTGAGTCTTCTAGGAAGGAATATTTCTACAAATATTTCACAGAGGAAAGCCAAGCAACTAGAGCCTTTAGCGTGGTGGAATCAAACCAAGCACTCTTGACCATGTGTCTCATGCCCTTGGTGTCCTGGATGGCCTGCACTTGCCTGAAGCAGCAGATGGAGGCAGGGGAAGAACTCTCAGTGAGGTCGCAGACCATGACAGCCCTCTATCTGCACTATCTTTCCCAGGCTATCCAAGCTCAGCCCCTGGGGACTCAGCTGAGGGGCTTCTGTACTCTAGCTGCTGAGGGTATCTGGCAAGGAAAGACCCTGTTCAGTCCAGGAGACCTCAAGAAGCACGGATTAGATGGGGTCATCAACTCCACTCTCTTAAAGATGGATGTTCTTCAAAAGCACCCCACGTCTCTGAACTACAGCTTCATTCACCTGTGTTTCCAAGAGTTCTTTGCAGCAGTGTCCTTTGCCCTAGGGGACATGGGGGACAAAAGTGACCATCCTCACAGCACTGGAAGCATGGAAAAGTTGGTAGAAGTATATGGGATCAATAACCTGTTTGCATCACCGACTGTGCATTTCCTATCTGGCCTTTTGAGTAAGCAAGGAGCGAGAGAGATGGGGAACATTTTCCAATGCAAGCCATCTTGGGAGAGAAAACGGGAGTCACTGCTGCAGTGGGCTGAATTGGAAGTCTGGCGTGAGCATTACTCTCTGCCATTGTTCCACTGTTTGTACGAGATTCAGGATGAGGAGTTCCTGACACAAGCGATGGCCCATTTCCAAGGAACAAGAGCATGCATCCGAACCAGCATGGAGCTGCTAGTGTTCACCTTCTGCATTAGATTCTGCTGCCATGTGCGGCGGCTTCAACTGAATGAGGGCAGGCAACATCAAGGAGCATGCAGGCCCACCGACACAGTGCTGTGAGTACCCCCACCCTCCCTTCTCTGCGGCTCCTCTGTTGGTTCCTCCGTCCTGGGCACTGGAGTCACTCTCACTAAATTTAACCCCAGGGGTTCAAGGGTTGAGGCCTCCAGTGACCACCGAGGCGGAGCCGACCACCATCCCCCGTCTGCCTAAGATCCTCTGCAGCAGGGTCCATCCGAGGGACGTGCCCTGCCTGCCTCTGGGTGGGCCCGCTGCGTCCTGCCACTCCTTGTCCTCTCTCTTCGATGACCACCATATTCTCCACCTCCCGAGCTGACTGACCTGACTTCCCCTCCACGCCGCCCACCTGCCTCTCTTTCTTCCTCATGTTTGTCTCTAAGCAACCGCTCCCTCAGCTACTTCAGACACTCCCCTTGACGGCTGTTGACCATGGCATTGGTCCAGAGATCTCCTCCATCACAGAAGATGTGTGTCTGAAAGGTAGTCTCCATTTTTCCCTGCACATCTGACTTCTTTGTTTGTGCCAATAATGCACTCTTGTACCCCAGGCACTTAGCCTAAAACCCGCTACCCCCCAAGCTGAGTGTGACAGCACCCCATCAACTTCCCCACCCAGGTTCCCCCACCTCAGGACAGCAGAGTTTTCTCCAAACATCCTCCAACCCCATCAACTTCCCCACCCAGGTTCCCCCACCTCAGTTGCGGTATTGGTCATTTAGTCCTTTTATGATTTGTTCTGTGAATATTTATCTGGCACTGCTTTTAGGCCGGATCCTCCAGATCACAGATGAAGAAACACAACTCCTGCCTCAAAGAACTCAAAACCTGGGGTAGAAGACACACAACCACCCAGTAATGACAATTGAGTATGATGCTATGGTAACAGACGGCAAGGCATGATGTTGGCTGCAGAAAGGGAGAGAGTGTGTGTGTGCGCGCGCGTGTGCATACACATGCATGCTCAGTCATATCCCACTCTTTGTGGTTCCATGGACTGTAGCCTGCCAGGCTCCTCGATTTTCCAGGCAAGAATACTTGAGCGGGTTGCCATTTCCTACTCCAGGGGACCTTCCTGACCCAGGAATCAAACCCAGAAGGTCTCTTGTGTCTCCTGCATTGGTGGGCAGATTCTTTACCACTAGCACCACCTGGGAAGCCCACAGGAAGAGAGTAATCACACACAAAAAAAGTGGAAAAAAAAGTGAAAGTGTTAGTGACTCACAAAGAAAGGGAAAGTGACTCTCTATGACACAATGGACCATAGCCCGCCAGACTCTTTTGTCCATGGGATTCTCCAGGCTAGAATACTGGAGTGGGTTGCCATTCCCTTCTCCAGGGGATCTTTCCAACCCAGGGACTGAACCTGGGTCTTCTGCATTGCAGGCAGATTCTTTATTGTCTGAACCATCAGGGAAGCCCAATCACACACAAACCAGAAAAAGGTCAGAGAAGAAACATTGGATTTGGGTTTTTGCTTTTTCAGACTTTCAAGGGTTTTTTCTCACAGCAAAACCCATGTCCATTATAGGAAAATAAAAATATGTAGAGAAGCAAAAAGACAGAAATTAATGTCAACCAGAATGCCATCACTCAGAAACCACCATCATTAAGAATTGAAGTATATGGTGCTGTTGTGTGAAAACTGTACACATCTTAATTATGTTAAATTGGTTCATAGTGCTTTTCAGATCTACTGTATCCTACTTTTCTGTCTACTCATTCTAATAATTTTTGAAAGTTTGACATTGAAACTCCAAATAAAAATCTTAATTTACCTACTTAAAAAATAATTATAGGAAACAGTGGAACTATATGTAACTAGGTGTGTTTCTTCTGTATTTTCCAAGTCTGTAAATGTGTTATCATGCTTTCATAATTTTAAAATATAAACATTTTAAATTTTTTTTAAAAAATAAAAACTTTTTTTAAACATTGAGGTGTATGGAATTTCCCTGGTGGTCCAGTGATTAACACTCCATGCTGCCAATGCAGGGGATACAGGTTCAATCCCTGGTCAAGGAACAAAAATCCCACATGCTGTGCAGAGCAGCCAAAAGATTTGAAAAAAAAAAAAGAAGAAAAAGAATTGTGGTATATCATCTAGTCTTTTTTATGCTGATTTGCGTGGTAAAACTGAGGCACACTGGGCATTTTATTTTATAGTTGGCTGCCCCTCTGCCGCCACCACCCTGGGCTGGGGGCCCCTCTTCTCTATGGCTCATCAGTCTATAGCCCTTGCCATAGTACTCTGAAGTGTTCATCTTGTATGTCTGCTTCCACCTCAGTCCGGAAGTTTCTTGAGGGCAGAGGGGGCCATTTTCCATCTTTTTTATCTGCAGTGTTCAAGGGCAGTCAGGGAGGCTGGTCAGCCCTGGAGACAGCACTACCCACCATGTACCTCCAACCCTGCACACACAGACCACGTCTCTCTTACCCCTCTCTCCCTCCGCAGGTTGAGCTGGGTCCCGGTCACAGAGGCCTTCTGGCAGGTTCTCTTCTCCGTTCTCCAGGTCACTGGAAACCTGAAGGAACTGGACCTGAGTGGAAACATCTTGAGCCGCTCTGCAGTACAGAGTCTTGCGGAGGCCCTGAGGAGCCCTGGGTGCCATCTAGAGACTCTGCGGTGAGTCTGGCCTGGGCTCTGCTCTGAACAGGGATGGACAGGAGCTCTAAGATGGGCACTGACTCTAGGAGGGGAATTGTCCTTGCATTCAACAAGTGCTCACTGAGCCCTCTCTGGCCCACCACTGAGCCATGTGCCAGGGGCACAACGGTAGACAAACACACGCAGCTGTCTGTTCTCAGAGAGCTTGCAAAAGACCGACATTAGTCAAGGAGCCACGCTAATGAGGGTGTAACTACAGGGCCAGATAAGGGTCTCCAGGGGAAAATGTCCTGAAGGAAGGGACACTGGGGACTTTCCTGGTGGTCCAGTGGTTAGGACTCAGTGCTTCCACTGCTGTGGGCTTGAGCTTGATCTTTTATTGGGGAACTAATGTCCTGTAAGCCTCATGGCACCGCCAAAAAAATAAAACTACAATAAGATATCACTCTATGCCTGTTAAAATGGTTATTATCAAAAAGGTAGAAATCACAAGTATTGGAGAGGATGTGGAGAAAATGTACTTTCTCATATACTGTTTGTGAGAATGGAAATGGATGCAGCCACCATGGAAAACGGTATGGATACTTCTCAAAAATAAAAAGAAGAAGAAGAGCGCTATCATGTGAGCCAGCTATTCTACCTGTGGGCATTTATCTGAAGATTTTACTTGGGTTGGGCATCCTGATGAACTACTCATCATTCAAGGCATTCCTCATACATTTCCACCTCCTTCCCTTGTCAAAATTAATCATTCCTTTTGCTTTCAGCTGCACTTGACTTGTCCCTTTGGGCACCATCTACTTTTTAAGTGCCTACTATGTGCCAGACACTACTGTGGGCACTTGGTACAGCTAGAAATGAAAATGGGCAAAACTCCTTCTTCATGGAGCCTACATTCCAGAAGGGATGGGGACAAAAAGTCAAAAGAACAAGTAAAGTATATTGCATGTTCAGTTCAGTTCAGTAGCTCAGTTGTGTCCGACTCAGTGATTCCCATGAACTGCAGCTCACCAGGCCTCCCTGTACATCACTAACTCCCAGAGTCTACCAAAACCCATGTCCCATCGAGTCGGTGATGCCATCCAATCATCTCATCCTCTGTTGTCCCCTTCTCCTCTTGCCCTCAGTCTTTCCCAGCATCAGGGTCTTTTCAAATGAGTCAGCTCTTTGCATCAGGTGGCCAAAGAACTGGAGTTTCAGCTTCAACATCAGTCCTTCCAATGAACACCCAGGACTGATCTCCTTTAGGATGGGCTGGTTGGATCTCCTTGCAGTCCAAGGGACTCTCAACAGTCTTCTCCAGCACCACAGTTCAAAAGCATCAATTCTTCAGTGCTCAGCTTTCTTCACCGTCCAACTCTCACATCCATACATGACCAGTGGAAAAACCATAGCCTTGACTAGACGGACCTTTCTTGGCAAAGTAATGTCTCTGCTTTTCAATATGCTATCTAGGTTGGTCATAACTTTCCTTCCAAGGAGTAAACATCTTTTAATTTCATGGCTGCAATCACCATCTGCAGTGATTTTGGAGCCCCAAAAATATAGTCAGTGTTTCCACTGTTTCCCCATCTATTTGCCATGAAGTGATGGGACCAGATGCCATGATCTTAGTTTTCTGAATGTTGAGCTTTAAGCCAACTTTTTCACTCTCCTCTTTCACTTTCATCAAGAGGCTCTTTAGTTCTTCTTCACTTTCTGCCATAAGGGTGGTGTTGTCTGCACATCTGAGGTTATTGATATTTCTCCTGGCAATGTTGATTCCAGCTTGTGCTTCCTCCAGCCCAGCGTTTCTCATGAGGTACTCTGCATATAAGTTAAATAAGCAGGGTGACAATATACAGCCTTGACATACTCCTTCTCCTATTTGGAACCAGTCTGTCATTCCACGTCCAGTTCTAACTGTTGCTTCCTGACCTGCATACAGGTTTCTCAAGAGGCAGGTCAGGTGTTCTGTTCTGATATTCCCATCTCTTCAAGAATTTCCCACAGTTTATTGTGATCCACACAAAGGCTTTGGCATAGTCAATGAAGCAGAGATAGATGTTTTTCTGGAACTCTATTGCTTTTTTGATGGTCCAGCAGATGTGGACAATTTGATCTCTGGTTCCTCTGCCTTTTCTAAAACCAGTTTGAACATCTGGAAGTTCATGGTTCACGTATTGATGAAGCCTGGCTTGGAGAATTTTAAGCATTATTTTACTACCGTTTGCTGCTGCTGCTGCTGCTGCTAAGTTGTTCAGTCGTGTCCGACTCTTTGTGACCCCATAGACGGCAGCCTACCAGGCTCCTCCATCAGTGGGAGTTTCCAGGCAAGAGTACTGGAGTGGAGTGCCATTGCCTTCTCCGACTAGCATGTGAAATGAGTGCAATTGTGCAGTAGTTTGAGCATTCTTTGGCATTGGAATGAAAACTGTAAGGACTAAAGAGAAAAGTAAAGCAAAAAGGAGCAGAGGGTTGGGGCTGGGTGTGCCACTTTTAATAGGGAGGGTGGTGAGGCAAGTTTCCTACAAGGGGACTTTCAAGCACTGGGGGATAGAGTGAGCAGGTGAGGGAACAAGCCAGGAGCTATCAGGTAAGATAGTTTGTTCCAGGCAAAAGAAACAGCCAGTGCAGAGAACCTGAGGTGGGACCATGCCTGGAGTGTTTAAGGAACAGTGGAGATGCCAGTTAAAAGGAATATGAGATGAGGACAGAGATGACAAGGAGTCAGACGGCCAGAGTCTCACAAAGTCAAGGACCATGAATTTCTCTCTGATGACCTGGGAAAACGTGGGAGGATTTTGATCCAAAGAGATCAAAACCTGACTCACTCTTATTTGTTTCTATGTCTATCCCCCAATGCCTGTGCATTTCTGAGACCCTGGGGGCTAGAGGGTCTTACTGACCTCCACCTGGCCCACAGGTGTAGATGCTCAACAGGTTGTTCATGGGTGGAACAACAGATAAGTAAAGGCAAGGCCATCGTCACATGTCTCCCACAGGTTGGCCAGCTGCAGCCTCACAGCTGAGAGCTGCAAGGACATTGCCTCCGGGCTGAGCGCCAGCCAAACGCTGATTCAACTGGAACTGAGCTTCAACACACTCCTGGACGCAGGAGCTGAGCACCTTTGCCAGGGCTTGAGACAGCCAACCTGCAAGCTGCAGCGACTGTTGTAATTGCTCCTTGTTGGCACTACTTTGTGGGGTGGGCACAGGGAGGCAGAAGGAGCTGCCCTAGCACCACGGGGCAGAGAGAAAGCAAAGGCTCATGGAGGTCATGATAGATTCCCACTGAAGCCCTCATATTCCTCCTTAACTTTTGTTCTTATATTAGAAGCTCGCTCTTTTCTCATCCTGTATTGTAGATGCCTGTAATGTCTACACAAAACGCTGAAACCTAGGCATTTGGGTAACTCTGGGCATTTGGGAGGGCCGAGATAGTTAACAATGAGATCCAGGCATCCCAGTGAAAGACTGGTGTAGATTAATCACACAGCATCAATACAGTGAGTGAGCAGGATTCGTGAGAATCACACGGAAGTGAAAAGGGCAGCTGGTCTCTATCCTAAGTGGTTCCTTGGCTGAAAAAGGAATATTTAAATCTCCCAGGTTCTTGCAAGCCAGGCAGGTCTTAATCTTCCTTTAATGTCACCCTAGAACCCTCATAGGGCCTTAGGTACTAGAAGGGAAAACCAGATGCCAGTTAGGACATTGACTGGGGATCTTCACGTGTCTTTCCTGCAGGCTGGAAGGCTGCAGCCTCACGTCTGGCTGCTGTCAGGACCTGGCCTCCATGCTCAGGGTCAGCCCCAGCCTGATGGAGCTAAACCTGCTGCAGAATGACCTGGACGACCTCGGCGTGAGGCTGCTCTGTCAAGGACTCAGGCACCCTTCCTGCCAGCTCATATTCCTATGGTAAGGCTCTGCGGGCCCCTTCTGGGCAGAGGGCAGGGAATGGGGGGATGCAATGCAAGTGCTGCGGAGCTGGACAGAGGAAAGAAAAGGGACAGACAAATGCACGGTCAGCCAGGGTTCCTCACCAGCGATGCCACTTACTTAGGCCGTGTGACTCAGGCCGCTCTTCACCTGAGACTTGGTTTCCTTATCTGTCTAATAGGACCATCATATCAGTAAAATGCACGTGAACACTAGGACAGAGCTCAGACAGAAATGGGCTTGGAGCACTGGAGTCCTGTGTGGCTGAAAAGCCCTCCTTGCCGCCCTGCAGGCCCTGAGCAGCAGCCCCTATCATGTCTCTCAGCCACTTCCTCTTTCCTCCACTTCCTGAGAACAAGTCTACTGGCTGTTTCCGGCTGAGCCCTTGCTTATAGCTCCTGGTTGGGGCCCCGTCACACACTCAGAGAGCTGAGGGCCCCAGACCCTCCATACCGCACCCACTCAGGTCCTCCACTGAGCCCCAGCAGCCCTTAGAAACATAGCGGGAATCACAATGTTAGTGGCCCAGTCGTGTCTGACTTTGCGACCCCAAGGATGGTGGCCCATCAGGCTCCTCTGTCCATGGGATTTTCCAGGCACAAATACCGGAGTGGGTTTCCATTCCCTTCTTAGGGGATCTTCCTGACCCAGGGATCCAACCCGCATCTTCAAGGGGTCTGCAAAGTCTGGCCTCTGGCCACCCTCAGCCAGGACTTCCTCCTTTAGACTCTCAGGCCTAAAGGCGAAGTCGGGGCAAGATAACGAGATAAACATTCTGCAGGTGGGTTCCCCCAAGGCTAACCCTGACCCTTGACAACCAGGGGGACTCCAGCCCCCTCCCCACCAATCATTTCCGGCTACATAGCGCAAAGCCTCTCCAGAGCTTGGCCTCAGCCGGGACATCTGAATTTGTGGCCAGCTCACTGGTCACTGGTCAGACCTGGCTTGCCTCAGAGCAGCCTGTGCTCTGTGGTCCTGCAAGGGTTTCTGCTTCCTCCCTCCTGGAGTCCCTGGGACCGGACTGGGAGGGACAACCATCTGCATGGGGGGCTCCATCTTCTCCCTAGGGCACACTAGCTCCGATCGCAGCAATGAGTTCAGTGTGCGCTGCCCTCTACAGTGTGTTCTGTCCGTGGCTCATGACAGGCAGAGCATGTCCGTCTGTGTTAGAGAGGAGGACACGGGGGCCCATAAAGAGCAACAGCTATCTGAAATCTGAAGCAGCCCAGAACACAAGGCCAGGAGAACGGAAACAGGGCACTCTCCTTTCCAGAAAACCATCTAGCCTCTGAGCAGGAAATCCCAGGACTTACTCCTGGGTGGTCATCTTGCGGCTGTGGGGAATGGGTGTTCTGTGGTGGATGCTGTGAGCCACTGCCCAGATGCTCTCCAGGAATGAGGATGTACTCCTAAGCCACTGGGAATGCTACTGACAGCCAGCTACCGGGATGACGTTTGCCTACAAGGGCCCCCTCTCTCAAGATCTCATCCCCTTCCTGGAATGACCTGCATCCAAGGCCTGACCAATGTCAGTGTATAAAGACCTAGCCCCTCCCCCTAATTTGGGACAGCTCTGAGGAATCATCCCGACTTCAGAGCCTCCAGGAGCCTTGGCTGAGGTCATCACTGAGAAGGCATCATAGCCCAACTTCTTCCTCTCTGCCCAGACCTGTTTCCCTCTCCCACCACCCTGGTGTTGATCCAAGAACACCCCCTAATAAACCTCACTCTACTTTCCATCTTAGAGCCCAATTCCCAGCAAACCCAACCTGAGACAGTTTCCTCTGGGAGGTGGCAGACTCCACCATCCTGAGCCCCCAAGGACCTCGGGATCACACATGGGTCCCAGGAGAACCAGGCTTCCTTTGTGCTTGCAGGCTGGACCAGGCTCAGCTGAGCGAGGAGGTGACGGAGATGCTGAGAGCCCTGGAGAGGGAGAAGCCTCAGCTGCTAGTCTCCTGGATATGGTAAGGCAGGGAGACTCAGAACCCCCTCCTGCTGGTCCAGGCCAGGCTGAGTCCTTGGGGCAGGTCCAGAACCAAGAGATGGAGAAAGACATGTGGGGTGGAGGTAGATGCGGCAGAGCCGGGAAGAAACCAAGAAAGCACAGCAGCCAGAGAGAGGTTTGGGCGTTGATTTGTTTACTGCAAACGGAATTATGCCGCTCCTCTGCTTAAACCTTTCCATTAGATGAATGTGCACCTGCCAATTCGTTTCAGTCGTGTCCAACTCTGTGTGACCCTATGGACTGTAGCCTGCCAGGATCCTGTGTCTGTGGGATTTCCCAGGAAAGAATACTGGAGTGGGTTCCCGTTGCCTTCTCCAATAAGAAGATATTAAAAAAAAAAAAAAAAAAAAAAAACCTTGAATGGGTGTGTAGATGAGATTTGGAACTTGGAAAGCAACAACCACCAGAGGGAGACAAAGACAAAGAGAGCGGGCCTTGGAAGAGCCAGACCACCTCCGCCGCCCTCACCCCCCATACACATGTACACACAGCCAGAGAGGCTGGAGAGGTGAGCCCCAGAGATGGGAGCATCCCTCTTCCTCCCCAGGGAATCTGCTGCAGCACCCACGTTCTCCCAGTTTGGTGCATTTCAGCCTGTGACCGCAAAGGGCAATTGTCCCCTGATCCTCAGCAGCTGTACCTCACCTGAAAAGGAAAGGAAAGGGCTCCTAACTTTAGAAGGAGGATCCACCTGTCACAGAACAACAGGCCCTGCATCCCTCACACGAGGTGTGGGACACACAGCCGTGAACAAGGGCCCAAATTCCAGGAGCTCTGCCCAGCAGGTGCAAGTTATTCCCTCCCCACCCCCACCCCAGCCTCCCACCTCCACCCACAGAGCTACATCTGGGTTTCTGTAAGGACACTGATGGGCCCACTGGATTCTATGCAGAGCAGCTGAGCTGAGCTCTGAAGGGTGGGAGGGGCATGCTGGGCCCGGAAGGGGTTGATTCCCGGCAGAGGTGGTGTAGCTTGCTGAACTAGGGCCAGATGCCTGAAATGCATAGAAGCCGAGACTAGGGCTCTGGCTTTTGAGAAGAGAAAGAGCCTTATTGCAAGGTCCACTAGCAAGGGCACAGGAGGTGAGGCTCTCAAATCAATCCAGGGTTCAGGGCAACATTTAAGGGGTTTAGAGAAATGTCAATCTTGGAAGCTGATTGGCTAGTTTCAAATAAGCCAAACAAGCTTCTCGTACTGCTGGAAGCCAGATCGTCCTCTTTTGAGGGACTTCAAGCTCCAAAAAGGGCTCCTGGGGCAATATTTCTATTCTTTGAGTTCTGCAGACTGACGATTCCGGGTTCTGTATACTGGAGACACAGGTTCTGTCTTGCATGTGGGGGTGCTATCTAAATAACTCAAGGCTGCATTAATCAATTAACTTATTTAAATTTATATAAGTTAAAGTTTATTTAACTTATAAAACCAGGTTAAACTGGTCCATGTTTGACCTTAGCTTCTCTGAGGAATAGGAGGTCAGGGACCTGGAGCAGAGCTACTCAAAGTGTGGTCCTCAGAATCAGCAGCAGAATCAACATCCCCTGGGAGTTCGGAGGGCTTCCCAGGCAGCTCAATAGTAAATAACCCACCTACCAATACAGGAGACTCTGGTTTAGTCCTTGGGTCAGGAAGATCCCCTGGAGAAGGAAATGACAACCCACCCATGTATTCTTGCCTGGAAAGTCCCATGGACTTTCCAGAGGGGCCTGGCGGGCTAAAGTCCACAGAGTCTTGAAAGAGTCAGACATGACTTAGCAACTAAAGAACAGTAAGGAGCTCAGTAGAAAGACCCCACTCCAGACCTGCTGAGTCAAAATCTTAGGGTGGGCCCAGGAATCCATGTTCTAACCCAAGCCTTAAGGTGATTTTTAACACTGATCTAGAGCTGTGGGAGCAGGGAGACTGGCACAGGTGGGCCTTGGGGTGGGAGGTAGTACCTAACATCTTTAAGCCACGTTAAGAATTTCAATCTTACTCCCCAACTCAATAGACATTTCAGAGCTTCGGCATCAAAATTCTGTGCCAGGTTCCCATTTTCAGATCACCTGCTGAGTGGACAGTGGACCAGAGTGTCAAGAGCAAAAACAGGGAACACTTTAAGATGAGGCAGTGGTTTCAGCCACAGATACCAGGGCCTGGGACCAGGGTGGAGGCTGTGGAGGTGGAGAGAAGAGAAAAGAGCTGTTTTGGAGGCTGTGTCAAGGTGATCAAGCAGCTCTCAGACTGGCCAAGGGAGAAGTCAGGATAATGCCTCAGTTCTGGTCTAAACAGCTGGGTGGATGGGGGCCAGTCATGGAAGCAGGGACTACAGGAGAAGCCCAATGGGGATCAGAAGTTCAAATTCCAATAAGTTGAACTCAAGTGGGGATGTCGTGGAGACAGCCCCCAGCATCCTCCACAATCTCAGGGAGAATGAATTCTGTCCAGGAAGCCAAGTCTGAGGATCCTTCACGAGGGCCCACGTGGAGCAGAGATGAGCGATACATCCTCACTCAAGCGACAGAGACAAGCATCAGGTAGTTTGAAGGAGCCAGGCTGGGAGCATCATGATGTGGGCTTGCAGGGGCGGAGGGGGTGATGGCAGCTGTGAAAGGTCATTCCCTCCATCCTCCTGCCTCTGGAGTGGGACAGAGACACCTAGAGGAGACTCCATGAGAGATCTTCCACTCCCAGAACCTTGCAGGATTTCTGCTTCCCTCTCTTCCAGCCTCGGGGGGCTGGACTGTTCCTCTCCTAAATATCTACAACATGACTCATATGCTGAACCAGAGCCCAGTCTCTTAAGGCCCACTCGGGCTCCTAAGGTCTGGAATCCCCTCTCCATCCCTGCCTGTCCATCTTGGAGCCATGTTCCCCTCAAAAGCTGACCACCCAGGGAGTGCTGGGAAGAGCAACAATTCTGGGAAGTGAGAAAGGGGAGGGAGAAGGGTTTGGGCAAGGGGAGGCAGCAGGGTTGAGCCCCCTTGGATAGCAGGCAGACTGGCCTTGGAAAGGACCCCTCTGTGGTCTAGCCTAGGGGGCCGGGGGCAGCCAGGCAGGAGAACCTAAAGCTGGCCACTGCCCTGTCTATTCCAGAGGACAGCTCTCCTCAAGCAGCACAGGTGAGACCCTTCTGTCTGTCTTCTGCTGCCCCTCCGGGGGATGGGCACATGGAGTCTCTGGGGACCGAGGATGACTTCTGGGGCCCCACAGGGCCTGTGGCTACCGAGGTGGTTGACGAAGAGAGGAGCCTATACCGGTAAGTGAGGGGGCCTGGCCTGTCCCACTCCCCCCATCCCCATGCTGTGTCCCCACAGACAGTCTGTACCCCATCCATGGTCCATTGTATCCCCCTTCACCACACCACCATGCAAAGAAAGACAGGGCTGAGATGTTGGTTGGTGTTTTATTATGAAAAAAGAAGGGGTTTGGATGGGGGAAGAGGAACATTGGTTGGAACTTTTTAAGTATGTATTTGTATTTATTTATGTTTGGCTGTGCCAGGTCTTAGTTGCAGCATGTGGGATCTAGTTCCCTGACCAGGGATTGAACCCAGGCCCCCTGCATTGGGAGCTCAGGGTCTTAGCCAATGGACTACTAGGGAAGTCCCTGGAAAAAGAGATTTTGTTATGAAAAATTTTAAATAGACACACAAGTGGAGTCCAGAGAACTTCCATGTACCCACTATTCAGCTTCAGCCTTCATTTACCAACTTTGTTTCAACTATCCACTTTCTGCTCCTTTTTTTGCAGTATTTTTAAGTCCAAAGAAATGGGTGATTTTAGCCTTAAATATTTTGTGATACTTTTCAAAAAGTTCAAATAAAAACCTTTTCTTCCATAACCACAATGTCATTTTTCACATGTCAAGAAGTTTACAATTAAGCCTTTCATATTGTCCAATACCCAACCCTTATTTAAATATGTTCAAGTGTATAAAGTGTGTCTTTGCACATGATTTGTTCTAATCATGATCCAAACACAGTCCACTTGTTGTATTTGACATATTATATTCCTTTAATCTCACATCTTGCATCTCCTGCATTAATAGGTGGGTTCTTTACCCACTAGCACCACCCAGGAAGCCCACGGGAGCCAATATGCAAATTCAGATCCATCTGACTTCAACGTCTGTGCTTACTGCCACGCTATAGACTCCATAGTACCCAGTACAGGGCCTGGCATCCAGTATGTGCTCAGTGAGTCTGTGTATAGTAATCCAGTGTCCACTTCTCCCCATTTTTTGCAGAGTTCACTTGCCCATGGCCGGCTTCTACCACTGGCCCAACACAGGTCTCCGCTTTGAGGCAAGAGGGCCAGCGACCGTTGAAATTGAATTCTGTGCCTGGGACCAGTTCCTGAACAGGAACTTCCCACAGCACAGCTGGCTGGTTGCAGGGCCTCTGTTTGACATCAAGGCTGAACCAGGTGCTGTGGCAGCGGTGTTCCTCCCTCACTTTGTGGCCCTCCAAGGTAAGCAGGAGGGAGAGGCAGAAGCAAGGTGATGGTGGTAAGAATGGGCCTGAAAGGGGCTTTGGAGGTGATGTCCTGAGGGGCCTCATGGCTTCCTTAGAGAGGCTGAGAAAGCATTAACAGAAATGGAGACAGCTTTGCTCTCATTCCACGGAGCTCTGAGCATATCTTTTTTGAAGCACTTTTGTCCCCAGACTCATAATTATTTTTGCCTGAATTACTTAAAAGCTTCCCTAAATAGAAAGTACAATACAAGCTAACATTGAGCTCCCCTGGTGGTGCAGTGGGTACGAACCCGCCTGCCAGTGTAGGACACATGGGTTTGATCCCTGGTCCAGGAAGATCCCACTTTCTGTGGAGAAACTAAGCCCGTGGGCTACAACTATTGAGCCTGTGCTCTAGAGACTGTGCTGTGAGAGCAGAGAAGCCCCCACTTGCTGCCACTAGCCTGTGTGCAGTGACGAAGCCCCAGGGGAAGCCATAAATAAATACAACAAGGAGGGGATACCAATTATTCTGAAAATAAAACATTATAAAAAAATAATCTCATAGTCAAAAATTACAAACAATAAACAAGACATCACAAATGAGAACCAGAAGAAATACAGGTATCAGAACTGGTCCCGTTAAATGAACACATTAATTAATTAAAATAACTTAAACATAAGAAAATAAGAATCAATCCCATAAAGACTTCACACATTTTGTGTTATCAGAAACAAAACACAAAATAAATGTGTTTCATATACTTATAGGGCTTCCCTCATAGCTCAGTCAGTAAAGAATCTGCCTGCAATGCAGAAGACCCAGGTTCGATTCCTGGGTTGGGAAGATCCCCTGGAGAAGGAAATGACAACCCACTCCAATATTCTTGCTGGAGAATCCCATGGACAGAGGAGCCTGGTGGGCTACAGTCCAGGGGGTCCCAAGAATTCGACACAACTTAGCAACTAAACCACCATATACTTATAGAAATCACCCTGGGGAAAAATAAGCAAAAAGCAATAAATCACTAAAAATGATAAGTCAAATTTGGAAAAGAAAATAGGAAGACATTAAAAAAAAAAAGATGAAGTGACATGGAGGATAGGATACTATGAGAAGGCCTAGAATACACCCAATCAGAATTCCAGAGGATATGGCAGAGAGAATGGAGAAGATGAAATATTCAAAGCGAGAATTGCCAGGAAATTACTATGATCACTGAAAGATGTGACTTCTCTGTGCTGTGCTGTGCTTAGTCACTTAGTCGTGTCTGACTCTTTGCAACCACATGAACTATAGCCCACCAGCCTTTTCTACCCATGGGGATTCTCCAGGCAAGAATACTGGAGTGGGTTGCCATGCTTTCCTTCAGGGGATCTTCCCAACCCAGGGATGGAACCCAGGTCTCCCACATTGCAGGCAGCTTCTTTATCATCTGAGCCACCAGGGAAGCCCAAAAGGTAGTACTCTAGTCTTCCCATTGGGGAACTGAACCCTAGTCTCCCACATGACAGGCAGGGATACTCACCACGATACTAAGAGGAAGACACACGATGATGAGAAATCGAAAAAATCCATGGGCTATGACAGAAACATGAAAAGGTGTTGCTTCAGAGAAAGACTAGTAGAAAAGAGAAAGATGGTGATTATGGTTGTATTTAGTGAATTCTTCAGCATTTTGTCAGATGCTGTACACCATGGTGGTGTTATTTTCACATACAAAAACACAACGAACGTGCTCTCTGGGGGCCTCTTCTGGGATTAAAATCAGTCAGCAATGTTCTGACTGGTGCCCATCAGCCCAAGAGCCTTGCCTGCCTTGCTCAATGTCCCTCTGCTACCCAGAAACCACTGCATTGCTGCAGTTGCCAAGCAACACAAGAGATGGAGCCAGGACTCCTGATTTCTAAGCCTGTGTCTCTCCCACTGCCAGCCTTCGTCTCTCAAGCTCTTCATCTCAAACTCATCAGTGTCCATACCTTGTCAGATTTCTTGACTGCAAAGTAACTCTGGCTGATTTAGTCAGGAAAGGAATATATAAAAAGATTCCTGAGTAACTTGTAGACTTGACAAAAGATTAGGCAACATTAAAAAAAAAAAAAAAGGCAGTGTGGGCAGTGTGCGAGGATGCTGAGAACCAAGAAAACTAGGGAGAGACCTGGGCTGTAGGCACAGCCTTTGCAGGACCCTCCTGCCATGGTGACCGCTGGACTGTTGACCCCACTGCTACTGCCGAAAGAATCTCTCTTCATTCTCTCTAGATCCAGGTCCTGGTAAGGAGCCTTCACTTACTCAAGTTGTGGTCACATGCCTGCATCATAGCCACCAGGGAATAGCAGCTTCCAGGGTGGGAGGCCCAGCTTGTCTCCTGCCGAGACCCCCCACACTGGTGGGGAAGGGGTTCTTCCCTAAAAGAAGAGTATGAATGGTGGGTGGCCAAACCCTGGACAAGTGTATACTACCCTTGGCTGCTCCATCTCCTCACTGTCACTTCCTCCTCCTTGTCCTCCCTCTGCCTGCAGCCAAACCTGCCAACATTACGCAGTGGCCCTCATGGTTAGAGAATCCACACCAGCCAGTAACCATAGGGTCCATAGCTTTCCCGGCTCCCGGGCCAGGGGCTGGTCTTCTCTATGGGTTTGGCTAAAGGGAGTTTCCGTGGTGCTCCCACCCTAGAGATAGTATTGCCTGAAGCTCCCAAAGGTGTCAGGCCTATGCACGATGGCTTCCCTAGGAAGGCCACTGAGCCTACACTCAAGGACGTCACTCCCCCAGCCAAGTCTGACTCAGTGAGGCACTAAGTGCTTGCCTCTCATATCCATCCCTAACAGGGAATGATGTGGACATCTCCCAGTTTCAAGTGGCCCACTTCAAAGAGGAGGGGATGCTTCTGGAGAAGCCAGCCAGGGTGACGCCATGTTATGCCGTCCTGGAAAACCCCAGCTTCTCGCCCATGGGAGTTCTACTGAGGATGGTCCACACCGCCCTGCGCTTCATTCCCATCACCTCCACTGTGTTGCTCTACCATTATCTCCAGCCTGAAGAAGTTACCTTTCACCTCTACCTGATCCCCAGCGATTGCTCCATTCAGAAGGTGGCAATAAGAGCCAGAAAGGTTGGGCCAGGGTGGGCTTGACAGCAAATAGGAAACACAACCAGAGTCCCCTAGATGGGTCAACTGGGAATTGGGATGGACCGCTTATAAGCAGGAACCTTGAAGTGGGTAAATAATCCTGCTCCTGCCCAGCTATGGACTAGTCTGGCTCCCTAAGGTCTCCTCCAGCTAACTTTGCCACACCATCACTTATCTCAGGACAAGACTCTTCCCAGGAATCAAAAGAATGGGTGGTTTCCATGCTTATTGTTGTTGTTGTTTGGTCACTAAGTCATGTCCAACTCTTTGTGATGCCCTGGACTACGGTATGGACTCCAGGCTTTCCTGTTCTTCACCATCTCCCAGAGTTTGCTCAAACTCATTTCTACTGTGTTGATGATGCCATCCGACCATCTCATCCTCTGCATCCTCTTCTCCTCCTGCCCTTAATCTTTCCCAGCAACAAAGTCTTTCCCAATAAGTTGGCTCTTTGCATCAGGCAGCCAAAGTATTGGAGCTTAAAACTGTCTCTTTTCCCTGTTACCATGTCTTTTCCAACATTGCCCCAATTCCCACCCTGAGCACAGCAGAAGCCAAGCATGGGTTGCAGGTAAGAAGCCAGCAGGGGTGGTACAGCCCCCATCACCCACACAAACACACAGAAACATCATTTCACTTTGTTCAGACCAGGTTCTGTAGGCAGAATCTGAGTCAGGGCCAGACACATCTCCTGCTTTGATCCTTGTTCTGTACTCATCAGGCCATAGACGATGAAGAAAAGAAGTTTCAGTTTGTGCGAATTCACAAGCCACCCCCACTGACCCCGCTCTACATGGGCTCCCGCTACATCGTGTCTGGTTCAGAGAAGCTGGAAATACTGCCTGAGGTGAGCAGCCCAGGTGGTCAGCCATCAGTGGGGTCAGAGGTCTTGCTTGGAAATACCTGTGAGTGGGTCTCAGGGCTTTCCCAGGGACCGGGTGAACTGGGGTTGGGCAAACAGCAAGTGGGGCTTCCCTGGTAGCTCAGCTGGTAAAGAATCTGCCTGCAATGCAGGAGACCCCAGTTTGATTCCTGGAGAACCCCCATGGACAGAGGAACTGGTGCGCTATGGTTCATGGGATCACAGAGTTGGACACCACTGAGTGACTAAGCACAGCACAGACAGCAAGTGAGATTTAGGGTGAGCAGGAATGCTTCAAAGCGTAAGAGACAGGAAGTTGGAGAGGGTCACATTCAGGATGGGGACAATATTGGGAAGAGTTGGGCTATAGCGTTACAATGACCTCCAATTAAAACCACCAAGGACTTCCCTGGCAGTCTAGTGGTTAAGACTCCATATTCCTCCACTCGCCCCAACCAAAAAAAGACTCCACACTCCCAATGCTGGGGGCCCAGGTTCAATCCCTAGTCAGGGAACTAGCCTCCACTCTCCACAACTAGAGAAAGCCTTTGGGCAACAACAAAAACCCAGTGCAGCCAAAAATAAAGATTTTAAAAAGAAAGAAAAAAGCAGGGCCTAAAGATTGACTTCAGTCCAGGAGATGGTCAGAACTGAGCAGGGCCAAGTGAGGTGTCAGATGGGGGGAAGACCTTACTGGCAGGCTAAAGATGGCTTCTCACTCAGTAATTCTCTCTCTCTCTCTCTCTCTCTCTCTCTCTCTCTCTCTCTCTCTCTGCAGGAATTGGAGCTCTGCTATCGGGGCCCCAGAGAATCTCAGCTGTTTTCTGAGTTCTACATTGGCCATTTGAGGTCAGGGATCAGGTTGCAAATAAGAAGCAAGAAAGATGGGACGGTGGTGTGGGAAGCCTTGGTGAAGCCAGGTAAAGTCAAGTCCAAGAAGCACAGAGGTGGGACGAGAGAAAGTCAAAGAATGTGTGTGTGTGTGTGTGTGTGTGTGTGTGTGTGTGTGTATTATCACAACTTGCTGATGAGAAGAAATAGTCCAGGGGAGTTCTGTGCCTTTTCCTAGTGACAACAACTGATAGGAGCAGAATTGGAACTCACGTTCAGTTCAGTTCAGTTCAGTTCAGTTGCTCAGTCATGCCCAGCTCTTTGAGATCTCATGGACTGCAGCACACCAGGCTTCCCTGTCCACCACCATCTCCCAGAGCTTGCTCACACTCATGTCCATTGAGTCGGTGATGCCATCCAATCATCTCATCCTCTGTTGTCCCCTCCTCCTGCCTTCAATCTTTCACAGCATCAGGGTTTCTTCCAATGAGTCAGTAGTTCACATCAGGTGGCCAAAGTTTTGGAGCTTCTGCTTCAGCAAAAGTCCTGATTATTCCAATGAATAATGAATGAATATTATTCAGGAGTGATTTCCTTTAGGATTGGACTGTTTGATCTCCTTGCAGTTCAAGGGACTCTCAAGAGTCTTCTCCAGCACTACAGTCCAAAAGCATCAATCCTTCAGAACTCAGGTTAACCTGACTGTAAGCCCTGTGCTCTCTCTCTTGTACCATGTGTGTCCACTCTGCTCTTGAATAGACTTTGACACCCACAAGGTTTTTGGCAGTTTCTCATGAAAGCTTGGAAAGTAGATGAAAGAGGAAGAACTAGGGGACTCCCTAGTGGTCCAGTGGTTAAGACTCCAAACTTCCACTGCAGGGGGCACAAGTTTGATCCCTGGTTTGGAAACTAAGATCCCGCATGCCATGTGGCCAAAAAAAAAAAAAAAACGAGTAAGAACTAGATGCTAGATGGTTGTATGGTTGTGTGGATTAGGCCAGTTCTGGCAATATCAGATACTCTTACCAGGATCATTCAGTTATTGTCAAGACAGGCAAAAGGAAATCCAAATATTGAACTCTCGAGAATGGAAGAAACTTTACAATCTCTTAAACCAACACCAACACCCTCAAGAAACAAACTCTCCTAGACAGTCCTTCCTAGGACAACCAGCCTTTGTCAGTCATTGGTCACATTCCATCCTGAGCTGCACAGGCATCACAATGTGGTAGAAAGAGAATGGACTTTACTTGGTCCCGTCATGGGTGCAGACACAGGTAGAGAATTCACCAGCCCCAGAGAGGGCCCTTACTGCTGGGTCATCTTAAGAAAATTACCTAGTTCATGTGAACTTGGGTTCCTCATCTGTAAAGTGAGGATCACAATGCCTAACCTGTGGAACTGTTGGAAAGATTAAATAAAATGAGGTATGTTCATGTCTCATGCTGTGGTCCCTAGTAAAAAGCGAAAGTGTTGGTCAGTCAGTTGTGTCTAACTCTTTGCGACTCCATGGACTATAGCCCGCCAGACTCCTCTGTTCATGGAATTCTCCAGGCAAGTATACTGGAATGGGTAGCCATTCCCTTCTCCAGGGGATCTTCCCAACCCAGGGGTCAAACCTGGGTCTCCTACATTTGCAGGTGGATTCTTTACCATCTGAACTGGAAATAGTAAAGGAAAGCCCAGTGGTCCCTAGTAAATAGTAGCAATATTCTTCTTCTTCCTCGTATTAAGCCAACTTCCTTGCCTATCTTGATTCTGTCCCTTGGAGCTGACAGATCTAATTCTATCTCCAATCCATTTCTCCTGGGAGAGCCCAGGAGAAAGTTTCAAGAAGAGTAGAGATACTTGAAGACTGGGATCAAGGCCTTCACTAAGTCTCCTCTTATGCAAGTTAAATATCTCTACTTCCTCCCATCATTCCTCTTATATTTTGGTTTTTAAATTCTTTGCCATCCAGACACCTTCCTGGTAGATGTTCCCGTTTACAGATGAGCCAGGATGGACTCCCTGACTGTCCAGTCTTTAGGGAAGATGTGGAATACCCTTCTCCACCCTCCAAATGAAACCGATGCTCCTGAAGCCACAGTTGGAGCTCCCTTCTCTTGTGCCCACCTCCACACACCATCAGGTCACAGTGAACCTGAGTCTGCTCAGACTCTCAGGCCTTGTCCATGTGAGCTGTTGTAAACAGCCCCTTCTTCGCCTTATGCAAGTAACTATCTAAGCCCCTTGAGTTATTTCTGTTGTTTTGCTATTGAAATTATCCCATTACTCCCAAGTGCTAAGGTTTTCTTGATTCCTTTTTAAAAAAAAAAAAAGAATGTTATTTATTTGGCTGGGCCGGTCTTAGTCGCAGCATTGCAAATTTTTAGATGTGGCATGTGAACTCTTAGTTGTGGCAGGTGGGGTCTAGTTCCCCAACCAGGGATTGAACCCAGGCCCTCTGTATTGGGAGCACACAGTCCTAGCCACTGGACCACGAGGGACATCCCTTGACCTTCATTCTGATATCAAAATCCAGAACAGATTTGATCTGTGTGAATCTAGAAGGCCAAACATGGGCAAGGAGAAAGATGTCTGTTCTGAAGTTTAAGACGTTCTTAAACTATTTAAGGACATCTTAGATAGTTTAAGCTATCTAAACCCTGGTTAGTGTTCTACCAAGGTTCCCTTCAGGACAACACTGGATAAACCATGTCTGGGATGCTGAGAGAAACTGCTATTGTTCACTTGATGCCTCCTATCCCTCTCCCACCCTCTGTCTAATCATGGCCTCTGGGCCTCAGTTTCCCCATATGCATAAGGAAGGGATGCACCTGGATAATCTCGAAAGGCCCTTCCAGCCCTTACTCCAGATTCTATCAGAATTTATCCATAGATTGTTCTCAGAATGAGAATCTCAGAAGTAGGTAGGAGTTTACGGGAGTATCATGTGTGTAAATAACCAGCACTATTACAGATGCTTCTTCATCTCTGTTTCCCTCCAGGAGATCTCAGACGGGCAGTTACTCTGGACCCTCCAGGCCTCAGAGGTCAGTAACAGCTGTTAGAGACCACACAAGCCAGTGGCAATTCTGGGATGTACTTTCAGGTCCTGGAGAGTTGGGAAGAGAGGAAGGAAAGACTCTCTCATTGCAAACCTCACAAGCAGTCAGGCTTTGGAGAGTGCTGTGTGCCCCGTGCCCCTGACTCCTGCCCATGGGGGCCCTGGCCCCTCCCACCAAACCACCTCAAATGCCTCCACCAGGAACCCCACCCCCAGCTCAAGCAGAATGGCCAGGTGCCGGTGTGAGGGAGGGCAGAAGGAAGCCAGGGATGCAGATGAGCTGAGCGAAGAGAAGTAGAGATGGAGGGTCAGAGGAAGGGGCTGTGGTACAAAGCCCTTCTTTGTTTGTTTCCAGCCTCACCTGGCTCCCCAGCTGCCCTGAGGTTGAGGCACTTTGTGGACCGATATCGGGAGCAGCTGGTGGCTCGAGTGACATCCGTGGACCCTGTCCTGGACAAGCTGCATGGACAGGTGCTGAGCGAAGAACAGTATGAGGGGGTGCGTGCAGAGGCCACCGCACCGGGCCAGATGCGGAAGCTGTTTGGCTTCAGCCGATCCTGGGACTGGGCCTGCAAAGATCGCCTCTACCAAGCCCTGAAGGAGACCCATCCTCACCTAATCATGGAACTCTGGGAGAAGTGGGGCAGTGAAGAGACCAGGCCAGGCTCCCAACAAGCTGGGCCGCTGTCTGAACACCTGCTGTGAGTCCCGGCTCTGCCTGAGCATGCCTGGGTCTGCTGTTCCTCTGGAAATACGTTACTATCCAAGTTGCCTTCTAGGCCCAGAGAAAACTTTGATGATGATGCCTTTGCTGGGCATTACCTTGCCCTGCCCAGGAATGCCACACAGGAACCCAGACAGCCTCCCTTGGCTTTCATGGGCCAGCTGTCCAGGTGAAATGACAGCATCTCAGAGAATGTCCATCTGGAGCTGGCAGGACTTCTGCAGTCCTGGTAGCAGCCGAGCCCGAGAACCTGGTCCACTGGCCACAGCAGGCAAACCCAGAGTCCTCCCTGGGTTATCCAGTGCTATCCAGATGCAAAGAGGAGCAGAGAGAATGTGGGACTGGGGGTGTCTGGCTGGAGATGGACAATGGAAATGGACACCTTGGGGGTTTTGAATGGCTTGTGAACAGGAACACAAACAGACTGGTTTTTCCTTTGTCCAGCCAGGGCTGGGGCACCCAAGTTCCCCTCAGGGCCCTTGTAGGGTTCATTCCCAGGAAAACTTGAGCGCACCCACCAACCTGTAGACAGGCCGAGAACAGAAAGGGACGCAGAGGCTCCTCCATGCGGAAGGCACGACCAAGGATGTCTCTACGTTCCAGGCTCCCCCAAGCCCACAAGCCCAGGCCCACCCATCAGAGGGGCCATGAAGAGGGAGGTTTACCCCCAGGGCTCTGAGGCAACCCCGCCTCAAAGACAGTGGCTGGAGGGCTGCAGTCCCACTCTTGGGACATCCTGTTCCCCTACAGACCAGCAAACTCATGGGATAATGCAGAGATGTCTCCCCAAATCACAAAATATTTGAGCACAGAAAGCGACTTGGCAACAACTCCCAAATAAAGTCAGGGGAAACGTCGCAGTGCAAAATGAAACTTCTGGTTGATGGCGGCTGTCAGTCATGGGTTGTTCCTTTCTACAGGGAGAACAGATAACAAAGGTCAGACAGGCGGGCACACACACGTATCTACACACACCGCTCCCCTAAACCACAAGATGATGGAGTATCAAACACCCCAAAACACAAACCCCCTATTTTCACTCGCACCCACCTGCCCTTTCTTTCCTCTCCCAACTGGCCCCAAGGCCTCGGAGAGCTGAAATGTGCATGAATTCCAGAATGATCAAGAGGAAGCAGAGACCACAGCTGGGGATAGGGTGGCCCCAGGACACCCAAAGGTGCCCAGGCCTCCCAGGCTTCCCACAAGCTCTTGGAGAAGCTCAGGCCTCTGCCACCAGATGTGTTCTGGGCCAAGACTTGGGCTTGCGGGACCGCAGAGAGAGGAGGTGGAGGTCAGGGGTGAGGGTGCGCAAGGAAGGGTCTGCCTGCTCTGCCCTCTCCCAAGGGGGCTCCCCCTACTCACTCCTCTTCCTTCCAGTCCACTGCAGTCTCTTGTTGCCGGAGGCCCAATAATCTAATCCCAAATCAGGAGCCATCTTCATGGCAGCCAACTGAAAATTGGGGCAGGTCTTGGGGGAGGAGAATGGCCAGAAACAAAGGCAGGTCCAAACTGGGGGAAAAGATGTTTGACTATTTGGATCTGAATCCTAATCGCCAACAATTGGGGTATTGAGGGAAAAGCAGTGAGCTGGGAACCAAATCCTGGCTTTACCCACTAGATGTGGCCCTAGAAAAGTCTAAACCGCTGTGAACTTCAGTTGTTGGGTCTGTTAGAGGGGGATAATGACACTTGCCTGAAACGGTTGAGGATAGCACGGACTGATGTGTAAGGTGAGTCCACAGCTACTGATTCAGTGAACAACTGTCAGTCAACAAACCTTACCTTCATTGTGCCTGAGGATGTTCTAGGTGAGCAGTTTATATTCCAGTGGTCAGGAAATATTAATAGAAATCATAAATCCATTTGGACTTCCATGGTCGTAGAGTGGATAAGAGTCCACCTGCCAATACAGGGGGTCTGGGTTCAGTCATTGTTTGGGGAAGATTCCACATGCTTCGGAGCAACTAAGCCTGCAAGCCACAGCTACTGAAGCCCCTATGCCAAGAACCTGTGCTCTGCAGCTAGAGAAGCCACCTCAGTGAGAAGCCAGTGCACTGCAGCTACAGAAGAGCCCCTGCTTGCGGCAACTAGAGAAAGCCTGAGAACAGCAAGGAAGATCCAGCACAGCCAAAAATGAGACAAATAAATAAATTCATTTAGAAGATAATTTCACATACTGTTAGGTACTTTTAAGAAAACAAAAGTTGGAGAGGGTGATAGTTGGGGGTGAGGGGACAGCATACAACTTTAGAATGCTCAGGGAGAAAAGACTTTTCTGAGGAAGTGACATTCATGGAGGACTTTCCTGAGGAGGTGACATTTGAGTCAGACCTTTGCCCACAGACATCCTTACTGTTGGTAGGACTGCTACCGCTTTGTGCCCTAGAAATGCAGAAATTCTGATAACAGCCTTAGGTATCTCCTTTCACACCTTTTTCCTGTCTCTGCTGTTTGTTGTTTAGTCACGGAGTTGTGTCCAACCCTTCTGCGACCCCATAGACTGTAGCCCAACCAGCTCCTCTGTCCATGGGATTGATTTCCCAGGCAACGATACTGGAGTGGGTTGTCATTTCCTACTCCAGGGGATCTTCCCAACCCAGGGTATGAACCCACACCTCCTGCATCTCCTGCATTGGCAGGCGGGTTCTTTACCACTGAGCCATCTGGGAAACCCCATCTCTGTAATCATGTATATGTTTATGTACCCACTGACAAAGTCTCTCCTGGACCAAACTTTACATAGGCTCTTCTGAATCCTCTTACCTACTGGGCCTTGACTCTTGGACTTCTGTGTTGTTTTATTGCATTGTTCAGTTTAATTAGAACCCTACTAATTTAGTTTATCCAGAATCGCCCACCCTTGATACCTGATTAAATGCCTCATCCTCCACATGATATCCGATCATTCTGGCCTGCCTTCAGCAACAGTCTTGTTAGCAAAGAATTACCCTAGTCTCCCAGTAGTTTTCCACTGACAAACACACCACCAGCACCACCACCACTGCCCTGTCATCTCCCAGCCAGCCCACTCTGTCCTTGGCTATTAATCCCCAACTTTTCCTTGTATGCAGAGTTGAGCACAATCTCTCTCCCCTGCTGCCAGACGCTATCACAGAAGTTCCTATACCTATCACAGTGTTGCTGTTATTCAGGCACTAAGTTGAGTTCAATACTTTTGCAACCTCATGGACTGTAGCCAGCCAGGCTCCTCTGTCCATGGGATTTTCCAGGCAAGAATATTGGAGTGGATTGCCATTTCCTTCTCCAGCAGATTTCCCTGAGCCAGGGATCAAACCCATGTCTCCTGCTTGGCAGGCAGATTCTTTACCACTCAGCCACCTGGGAAGCCCATCTATCACAGTAGTTCTCAATAAATTCTGCCTTACAATTTGAATAATTGTCACGAGTAATGTTTTTCTTTAAGAATGCATGCACTCTCTCTCTCTCTCTCTCTCACACACACACACACAGACACACACACACACACACACACACACACACACACACACAGGGTTTGTGACTGTCTTATGAAACCCCACGTCAAATCCTCCCAGGTCAGGACACATAGTATTTCGAGGCAGAACCCTGATGTGTCCTCATTTGCCTGGCAAAGTAATAAAGCTCTCCTTTTCTACATCAACCAAAACTCAGTCTCTGAGATTTGATTTGGCACTGGTGTACAGAGAGGCCAAGCTTTCAGTAACAAGGGGAAGAGGCTAGCAGCGCGATGGACACTGGGTATTAGTCAGGAGTCCTGTCTCTGTCCCTGGTTTCTTAGCAACCACTGTTGAGCATGTCGTTGCTAGGCAATATGGGACCATCCAGACACTTGGGTACTCTCCTTAGTCTGTGTGGGCACCAATCAGAACATTGTAGGATATTGTTAATCCGACAAGTGGCTATTGGGTCCATTTTTAGATTTTCTCATCTATTAATTACTTCTGTTGCACAAAAAAAATAGTATAACAATGGTAAACAAAGTCTGGAAAAATTAGAAATTGCCCCATGATCTCACCATCCAAACAATTCAAAAATAACCATCTTTACTCTTCCTGTGCTAACCTTTCTCCGCAGGAATACATTTTCATCTTGTCATCCTAGCACATGTGGTTTTAAATCTTGCTTTTCTGACTTTAATTTAGAGCATGATAAGCACCCCTCAAGCTACTTGAGAGTTTTGAGAATAATCTCTCTGACGGCTGTGTGTGATACCATGCAGTGGACTGTTGTTCAACTATTAATTCGTGTCCAACTCTTTGTGACCCCATGGACTGCAGCACACCAGGCTTTCCTGTCCTTCACTGTCTCCCGGAGTTGTTCAAATTCATGTTAGTTGTGTCAGTGGTGCCATCTAACCATCTCATCCTCTATTGTCTCCTTCTCTTGCTGCCCTCAATCTTTCCCAGCATCAGGGTCTTTTCTAATGAGTCAACTCTTCGCATCAGGTAGCCAAAGTAATGGAGCTTTATCCTCAGTCCTTCCAATGAATATTCAGGGTTGATTTCCTTTAGGATTGACTGGTTTGGTCTCCTTGCTGTCCAAGAGACTCTAAAGAGTCTTCTCCAGCATTACAATTCAAAAGCATCAATTTTTTTTTCCCCCGCTCAGCCTTCTTTATGGTTCAAGTCTTATAACCGTACATGGCTAATGGAAAAACCAAAGCTTTGACTACATGGACCTTTGTCAGCAAAATGTCTCTGCTTTTTAATGCACTGTCTAGGTTTATCATGGCTTTTCTTCCAAGGAGCAATTGTCTTTTAATTTCATGGCTGCAGTATACACACCATCATTTAATTAAGTATTCTCCTCTTGTTCCAACACTGAGTTTGCTCCAGTTTCTTTGCCATGATAAACAGTATGAATCTTTCTGCCGAAAGCTTTTCTTTACTCTTTAGACTGTTGACTTGAAATCAATATTAAAGGGTGAGATGATTGCATCAAAGCACATGAATATCCTCATGACTTTCTGTCTTGATAAACTGCTACTAGAGTTCTCTTTTTTCTACATCCTGGCCAACATTTGTTATGTGTGGGGTTTTTGATGATACCCATTCTGACAGGTATGAGATGATATCTCATTTTTGTTTTCTGGACATTTCATTTAAATGCATCATACAATCTGTGTCCATGTTCATCTGTTTTTTTTTTCACTTATTACAATGTTTTTGAGGTTCATCCACATTGTAGCATGTTTCAGTAATTCACTCCTTTTTATTGTTATTATCCGATTGCTAGTCAACATTTTGTTTATCCATTCACCATTTGATTGACATTTGGATTGTTCCCAGTTTGGGGCTATTACCAATAACACTGCTATGGACATTCGTGTAGTCTCTACACAGACATATGTTTTCATTTCTGTTGGACAGAAACCTTGGGGTGGAATTAATTCCTGGGTTGTATGGTAAGTGAATGGTTTAACTTTTCACGAAGTTTGCCAGACTGTTTTCCAAAGTTGCTGCAACATTTTACATTCCCAACAACAGAGTACGTGGGTTCCATATACTCTGCTGCTGCTAAGTCGCTTCAGTCGTGTCCGACTCTATGCAACCCCATAGATGGGAGCCCACCAGGCTCCCCCATCCCTGGGATTCTCCAGGCAAGAACACTGGAGTGGGTTGCCATTTCCTTCTCCAATGCATGAAAGTGAGAAGTGAAAGTGAAGCCGCTCAATCATGTCCAACGTGTAGTGACCCCATGGACTGCAGCTCACCAGGCTCCTCCATCCATGGGATTTTCCAGGCAAGAGTACTGGAGTGGGGTGCCATTGCCTTCTCCATCCATATACTCTACTTCTAGCCAACTAGATGCTCTTTCAGCTAAACTTGCTAAACTGTGAGATTGTGATCCTGCTGCTGCCAACAACCATTTATTCACTGTGATTCACTCATTCAACAAATTTTAGCTGAGTACCTACCACTGTGCATTATGTGGTAGACTCTGGCCCCACAAGAAGTCCCTGACAACTCTGTGAGATGGAGAGAGATAGCACCTTGGTGACATTGTTTCAGAATGCTAGTTCTGGTTCCCCCAGGCTCTTCAGTTGCAAGAGGGAATGAGTTCTTGAATGGCAGAGTTGGGTCTGCAGCAACTGGCAGGGCCTGCCATGTACTCCTCCCAACCACTGGGACCCAAGTAACTCCTAGTGGCTGCTTTCCCCAATTCCACAAGGGAACATCAACCAGCTTTGGAAACATGGGTACAACAGATGTGCCAGAAGATGGTGGTACCCAGCAGTCTGTGGTAGATCAGTGGAACCTGTGGAAGAGTCTTGCAGATGCCAAGAGGACCCTGGGTAGGGGTGGCGGTGGGGGAGCGGGCTGCTCAGTTCAGGCGATCTTTGAAAGTATTTGTTCCTAATCTTCTAGTCATATGTGATATGCCCAAAAGGTTTCGATACTGCCTTCGTGGGTAAGGAGCAGGAAGAAAAGCACCACCACTGCTGACTATACTATACTACCTCTGGGCTTGAGACTGTGGGAGACTTTATTTTGTTACTCTTTTTGCAACAGTGTTTTCGAACTTCCGCGTTTTCTACAAAGATTATATATTAGTTTCTTTATGTTTAAAATTTTTAATTTAAAAAGATCACATAATATTTCTTTTGAAAGGAGAAATAACCCCCCAGGGAGCTTCGCGTGGAACTGGGATCCTGCCCGTCTGCATTTCAGCCTCTTGGGCCCAAAGTCCCCTTTTCTCCCTCCCGGGTGCGGCTTCCTGCATCATCCCCCACCCCCACCCCACCCCACCCCCGCCCCCCGAGTCAGTTTGCCATGGAAACAAGCCAGGTTACACAGAGACTCCTGAGGTGCCAGCCCTAGAGCATCTTGGAGGTTGAACCCGTACAGCCAACCTCTGCAACAGGCTGGGAGCTGAAGCGCGAGTCAGAAACAAGAGGTTCCACGACTGAGACGGACGTGGCGCAGACCCTGCAAAGGCCCCCGGCTCCGCCCCCACCCGGGTGGTTGAAATACAGCCGCAGCCCCGCGGTCGCCGCCCACTGCGCTTAGACCTTGCCAGGACCGGACCACTAAGAACCCACATACCCATCTCCCCGCATTCCTCGCCCATGGCTGACCAACTCTTTAAGCGCAAACCCTGGGACCCCAAGCAGCTTCGCCCGGACCCCGACTCTGACTCCGAAGGCCTGTTTGACAAGGCTCCTCCGGAAGAGCCCCCCGCTGTCCGTGGGCCCAAGTCGGCTTGGGCCGGGGGCAGGAAGGCGGGTCGGCGCCCTGGCGGGAAGGCGCAGGGGACCCGCCCTGGGCAGCCCCCTAAGGGCGCGACGCGCCCCCAGCCCCGGGAAGAGGTCCCTCCGTTGGACGAAGGCTGCTATCTCGACCATTTTCCGCATCTCTCCATCTTTATCTACGCGGCCATCGCCTTCTCCATCACCTCCTGCATCTTTACCTATATCCATTTACAGCTTGCCTGATTGGCGGGGGCGGGGCGGGATGCGCGCAGGGCTGAGGCTGGAGGGAAGGGAAAGGAAGTGCTCAGTATTTTGTGCTTGGAGAAGCGCCGCACCCCCTTCGTCTAGCTCTTGACGCTTGTCTTTTCTTCTGTTTGTCACCACCTTTGTCTAACTGTCCAGCAGTAGAAACATCCAAAGCAGCTGTCGCTAATGAAATAAGCACCTGGGGACGAGGGGGCGGGAACACAGTCAGACTCCAACGTTTAGACTCTTCGCGGTGAGATTGATCCCCATTTATAATGAGGATAATGTCTCTGGACCCTACAGCTGTGTGAGGTGGGGGCACGCAGAGGGAGCCTGTCGTTCTGTCTGGGGCGTGTACAGCGATTCCAACCTTCTGTTTTTTAAGGGATGAGCCGACCCGGGCCCGCGGCCTTCCAGAGAGGGCCCCGCGGGGAGGGTCGGCGCCCTGGCCCGGGCTGGGCTGGAGCCCTGTGATGCTGCATCGCCTGACCTCCCTCCCAGGACCGGACCACAGGAGCCAGCTGTGCCCCCCGGTCTGGCACAGACAGAGCCCGGCGCGTGGGAGCTGGCAGACCTGAGCGCGCAGCGGACGCCACAAGAACGCAGCACACAGTGAGTGGCGTTTGTCGGGGCAGCGCAACGCCTTCCCAGAGACTTGAGCTCACCGGGACTGCGTTTTCCCTGCCTTAGGCTTTGATGACGCTGTCGATGTCGGGACCGAGCGGAAACAAAGCCGAAGGAGCTGTTCTGCTAGGAAGTCACGCTCTCGTCGTGTCCTGGACGCTTGGGACCAGCGGCTAAAGACCTCCAGGGACGCAGGCCCCAAGCTTGCGCGCTGCGCTGCGCGGAATGAGGCTTGGGGTCCTGGCTGGGGGTCCAAGAGAGGGTTGCCGTTGCGTCTTTAGTAATTGCGCGGGCGGGGGTTGCTTATCCTGGCCTGGAGCCCTTCCAGAGCCTCTCAAGAGGGAGAGGATTTCTGATTGAGAATTAGCGCTAGCAAATCACCCAACCTAGGGGGTTTGTCATCTCATACCCAAAAGGCCTAACACCAAAACCCTCCTTGGCAGGTTATTTACCCACATGCCGTCTGTTTTCTCATGAATATTTAATGTCAAAACATAGCTCTCTACTACAGCATATACTGTACTTGGAAATGTCTCCATTTGTGGTATCTCTGATGGAATAAATTCTTCTTTTTCAGTCTCCTCTATTTCTGTCCTTTATTCATTTCCAACTATGCTGTGAGCCCACCAAACTTCCTATTCCGCTTCAAATTTCACCCCATAATCTTCACATCCCTATTGCCCCTCCAAAACCAATTTCATCCCATTACCCAGCATTCCAAGACACAGCGTCTCTCTCCACTAAATAGCTATAAAAAGAAAGTGAAAGTCGCTCAGTCCTGTCCATAGACTCTTTGCAACTCGGTGGACTTTACAGTCCATGGAACTCCCCAGGCCAGAATAATGGAATGGGTAGCCTTTCCCTTCTCCAGGGCCTCTTCCCAACCCAAGGATCGAACCCAGGTCTCCCGCATTGCAGGGTTCTTTGCCAACTGAGCCACAAGGGAAACCCAAAAAGACTGAGGTGGGTAGCCTATCCCTTCTCCAGCGGATCTTCCCAACCCAAGACTGGAACCCAGGTCTCCCACATTGCAGGATTCTTCACCGAGTCACAAGGGAAGCAGAGAGCTAAATAGCTATATAGACCTCTAAATGGTATCTTCTGTATCTCATGTCCTGACAGCATACCAGAGTCCAGTTCTGCTGTCTGTCAGCAGGCCTCTGTCCCCTAGTGACATTCCTCACTGCCCTCAGTATTCAGTCCCCATTGGCCTCTTTTATCAAGACACTTCCACCCCCCGACAGTCCCCTCACTGAGCTCTAAAATTTGCCCCAATTCACCCAGCTTGTACCTTTATAAGCTCAGTGTTTGCTGACAGCAGGACCTTGTCATTTCCCAGTTCTGTTTTCCCAGAATGCCATTATCACTACCTGCCTTGACATCTGGACCCTTTATTTCAGTACCAAAAGTTTAACACCTACCATTTCCCAACATCAGCCTGCACTGTGCAGCCAGTTTACTATAATAATTTTCCCTCAATAAAAGGCACTGTTCTCCAAAATTAAGTCTCCAAGGTACAACATGTACCGCTCTTTTTTTCCAGTTTACAATCTTGGATACTGGATCTTTACTGTCCTTTGGTATTGACTAAGCACTGAATCCCAACACATGGCCTAGTGTTCTCCAAACATGTGGTCTCATTGTTTCCCATTCACACAACACCATCCCTTATTTTTTCTGGCCACACCTTGGGGCATGTGGGATCTTAGTTCCCTGACCAGGGACTGAAACTGCACCCCCTGCCGTGGATGCTTGGAGTCTTACCCAGTGGACCAGGGAGGTCCCAGGAGATTTTAAATAAGCTTCAAATGTATAATAATGATGATAATGATTTTAAAGGATCATCCAGCTGAAAAGTCATACTGAGACACACACCATGATATTAAATACAGCAGAATATCATAAATCAAAGCTTTTAAAATATACATATTTAATGTACAGGATTGTATTCCAGGTAAACACAGGCTTCTTATACTGATGAATATTTAATTACAAATATGAATACCCTAAGTTACACTTCTATATAAAGGAGAAACTTCAAATTCTGTTCTTTAGGAAAACATGGAAAGCAAGTAATACCTTAAGAGCAGCTATTGCTATTTCTCCCCTTTCCACGGGTGATCTAACATTTTACACGGATTAGTTACAAAAGGAAATATTAGGTTCCATTGAATTTAAGCACAAGATACAGCTAAAGTTTATCATCGAGAGTTACTATGAGTGTGAATAAATAAGTTAATTAAATATTAGGTTCGAGGCAGATTCCAAAACTAACTGAAGTATAACCAAAAAAATGGTATATATACCTAATAGTTAATATAATCTTTGCAATTCAGTATGTTTCAGGCTTCCTTTTCTATGCCAGTGAGATGCTTCCTTTCTGTCCAATGTCTTCCATTGCTGGGCTCCAAGACATTAAACTCTTTAACATCATCAAGGATTTATCTTAGAAAGAACTTCTTTCTTCTTTCTAAAGGTCATGGTTGTTTTTTTTTCTGCTACTTGCTTCTTTCAGCTAGTTATTAACTTCCTCGTGTGAGAAAAGTTACTGGATAAGAACAAGCAGTCTGTGTTGGCTGTCCCACAGTGTGGTGGCTGGTTAATAAAGAAGACACCCACTTAACCTTTGTTTCATTTCGTTTCATCCAAAGAGTAAGTCAAAAAGGTCAAGGTTACAAAGGACTCACGGCCAAGGTACAGCTTTTACAAATGTCTTTGAATGGCTAGGGAAAGCTTTACTTCTTCAGTCATGCCCCCAAATGAGTTCTTAATGAACCAAGAATCCCTTCCCAACGATTACAGACCTCTACGCACAGATGCTTCAAAGATTATTTCAACATAAAACACAGATGCTTCAGGAGAGTGGACTGAAAAAGAGGAGGATGTGAAATATAAGAAAGCGTGAACAAAGAAACCCTCCCAAAAATATACAGTTCACTAGGATTAAATATTACCGATATAAATCCCTTACCAGTCCACCTTCTGAGAAACTCCTTTATGTATTGAGAAATCAAGATATTTTCAATCGTTTGCCTTCCTTTTCCACATTCTCTCTGATATTCTGGAGTTTTCTGGAGTTCTGGATCAGGAACACCAAGCCCTCCCTAAAATCGCTAGCCCCATGGTCTCTGCCAACATTTTCAAGTTCATCAAACAAAGACAATGTCTGTTTGAGTTTCTCCTGAACGATTTTTTGCTCTTCTAATTCTGCAAGAAGGGCCTGCTTAGTGCACAATTCAGTCTTATACTTCTCCTGTAACTGTTCAATTTCTTTTTGGAGAAGGTGGAATTCTTCCTCACTGTAAGAATGTGTCTCCTGAGATTTATCTTCTGGAAGCAAGACATTTGGGGGAATCCGCAAAATCAACTGTAAGAAGAGCTGCTCCATTTTGCCAAAAAGGTTATCAAAACGTCCTTTCATGAAGCAGAGAAACTTTTCCGTGCACTTGCGAATCTGGACTGGGCTAATCGCACAGTCTGGGATGCCATCCAGCTTCTTTAGAATAACCTGTTCAACAGCCTGCATCACCTCAAACAGGTAGTCTTGAAAGGCAATGTAGATCCTAAGCATGCAAGTCTGCGGTGTGAAGCCAAAGAACTGGGCTTCATAGGCCATTGGATCAACAGACATCTTGGTAGGTTTTTTTTTTTTTGCTTTGTTAATTTTGATTGTGAACAACCTGCAAATGTAATAAGAAAATTTTTGATTTGTTTAAAAAAAGTAACAAATTACATTATAGACAGCAACACAAACAAAGCAGCAAACAAAAACCATGAAGTTTATGTTCCTTGATACCTGATGCTACTTCCACCCTTACACATCCACAACAGGATACAAATCCTGCCTCTCTGAGACTCTCATCAGCCTATCACCTCCCTTCTTCCTCCTCTTTGTCCATTTCCCTCACCTCTCAATTACTGAGGCTTCTGGCCCATGGCTCAGCCTTCTGAATCCTGTTATCACCCCAGACAACGTTCAGATTTACATGGATGATCTAACCAATGCCCTAGAAACTCAGTTCTTCATCTCTACTTTTTCAGACATTCATCTCCACTTTCAGTGACCTGGGTATTGACATTTGTAACTTCTCTCCGCAACTCCACCTTTTGAACACAACCTCATATGCTAGTCTTCCAACACTCATTCCTATATTCATATTATACCTTGATCTTCAAGACTTTCAACCCTCTGAGCCTCTCTTTTTAGTCTCTCCCACTTCACTTCCCCACTCCACTTTAGGCTCCTTGATCCATCACGTCAACCATTCTCCTGCCAATGTCCTCAACTCCCTTGTCCTTCCAATCTTGCCATCTGAAAAAATACCACTAGAGGCCAAGCAAGTCTCCAGTAAGCTTTTCAACCTTGGCATTTTCTTAAGGGTCTGGGAGTTATTCCTTTCAAATGTAAACACCTAGGACCTAGGAATATAGCATTCCTATCTCCCTGTCACTGTGGGTGTTTAACCTAGGGACCTTTTTGGGGCTGTAACCAGATACTTGTCATAGAAATAAAAGAAGTTTCATTATTCCTGCAGACAAATTAGCGAAAACAAATGGCTACCTCAATTACCAGGCAAATTTAGGATGAACCTTATCAAAGAATCTGAAGCAAGTGGTGCTGTCAAATCTTTTTATACAACTGTGCTGTTAATCTTGAGAATTTATGTAATGGCTAAAAATAGAATGGTTGTAATGGCTTAGCAGTATAAATAGGGTAGAATTTCTGTCTCTGGAATCTCATTTACAGATTATCTCTAATGCATTATGATCTGGATATACTTATTCAGTAATAGAACTGCTTTCCCTTCTTTGTCTTGTGGAGAGGATTCTGTGGATTAACAGTATTTTAACTTCCTCAACACTTCCCTATGCCTTCAGGATCATTTTTAAACTTTTTCACATGGCTTACAAGGACCTTCATCATCTGACCTTTACTAACCACTGTCCCCCTTTTTAAGTAACTTACATAAGCATAATTGAAGTGATAATTCTTGCCAATCTGGTAAAATGGTTTTATAGCCTTGTTTCTTGAAAACCAAAACCATCTAACCCCAGGACTGAAACTACCAGAGTCTCCTTGCCCCACCCCCCTAAAACTTACTGTTACTTTAGTTTGACTCTACTATTCTAGACCAGAATAATATTCTCATTGTCCAAATGGTTTGATTGTTCATTATGAAACCCCCAGCCAAAGACTGATGAACTCTTTAATGGGATGCGTGGTGTGCTCTCCCAGTGTCTGACTCTTTAGATCCCATGGACTGCAGACCGCCAGGCGCCCCTGTCCATGGAATTTTCCAGGCAAGAATACGGGAGTGTGTTACCATTTCCTACTCCAGGGAATCTCGCCAATTTGTTACAGCAAGATTCTCTGAAACTCTTGCTTCAGCAGTATCTACCAATGCTGGACTGCTTTTTATGAGCTCTACTCAATCCTAATCAAGTCTCCAAACTAAAAAATCCACCTTAAACCAACAGAGTCTCTCTTCGGGCACTGATTAAGTTCTGCTTTCAGTTCAGTTCAAGTCGCTCACTCGTGACCGACTCTTTGAGGCTTTAGTATACTTCTATCACAAGCCTATCTTCTCTGCAAGCCTTAGATTTCCTGAGGGCAGGATGAGAACGGCTTCAACCGATGTTTGCAGGTGATAACGCGGGAAGTGCACAGGACATCTCAGCGAGTTGAGGAGCCGGAGCTCCAGAAACTCCGGACAGGAGGTACTTCCGGCTGGAGAACTGGCTCCCGACAGGCCCCGCGCCCCCGCTGCATGCCGGGACCTTCAGGGTGGAGGTTTGCGGCCCGCCGGCGACGCTGCTCCATCAGGCTGGTCTAGCGCCCGGGACTGCGCCCCACCGAGTGCCACCTGTTCCCGCTCGTCTTCAGAGAAAATGCAGCCCCGCGGCACTTACCGAAGCGACTATGAGAGTGATGAATTAGACCAAACACCAGCTTCCCGCCACCTCCTTTAAACCACCGCGGGCTGCCAGAGATAGGCGACAGGGTTGACTCCCCCAAATTCTGACAGCTATCTGCTTTAGCGAACGACAGCGAGGGCAAGATGCCACCGCGCTCCTGATTCGCCGACTGTCCCGGGTGGGGGCCACCTAGATTGGTGACGGAAAGGGGCCGGGCGGGAAAGCTAGCTGTGGCCGGCGGGGATTGGCAGAAGGAATCGGTAATCACTCCCTTCCCCGAGACGTTGGTGGGTGGAGAAGCTAGGCTAGGCCGCCGCGGAAACGCAACTCGTGATTGGCGGATGTGCTTTACTTCGGGCTCTAGCGGTTGGTGGCTGGACGGTTGATCAGCGCTGATTGGATAGCAGCGTAACGGGGAGGGCCCCGCTCTGGTTCCGCCCTGATCCCGCCCCGCCGCTGGGACTGACTGGCGGAAGGGGAAGTGGGGTGTGTGGGGGGGCCGGCGGCGGTGGGGAAGATGGCGTACCAGAGCCTCCGGCTGGAGTACCTGCAGATCCCACCTGTCAGCCGCGCCTACACCACCGCCTGCGTCCTCACCACCGCCGCTGTGGTGAGCAGCTGCAGCGCCAGCTTCTCATGAGCTGTACTGGATATGCCCGGGTCCTTGGAAAACTGGGGTTTGGGCCTCGGGGAAGCTCAGAGGGGTTGGTCTCAAGGGTGGGTGGAGGCGTACAGGGCTCACTCTGGGGTTCAGAGTCGCCCCGTAAGTGCTGTCCAGTGATCCAGAGAAAAGAGTGCTGTTCCATGAGGGGTGGAGGATCAGGACTGCGGGTCAGTTTCTGAGACATAAAGGCAGGACCTGTACCAAGTCAGGGCTGCGGGAGACGCCCACCAAGAAAACGTGTCTGAGAACTCTGAGGGTGTTCTCAGAGCCACAGAATGATGCTTTGTGACTACTGGGAGGAAGGCCCGCTTAGTGGAGAAATGTAGACGTTGAAGATAGAAAGCTGAAAGTTGTTGACCGGGAAAAGTCTTAAAGAGTCTGTTATAGAGGTTGGCTGGAAGTACCCAGCCCTCACAGTGGCAAGGTATTGAGTCTTGGTTCTAGTGAATTGTGTTGCTTCACACAGCTGTTTTAGGTGGTGCCCACGTGTTGGGTGTAATCCTAGCAGCTGCTCTTGCTTGGCCTGAATCTATTACCACCTGCCTGCCATACCTTCACATCAGCCTCAGCTATTGAAACAACAGACTTTTATTTTGTGTTAGGTTTTGGGGAACGCAAAGAATTGTACCAGTTCTGGAGAACTCTTGACCAACCTTCTTCCAGCTTAAGAAGTAAATCTTAAATAATTCAGTCTAAGTGACTGAGAATGGGAAATTGCCAGAACTACTAGTCTTTTGTAGTAAGTGATGAGATTTTGTTTCTTGATTGACTTGCTTGAAGAAGCTGTTTTTCTATTTCAGCAGTTGGAACTGATCACACCTTTTCAGTTGTACTTCAATCCTGAATTAATCTTTAAACACTTTCAAGTAAGTGGCCCATCACAACTGCCATTTAATGTTGCAGTTTTTAAACTTGTTCTTATTTTTTAGTAGCTAATCCTGCCATATACTATCTCAAATAACTCAGTGGGGGTATTTGATTATAAGTGTTAGGGGACATGGGGTAGTACAAAGCAGTGATTCTGCAGCCTGGAACTTTTAAAGAGATTCTCAAGATCCTCAGCATGTACCAAATCAGAATCATCAAGGATATGTTACAAAGTTCCCTTCATGGTTTTGATTTGATGCGTCCAGTTCCTATATTTAGGAATCACTGGTTCAGATTTACTATTATAGATTGAGGAGAGACTGGATCGGCTAGTTGTCTAGGGAGAGTCAAAGAGGATGTCCATATTTAGTCCATTCAGCACCATGTGGCACAGCCACCACCTTGGTGTTATCCCTGTGGTCCAGTTCAGAAACTCAATGAGTGCTCTGATCCATCTCCCAGGGATCACGTCACGCTCACGAAGACTGACATCTAAGACAACACCAGTTTATTAGATTACAGTGAGATACGGTTTTTTTGTTCTAGGATCATTATATTGGCCATATTCGAAGAGAGACCCCAAAGCCAGTCATTCTGTTTCTACACCTGCTGTTCCCTCTGTCTCAGAGGTGTTTCATTCGATTTATACCCGTTGAGCTCCGGCTTGTCTTTCAATATGCAGTTTTTGTGTAGTCTTCTCAGATTCATCCTCCTTTGTGTCCCTAGGGTATCTGTAAATACTTTTTTTTATACCTCTCATCTCATACTTGGACTTGTTTATATGCCTATCTCCTCACAAGGTTGAGGACTCTACAATCCTGGATGTAATTAGCATGCAGTAAACAATTTTGAGTTGTTTCAACTTTAATAGTTAGCAATTCTTAAGAATTTAATAATCATAAAGAAGTCCTGTGACCCCTTATCACTGCCTTCTTCCTTCTCCACTCACAAGCCCTTCACTGGGAGCTTTAGCTACATCCAAACAAACAAGGCTTGATTTTGCTTGAGGTTAAACTCTACACACTATGTGTGAAATTAGGAGTTCTAGGTTTGCGATCAGAGTCACCCTATACAAGCTGTGTGACATTAGGCAGGCCATTTAAAAATAATCCAAGTCTCTTAGTTACATCATGTGTGAAATGGGGATGATATTGCCAGCCTGCTCATCTCACAGGATAATTAAAATCACATGAGATAACAATATTTTAAAACACTTTAAATGTTAAGTGTTCTATCATTGTGAGTAGTTGTTCTTATTGCAGGCATGGATGGTTTGGGTAGGGAAGAGTATATCAGGGTTTGAAAATAAGTGTATATCTACCAGTTAAACTAATTATTACAGTATTAGATCTTGTAGTGAGTGAATTGGCTATTTGTTCAGGCTAGTACTCAAGTATTTGCTTTAGAATTACTCTTTACTGTGGATGTTTCTGATGGCTAATACAGAAACAATTGCTGTTAGATCCTGTTAATTTTCCTTTGGTATCTTGAGATTGTTCATTAGATGTGATACTACATATATGAAAGCTCTGTTTCCTAGTCTACAGATTAACCTAGTCTTGCCATCACACTTTTCCCATCATTTGCCTGACCATACAGTATGGATTTTTTGTTTGTTTTTTTTTAATATACAATCACAGTTGCAAGTTTTCTGTCCTGTCAGGCTTAGAACTTTCCAGGGGTGAGTGGTACCTTTCAGACTTTCACTGAAGTGGCACAAAAATTCAGTGTCAGATTGTGTGTCTCACTTTTGAGTTTTGAAAATAGAATCACCTATTTGTGGCCTTTCAACCATTGTAGTCATAGGCTATCTCTTGTCTTAATATGAAAGTTTCCTGGTATATTTTACTTAGTCTGTCTTTCTCTTTTTTTTTTTTTTTCTTTTAACAGGTATGGAGGCTGATCACCAATTTCTTATTTTTTGGGCCAGTTGGATTCAATTTTTTATTTAACATGATTTTTCTGTATCCTTTACTAAGTGGGTTTAGCATAGAAATTTTAGTTTTACTTAGGAAACACAGTATTAAGTTTGAAACTATTAACTGCTGTTTTTGTTACCATCTCAGCTGTAACTTCTGGCTATTGGCTCAGTGATACACAGAATAGTTGGTCAGTAATGTTTTGAGGGTGTTTGTAGGTCACTGTTTATTCAAACAGGAGGTATTTAATTATAAAATGTTTACATTTCTGCCTACGCGCCACTTACAGATCTGATCAAGGGAGACCAGAGTGATTTAATTGAGGTGTTCTTACAAAATAACACCACAGGGTCCCAAGTGATAAAGCCCAACCTGGAAGTGGGTTCATCGGGGATGGAGAACTTGAGATCTACTTGGATCTCAGTTGCTGGTTCTGCCGGCCGGAAAGATAGTGTTTTGTCTGCCAGGCTCACCATGTTCCAGTTTGTTGAAAAAGAGGAAAGGTTTTGCTGTAGTCAGATGGTAATTGGGGCCACCGGGCAGGGCATTTCTCCTGTGCCCCAACACCCTGGATGAAGGGGGGACATTGCAGCTGAGCTCAGTTGCAGTAGCCAAAGAGCCTTGTAGGGGTAACAGACTTCCTGCCCTGGGATGGATCCCTCTGTCTTCTCTATGATACATCCTTCTGGTAAGTTTCTAATAATTAAATTTTTTAATTGAAATGCCTCCTTATTGACTGAGGTATAGAAATGCTTACCTCCCTGGCCTAAAAAAAAGCAGATTATCACATGAGACTTCTTGATGGGGATTTCCACCAAGTGAGGTTCTGAAAAAGCAAGGATGGTGTAGATTGTGGCGTGGTTGAACGTGGGAAGACAGTGCAGATTTGAAGCATGTTTCTGTGGCGTCTGGCTTCGTTCCCCAATCAGGAACGATTTTTGTAAAACACAGAGCCATTGCCTAGAATGCCTGGAAAAAGAGAAGTAACAATAATACCACTCATAAACACTCTTACAGAAACAAAGTCTTGACTTCTCATAAATAACGGGGAGTCTAAGTGTACTTAAGTGATACATTCAATTTCACTTTCTTCATAGTTGTGTACTTCACGTTTTCTTAACTTGGAACTTAAGATATCGTTACTGTCGAATGCTAGAAGAAGGCTCTTTCCGAGGTCGGACAGCAGACTTTGTATTTATGTTCCTTTTTGGTGGATTCTTAATGACCGTATCCTTCGACAAATAGAACAAATACAGGAAAATACTAAAGAACTCCCTCTCTCTTCCTAAAGCTTTTCATTTCCTAAAGCTTTTCATCTGTCTCCCGAAGTGCACTAGACACTCGAGACTTGGAATGAACATTGAAAAGTACCAACTCTCTGCACCCGCACCGCCCCTCTCCCCCCATTTTAGCGTCAGGCTCCTGTTTGTTTCACAGCCCCCTTTATGTAACAGCTTGTCTAAGCCTAGGGGTTGTACAGGGTGTTTCTCCCCTGTGAGCAAGTCTGAGAGACTTTAACCCAGTTGGTTTACTGTTAGAAATCTTAGATGTGTTCTGGTTGGTGGGTGTACTTCACTTTTCTTTTTTTCTGGCTGTGCCACGGGGCTTGTGGAATCCCAAGTCCCTGACCAGGGAATGAACCCAGACCCTCGTCAGTGAAAGCATGGAGTCAAAACCACTAGACTGCCAGGGACTCCCCAGGTGTACTTCACTTTTAAACTAAGTTGGTAGGACATTTATTTGGTCACCATCAAAACTGATAGTTGTTTTTTTTTTTTTTAATAATTGTCAATAATAATAATTGTCACCAAACTTAAAGGGAGCCCTGCTTGACAAGATGGTTTTGCCCCAGCTGGCTTGATTCACCTCTAAGAGTCCTCATGGTGAATGAGCTTTCGTGTAATGACTGACCAAAGAATTAACATATATTCCAAAGAGACAAGAACTTGATGAAAGCAGAACATTAATTTGAAGTAGCAACAATCCAGGTGCCTAAGCAGGTTTTTGCCTGATCACTCTGGGTAATTATTTTCAGGCTCCGCCGCCCCCCCCCCCCAGTGTCCCGCCCCAAACATGTAAGGACTGCTTGCCTTTCCTAATTCAAACTTGTGTTAGAACACAATCCTTACTTCTCTTGCCCAGTCTTCCCTGTTAACACTGAATGTTGCTGTTTTCCTTAATGCCAACCACTAGCTTTTCGGTTTGTTTGTGAGCTTAGTTTTCTTGGGCCAGGCCTTTACAATAATGCTTGTCTACGTGTGGAGCCGAAGGAACCCCTATGTCCGCATGAACTTCTTCGGCCTTCTGAATTTCCAGGCCCCCTTTCTCCCCTGGGTGCTCATGGGCTTTTCCTTGTTGTTGGGGAACTCAATCATTGTGGACCTCTTGGGTAAGATTCTTGGCACTACTTTTTCCTTTATTTTACTTGCAAACTTATTTTGTCATACTTGTCATGTTAATTCTGTTTGGCCTTCATATGTAGTTATTGTAGGATTATTTGATAGTTATATGCTCAAGGACTAAAATGTTCATTTTCAACTTTTTCATAAATATATTACCAGCTGAGCTGCCAGGGAATCCCAATAAATTGACATTTCTTCCTAAGTAGAAAGATTTTCCACTGACAGCCAGCTGCAATCAAAATTCTAATCCTCTCCCTCATCCTTTATTTCTGGTTGACTCTAGGTATTGCAGTTGGACACATATATTTTTTCTTGGAAGATGTATTTCCCAATCAACCTGGTGGAATAAGAATTTTGAAAACACCATCTATTTTGTGAGTATTTAACACGAGGTTCCCTGTTCCTTGCAGATAAACCAGGGCAGGGTCCAGGATCTTGTTTTCTTGGGGCTCCCAAAGCTCCCAGCACACGTAGTTCAGGCCAGTAAATATTTACAGATTGAGCAATCCGGCTGCCGTTGGGCAGCATTTGGGTTGGGTGGGAAGTGCCAGAGTTGGGGCCAGAGGCTCAGGGTGTTCCGAGGGTAACATGATTGTTGTCCCACGGGACCACCGGTACCTCCTGGCCCCAGGAGGAGCCTGCTGGTTCCATGCAGACTGCTGTCTTAGTTTAGAGACATGAAGCAGCAAGATGGCAAAAAGTTGACTGAAGGAGGGTTTCCAAAGGTGGAATGTCTGGTCCTCCAAACAGGTGGTAGACGGAAGCAGTGAAGTGGAGTAGGAACAGCTCTTGGCTAGAAACCAGACATAGGCTGTTTGTTCTGCCAGCCAGCTTTGTGATTTTAAGCAAGCCCCTTCTCCTTTTTCCATACCTCGGTGTCCTGAGGGTAGAACTTTTGATTTGTAGCACCTCCTTCTATGCCAGAATTTTGTGTCGTTGGGGTGTACTGCATTACGAAGAGTTCACTTAAGGACTAAAATGTGAGTTCTTCTTATAAAATGTTGGCTGTAGAATAACTGAAAAGAAGAAAGTAAACTCCGCCATAACCTCACCACTTAGATATAACAGTGGTGGAATTTGAAGCACTTTTTGATAATGAATTCATCAATCTTTTACTGTCTGTAAACTTTTTAAAAAATGCTGTCTCATAGCTTTCAAATGTAATATAATCATTTTGCCATTGTAAGTTTCTGACAAAAATTATAACAGCTGCATGGTACCCCCAGTATGAATGGAACATGATTTACAAATCCCTCATCAATGGACATTGACATCCTTCTTGTTCTTCCCTCCATGGCTGGAGTGGTGAACGTCCTTGTAGCTACACATCCCAGTAGCACATGTAGCGGCACATCCTTTGCACACTTCCGTGATTGTTTTCAAAGGATAAATTCCCACAAGTAGAATAGCTGTTTGGTTTATCACCAGACTGCCATCTGGAATGGACACTCAGGCTTACATTTCCACCAGCACCATATGTGTCCATTTCTCCACATTTTCATAAACTGTGGAAGATGTTGTATTTACCTTTTCCTAGTTTGATAGCTGTAAAGTGGTGTCTCGTTTTTTTTCTAAAATTGCAAAACTGTTTCAGACTTGCAGAGACTTGCAAAACAGTACCAAGGACTTTTTCCCTTAAGTGTTTGAAAGTGAATTGTTAACCTACTGCCCCATGATCCCCTTTAATGTGTGTTTTCTTTTACATAGTCAAAATCTGGAAAGAAACGTTAATCCTCAGACCAAATTCCACTTTGGAAATTGTCCTGATTTTTTTTTATAGCAGAAGAATGCAGTTCAGATTCAGGTGTTGCACTTCGTTGTCATGTCTGTTTAGTCTCCTTCACTTTGGAGCAGCTTCTCAGTTTTGCTTTGACCCTCATGACATTCACATTTTTGAAAATTGTAAGCCCATTTTTGTAGAACATCTCTCAATTTGGGTTTGTCTGATGTTCCCTCACATTGAGGTTCAAGTTTTTTGTCTGTTGGAGGAACATCAGAGAAGTGATACTGCATTCTAATTGCAGCCTGCTGGTGCAGGGTTTCAATTTGTTGAATTTGCTAGAACGGTGCTGATCACTTTGATTACTTGATTAAGGTATCTTCATGGCTTCTCCACGGCAAAGTTACTTTTTTTTTCTCCCTTGTCATTCAATATTTTGTGAAGAGGTACTTTGAGACTGTGGAAAACATCCTTTTTCTTGTAACATTTGAGTTCATTTACATCTGCAAGAATCCATGGTTTCTTGTTTTATTCATGGCTTATAATCCCTTAACGTTGTTGTTTATTTTGATAAATAACCAAAGTCCCAGAGTCCCACTGACTCTGAAGTACTTCTCAACGTGTGTGATCTAACTTTTGTAAACTTTCATATGTAAACATTTTGGAAGAATATTGAAAATACCAACATAATTATCTCTGGGGATTGAAGGTGTCTTGCTCGTATATGTTTCCTGTTTTCTCTGATTCCATATATTGCTTTTGTAGTGAAAATTAGTAAAGGAGGTAAAAGTTAATGTAAATGTGCAATAATTATGAATATCTTCAAAATAGGAGAACTGTTTCATTGGTAGGCAGACGAAGTGCTTATCCATTGGTGACACCCTGTGGGATCTTTTTGATCTTGGAGTAGCATATAGGACCTAAGATGACCCTGAGACTAAATTATATCTGTTGCCTGTCTTTTAGGAAGGCTATTTTTGATACACCAGATGAAGATCCAAATTATAATCCACTACCTGAAGAGCGGCCAGGAGGCTTTGCCTGGGGTGAGGGCCAGCGCCTGGGCGGCTAAAGCGGCAGTGCCAAGAACATGACCCAGCTCGGAAGGACTCAGTGACACACCCATTGGGATTCTTTTATCCTCTGTGTTGCAAAAGTGTGGACACTTTTGACAGCTGGACAAGAATTTTAACTCCAGAAGCACTTTATGAAATGGCACACCGATTCACCCAGAAGACATTTCCAGCAGTTCGCCAGTGGTTCCTCACTACACCGGTACTGAACGTGTGATCGCTCGGAGCCAAAAAACTGGAGCAACAAGCACCCCGCCGCCTCTTAGGAACGAGTACCTGATACTTGAGTTCTGTGGTGACGGGCAGAGTGTTTTCCTCCTCTCCCTCCTCCTCTTTGATAGACGAGGCTTTGGTGTAAATGGAAGTCTCAGAGAGGATGAAATAAAACTGAATTCCATCTCTCTCTCACTGAATTAAAGCTTTTGTGTGTGATCTTTTAAATTATCACTGTGTCTCCCAGCTCCTGCACAGGTCTGCGCTCAGAGCAGTCTCCATGCCCGCTCTTCCTATGTCTTCATGGCCTTTGACTGGATTTCATTTCAAGATTGGAAATACATGGCTGAGACGCCATGGCTGTGCACACCTCTTACTAACCCAGAATGCCTGCTCCAGTGGGAAGAAGATTTGTTGCTGTTGCCCAGATAGTTTGTTTTCCATTTGGGTTTTATGATACTTCAAGGTATCAGACAATGTGGGGCAGGGGGTGGAGGGGGAAGGATAGGATGGATCTAAGTGTTCTAGATCCTGGAACTCTGCTGTGGGAGAGTCAGGTAGGCTTGATGCTTATGTGGTGTCTCGTTTATTTACTCTATTACTCCATTTGGAAATATCCAGGGAAAGGCAAGTCACAGCCACCATTTTGGAAAACAACATTTAAAGTTGGAAAACGAGTTAGAATGTTGATTCTGGAGCCAGATAAGTGAATATAAGGATACATAGCTCCTGGGTCTTTGGCTTGTGAATATTTATCACTTGCTTCATGAAAAGCCAAGAAGCTTTCAGAGCCAAATACCTGGCTTACCTTCCTAACCAGGTAGAAACAGGATAGGTTCACAGAAGTCAGCAGCAGTTCAGTAAGTACTTAGCCCAGATGTTCACTTCCTGGGGGCTCAACAAGTTTGTTATCAGATTGTGTAATTCAGAGAACTTGGAGGGATAGAATACCCCAGAAAATAGATTAATTCAAATTGTTTTAATAAATAGCATGTAGGTCTGGGAACATTTCCCCCATAGTTCCAGCTTGATTAAGTGGTTGCTTTCTAGGGTGTGAGAATTCTCTTAGAAAGATGGTTGTGAGGTTTAGGTTAAACATAATAAACATCTTAAATGGGAATTTTCAGATCGTTGGTGAAGTGAAAAGTATTTTTCATACCTTTCAATGGAATACACATTAGTAGTGGAACCTAGTGTAAGTACATGCTGCTATTCAGTAACTGAATATGGTTGTTGCAGTTTTATGGAATGTGGGTTAATGGGACTGCTTTTTTCTTCCTAAGTGACTTTTAAAAAAATCTTTAAATGCCGATCTTAGAATATATAGTCCTTATGAGAGTCTTAGGTTTTGTCTGTTCAAGAAAGCTTGAATTTAATTAGAAGGTTGGGTTTTTGTTTGGGGGCTAGAAATAGATTTCTCTAGTTAAATTTGTTCTCCTTTAGTTAACTTCGGAGTTAGGTTCTTCCAGAACACACGTCTTTTTCTTAAGTCAACCAAAACGTGAGATTTGATATATGGGATTGCGTGACTAATTTACCTGACATACATAGAATTTAAAGGACTCCTGGATTCCACCAGTAATACTGAAAGATGCACCTGACTATGGCATAGCTTTTTTGTTGTAGAAATACAGTATACATACATTAAAAAAAAAAAAAAAACATGGACATGCAAATTGCATCTCCATAGGAGATACACTTTATACGTTTTGGTGTGTTTTTTCCACCATGGATTTCTCTTTGTTTCTCCCTTCCACTTGTTCTTGTCCCTGTGTGCCCCTCTCGTGTGTCCTAGTATCTTTCATACCTCTTGTTTAGTCTAAGCAGAGAGCACCCAAATCCTAGATCTTGGTAACGAAACCCTCACTCTTGTCTCTGGGGCCTTTGAAAGTTAGGAAATGTTGGTGTTACTGACTTGTTGGGTAAAGGACCTCCTAGAATTGTCATCTGTCCTTGATAGCCTGCATTTGATATTGTGACTGTGTTTTCCTTTTACAGGTAAGTGCCATCCATGTTGCTAGTCATGATATTGCCATTGTTTTCAGTGTTCTGTAGTCTGTCTACCCCTAAACTACTTACTGTTAACAAGTTTGCATAAAATTTGTCGCACTTTGTATAATCAAGTCACTTCTCTGCTCAGAAATCCCCAGTAACTTCTTAGTAAGCCCCCATAGCAAATGCATACTTTTTGTCTTCCTCTGAACCTCAACTACTTCTAGTTAGCAGGGACCTCAGTTTATTTCTTTTCAGTCCTTCAAGGCCTGGCCCCATTCCTGGCTCCTCTGCAGACCTTGACTGTAGGGCCTATTTCACTGTCTATCTTCTCTGAATTCTTATGACCCTTCAAGGCTGTACAACCTACTCTTAGACCAAACTGTCTTGTATTCTTAGCTGGTTCATGTATATTAGCCTTGTCTCCTTCCTGAGAATGTAAGCTCCTTAAGAGCAGGGACCAAGTTTTTTTTTTTAATTTTTGTATCTACCACAGTGCCTAGCACAATGCTTGGCACATGGGTGCTGAATAAATACTTTATTGATCAGCAAACTATTATCTGGTATTTTTAATTATAGAGGGATTAATGTATGTGCATGCAAGCTTGTACCTATTTGCTGTGGCTTGTGACTATGTCAAAGTGGGATGCCGCACAACTGAACATGATCAAGGGCAGGGTTTGGTGGTCTGACAAGCCAGCCAACAATGACCACCAGCTGGTGTGGTCATGGTCATGCTCTGCGGGGGTGGACCATTGCAGAGCAGCTAAGAATGGCGTGTCTGACAATTCACCTTTTGGAAGAAGAGCCCAGATACTCCTTGAAGAGCTATTAGCTTATAACCATCTGTATGTGAAAGCTGCTTACTTTCAGAGAGAGCCTATTTCAGACTACTAACCTGAGGGATTGGCGGAGGGGGTGATGTATGTAACACCACTTAACACCAATGGAGGATTTTATTTTTCAACTCTGTTCCTCTTAGCTGAGGTTGCAGAATAGCTGGGTCATTAGGCTAGAGATGAATGAATTACCTGTGCATATGACTTGTTTTGCCTGCAACATGTTTTGTTTTCTTTCCATTTGAGCCAGTATTAAATTCACAGATTTCTCATGGAAACCTTCATTTGGGGCTTTTCTTGAAAAAACTGGAAGATCTGGAAAAACCAGGCCTGCATGGCAGCTATGGCCTAGAGATGACTAGTGACTGTGTGTATAGACAGGATCTGTGCTCTGTTAAGAGGCTATTTCACTTGTTGACATCACCTGCCAGGTACTCTTGTAACCATGTGCAGCCTGTCTCCTCCCTTAGATTACTTTGGGAAGCACAGCAGGGAAAAACGACTGAGGTCTTTTTATATTCTAAGTCCATAATTTGAGACTTAACATTTAGATATCACTCAGTTCAGTTCAGTCGCTCAGTTGTGTCCTACTCTTTGTGACCCCATGGACTGCAGCAGGCCAGGTCTTCCTGTCCATCACCAACCATCAGAGTTTACTCAAACTCATGTCCATTGAGTCGGTGTTGCCATCCAACCATCTCATTCTCTGTCATCCCCTTTTCTTCCTGCCTTCAATCTTTCCCAGCATCGGGTTCTTTTCAAATGAGTCAGCTCTTCACATCAGGTGGCCAAAGTATTGGAGTTTCAGCTTCAGCATCAGTCCTTCCAATGAATATTCAGGACTGATTTCTTTTAGGATGGACTGGTTGGATCTCCTTGCAGTCCAAGGGACTCTCAAGATTCTTCTCCAACACCACAGTTCAAAAGCATCAATTCTCCAGTGCTCAGCTTTCTTTATAATCCAACTCTCACATCCATACATGACCACTGGAAAAACCATAGCCTTGACTAGATGGACCTTTGTTAGCAAAGTAATGTCTCTGCTTTTTAATATGCTGTCTAGGTTGGTCATAACTTTCCTTCCAAGGAGTAAGCGACTTTTAATTTCATGGCTGCAATCACCATCTGCAGTGATTTTGGAGCCCAAAAAAATAAAATCTGCTCTGCACTGTTTCCCCATCTATTTGCCATGAAGTAATGGGACCAGATGCCATAATCTTTGTTTTCCAAATGTTGGGCTTTAAGCCAACTTTTTCACTCTCCTCTTTCACTTTCATCAAGAGGCTCTTTAGTTCTTCACTTTCTGCCATAAGGGTGGTGTCATTTGCATATCTGAGGTTATTGATATTTCTCCCAGCAATCTTGATTCCAGCTTGTGCTTCCTCCAGCCCAGCATTTCTCATGATGTACTCTGCATATAAGTTAAAATAGCAGGGTGACAATATACAGCCTTGACGTACTCCTTTTCCTATTTGGAACCAGTCTGTTGTTCCATGTCCATTTCTAACAGTTGCTTCCTGACCTGCATACAGGTTTCTCAAGAGGCAGGTCAGGTGGTCTGGTATTCCCATCTCTTTCAGAATTTTCCACGGTTTTTGTGATCCACACAGTCAAGGGCTTTGGCATAGTCAATAAAGCAGAAGCAGATGTTTATCTGGAACTCTCTTGCTTTTTCGATGATCCAGCAGATGTGGGCAATTTGATCTCTCGTTCCTCTGCCTGTTCTAAAACAACTTTGAACATCTGGAAGTTCACAGCCTATGTATTGTTGAAGCCTGGCTTGGAGAATTTTGAGCATCACTTTGCTAGCATGTCAAATGAGTGCAATTGTGCAGTAGTTTGAGAATTCTTTGGTATTGCCTTAGGGATTGGAATGAAAACGTACCTTTTCCAGTCCTGTGGCCACTTCTGAGTTTTCCAAATTTGCTGCCATATTGAGTGCAGCACTTTCACAGCATCATCTTTTAGGATTTGAAATAGCTCAACTGGAATTCCATCACCTCCACTAGCTTTGTTTGATGCTTCCTAAGGCCCACTTGACTTTCCATTCCAGGATGTCTGGCTCGAGGTGAATGATCACACCATTGTGATTATCTGGGTCTGAAGATCTTTTTTGTACAATTCTTCTGTGTATTCTTGCCACCTCTTCTTAATATCTTCTGCTTCTGTTAGGTCCATACCATTTCTGTCATTCATTGAGCACATCTTTGCATGAAATGATCCCTTGGTATCTCTAAATTTCTCGAAGAGATCTTTAGTCTTTCCCATTCTATTGTTTGCCTCTATGACTTTGCATTGATCACTGAGGAAGGCTTTCTTATCTCTCCTTGCTATTCTTTGGAACTCTGCATTCAAATGGGTGTATCTTTCCTTTTCTCCTTTGCTTTTGGCTTCTCTTCTCTTCACAGCTATTTGTAAGGCCTCCTCAGACAGCCATTTTGATTTTTTTGCATTTATTTTTCTTGGGGATGGTCTTGCTCCCTGTCTCCTGTATAATGTCACAAACCTCCGCCCATAATTTATCAGGCACTCTGTCTATCAGGTCTAGTCCCTTAAATCTATTTCTCACTTCCAGTGTATAATCGTTAGGGATTTTATTTAAGTCATACTGAATGGTCTAGTGGTTTTCCCTACTTTCTTCAATTTAAGTCTGAATTTGGCAATAAGGAGTTCATGATCTGAGCCACAGTCAGCTCCTGGTCTTGTTTCTGCTGACTGTATAGAGCTTCTCCATCTTTGGTTGCAAAGACTATAATCAACGTGATTTCAGAGTTGACCATCTGGTGATGGCCAAGTATAGAGTCTTCTCTTGTGTTTTTGGAAGGTGGTGTTTGCCAAGACCAGTACATTCTCTTGGGAGAACTCTATTAGACTTTGCCCTGCTTCATTCTGTACTCCAAGGCCAAATTTGCCCGTCACTCTATGTGTTTCTTGACTTCCTACTTTTGTGTCCCAGTCCCTTATAATGAAAAGGATGTCTTTTTGGAGTGTTAATTCTAGGTCATGTAGGTCTTTATAGAATGTTCAACTTCTTCAGTATTACTGGTCGGGGCATAGACTTGGATTACCATGATATTGAATGGTTTGCCTTGGAACAGAACAGAGATCATTCTGCTGTTTTTGAGACTGCATCCAAGTACCGCATTTCAGACTCTTGTTGACTATAACAGGTAACCAATCTAATCACATGCACCACAGCCTTGTCTAACTCAATGAAACTATGAGCCATGCCATGTAGGGCCACCCAAGATGGACAGGTCATGGTGGAGAGTTCTGACAAAATGTGGTCCATTGAAGAAGGGAATGGCAAACCACTTCAGTATTCCTGCCTTGAGAACCCCAGGAACAGTATGAAAAGGCAAAAAGATAGGACACTGAAAGATGAACTCCCCAGGTCGGTAGATGCCCAATATGCTATTGGAGATCAGTGGAGAAATAACTCCAGAAAGAATGAAGAGATGGAGCCAAAGCAAAAATAACACCACGTTGTGGATGTGACTGGTGATGGAAGCAAGGTCCGATGCTATAAAGAGCAATACTGCATAGGAACCTGGAATGTGTTAGGTCCATGAATCAAGGCAAATTGGAAGTGATCAAACAGGAGATGGCAAGAGTGAACATCAACATTTTAGGAATCAGTGAACTAAAATGGACTGGAATGAGTGAATTTAACTCAGATGACCATTTAGATATTACTATGGTCTGAATATTTATATCCCTGCAAAATTCATGCTGCAATCCTCATGTCTGATGTGATGGTACTATGAAGTGGGGCCTTTGGGAGGTGCTTCAGTCACAAAGTGAAAGCCTCACAAGTGAGATTAATTCCTTATAAACTAGCTCCAGATAGATTCCAAGCCCCATCCATCAAGTAAGGAAACAGCAGAAAGGTGTCAGCAGGACTTCCCTGGTGGTCCAGGGAATCTTCCCTTAAGACTCTGAGGGTTGGATCCCCAGTAGGGGAACTAAAGATCATGCCACAGAGCAACTTAGCCCACATGCCACAACTATTGAGTGCACGCCACAACTAGAGAATCCATGCACGGCAACAAAAGATCCCACATGCCACAACTAAGACCTGAGGCAGGTCTTAGTTTATATGTATATATATAAAGTAGCAACAATGAACCAGGAAGATGGCCCTCACCAGAAGGCAACCAGGCTGGCACCTGCAGAGATGTGAGCAATAAATTTCTGTTATTTATAAGCCACCCAGCCTGTGGTATTCTGTAATAGAGACCTGGAAAGACTAAGACAGTTATTTCCCTTTTAGTTTTGGGTTGACTTTCTAAATTAATTTTAAGGGAAAGGAATTAAAAGTTAATTTATCCTTAAATACAGGTTTCCCAGGTGGTGCTAGTAATAAAGAATCTGCCTGCCAATGCAGGAGACACGAGTGATGCATATTCAATCCCTAGGTTGGGAAGAGCCCCTGGAGAAGGAAATGGCAACCCACTCCAGTATTCTTGACTGGAGAATTCCATGGATAGAGGAGCCTGGAAGGCTATACAGTCCATGGGATCGCAAAGAGTCAATATGACTGAGCAACTGAACACACACACTCTTAAATACATATCTGCTATTAGTTCAACATGCACATTTTCAGTAGCCCCTGGTCACTATACCATTAACAACTAGAGGAAAATTACCTCTGATCTGGAGGAATGGGAAAGGAGAATTCTTAACGGGTTCACAAACAGGGAAAGTCTCATGGAAATGAACTTTAGAAGGTGCCTAATGTCTTTAAAGTGAGTTGAAGTTTAAAGTTGTACAGAGCCAACAGCTGCTTGCCAGTCTTTCTGTGGTGAATTAGCAAATCCTCTAAGAGTTTTGAATTTAGGAGGGGAAGGAGGAAAAAATTATATCCTATTTCCTGCTGGAGTTCTTAATCTTTTCATTGATTGTCACGTGTATGATGAGACTCGGAGTCCTGTAAATAACTTGAGAGTCTGGCAGGAATAGTCAGGGAAAGGGAGGGTAAAAGACAATTTTAGTTCCATCAGACTTCCTCTTCCCCTGCTTGTATTACGGAGCAGATCACGTCCATTGGGATAGCAACTTTCTGAGGAGAATGTATGATTGTCCTAGAATGTATCATGCATTTCCTTCTTTTTCTGTAACACAAGATGATCACCAGTAAGTATCCTTTTCATTTAGTTACTGTGACATCTGAGTCATCTCAGAGTCTCAGTTTCTTCATCTGTAAAATGGGGATGACATTAGTATCTAGTATATAACATCAGCTGTTCGGAGGACTAAATAACGCAAATGCTTGTGTGTTTCTCACAGGGCTTCCCTGATAGCTCAGTTGGAAAAGAAGCCGCCTGCAATGCAGGGGACCCCTGTTGGATTCCTGAGTTGGGACGATCTGCTGGAGAAGGGATAGACTACCCACTCCAGTATTCTTGGGCTTCCCTTGTGGCTCAGCTGATAAAGAATCCGCCTGCGATGAGGGAGGCTTGGGTTCAATACCTGGGTTGGGAAGAACCCCTGGAGAAAGGAAAGGCTACCCACTCCAGTATTCTGGCCTAGAGAATTCCATGAACAGTAGTAGAGTCCATGGGATCGCAAAGAGTTAGACACAACTGAACGACTTTCACTTGTGTATTCCTCATTAATCTCACAAAATTAAACACTTTCTTGAAAAGCGAGTATTATTGTGGCAGAGAAAAGGGAAACGTGTGTTTACTGGAAAGAAATATTGTTAGCAGGACAACAAAACAGACAAGAAACCCGTGGTTGCTATGCAGTTCAGGTTCCGCGGAACCGTACACACCGTCTTTCACTGTTGTCGCTCCGGATCTTTTTCCCGTTGTACCTCAGACCCTGCTCGCCCCGTCCTCAGGAAGTAAAAGCCACGCTCTCAAGTGCATGCTGGGAGTTGGAGTCTCCTTAAAGGCTGCCGGTGGCAGTGAGGTGAGCTGCGTCGCCGCGAGCCGCTAGCACGTGGCGGGAAGGGGCGGTGCGGACTAGCTGTCTGCTCCCGAGAGCCGCGGGAGCTGCCCGCTCTCGTGCCTCGCGTCGCGGCGCCTCCCGTCGCGGTGCCCTCCCGACATGCCCGAGGAGGCGGGCTTCCCGCCGGCCAAAAAATTCCGGCCGAGCGCCGGGCCTCCGAGCCGCGCCGGGTCCTGTCCTCCCGGGCGGCGAGTGGTGATGCTGCTGGCCGCGGGCGGCGGCGGCGGCGGCGGAGGAGGTGGAGGCCGGAGGCAGCAGCCGCCCCTGGCCCAGCCGTCGGCCAGCCCCTACCCCGAGGCCGTGGAGCAGCAGCGCCGGAATTTACCCATCTTCCAGGCGCGAGGCCAGCTGTTGGCTCAGCTCCGAAACCTGGACAGCGCCGTCCTCATCGGTGAGTGACCGTGCCGGAGGGTCCTTCTTCGCTCCCCGTTCGTCCTCTTGAGAGAACAGCTTTTCCTGGGGGCTTCTCACCGTCTTTCATCCGTTTCTGCAACAAACCTGACCGCCTATTTCTGTTCAGGGCCAGGAGAGGGGCTTCGGAAGAGAGTCGGACAGTCCCCCTTTCTGGAGATGCTCACAGTCCGGGCGAGTGACCACGCGTTAGGCAAAAACTCGCCTTCTGGGCCGGAAGGGTAGAGGGATGCACCGGAGACGTGGGAGAGTTTAGAGAAGTGGATCTGAGCCTGTCCGGAGGGGACGGCGAGGGGGTGGACCTAGAAAGGTGTTGGACACAGAGGAGAGAGACTGCGGTATTAGAGACGAAGTGGAGACGAGACAGTCCAGTCTGAGGGAAAAAGTAGTTTCTGGTGCACTAATTGAGGCAGAGTTGTAGAGCCGGGAACCGATTACAAGGGGCTTTGATCCCCAGCGTTTTAAGTAAGAGGAGCCCCTGAAAGATGGAGAGGATGAGCCTCCAAAGAGGGAAGGAGATCCAGGAGAGCTGATAGTCTAAGGAACAGAGTTGTAAGAAGCGAGTGAACAAATGCAAAAATGAGGTCCAGTAAGTAGGGACCCAAAACATGCCCACTGGATTGGGTGGGAGTTATTGATTGGGGATAGAGGTGAGCGCTCTTTTGGCAGAGCTGCGGGATGGGAGCTGATTTGTCATTGGGCTGGAAGTGAGGAGGTCATGAAGGCAGTGGGAATAGACTTCTGTTTTGAGAAGAAGCAGGGGGACCTAGCGGAACTTGCCGGTCTTCATAGGTTAAGGGGAAGAGCTCAGTAGAGAGGGAGGCTGAAGATGGAAAGGGGGCACTAACACCAGAGACGGAGGGCATGGAGAAGGGGGGCCCTTGGCAACAAGGGTTAGATCTAGCGCTGGCCTGGAATAGAAAGAAGGCCATGCAAGAGGTTAGGGGGCTGGAGGAAGGTGGTAAGAATGGAGTGACTGCAGAAGAGCTTGTAGGAGGAGATGGAGGGAGACTGTCTTTGAGGATTTCACTTTTTCTATGAAGTAGGTGCGGGAGCTTTGCTGAGAATGGGACTTACGGGGTCCTTGGGAGGATGGGGACAGAGGAAAGGGGCTGCAAAAACAAGAACAAGGATCAGCCGTGGTTCTGGCACCCAGGTGCATTTGGCCCCATGGCAAACTAAGATCGTTGTCGGCCTAGTTGGGTTATTTTACTATAGTGATGCTCAGTTTCTTTTTTTATTAATATTATTTTTTTTATTTTAGCTGCACAAGGTTTTTGGTTGTGGTGCTCCAGCTTCTCTGGTTGCAGAGCACGGACTCTAGAGCTCCGGCTTGGTAGTTGCGGCGCTTGGGCTTAGTTACTTCATAGCATGTAGGATCCTACTTCCACCAGGAATTGAACTGTATTCCCTGCCTTGGAAGGTGGATTCTTAACCACTGGACCACAAGGGAAGTCCCCAATGCACAGTTTCTTGGTGTAGGAGTAGAAGAGATGGGCAGGGAGACCTTGATCGAAGTTTGGGTTTTGCCTGATGAACTCAGTAGGAGAAGTGCGAGATAATCAAGTTCTTTGTCCATGATTCGTGTCCAGGTCAGGAACGATGAGCCATAGGGGAGAAAATGGAAGGACGGTGGCCCTGTAGGACTCAGTGAAGTTGGTGTGGGGGAATGGGGGGGTAGTGGTAGTCGTGGAGGGAAGGATGCCCCAGGCTTACCGTTCTTTGTTCTGGTCGGGCGCTGAGAAGGAAGGTAGTAATAGGAGGGTAGTAATAAGGTTGGGTGCTTACTGTATGTAATGCTCAGGTACATGAAGGAGACAGGCTTTTGTCCTCCCTGGGCTTCTGATGCTGGAGGCAAACAGAAAGGTTTCAACACTCTCACACAGTGTAGAGTGATCAGTGAGGGAGGAGAGATGAACGAGGCACCAAGGATCACAGAGGAGGTGGGTGCAGCCCTTGGGGAGAAAGTTTGAGGTCTAATTCATCTTGTGGAGTTTGTCACGTGGGCAGTGTGGGAGCAGATACTTCATACTCGAGTGGGTAAAGGCAGAGGGTTTGAAAGGAGGCGGCAGGCTGGGTGAGGAGTCAGCTATGGCTGCAGTGTGGGAACAGATGTCTCTTCATGTTGGTACATTTATATCTCATGTATCCCTTTGAGAAGTAGGACATTTTATATAACAGCTGTATTTCACTGTATGTCTTTACTGTACCAGTTACTATTGCTAATCATTTACATTGTTTCCAAATTTAACTGTCTTGAGCAAAGTTGAATAAAACACTTTTGAAGCTGATTCTTTATGCACATCCTTATTTCCTTAGAGTCAGTTCCTGCAAGTGGAATTGTGGGTCAAGGGTAAACATTTTAAAGATTTTCCTACTATAGTTTGACCTTCTCAGAAGCAACTCAGAAGCAGTTTTCTCCAGTTAACACTCCACTAGCAGTATTCATGGGTGCACATTTTTCCATGACTTTATCAACTTATTTTCTTTCTTTCTTTTCTTTAATATTTATTTATTTTATTTTGCTGTGCTGGGTCTTAGTTGCAGCATTGGGATCTGTAGTTGTGGCATGCAGGATCTAGTTCCCTGACAAGGGATTGAACCCAAGCCCCCTGCACTGGGAGTGCTAGGGAAGTTGCCTCGAGTATTTTTCTTATGTCTTTTCTTTCTCACTTTGATCTGTTGTGGGTTTTTTTGGCGAAGTTTGTTTCAGTTCAGGTTTAAATAAGACTTGTTTTCTTTCCTAGGGGAAACAGGCTCAGGGAAGACAACACAGATCCCTCAGTACCTGTACGAAGGGGGGATTGGCCGCCAGGCCATAATTGCTGTGACCCAGCCTCGCAGAGTGGCTGCCATCTCTCTGGCTACCAGAGTCTCTGATGAGAAGAGAACAGAACTTGGGAAGCTGGTACATAACTTCTTTTTCACTAACAGTTCTTGGTCCCCCACACCTCACTCCTCCCCCTCCCCTGCCACCTCTCCCACTTCTTTAGTTTTCTGAACAAGACTACTTATACATCTCAAGCTTCTTTCTTTCTTTCTTTTCCCCCAGGTTTCTTTCTTGCCACAGTTGTTTCAGACTCAGAGTTCTTTATTAGTTCCTTAGAGATCAGAGGGTCTGTCAGTCCCATTTGCTTTGCTTTCAAAGTCTTTTGGCACATAGGATAAATTAGTTGTTTTCCTTGAGCACTTTTAAGGCTTCAGTAACACTTGCTAGGTCTCTTGTCCATGTATCTTTCTACAAACTTGTAAGCATTTTCTAGCATATAGGTGGTTATTGAGAATGAGTTCCAGGAGTGTATATAAGTCACATTTATTTGTGTTCATGCATTTGACGTAAAAGCATCTTGGGCATCTTTTCACTTGTGTATGCAGCTTTGCTTGAAGTGGCTGAGGGGAGGGGCTCGTGTTACATTCTTTGCAGAGTTTCTGATCATTGCAACTGAGGGCGTGTGTCCATTATCCTGGGAGCAGGGTAGGATTGGAGTGGGTCATGTCCACTACACTAGCACCAGTGCCTGGCGCTGTGCTGGGTACACTGGGTGCAGCAGACACGTTTGCTGGATGAATGAGTGGTGTCTCCATGCAGGTTGGCTACACGGTGCGCTTCGACGATGTCACCTCAGACGACACAAAGATTAAGTTCCTGACCGATGGCATGCTCTTGCGCGAGGCCATCTCGGACTCCCTGCTCCGGAGGTACAGCTGCATCATTTTGGATGAAGCCCACGAGCGGACTGTCCACACAGATGTGCTCTTCGGGGTGGTGAAAGCTGCACAGAAGAGGCGAAAGGAGCTGGGGAAGCTGCCTCTCAAAGTGGGTGCGGCCGTTCTGCTGCGGGACTCGGGGCAGAGGTGCTGGGGGGTCGGGAGGAGGGGAGCACGGCCTCTCAAGGAGCCTTCAGGGCTTGGCAGGGCACAAAAAGGCTGGCCCGAGCCTTTCTCCCATCCTCCGTGCCCTTCTCGCCGGCAGGTGATTGTGATGTCAGCCACGATGGATGTGGACCTGTTCTCCCAGTATTTCAACGGAGCCCCCGTCCTCTATCTGGAGGGCCGGCAGCACCCGATCCAGATTTTCTACACCAAGCAGCCCCAGCACGATTACCTGCATGCCGCCCTGGTCTCCGTCTTCCAGATCCACCAGGTAGGCAAGTGGGGAGCGGATTCCTGGAAAGGCCTGTTTGACCTTAAACAGTCAGCCTTGAGAAGAAAAGCTGCCAGACCAAACTGCTTTGTAAGCTGTGTTCTTTAGGTGGATAAGGAATTTGTTTGCCATGTCCCTGTTTTTATACTTTTTTACAGTATCTCTTTTCCTCTAAAAAAAAAAAATTAAACCCTGACCAGCATGTTTCTTCAACTGAGCTGGAAAACCTCCATGTGTTAGAGCAGTGGCCCATGCGCATAATGTGATCAGAACCCCCAGTCAGAAGCACATTTTGTGTTGCAACCAGGACACCGTGTGTAGAACTGAGTAGAAAGGAGTCTTAGGAAACACTGCCTCCTTTTACTCCATGGGATATTCTGTCTCACTGAAAAAATAAAAAGTTGGTGTATTAGCCAATAATGGGGTGCAGTTTAGAGTTTTCTTTTTAAAAAAATGTATTAGAGAAAGAGTTCAACCGTTTTTTCATTTTAGTAAACATTTATTTAAAAATTTGAGTGTGTCATCTCATTTTTTCATTTAACTTATATATAATTGACTGTTTTTACCTTCCCATTAACTTTCTGAAAATATCTAGAAGCCAACGTTTTAAAATATATATATGTATCTATTTATTTAATTAACTGGCTGCTTCAGGTCTTGGTTGTGGCACACTTCGTGTTTGGTGGCAGGGCACAGACTTTCTAGTTGCGGAGCACAGGCTGCTAATTGCCACTCGAGGGCTTAGTTGCCCCATAGCACATGGAATCTTAGTTCCCTGACCAGGGCTCAAACTCATGTCCCCTACACTGAAAGGTGTATTCTTAACTATAGGACTACCAGGGAAGTCCCAGTCAGCCTTGTTTAGCTTCCAGAAGCAAACTTGAGATAAGGATATTTTATGAATGATGCCTGTGGTGCCCTCAAGTTATATAATAGCTTTGATGAGTTCTCCTAATGATGAAGCTTTTATTTTAGAGTTTATCCGGTCTATGTGTGTGTATCCCTGAACATTTGTCCTCTTAACACTGAGTGAAAAAAGTATATGCACACACATAAATACATAGATACATGTATGCAAACATAGCCATATTATACATACAGAAAGAAAAAATTGTGGTATTGGTCACTCAGTCATGTCCGATTTTTTTGTGACCCCACGGACTGTAGCCCGCCAGGCTCCTCTGTCCATGGGATTCTTCAGGTGAGAATACTGGAGTGGGTTGCCATTTCCTTCTCCAGGGGATCTTCCTGAACCAGAAATCAAACCCCGGGTCTCCCACATTGCAGGCAGATTCTTTATTATTGTCTGAGCCATATCTGCCTTTATTATATGTCCACGTACATACAAATATAGGTAGTTGGACATGACTGAGCAAGTTGCACATCTTCACAAATACAGATAATTATTGAACACTTTTCAGTTATCTTGCCAAACAGGCACTCTACGAATGTAAAGAAGATTGGGTCAAGTGGGTATATGTACTTAACACTTAGATGTTCTTCCCTTCTCAAGGTGAAGGATCAAGTTAAGTCTGAGATACCAAGCGCTTGCCCAAGTTCTGGGTGCTTTGGAGGTTTATGAAAGTGCATTTGATGGCCTCAGTCAATAAGGGCTCCTTTTCCAGCCTCTGGCCATTTTCATGGGTCAGTGTTTCTCTAAGTTGTCTCCTTTATCAGCTTCATCTTTCAAGGTGATTATGAAAAGAAGGCAGCTCCAGGCAGATTTTATTTGCTTGTGTGGTTGTGCTTTTTCTTGGCATTGTTCTTGTTGCAAAAGCAATCTGGTTATTTCCCTTCAAAATCCCCTTAATTTTTTATTATGTCTCTTTTTTTCCCCCTTAATTCATTTTTAAATATAGCTGGCTAACCTGAATAGGAAGCAGCTATGCATTTGGTGAAGTGTTTTTTTCCCGCCCCTCACCCCCGCCCCAGGGCGATACCAATATCTAGGCTCAGTTACTGCTCCAAAGTTAAGAATAACTGGGAAACTTCATTAATGATCATTGTTCTGTTCTATGCCATCTGCGCATCTGTCAAGGCTCAGTAACCCCACTCTGCCTTCTCTGTAGGAAGCCCCCTCCTCGCATGACATCCTAGTGTTCCTCACTGGGCAGGAGGAGATCGAAGCCATGAGTAAGACCTGCCGGGACATCGCCAAGCACCTCCCAGACGGCTGCCCCTCCATGCTGGTCCTTCCGCTCTACGCCTCCCTGCCCTACGCCCAGCAGCTGCGCGTCTTCCAGGGGGCCCCAAAGGTGAGTGCACCCTGTCTCCTGCCTAGCTCTGTCCCTAGGTACCCAGACAGATTCACCAGTGGGGCCTGTGCCCCTGTCAGCAGGCGCCAGATAAGATGTGTGGACAGGGTGCCCAGGTATCTTCTCATGAGCTTGAAAGATGCAAGCATGTAATACAGGGCTGTAGACATGGCTGTCCCATGGTGGGAACAGGGAGACAGTTGTCTGGGGGTGAGGGAGAGACGCAAGCAAAAGCCAGAAGTTCCCTGAGTGACTCGCCCAGGGTCCACAGTAAACAGGCACATGTCCACCATATGTTTCCCGGGTACCCCTACTGTGCCAACACCAGATACACACTGTCCCTCATCCTCTCAAGAACCAAAAGGCAGGTCACCATTCCAGTTCAGAAACCCTGAGGCCCCAAGGGGTGAAGTGATAGATGCCCACGGGGCACAGTAGGCAAGACCAGGATCCCAGGCCACATCTACTTCCTCCTGACTCTAATGCCCATCCCCCCACCCCTCATCACCTCAAAATAAGCCTATAAGACTGAAACACACCCAGCCCCCCAACCCAGTACTGACCCGGCCATCAGTATTAATAACTGTCCAGATAGCGGAGTCATTTCTCTTTGATCATGAGTGAATTGTGACAGTTAGTGATAAGGAATATGTTTTCAAACTTCTGCATCATACGTGTGTCATGTGGCTTTTTGGTTTTCTTCCTCCTTTTAGGGTTATCGCAAAGTGATCATTTCAACCAACATCGCTGAAACCTCCATAACCATTACAGGAATAAAATATGTAGTTGACACGGGCATGGTTAAAGCAAAGAAGTATAACCCTGGTGAGAACTTGTAGCCCTTGACGTCTCTTCTCTGTGTAGGGAGCGGCCCGTGGTCCCGCAGTTTCCCCACCTGAGCATTTCACATCTATGAATACCAGGCACCCCATCCAGCAGGCAGGGCTAGAAAGACATAGGCAGGGAAGAAGAGCCCAGTTGTGGCAAACCTGGGGACAGACTGTCAAGGGCCTGGGCAGAGGGACTGGAATTCCATCAGAAGGTGGGCGAGAATGGTGTCTGTCAGGCCAGGGACAGCCTGATACCACATCAGAGGCTTCCTGGGAAATGATATCTGAGCATGGCTGGGTCAGTCCCCAGTCTCCCAGAAAGAAAGCAGGACCCCACCCCCAGCTGGGCCAAGGCACTAGCTGTTTCCTGACTCTGTGCAGTGCGCAGCTTGCTTGAACTCATTTTTATTCAGGTCTGTTTTCTACCTTGCTTTATTCCATGGAGGATTTGAGGCAGCTGACATGATAGCTCCCAGATGTTTACTTCAAATGAACTGCTAAGCATTCAAGGATGCTGACTTTCACGTGTGTTTCTTGGGAACCATGTATGTGAAAGGGCTTGGTTCTCCACACTGTCTGGCACAGCGTACACCCTTACCAAGAAAATCAGTCTTGTTTATTCCTAGGTGTAGTGACCTTACACCGTCTCTCTTTTACAGTAGAACAGGAGCGAGGATGTAGCACACAAGGGACTGGAGGCATTTCATTTTAGGGTCATGATCAATGGGCGACCAACCATCCTGGTTTGCTGGAAACTGTCTGAGTTCTGGCACTGAAAATGCCAAGTATTGGAGGACCCCCGAGTCCTAGGCCACCCCAGGGGTTGTTTTCAGCTGACCTAAGGCAAGGCCTCTGAAATCTACTCCCCTTGCCGACTGCCCCAGGCTCAAGGTCCTTCTGATGCTGTGGTCACAGATTTCACACAATGTTCATGGCGAGGCTTCTTTTCACCACAGACAAGTTTGGTTACGTGCTTCCTCATGTATTGTTGTTTAGTCACTAAGTGGTGGCCAGCTCTTTGTAGTACCATGGACTGTAGCCTGCCAGGTTCCTCTGCCCATGGAATTCTTCAGCCAGGAATACTGGAGTGGGTTGCCATTTCCTCCTCCAGGGGAGCTTCCTGACACAAGGATTAAACCCACATCTCCTGCATTAGCAGGTGGATTCTTTACCACTGAGCCATGAGGGAAGCCCACTTTCCAATGTAGCTTTGAGTTTTTCTGGACTCGTGTGTTGCAGAAAGAATCCTGGCTATCTTAAGGAATGCGCCTCATTGTCTACATTGTAAAAGGAGTTTGTTCACATGATGAGCAGAGCTCTGACTTGGCCATTCTCCCACCAGACAGTGGCCTAGAGGTGTTGGCTGTGCAGCGGGTGTCAAAGACCCAGGCCTGGCAGCGCACAGGCCGGGCCGGCAGAGAGGACAGCGGCATCTGTTACCGGCTCTACACGGAGGATGAGTTTGAGAAGTTTGAGAAGATGACGGTGCCAGAGATCCAAAGGTAGCCAGTGGAGCTCGCTACTTGCCATCTGTCTCAAGGTCCCGTCCAAGCAGCCCATATCTCCTCCCACCGATGCTCCTTAGTGGGCGACTCTGTCTTGCTGGCTGGGGGGTCAGGCGCCCTCGTGAACCGCCCGTGTCTCTGTCTTGTAGGTGTAACCTGGCGAGTGTGATGCTGCAGCTCCTTGCCATAAAAGTCCCAAATGTGCTCACCTTTGACTTCATGTCCAAGCCGTCTCCAGGTGAGTGGGGTCTTCAGGGAGGTGGGCACACAGAAAGGGGCCGCCAGTGGGCTCCACACAGCAGGCCTTCTGGCACTCTCCTTTTTTTACTATTATATATTTATTTATTTTTGGCTGTGCTGGATCTTTGTTACTATGCAGGCTTTTCTCTAGTTGTGGCGAGGAGGGGCTCTCTCTAGCTGCAGTGATTGGTTTTCTCATTGCAGTGGCTCCTCTTGTTGCAGAGCACCGTCTGTAGGGTGCGAGGGCCCAGTAGTTGCGGATCCTAGGCCATCAAGCAAGGCTCGCTGGTTGTGGCGCATGGACTTAGTTGCTGCGTGGCATGTGGGATCTTCCCAGAGCAGGGATCGAACCCATGTCTCCTGCATTAGCAGGTGGGTTCTTAACCACTGAGCCACCAGGGAAGCCCCTGGTGTCCTGTTGTTTAGTGTGATTGAGGGGAATAACAACCTTGACTCTCAGAGCAGAGTCTCAGAGTCACGGAAGGGACCCGGTGCTGTTCACACCACGTTGGTGCAAAATCAGGGGCTTTGTGTCGGCACCATCTCGGTTGGGTTCCATGGTCACAGGAACCAGGGAAGGTAGTCAAGGGGGGTCCATGGGTTACTGCAGCCCCAGAGAACTGGGACTTTTGCAAAGGGACTGAACAGATTGCGTTTTTTTACTTTCAACTGAAATTTGACGGGTCTCTGCCCTTCACTGGGAATCTCTCCATGGAGGAAGAAGAAAATAGTTGGGATTCTTTATCATATCTTAGCCCTCGGCATCCCTTCAACACATACCATTTTCTTTTTCTTTAAAGTGAAGAAATGCAATTGGTTAAAAAAAAGTAAACAGTGGATAGGTAGACATGGCCCTCCACCATCTTCAGGTTCTTAGTTTTGCTCCCCCACAGCCACCACTGTGGCCATTTCCTAGTGTCTTCTAGAGAAAATCTATGTGGGTAAATACATACAGTCTCCTTTTCACAACATAAATTTTTGTTTTGAAAAAACAAAGCAACACCCATTCAGTCTATTCTATACTTTTTTTTTCCTATCAATTACTAAATTCCTACACATAAAGGAGGAACAGGGATTTCCCTGGTGGTCCAGTGGTTAAGACTCTGAGCTCCCAATGCCGGGATCACAGGTTTAATCCCTGGTCAGGGAACTAAGATCCTGCATGCCACACAACACCGCCCTCCCCACCGCCCCACCCCCCCGCCACCACCAAATAAAAGGAGGAATGTACATGTCAGGTAGAAGTAGTGAAGCCACACCTGTGTGCCCGTTACTGGGGCCACCAAGTCCTGGGACTGCCCATGCCCACCCCCCTGCCCCTCACCTCTTTCCCACTCCTCCCTCAAGGTCACCACCACCCAGGTTTGATCTGTGATTTGCTTGCTTTTCTTAAATATCTATTCCATGCACAAGCATGGTTTCGGTTGGCATGTTTATGTCTCAATTTTCTGGTGACCTTCCTTTTCATTCGTCATGTTTTGTAAGGTTTACGTTTGATGTATTTTCGTCACTTAAATACTATTCCATTCTATGATGCATTTAAGATGCTTTTATCCTTCTTCTGGTAGACATTGGCACATTGCCTTTTCCACTTACTATGTTTTATAGATCAGTTTTTCTCTGTACATGTATATTTATTGCATCTTTAGACATGCATCTTTATGCTTAATAGGTAATACATTAACATAGTTCAAATTAAAAAGGAATTAAAAAGTAAACAGTAAATAGTGTCTTTCTCTGCAGGGGCTCCCTAGGCCCCTGGTGTTTCCATTGTTGTGTGTGTCCATCTGGAGACACAGGTCCCTGTACGAGGTTCAGGTATATCCAAGTGTGAAATTCAGAAGTGTAAGTTTACTGGGCTTCAGATTTGCACACATATCGCCAAATTGCGGGCCTCTATTTAAAAAGAGAATTGAGGGTTTCCCTGGTGGCTCAGTGGTAAAGAATCTGCCTGCCAATGCAGGAGACACAGGTTGGATCCCTGGTCCAGGAAGATCCCACATGCCACAGACCAGTTAAGCCCGTGCACCACAACTACTGAGCCTGTGCTCTGAAACAAGAGAAGCCACTGCAGTGAGAAGCCCACACAGTAGAGAAAAGCCTGCTCACTGCAACGAAGACCCAACACAGCCAAAAATAAATAAGTAAAATTATTTTTGGAAAATTGAAAAGAGATGAGCTGAAGACAGTGATGTCATGAGTAGCTCTGAGAAGAACCTCATGGTTGCAGTCTTTACTGTGGTTTGACTTAGGCTTGTCAGAAATGTGCTGATGTGATGAAGCAGCTGCAGACCCATCCTGTTTTGAGTGTTTGGCTCCTTTTCACGTCTCTCTGTCTAGATCACATCCAGGCAGCTGTCGCCCAGCTGGAGCTACTCGGTGCCCTTGAACACAGGGATGGCCAGCTCACCCTAACTCCAATGGGAAGAAAGATGGCGGCTTTCCCACTAGAACCCAAATTTGCCAAAGTAAGTGACACCCTCTTCTCAGTCCCCTCTCTGTATCTTACAGGTCAGCCATCCCACAAGGGACTCCTCAGCCCAGTGCTTCTAGATTCGTCTTCACCTTTTCTCTTAAACAATTATCAACACCTGCTTTGTGTTGAATCTCGACTTATGTTCTGTGTAATTCAAGCTCATATTAAGTCCTGTGTGTGTGCACGCTCAGTTATGATTGACTCTCTGCGACTCCCTGGACTGTAGCCCACAGGCTTCTCTGTCCACAGAATTTTCCAGACAAGAATATTGGAGTGGATTGCCATTTCCTCCACCAGTGAAGTCATGAGCCCTGCCTTTATGGGGTCATACAGGAAAGGCAGCTATCTGTCCCACAGAAAGTAAAATAATATACAAATAAATATATAAAAGAGCATAACATATACTGTCATGGTTTTAGAAACACTTGCCCCTTCACACCTTACAAGGGAAGCTGCAGAAGCAATATATGGAAATTCAGAAGCCAGGAAAAAACTGTACTCACACAGTGTTTCATTGTGGTTTGCAGACCATCCTCCTGTCCCCCAAATTCCACTGCACAGAAGAGATACTGACCATTGTCGCCCTGCTGTCTGTGGACAGTGTTCTCTACAACCCTCCGTCCCGGCGGGATGAAGTGCAGAGCGCACGGAAGAAGTTTGTGTCCAGCGAGGGCGATCACCTCACCCTGCTGAGTGTCTACCGGACCTTCAAGAACACCGGCGGAAACAAGGTAGGCCTTGTCTTCTTCCTCTTCTCAGACAGGGCCTCCCTTTGGTCCTGTGTTTCAGGGCACCTTCTCTTTTTGGCTGCACCTTCTGAAGAGCCACACAGAATGCTGGATGCCATTCCAGAGATGTCTGCGCCCAGAGTTGCTACCAGGGAAGACATGATTTCAGCCTTTCTTTCTGCTTGTGTTTCCCTCATACTTAACGTGGGCAGGTGAAGTATTAATACTTGCCTACAATACTTGGCTACAAGATAGTTTGTTTCCCCACCTGCCCCTAACTTTCTTCACAGCAGCTTTTGCTTGTGTGACATTTCCATTCCCTGGACCAAGATGGAAAACGGCAGTACCTTCCTTCATTTATCAATAAAATTTTAAAAATAAACAAATTAAATATTTGGGGGAATTCCCTTTCGGCCTAGTGGTTAGGATTCCAGGCCTGCACTTGCCATGAGCTGGTTTCAATCCTTAGTCGGGGAACTAAGATCCAGCCTGCCGAGTGGCTGCCCTTCCCAAAAGAATCAGTAATTGTGCCATACCATGCACGCTTTAACTTTGTGTTTTAATGCAGTCAGTTCTTAAAGGTTAAAAAAAGCTACCACCTCGGTTTGATAGTTGTAAACACTTTGCTCCGTTTGTCTCAATTTATTTGTTTATTTTCTCTTGTTGGCCACTCTGCATGGCATGTAGGACTTCCCTGACCAGGGATGGAACCCAAGCCTCCTGCAGTTGAAGTGCAGAGACTTAGCCACTGGACCACCAGGGAAGGCCACATCAGTTTATTTTTAAGGAAATAAATGCTGTGGACACAGCAAGAGCCCCAAGCTGGTCCTCGTGTAGTCCTCCCTGCCTCCTGTAACCACTGTCCTGAAGTGGGTCTGGACCTCCCTGGGCAACACCATGCTTTCATTTCCTGTCCATGGGCATCATATGCTACACATACTTCCTCACACTACCCTTTTGCAGCTTATTTCTGCCTCTGGCCCCATGGTGCACATCCCATCCAGGTCTCCTGTGCACAAGGCGGAAGGTTTCTCAGGAGCTGACACCCCGGAGTGGACCTGCTGGTCTAGGAGCAGCTGCATCCAGCTTCCCCAGAGTGTCAACACCTCTTTACCCTCCCCAGAGTCGTGCAGAAGAGTTCCCATTTCCACCCGCCTCTCCCAACTTTGCTGAAATGACTTTCATTTTTTCCAGGTTGATGGATGTGAAGTAGTTGTCATTGTTCAGTTGCTAAGTTGTGTCTGACTCTGCGACCCCGTGGACCGCAGCATTGCAGGCTTCCCTGTCCTTCACCATCTCCCAGAGTTTGCTCAAACTCATGTCCATCAAGTTGGTGATACCATCCAACCATCTCATCCTCTATTGCCCCCTTCTCCTGCCTTCAGTCTTTCCAAGCATCAGGGTCTTTTCCAGTGAGTCAGCTCTTCGCATCAGTTGGTCTCAGTATTGGAGTTTCAGCTCCAGCATCAGTCCTTCCAGTGAATATTCAGGGTTGATTTCCTGTAGGATTGACTGGTTTGGTCTTACAGTCCAAGGGACTGTCAAGAGTCTTCTCCAGCACTGCAATTTGAAAGCATCAAATAGTATCTCAGATATTTGAAATATCTCAGTTATCTGATTCCTTGAGAGACCAAGAGCCTTTGTGTAAATTTATTGTCATTTGTAGTTAATCTGTGTGAGTTGTTTGTCCATACCCTTTGTAGCTCTACTGGATTATTGTTCATTTTCTGACTGATTTGTAGGTGTTTTGTTTTTTTTTTTTAAATCTGAAGGTCATCATTCTTTTTCCATTATGGTTTTCATATGGTTCATGCTTTTTGATACAAAGATAATTTCTTGTATTTACTTTTGGCAACTGCGGTTTTTCCTCTGAATTCAAACTATGTTCTAGAAATTATGCTGGGACTTCCCTGGTGGTCCAGCGGTTAATTTGTGGTCAGAGAACTAAGACCCCGAATGCTGCATGTTGACTGAATTTTTTTTTTAATTAAAATAAAAGTTGTGCTATATTTTTATCTCTGTAGAAACGAGAGGACTGTGACATCTCTTTTTTTCTCCCTGTTCAGGAATGGTGCAAAGAGAACTTTGTCAACAGCAAGAATATGATGCTAGTAGCTGAAGTCAGAGCACAGCTGAGAGACATCTGCATAAAGGTATTTTTGTTCCTGCTGATCTTTGGGGGGCTAAGCTATCACCTTTTTCTAGGTGAAAATTCTCAAATTGCTTATTACTGATTGCAGAAAAACCTCTCATTGTAGGAAGATTTTTAAATAAGAAAGTAAAAATTATCCACAACTCCACCTCTCACCAGTTTGGTCCATTTCCTCATGGCTCAGCTTTTAAATATATTTTTACATGGATAGTTATTAATACATTGTATACATGATTTATATCCAGCTTTTATGTACTTTAACAGTGTTTTCCAATGTTATTAGAATTCTTCCTAAGTTTTTTTTTTTTAGTGGAAATACCATACCTTTTTTTCAGTTTACAAAAGCAGTGCAGACTTGTTACAAGTTGATAGAGTGCAGAAAATAGTGATATATACACAGCAGAAACCTATACAACATTTTAAAGCAATTATACTCCAATAATAAAAATAGAAAATAGTGATATGTTGTGCAGAAAATATAAAAGTTTCTCTAATCTTGCCTCTCCAAAGATAAGCAACAGTCCAATGTAGATCCTTCTAGAATTGTTTTCTGTATATGTATGTTTTTATTTGTCTATGCATAAATGTGGATATATAAATTTTCTTTTTTGAACAAGTTTGAGGTATGTCTTGTTTTGCAACTTGTGTTTTCCCACTTGGAGTACTTCTTGAATTTCATTTTGCATCTGGGCTGTCTCTCAGTGCCTGTACATGTCTGTCGTTCTTTTTATTGACTTGGTAGCATTTCGCTCCTGTCTTCAGTACAGTTACTTAACCAAGTCCCTAGTGGTGGTCATATAGGTTGTGCTAGAGTGATCATCCTCCTGCATAAACATCTGTGCTCTGGGGCACAGAGAATGAACTTCTGGATGGGGAATTTAGATTTTGATAGACATTGCCAAGCCATCCACCAAAAAGCCTCCTATCAGCTTGTATTCCCTCTTAGAGGACATGATGTTTCTATATTCAATGACTGTTATGACGCACCATGTTTTACCTCAGGGGTGAGGTAGTTTGTGTTCACGGTCTGCTGTGTAGAGCATGGAGTATCCTCGTTTTGCTGCCGTGAACAACTCTGCTGACCAGACGTCGCTGTGTAAGGCCTCTTCTGAGACAGCCCCCAGGGCAGGCCATCCACGTGACCCTAGGAGACAGCTGTCACCCTCACCCCGGCCGTGTCCAACACCAGCAGCCTAGTGTTAGCACCGAAGTAACTTTTATCCAGGCTTCCTGGTGGCCCAGTGCTAAAGAATCTACCTGCCAAAACAGGAGACGCAGATTCCATCCCTGGGTCGGGAAGATCCCCTGGAGAAGGGAAAGGCTACCCACTCCAGCATTCTTGCCTGGAGAATCCCATGGATAGAGGAGCCAGGTGGGCTACAGTCCATGGGGTCGCAAAGAGTCAGGCACGACCGAGCGACTGAGCACCAACTTTTCACAGTAGCCTGTTGTGTTCTGCGTTGCATACATTTTTCCATCCCTCTTGTACTTGAATGGCTTTCCTCCTAGACCATCCCTTGGCTTTATGAGTTTTCTCATCTTTTATGACAGTAGGAGTGGTGCTCCTGTACCCACGCTCGCCTCGGGCATCTGAGGCGGCTGTCCAGAGGTCAGCATCCAACCAGATGTCAGCCTCCTCTGTGGGCCTTGCACCAGGCTGCGCTGTAGGTAGTGTGGCTCCATGTACCATGTGTGGCCGCACAGTGCTCACGTCTGGGGTCTTTTCCATGTCTCGCTTCCTCCCGAACCAGATGTCCATGCCGATCCTGTCCTCCCGGGGGGACACAGAGAGCATCCGCCGATGCCTGGCGCACAGCCTCTTCATGAGCACCGCTGAGCTGCAGCTAGACGGGTCCTACGCCACCACAGACACCCACCAGCCGGTGGCCATCCATCCCTCGTCTGTGCTCTTCCACTGCAAGCCGGCCTGCGTTGTGTACACGGAGCTGCTTTTCACCAACAAGTGCTACATGCGTGACCTGTGTGTTGTGGATGCTGAGTGGCTATATGAGGCTGCCCCCGACTTCTTCAGGAAGAAGCTGAGGACTGCCAGGAACTGAGCCGCCCTGGTGCCAGGAGCCGGGCCGCAGCCGGCGTCACTGCGACTTCTAAACGTTGGCACCTACAGAGGCCACGGTGGTTATGGGTTGGTCATGCCTGGCCTCCAGGAGCTTGAGAGCCTCTTTGTCTAAACTCCTCAGACTGAACCACATAGACATGTAGACGCCTGGGAGATTTCAAATGATGCTTTGGGTGACTTCCTTTACCTCTGAGCCTCAGTTTCTTGATCTGCCAAGTGGGAGTGACTTACAGGGTCGGAGTCATGAGGCTCAGAGCAAGTGAAAAGCAAGTACCCAGAGCTGTGCGTGCCCATGCTAAGTCGTGGTGGACTGGGTGCCGAGGTGCTTGGTTGGTGTTACTGCTTGTGTATATGCCGTGGATCGGGTACAGCAAGACCCCCAAGTCCTCGAGACTGCGGGGGATGGTCTGCAAGGGGGACCACAAGAGGTCACAGAGCTCTTGACCTTGGATCTGTTTGAACTTCTATCTGCATGAAGTTTTGTAACAGAAGAGATTAACTTCTGTTTCAACAGGGAGATGCTGAGCACCTAACCTCACTCCCTAGGGCAGGGAGCTTTCACAGCAAAGAAGTGCTAGGCGCCTATCCCCACCCTGCTTTCAGGGAAGTTCCTGAGTGAAGGTATTTGTATCTTCTGAAGTGGGAGAGCTGATCTTGTGTGTTGTTTTCCTTCAGTCATGTCCAATTCTTTGTGACCCCATGGACTGCAGCACAGCAGGCTCTCCTGTCCTTCACCATCTCCTGGATTGTGCTCAGAATTCCTGTCCATCGAGTCAGTGATGCCATCCAGCCATCTCATCCTCTGTCGTCCCCTTCTCCTCCCACCTTCAGTCTTTCCCAGCATCAGGGTCTTTTCCAATGAGTCAGTTCTTCACATCCACTGGCCAGTATTGGAGCTTCAGCTTCAGCATCAGCCCTTCCAATAAACATTCAGGGTTGATTTCAGGTTGTAGTGTGATGGCCTCCAGCATAGCCTTCTCTCACTCTCTGTCTCTGGGCCACAAACCTATGAGCTAAGGAGTGACTGAGCTGAACTTAAGGCATTTCCCTTCTAGCCAGGCCTCTAGGGGTGGGCAGAGGTGAAGCCAGGCAGCCTTGGCTCATCTCATCCCCTCTTCTAGTGTTTATGTTCTTTTATCTTATTTCCTATGATTTTTTTTCCTTCTTAGGGACCAGGGGACATCCTGGCTTTGCTGCTGGCACCTCTCACACTCATTTTCCACATTTGTCTGAGGGGATTAAAGGGTCTCCACAGACTTCCTGTTCTCATATTTTGAGACGGGAAAAGACTCCAAAAGTCCTTCTTAGCTATTTCATTTGAAAATCGTTGTTTAATAGCTAAGTCGTGTCTGACTCTTTGCAACTCCATGGGCTATGGCCCTCCAGGCTTCTCTGTCCATAGAATTTCCCCGGCAAGAATACTGGAGTGGATTGCCATTTCCTCCTCCAGGGGATCTTTGTAACCCAGTAATCAAACCTGAGACTTTCCCCAGAGAATGCTTTGGCCTGGAAAATGCCAAAATTAGCCCTTTTATTATGCTTAATTGGTCTAAACACAATATACAGTATTCTGGTCATTACATACAGTGAATCATATTTTTTTAAGCAGAGGCCCAAATGACCTGAGAGATTCGTCAAGAGATAATGGATGGTGTCTTCATTTTGGTTCCGTGAGACCCTGGTGGATAGGAACACCCGCGCCCAGGCCTCATGTGTCCACAGTGGTGTGTGTCAAGTTTGCTTCAGCACCAGCTGTGGGTCTGAGCAGTCAGACTTTTAGCCAGTGTTCCCAGCTCTCTGGGCACATGTGAATTCTTCCTGTTAAAAATAGTTACATTAAGGCCAAAGAAGATTCGATAGATCCTAAATACCCTGTCTTACTAAATTCTTAGATTTTTCTTGTTCTTACCAGTGCTGACTTTCTGAAAAGTTTTTCAGAAAAAAACGTAACTGTATTTTTCTCACTTATTTAATAGAGTCCTAGGAGATATAGCCTGACTTGGTAAAAGAAATTACTGTATTTTTAATAAAACATTCATCACACTGGTAAAAAAATATTGGGAGTGGGGTGACGTATTATGTTTCTCATAATGTTGCAAATTATGGTGGCTCAGACAGTAAAGAATCTGCCTCGCATGTGGGAGACCTGGATTCGATACCTGGGTTGAGAAGATCCCCTGGAGGAGGGCATGGCAACCCACTCCAGTATTCTGGCCTAGAAAATTCCCATGGACAGAGGATCCTGGCAGGCTACAATCCATGGGGTCACAAAGAGTCAGACGTAACTAATCGACTAAGCATAATATTCTCTAGGGCAAATAAAATTTAGCTTTTAATCATTTTTGTGCACCTCAAAGTTCCTGAACTTTTCAGGAAATGCGTATTTTTTTTCTGAGCAGGAGTAAGGGGTAAATAGCTTCTAAATAAATGTAAGTAACTTCTGTGTTTCTGTACAAAGATGTATTTATCACTGTAACATTCTGGTAGAGTTTTTATACAGTAGTTTTTTATCAGGCTTTTTAAAAAGTTAACTTCACATAGCTGCTCAGGGATTAAATCAGATTGGAAAAGCCTATCCCTGCTCCATTTTACTACAAAGAGATACATGGTTGTCTATACCTAGCTGCAGGGCACAGATAAAGTACACTTTAAACTTTCTAATAAAGTTAAATGTTTCACAGTGATGTTACAATCTCATCTTGAGTTACTCTTTTCAATCTCTAAAATCCCTCATGGTGTGCTGCTTTTTTTTTTTTTTTTTCCAACCTGTGAGATCCATATCTGGGTGAATCACTAGTTCCCTTGAGCACTTTTATGTGTTAATAAATAGATGCACTCCAAGCAGATTGCATGCCTCAGATGTTTGTCTTCTGCTGCTAGTAATTGTGGAGGGCAACACAGATCCCATTACAGGGGGAAGAACTGCCCAACACCCGGTTCTTGGTAGAAACCCTCCCTTATTGTTGCATCTCTGCTAGGAATAAAGAGATGCCAGAAAGGAGACAAATTTGTACCCAGTGGAAAGCACTGATTATGGACTCTGATGCATAAATCCATTTAATCCAACTCCCAAGAAAGCCTGTGGCCAGGCATTAAAGATACCATTCCTTATGAATATAAAGGAACACTGCACCTGTGGGGAAGCAAGAGTTTTATTATATTTTATTTGATCAGAAAATTATAACTTGCAGGAAAAAGCTCAGTTCAGATTTATGTTGTGTTTTGAGAGCCTCTTCTTATTCAAACAGGCATAGGTCTGTAGAAGCATCAGCATTTGCACATGACTCAAACCCATTAAAAGTGAATCTTGTACATATTGTGTGTGGCTTCCTTCTTTGGTCTCCTTTCCCTTATTCACAGAATGCTGTTTAGAATATATTAGTCTTTGCCACTGATTTGGAAAGATTTATTTTCTTGGTACCTTATGATATGGTTCCTGGTAAAATAGGAACATTGGTTCTTAACCTAAATCTAATATAAGCTGTGGCTTCTTCACACACCCCCCCCGCCCCGCAAAATAACGTTCCATCAGAACCTGGGTGTAAGGTTGGAGGGCTGCAAGAATTAACCAGGCATCTTGCTTTCAGGAGCTCCAGGTCTGATGAGGGTAAGGGGCAGCTTCCAGGTAAATGAGCAATGCCAGGAGGTTTCTGCTGAGAAAAGAATGAAGTACAGGGACCTGGTCACAGAGGCATGACTTCTGTTTTTTCAGGGACCAGAGGAAGAAGAGCCAGGAAGGCGTTTCATGGGAGATGACCTCAGAGGCTGGTTTTGGGAGTCAAAGGCAGCAAGAGTGCATTCCACGAAGTCACAGAAAGTCTGGTCGTGCTTGAGAACAGTAGATGGAAATTTGGGGAGTATGCAGGCACTGGAGAGAAGCCAATTAAACAGCAGTCCTGGGACACCAGACTCAGAGCCACTCAGCTTAAAAAGTTTCAGTTCCGTCACTCAGTTGTATCTGACTCTTTGCTACCCCATGGACTGCAGCACAGCAGGCTTCCCTGAACATCACCAACTCCCAGAGCTTACTCAAACTCATGTCCATCTAGTCAGTGATGGCATCCAACCATCTCATCCTCTGTTGTCCCCTTCTCCTGCCTTCAATCTTTTCCATGAGTCAGTTCTTCACATCAGGTAGCCAGAGTAATTGGAGTTTCAGCTTCAGCATCAGTCCTTCCAATGAATATTCAGGACTGATTTCCTTTAGGATTGACTGGTTTTATCTTGCAGTCAAAAGGACTCTCAAGTCTTCTCCAACACCAGTTTAAAAGCATCAGTTCTTCAGCTCTGAGCTTTCTTTATAGTCCAACTTTCACATCAATACATGATTACTGGGAAAACCATAGCTTTGACTAGATGGACCTTTGTAGGCAAAGTAATGTCTCTGTTTTTTAATATGCTATCTAGATTGGTCATAGCTTTTCTTCCAAGGAGCAAATATCTTTTAATTTCATGGCTGCAGTCACCATCTGCAATGATTTTGGAGCCCAAGAAGACATCTATTTGCCATGGATTAATGGGACCAGATGCCATGATCTTAGTTTTCTGAATGTTGAGTTTGAAGGCAAATTTTTCACTCTCCTTTTCCACTTTCATCAAGAGACTTTGGTTCTTCACTTTCTGCCATAAGGGTGGTGTCATCTGCATATCTGAGGTTATTGATATTTCTCCTGGCAATCTTGATTCCAGCTTGTGCTTCATCCAACCTGCATTTTGCATGATGTACTCTGCATATATAAGTTAAATAAGCAGGGTGACAGTATACAGCTTTGACCTACTCTCTTCCCGATTTGGAACCAGGCTGTTGGTCCATGTCCGGTTCTAACTGTTGCTACTTGACCTGCATTCAGATTTCTCAGGAAGCAGATGAGGTAGTCTGGTAGTCCCATCTCTTTCAGAATTTTTCACAGTTTGTTGTGATCCACACAGTCAAAGGCTTTGGTGTAGTCAGAAAAACAGAAATAGATGTTTTTCTGGAACTCTTGCTTTTTCGATGATCCAGTGGCTGTTGGCAATTTGATCTCTCGTTCCTCTGCCTTTTCTAAATCCAGCTTGAATATTTGGAAGTTCACAGTTCACATATTGTTGAACGCTGGCTTGGAGAATTTTTGAGCATTACTTTGCTAGCGTGTGAGATGAGTGCAGTTGTGCAGTCGTGTGAACATTCTTTGGGTTGGAATGAAAACTGATCTTTTTCAGTCCTTTGGCCACTGCTGAGTTTTCCAAGTTTGCTGACATGTTGAGTGCAGCACTTTAACAGCATCATCTTTTAGGATTTGAAATAGCTCAACTGGAATTCCATCATCTCCACTAGCTTTGTTCGGAGTGATGCTTCCTAAGTCTCACTTGACTTCGCATTTCAGGATGTCTAGGAATCTTCAGGAGCTAAAGTTTAGGAATCAGATTCCAAGCCTCCCTGGGAGGCTACACTGGAGGCTACCAGCAGAGGGCAGGGTCCTGCCCACTGTGCCTTCTGGTCTACAAGGCGGCGGCACGGAAGCACTTCCCGGCCGCGGGGCGGGACTTCCGGCGGCGGTCCTAGATCTAGGGGGCGCAGTGGCAAGGAGTTGTCCTAAGCGAGAGTTGCATTTCACATCTGCACGTGTTCGCCACCGCCTCCGCTGCCAAAATGTTCCAGCTACTGCGCTGCGTGCCCCGTGTCCTGGGTACTGCCGTCGCGGGTCTCCGCGCCCCCGCGCCCTCCCTGCCGCTGCTGCAGCCCGCGTCCCGGCCATGCGCCCGGCCCTTCGGGCTGCTCAGCGTGCGCGCGGGGTCGGTGCAGCTGCCCGGCCTCCTGAAGCCTCGGGGACCCTGCGCTTGCGGCTGCGGCTGTAACGGACTGCACACCGAAGGTGAGACTCCTGCACGTGGGCCGGGGGCGTGAGGGGCGGGGTGTCAGGGGCTGGGCGGTGTAGACCACCTGAGTGAACAGTTCGGGGCCGCTCCTGAGGTCCGGAACATTCTCCCACTGATGGGCGACCTGCTAGTTAAACACACGCGTAATAACATTTCCCGTCTTCCCCCACCCCTGTTTGACTTTGCGGGGAGAGATACTGTAAAGTCCTGGAGGCCGGCTTTACCTCAGTGAAACTTTGCGAAAGCCCAAGGTCGCGGTTAGAAGTGGCGTGGCGATGTCTCTTGGCAAGTGAAAGGGTAGTGGCGAATTTTTTTTTTTTCGCTTTATTTTGAAACGTGGTAAGAATTTCATTATTCGGAATCACTTTCCCAGAATCCAAGCTCAGTTTCCCACCGATAGCTTACATTTTTACAGATAAAAGAATTGAGGCCTAATGGATATGAGTTGGGCTAAGTCCACAGAGCCACCCATTAATAATATAAGTTTTAGGAAAAACAACCCAAGTCCTGGTCTCTGCTTGTAGTAACGGGGTCATTTTCCGTTTTAGACTAATTAGCTCTTTTTGTAATTTATTTCCATTGTAGGAGACAAAGCTTTCGTTGACTTCCTCAGCGATGAGATCAAGGAGGAAAAGAAGATACAGAAATATAAGTCTCTCCCTAAGATGTCAGGAGGTTGGGAACTGGAAGTGAATGGGACGGAAGCCAAATTAGTGCGGAAAGTTGCTGGAGAAAAGTAAGTACCAGGGGCCTATGGATCCCAGGGGACCACATCCATAACCCTGCAGGACCTGCTGTGAGGTATCCACACAATCTTTAGTTAAGACGGTGCGCAACTGAGATGCGGTTTCCCAGAGATGGTAGGATTCATTTGGATAACTTCTTAAGCTCCTCTTCGCGCATTCACTGCCCAATAATGTGTTGTGGCAGTTAATAAGGAGACAGTAAGCTAGTAGCAGGGTTCCCCAGGGGCTTGGCGGTCCAGAACCCACCTGCCAATGCAGGAGGTGTGAGTCTGATCCCTGGGTCATGAAGATCCCCTGGAGAAGGAAATGGCAACCCACTCCAGTATTCTTGACTGGAAAACCCAATGGACCAGAGGAGCCTGGCAGTGTATAGTCCATGGGGTTGCAAAAAGTCAGACACAGCTGAGTGACTGAACATCACCCCAGTAGCACTGAAGCCAAGTCACTGGGAATCTCCTGGACCAGTAGAGGCAGCAGTCAGTCACTGAGCCCTTACTGGTGAGTGAGGCTGTGCCTTGCCCACAACTAGGCGTGCAAATTCAGAGATTCTGGCAGTGCCAACAGAATCAGATTTACTCTGCTGGCTCTACACTCAAGGCTCTGGCTGAGGAAAATAAAGCCCCTGTTCTGTTTACAGTTGAGAAAGCAAGATAATTAACAGGGTGGGGTTGCAGTATAGCTTTTGACCTGCTTAAGCTGTTTTAAATCCATGATCCACTTTGAAGTTTTGCATGTGCTGTGAAGTAGTGGTCTGGTGGTTTTGCCTAGTGGTGCAGTGTTTCTCCCCACTTAGGTCAATTTTGTAGTGACCCAAACCACTCTCCTAGGGGAAGTCGTAGGCGGTTTGGGACCACTATAATGTGCTGCTGAACATAACTGCACTTCTCTGTCCAGGGGTCAGTTTGGTCCACACTGTCACAGCTTGGACAGATTTTGTGCCTGTGCGTCACACCTCTACCTGGCAAGGCGCCCGCCATCATGGCTTCAGAGGGCAGCGTTGTCTGCAACCTGTCAGTGCAGTGTCCCTCAATTTTCGATTCAGATTTTGGAATATGGTGTCTCAGGTGAAGATTCTTGCAAGTTAAAATTGGCATTAGGCGGTGTTTGTGGCCTGCTTTGTCATTTATTAAACGTCCCACATCTGCTCTGAAGAATAAACCTGTCCAGCAGCATTTTTTTTTTTTTTTTTTGCCACGTTGCTTGTGGGAGTCTTAGTTCCCCGACCAGGGATCAAACCCAGGCCATGGCAGTGAACACACCGAGCCCTAACCACTGGCCCACCGGAGAACTCCCCTGAGTGGGGTCCTTTGTGAAGCCTCCCCTTCCTGTGGCCAGGGCTACTCTCCATCCTCAGCTGATGCCACAGCCCTCCAGTGCTCTCTCTTTCTCTTCCTCTCCGGCAGATTTTCTTCTAATGGAGGAAGATTTTTAAAGGAGGCTTCTGGGATTTCGTGGCGGTCCAGTGGTTAAGACTCTCTGCGCCCAGTGCAGGGGACCTGGGTTCAATCCCTGGTCAGGGAACGAAGACCCTGCATGCAGCAACTGGGCAGTCCCACACTTAGCAATGAAAGTCACGTGCACCTTGCAACCAAGACCCTGTGCAGCCAAGTACATTCATTTTCTCAGAGGCGGCTTCTGTCCCACGCCCCCAGCTTCTCAGCTGCTCGCCACCGCTGGACGGCGCCCTGGGAAGACAAGGCTGGCAGTGTCAGATGACTGTGGCCATAAGTTGACAGCCCCAGATGGTGGCCTGATGGCAGAAGCAGCCCACAGACAACTGTATTCGGCTGAGGAAATAGTACCTAATTGACTTCCAGCAGCCAACACATAGTAGGCCCACTTCAGACCTGCTGAATCAGCCTGTGGGTGAGATGCAGGCAAATCAGATGTAAAGGCGGCTGAGATACATTGTTTCAACAGCATCTTTAACTGTAGCAAGCCTCAGTACTTTCTCAGCTACTCAGTTAAAAAGACATCTGCTCCCTTGTGCTTTCTTTGGTTGCCTTTCTAGGATCACTGTCACTTTCAACATTAACAACAGCATCCCACCCTCGTTCGGTGGTGAGGAGGAGGAACCCTCCCAAGGGCAGAAAGCTGAGGAGCAGGAGGTACGTTTCTAACACTGTAACCAGCCTGTACCCACCTAGTTCTGACAGGCTTAGGGAAGGCGCATTGGTTTTTGTTTTGTACCAATTCTAAGGCCAGGAGAGAAGGCAAAGGGGGCCTTCCTTGGGCCTTTACTTGTAGTGCACCAGAACTGTGTGGCCACTTTTCTTTCCCAGGGGCCAAGTGTTAGTGAATTGTTTTCTGTGGGCTTAAGTGTTAAAGTTTGGCCTGTGTTCACCCAACAGGAAGGAATTTAAACTGTCTTAACCTTTCTCATGACCAGGAGATAAATCATTTGGAGTGTTCCACATGAGGAATACACATACCGGGCTGGTAATAAACACCAGCCAGGGGCATCAGAGACTTTAGCAAGGTCTCTCCTTAAGTTGCTGCCCTTCTTGGTTGGACCTGGATGGTGCTTAGTCCTCAAATATATTAGGAAGCTTTGTGCCTGGTGTAGAAACTAGTCAGTATGAGGGCCACAGGTCCTGAGACTTTCTGGCTGGGTGAGCATGGTATTGTCTCATGACCCAGCTCAGCTCCCTGGAGTGCTGGCCCAGCCCCCCTGACAAAGACCCCCCCACCCCGACCCTCCTCCTCCCTGAGGTTGGCTGGCTCACCCTCAAAGGGAGGGCCTCTGGGATTTAGTCAGAGGCACTAGCCTTTGGTCCTGGGCTGGAATGAAGGAGGATCCCGAAACAGCTGGAAAGGGGTTTAGGAGCTTTGAGCCAGCTTTGTAGTGTATAGATACAGAAATTAACCCAGGAAAATTAACTGGCACCCTAGGTGGGGCTAAAGCTGAGTTCCTAATTATAAACCTTGTATGTTCTTTAACAAGCAGGGTGCTAATAGAAGTGAAAGGCTGTACTAAATTATGATAGTCTGCCTCCAACGTAACTCTAAAAAGGAATGACAGGATGTGTTCGGCCCAGGCTCTGAACAAGTGGGTTATGTGACTGTAATACTGTGTTAAAGATCCTAGGCTTCTTATTTGGGAACCTCTTACCATAGTGTAAGACTTGCAAGTGGCTAAGTAGTATCGTGATAGCAGTGGCCATCAGACCACTGAATTGAGACCCCTGCCGACAAACACATTTACTGACTTGTTCTTGTTTCCCTAGCCTGAACTGACATCCACTCCCAATTTCGTGGTCGAAGTTACAAAGGATGGCAGCAGCAAGGCCCTTGTGCTGGACTGTCACTACCCAGAAGATGAGGTGTGTGGCGTGGAGAGCTGGCAGCCCTGGGGACAAGGGGGGCCTCCAGGGGGCTTTCCTGGTCCCATCTAGCTGATATGAACATTTCCTGGCTTAGAGCAAAGCTGGGAAGATGAGTGGGAGGTGAGGGAGCAAGGTTAACATCTGAGTTTCAAGCTGTAAATAATCCCTTTTCTTAGCCTGAGTCTGGCTTGTCCCAGAAGACCTTTCAGTTTCCCCAAATACTGTCTCTTTTCAGGTTGGACAAGAGGATGGCCAGAGTGACATCTTCTCCATCAAGGAAGTGAGTTTTCAGGCCACTGGCGAGGCTGACTGGAAGGACACAAATTACACACTGAACACAGATTCCCTGGATTGGGTGAGTGCTGGGTAAGGTGGGGAGGCGCCTGCCTAACCCAAGAAGAGACAAGGCAGCAGCACAGTAAGTGGCTCAGGGCTCTCTTTTTTTCTAACGAGGAAATGATTCTCCTTCTAGGGCTTATACGACCACCTAATGGATTTCCTTGCGGACCGAGGGGTGGACAACACTTTTGCCGATGAATTGGTGGAGCTCAGCACAGCCCTGGAGCACCAGGAGTACATTTCTTTCCTCGAAGACCTCAAAGGTTTTGTCAAAAGCCAGTAGAGCAGGCAAGGTGCTGAACACCTTAATTTTATGGCTGGCTTTGGCCAGTGAACAAAACCTAACTCTGAAGCCACACCCACATGCTTTGAAATTTTTTTTTTTAATCCCAATATCATGGAAAATAATTCACTTTTAACTTATTTCTGTTGTTACCATTCATTTATCCTCTACAAACCCGTTATTTCTGGATTTTTGTATAACATAATGATGGACAATAAAATCTCTAAGGTGATTTGTCTTTTCTATTTCTATACCCTCCCTTTCAACCTGCATTACAAAACATGAAACAGAGGAAAGTCTGAAATGTTTTAATATTAAATAAGTTATAAATAAAAGGTTTGTATTTACAAGGGTACTTCTCAAGATGGGACTTTCTTCCAACCCAGTAGATGGTGCATTAAGACTGGGACTGACTCTAGAGGATCACAACCCAAGTATCACAAGCCTGGATTTAAATAGAAAAAAAAGAGTTATTCCAGTCACAACGACAGTCTCAACATATGGTTAAAAGCAATGACACTTAAGCTGCTCCTTCCACGGCCTGGGTGGCTTTATCCTTCCCCTCTTCAGGGGAAGGCCTTTTAACTGAGATGACATCACTTTTCTATGCAACTAAGTTCCTCTTTTCTACCAGGGTGGGAATAAAACCAACCGCTGACCCACTCAACTACTGGCTCCTGTGGGAGGCTTACCAGACAGCTCATGAGAAGACTTGACTTCTCCTCTGTCCCCTCAGTGACTGAAAATTCTGGCGTGTGGGGACAATGTGCACTGTGCTCATTCACACTGTCTTCTAAATAGGTGCGAAGCTTTTGCTCTGTCACCTCTGGAGACTAAAAAAGAGACCAGTTAAACTACAACCTCATCTTAATAGCCTCACAGTCAACAGGTTGAAAAACTGCAGCTCCTCACGCCAATCCACAACTGCCTCCCCCTGATGGCTTGATTCCTTGGACACTTAAAAACACTATAACTGTGCTAAGAGGGTCTCTTTAAATGTCCATCTAGCTGCCTCTCCAAATGAACCAGTTCTCTTCAGCTCCTGCCGTAAAACTAACTGCTGCTCATTGCGCCAGGAACACTCAGCTGGGAGTCTGGAACCTCCCTGTGTTTCTGCCTCTACCAGCCAAGTATATACTTACCCAGAACCAGCAAGGTCCCAGATCTGCTACTGAGCTTGTAACTGTAACTGGGTGATTTAATTACATACTATGTAAACCAATGAAATAAGAAAACAAAGTTTTGTTTTTGTGATAGTAAGTGAAATGTTCAGGAAACAAAAATATGCTTTAAAAAAAAAAAATGCTGTTGAATTAGGTAAAAGAGTAAAAGATGGGGAGGAAAAATCCTAAAGTGTACACAGCTTCTTGATGCACTTTATGGAAACAAATGGAAACACAAGACTAAGAGAATTTTATGAAAAACAACCTCAGCTCTCCAGTCAACAGAGTCTCGATCAAGGACTGGCAAGTAAACATGTATGTTTGAAACTCACTATAAAGTGTGTTATTTGTATAATTCACCACTTTAATCGACTGGCAAACTTTTGGTCAACATCGTGTCAGATAAGAGGACTCCTATATTTGAAGATTACTGATACTTAAATTCTGAATGCAGCTTTGTCTTCAGATGTGGACAATTTTTATGGCAGATCAGATATAAGAGTTTCCAGTTCTAAACTGGGCTCTCTTCATAGAGGTAAGTGCCTCACAAATGGCTTGGGGAGAAGGGCAGGGAAGACCCTGATTTATGGAGCTTGCCAATTCCATGGTGTCTCGTATTGCCACTGTGACCAATTTCAAGCTACCAGGGTGAAGCTGGGACAAGCTGTGCACACTACTGGAGTTGTTTAAGAAAGTAGGTACGTGTGGGAAGAGGTAACGCAAGACCTGTGTGAGGAACACTCACATGAGACGGGATGTACAGGCCACACTGACACACGACCAGTCCGCTTGCTATGCTAAGGTTATACCTGGAAGCAGAATTGGGATCCCAGAGCATTACAGCTGGCAGACCCATATACCCCCACCTTCCCAGACCACAGATTTGGGGGAAGTTCCACTCACCTTGGAGTGGGGGGTGGGAACGAACAGTGCTGAAAAGGTTGTGAAAACTCTTACTTTGTACACACGGGACAGATGAGGGGGTTTGCTTCCCACTCAGCGAGCATGACACTGAGACACTTTTCATCAAACTGCAGGCTCTTCTCGTACTCACTGATGATGGACTGTTCTGCAAGGCAAAGCAGAGCTGGAGTGTCACTGTGCATCACCTGGGGCGCCCTGTCCCGAGTGCTCTAAGATTCATTTTCAAAGGCTTCATCCACACAAGAGAAAAATGAGGGTAAAACCACACTACAATCACTAGATATTCACTGTTCTGTCAGGCCTCATCTTATTGGATCCTTCCCCTCTTGTCTGTCCTCTTCCTTTTGAAGTGATGAGGCCACAGGAGTGGAGCTGAGAGTGTCAGGCAGCTGAAGAAAGCTGACAAAGGCACGTATTTCTGATGCTATGCCCACCTGGATAATTCTAAGGCGATCTGTTCGCCAGTGTCCCCAGACTCAGTCTGTGTTGTTCAGAATGTGTGTTCATGCACTCAGCAGGTTTGTTAAAAAGGCCTAGCACTTGGGAGGCCTAGGGTAAATACAAAGATGAAAAAGGCTGGTCCCTGCTTTTGATGAGCTCACCATCTAGACTTCAGAGTAGGGCTCAGCAGACCATGGCCCACAGGCTGCATCCTGCCCACCTTCCATTTTTAAAGTAAAGTTGTAATGGAACAGCCATTCTCACTTGGTTGATGAATGGGCTAGAACGGTTCTCCCATCACAACAGCAGAACTGAGTAGTAGCAACAGCCTAAACATTTGCAATCTGGCTCCTAAGGGATAGTTTGCCAACCCCAATTCCAGAGAGTTCCTTATGACTGAGTAAGGCAGAACACAGCAAATTCTTATCACTTTAGAGTTTTAAATTAAATACACCCCAAAAGAAATATTTAGTGAGTCCTTTCACCATCAAGATAGGTTTTGCAGGTGAGGGTAAAGAGAAAATCAATCAAAAAAAATTAAAATCAAGGAATCTACAGTTTAACTGGAGTTAACTCAGCAATCATAACAACCAACACTCGCATAGCACTTATTATGTGTCAAATGCTATGTTAAGTCCTTTACATATATATTAACCTTCACTATCAGTCTTACTTTAAAGGTGAAGAAACTGAGGCACAAGGAGATTAAGTGTTTTGCCCAGCACCACACAAGTTAAAGTGGTAAAGCTGAGAAGTGAATTTTAGCCATCTGGGCCAAGAGTTCATGCTCTTGTGTCCTCAAGATAATAGCAATTGTTTATTGAAAGCTTTCTTATATGCCAGGCACTGCTCTAGGTCTTCAACACATGCTATTTAAGCCTACAAATAAACTACAGAGGCAGTCTGTTATCTCTGTTCAACAGATGACAAAAACTGAGCCTCATCAAGACAGGCCTGTGTGAAATAAATAACTTAGTTACATGAGGTACTACGCCAAGCACTCTGTGGCCCCCTGATGCTACAGGAAGGGGATGGTCACAAGACCCTGAGGAGTCAGTAAAGAACAGATGGGAGAGAAGTACTGAAGTTAGGGAGCACAAGAAATCTGATCATGCACTGTCCTGTAAGGGGACAAGATTACTATTAATCTACTAACAGAGAAATACTGTCAGGTTGAATAGACACAGGAACCGGATTCATAAAATTGATTTTACTTTCCACAAGCTATGCAGCCTGTAAGATACCACTGTCTCGTCATACTACCTCATAGGGGCATCATAAGGACAGAACAGTAGAAGGAGAGGTCTGAGCACAAGGCCTGGCAACTGAAGACTCTTTTGTTACTGGGACAGCCAAGTACAGCCAAGACTTTAGAGTAAGAACAAGAGACCCCCTGAACACTGGACTGCAGGTGGGAAAAAAGGAGTTAAAAATGTTCTGTTTAGAAATGAGGTCAGCATTAGAGCAGTTAAGAGATACAGGCAGGAAGAACTATTCCTAGACCTCACCTTGATCAATCAGCTCCTGTTGGATTTCCTCCAGCACAGCCAGGTCCATTGGCTCTTCCAACTGCAAGAGAAAGTGGGGTCATCAGAGGTTTGAAGTTACAATCAACTGACAAGACCCACATGACTCACATTTGGAGACTGGCTGGAAGAACCCAGATTCAACTGAGGAAACCAACCCCGTCCTTCTGTAGAATGTGCTGACAGTGCAGTAACGTGGCCATGCTGAGAAAGCATCCACAAATGATTCATCCAGCCAGTGACAAAACAATGGCACCAAAGTTGAGGGAGGCAATATAGGGTAGCAGCTAAGTGTATGGTTCTGCCAAAAAGCTGTGTGACCACTAGAAAGTTTCGAATCACCATCACCCTCATTTTTGGCCTCTGTAACATGGACATAAAACCCATCTGAGAGGGTTACTGTAAACACTAATTGTGATTATGTAACTCAGACACATAGCAGACACCAAATCATGCCTGTTTATTACAGAGAGCCTTGATGTTTTCAGAGCAGTTTCCCACGTGTTTCTTATACTGTCCTGACAGTACTGACAACATTATCAATTTTACAAATGTGAAAACTAAAGCTCAAAGAGGAAGAATTAAGAGGCAATAGCAAAACCAGGATCAGAATTCCAGAACTACTGAGACTTCCCTGGTGGTCCAGTGGCTAAGACACTGCGCTCCCAACACAGGGGGCCCAGGTTCCATCCCGGATCAGGGAACTAGATCCCACACGCTGCACCATCCCAGATCAGGGAACTAGATCCCACACGCTGCACCTAAAAGATCCCACATGCTGCAAGAAAGAATGAAGATCCCATGTGCTGCAGCTAAAATCCAGCACAGCCAAATAAATATTAAAAAAAAAAAAAAAGAAGAAGAATTCCAGAGCTACTGACTTCCAATCCAGTGCTTTTCCTGATACATAGTAAATGGTTTCCTATCCACACCTAGTTCCCAACCCTGGCTGAGACTAGAATCAGAAAGTTCCTGGAGACCTTTTGTAAAAAGAGAGATCACTAGCTCAGGCCTACTGAATCAAAAGTTCCAGGGGTGGAGCCAAGGAGTGAAATTTCTCTCTGTTGAGTTTTGTAAGTGATTATGATGTGAAGAACTGACTCATCAGAAAAGACCCTGGTGCTGGGAAAGATTGAAGGCAGGAGGAGAAGGGGAGACAGAGGATGAGATGGTTGGATGGCATCACTGACTCAATGAACATAAGTTTGAGCAAGCTCCCGGAGTTGGTGATGGCCAGGGAAGCCTGGCATGCTGCAGTCTGTGGAGTCATAAGGAGTCGGACACAACTGAACAACTGAACTGAACTGATGATGCAATGATGCAGCAGGTCGAGAGTCTAGAATTTATGAACCATCAATTGAACTAGAAGAGTCTAACATTAAAGGTAGAAAAACTTGGGTCAGACGCCATTAGACTTCTGATTGGGGGCTGGAGGATGACTGGGTTTAGAGAAGTTGGGGAGACAGGAAGGAGAGGACACTGACATTCTTGGTGCTAAAGGAACATATCCCAGCCTGACCTGAGCCCAGGCCTGTGGCCAGCTCTCCACTGACTGCAAAGCATTCCACTCTTCTTCCATCACCTCCTGTACTAGAAAGGTGTTCTGAGCGCCTCCTGACATACTGCCTCCAGCCTGGCGGTATTTGTTCAGGAGCCTGTCCCGGCTGTTTCTCATTCTCTCCAGGCATCCCTTGGAAAGAGGACAAAGATGAGAGAGGAGAGGAAAAAAAAAAAAAACAACCCTCAGATTAGCTGTTAAAACACTAAAGGAAATTTATAGACACGCAATTTAAACTCTAACCCTAACTATTGTTATTTTGGCACTTTCCTCTCTAGTCCTTACCCACATGTCAATGGGTACAATTACAATGCTTGGGTCATGTATTTCCAGATCAATATACTTCGCAGTCCATCTTCAATGCCAGCTTTCCAAATGGTTGGTGATATTAGCGCAGCATCCACTGTGTTATCAAGACAGGTTGCTTCCAAATTTTTGCTACTCTAGATATGGCTCTGGTAGTCACCTTCCTATACAGTTACTCGGCTTCAGGCATTCTTTTCCCCTAGCGGTCACATGGCAATGCCTGGAGACATTTTTGGTTGTCACAGTTTTAGTTGTAGAGGGCAGGGAAGCTGTTAAACACTGTACAATCCCAAAACTGCGCCCCACTCCACAATGAAGAACTATCTTCTTCAAACTATGGACAGCCAAGGTTGAGAAATCCTGCTGTCAACAGTCATTTCTAGCATCAGATTATTTTCCTGGGATGTACCCGCTACTTTCAATTCCGGGAAAGACAGGCCACAGTATTTACAGGAACCAGCTGAGTTCAGGATAGGTCAGTGCTGACTGTAAGCTAATTCTGCAAGACTTAGTAACAGAGGCTCAGAAGAAATCGTTTGGAATGGAATGAGAAATCATTTCCGGAATAAAAAATACTATCTAATTACTCTATTCCTCTTTGGAATAGACATAACGCCTCTCTAGATTGCGGTGAGTATACAAGGCGCCTCTCTGATGCCCACCGACCCGACAACAGCGGGTATAGAGGTGTAGTCACGGCCACATTTCACACGTTGAAAACACACGAGTCCAAAAGGAAGGCTTCCTGGGACGGTGCCGGTCCGGGCTAGTCGCACACCCAAGGGCCCAGAAGCTCCAGAAGTGTCCGGGCGGTGGCCGGGGTCTGACCTACAGGCAGGAGATCCACCTGCACCGACTCTAGCTTCACCCGGTGGGGCGGAGGGAAGTTACGGAGGAGAGCGGTTCCTGGGACGGACTAGGGAAGTGACAACATCCTGGCCAAGGCTTCCCAAACCTCACACTCACCTGCCTGAAAGCCTCTTTCCAAGGCTGCGAGCCCATCAGTTTATACAGCAAGCGGCGCCGAGACCCCGGCCTCTCTGCCATCTCCTTTTCGCGGGAGTTGTCGCCAGAAAGCCCCGCCCCCAACGGCGCACAGACTCCTGGGAGTTGTAGTTCTTGGGTTTCCACCGCGCCAGGTCCCGGGGAATTCTGGGAAACGTTTTCCTATCGGCGGGTCCCACACCGAGACGGATTTGAGCAACCCCAGGATGGGGGACTAAAGTAGTGACATTTGTGAGGTCTATTCACCCTAGATTGAAGGAGGTAAGTCTTGAAGGAAGATTTTTTTTTTTTGAGGGAAGTTTTTAGATGTATAGCTTTATCCAGGTGGAGATGTCCAATAAGCAATTAGATACGCAGATCTCAGTCCTCACCCACACCCTTCCCGCCCCGTACTAGACTTCCCGTAACGCAGAAGTTTCAACTCAGGGTCGGGCCTGTTGACTTTCTCCTCCCGCCCCTTGGGTTTCAGAATAGGCTTGACTGGTGATTGGCTTTCCTTTGGCGATGACGCTATCTGATGGGCTGCCCTCACCTTTGCCCCGCCCCTAATCCTGTCACGTGCGTACGGTCTGCCTGCTCGATGATTGGCCCAAGCAGTGGACGGCTGGGAGCGGATTGGCTGCGCCCAGCGGCGAGGCCGCGGAGAGCGGTGGGTCCAAGATGGCGGGCGCCGAAGGAGGCTCGGCCGACGGTGAGCTGTGGCAAACCTGGCTGCCCAACCACGCCGTGTTCTTGCGGCTCCGAGAGGGACTGAAAAACCAGAGCTCAGCCGCAACTGAGAAGCCGGCTTCATCATTGCCTTCGTCGCCACCGCTGCCTCCTCAGTTGTTGACGAAAAACCTGGTCTTGGGCCTCGGCGGAGAGCTCTTTCTGTGGGACCCAGAAGACAGCTCCTTCTTAGTTGTGCGCCTTCGGGGTCCTAGCGGTGTCGGAGAGGAGCCTTCCCTCTCCCAGTACCAGGTACGGCCAGGCCGAATTGGGAAACGACCCTCAGCTAGCGTTTTCGTCCCCTTCGCATCCTGGCTGTTTTTCGTCTGCTGGGTGGGAGGAGTACTATGCCAGCGTAAGCAGACGTCTTTTTCGGGGTGCCCAGCAGCGAGTGGAAAAGGCTCCTCTTCTTTTCATTCGCTCTACCATGGCCGCCGAACCTTTGGAAGCCTCTCTTCCCGTATTTCATTCCTTCCACAAATGTTCACTGACTCTGACATCGCGCCGGACACTGTTAACAGGAACTTATGCGCTCAAGGTGCTTAAGTTGTCCGGGTCTGAGGAAGGGAAGGAGCGTGGAGTCACAGTAAAGTATCAGTGGTGCAGGTGCTCTGGAGAAAAACAGCGCGGGTACGGGGCTTGAGAGCGTGGGTGCTTTGGCTGTTTTTAAGAGGTGGATCCTGAGAAACCGGTGTCACGGCGTCACAGCATAAAATAAGAGGGACAATCCTAACTTTCTCTTGGGGGTGGTTGTGAGCCTCAAGTCAAGTCGTCGAATCCAAAGCACCAGATTTCCTGCCTGACATGGAGGCGGAATTCTCTGTAAATTCTTTAAAGAAATTAGGCCATCCCCAAAGTTGAAAGGGATGTTGGCTTGTCTTGGAGAAACCAGCAGCATGTGAAAGTCGGTGTAATCAGAGAGTGTTAGACTTCTTGTGATTAAACGTTGCTTTATGGAAGTGTTTAATTTATAACAAGCCTGTTCTTTTCCTTTAAAGATTAGAAAACTTAGCACGCATTCTAATCTATGGCAGCTGTTGTGTGCTGGTTGAACCTTGTCGATGAGAAATGATTGGAATAAGGTGCTAGCAATGTTTCTGCAGTTTTGAAAACAGGTCACGAGCCTACAGTCTACTAACTTTAAAATATCAGTTTTTTAATAGAGTTCTTTTTTTAAAATTTGTTTTTGGTTGTGCTGGGTTTTCATTGCTGTCTGTACTTTCTCTAGTTGCTGAGAGTGGGGGGCTGCTGCTCATTTCTGTGGCTTCTCTTGTGGAGCAGGGGCCCTAGGCCATGTGGGCTTCAGCAGTTCTGGTGCACAGGCTTAGCTGCTCCAAGGCATGTGGAATCTTCCCGGGCCAGGGAAGGAATCTGTGTCCCCTGCCTTAGCAGGCGGATTCTTAACCACTGTACCACTAGAGAAGTCCTAAAATTTAAGTTAATTATTAGATTTTCGGCACACGATACTAAAAATAGTGCCCTTTATCGCTGTGCAGAATTTAGCACAGTCATAATTAAATTATTTATATTTATTACTTCATTGCCTGAATTCTTTTCTGGATTACAAGCACCAAGACAGGGCTGTCTGCCTTACTTAGTTTTGTGTTCCCAGTACTTATGTGTGCCTGGAACATATGAACTCTCAGTACAATATTGATGACTGAATGACCTTCAATCCTCAGAAATCCAAAAACTCAGAGGAGAAAGCAGCCTCACATGAGTCACAACTTTAAAGGAAATAAAAAGATAAATAGTAACTTTAAAAACCAAATTAACCCCCCCAAAAAAGGTCAAAAGCATGAATAGTGACTTTAAAAACCAAATCAAACCAAAAAACCCCCAAAACAAAAAACGCCTGAATACTGTGATTATCACAGGTGACCTAAAGTGATGAGATTGTTCTGCCAAAGAAAGGTAGCCTTTGATTTGGGATAGATTGTTAGAATCATGCAGAAAATTGAGAAGATAGGGGAAAGAAGAAACGAACCATTGACTGGAGAAAAAGCAATTGGATTAGAATCAGCAAAGGACAGCTAAAAGCAAAAGCAATCCCCCCCCCAAAAAAAAACAAAAAACAAAGCCCAGACTTATGTCAGTAACAATTAATTGGAATCACATTATATTCAACAGTCTTGTCTAATACGATTTTGGCAGAGGGTGATTCACTATACATAAGGATAAGCAATACATTGGTAATCTCTTGGTTTGTTACTGAAAGTGGATAGAAAAGAAGGAGGAGATTTGAGACACTCATGAGAGAAGAAATAGGGAGAAGTGCAGGGTTTTTTTGGAAGGCATTTAATACCAAGACAGACAACTTAACAGAACCCTCCTGAAAATATCTCTGTTCCATGACTAAGTCTGCTTAGGTAAAGCAGCATTTTACTTGCTGCAGAAGCTCTTGAAGCCACTATCTTATTGTACTATTTATAACATAGTAATTATTTACTAATACTTCCGAGTTCTTAACTGACTAGTCAACTAAAACATATACTGAGAGTTAGTAACATGCCACATACTATGCCAAGGATAACAGGAAAGGTACAGAGCTCAGGTAATTCACAGTTGTGTGGGATGAGCAAGTAAAAGGATAATTAGAATGCAGGGTGATAAGGACTACAGTAGAATTATTAAGAGTGTGCTATATATAGGAGGACAGAAAAGATGCCCTGGTTCCTGGCCAGAAAATCAGAGATATTTTTTGGGAGCAAAGTACATAGAAATTGAGTCTCCAGGAAATGTGTCAGCCAGCTAAAAAGAGAAAATGAGAGCATTGCAGGAAGGATAGTTGTACAAAAATACGTGATGATTTCCCAGTTAATAAATAAAGGTTAATCTGGAGTATAAAGTATAAGTGGGGAATGGTGGAGAATTGAGGCCAAAGTGGTAGTCTGGAGTTTGATCATAAAAAGGGAGATTATGTGTAGTATTTACTAAAGTAGGAAAATCTGATGCATTTAATATAATATTCCAGTGTAAGCAGTTAAAAAAATATTTCATCAGTTAATGGCTGAAGTGTTAGTACTTATGCAGAATGCTTCTTTACCCTACATTAATAGAAAACTAAAGCGGTACTATGCTTTTGAGTAACTGCCATATATATTTACATTAAAGTGAACTGTTTTGACCAATTTGCTTTAATTTTCAGAGATTGCTTTGCATAAATCCACCCCTGTTTGAAATCTATCAAGTCTTGTTAAGCCCAACACAACATCATGTAGCACTTATAGGAATAAAAGGACTTATGATATTAGAATTACCTAAAAGATGGGGAAAAAATTCTGAATTTGAAGGTGGAAAATCAACAGTGAATTGTAGGTAAGTTGTATTTCCATTTAGTGTTTAATCTGTATAATTTGTATTACATGCAGAAAATTCCTTAACATCAGTGGTTCTTAAGGTGTGTTTACTCTGCTACTATTAAAACGACAGTGCACTGTAGATAGTCTGCACATTGGCTTCTTGTGATAATGATTTTTATAGTATATATGATATATATATTTTGCCTAAATTACCACATTGCTGTCTCATTGGAAGTCAGACTGTTTTATCAAATAGGTTGAAATAAGATGCTTTAAAAGCAGTTATTATCTGTGAGCCAAACAGTTTTCTCATAAATATAACTTAGTTTTGTATTTTTTCTTTGTCAACAAATCTTGAGAAATGAGAGTGTGAAAGATCTGAAAAGAATGTAAGGTAAAAACATACCTTTGGCTCCACAACCCTTAGGTTGGGCCTCCTTAAAAATGTTTCTTTTCTAAGTCTCTGTTTCATAACAATAGGAGTGACAATAACTGCCTTTGTATTTTCTTTACAAAGTTACTAAAAGGATAAGTTACTCTGTCTAAAATCACTGGTACTCTATAAAATACAGTTTAGAAAATATTCTATTCTTTGATACTGGTTGGTAGATGCTTTGAGTGTTGTCTCAGCAAGATGTTTGAAAAAGGAATTTAAAGGAAAGAGCAAAAAGTGTTGAGATAGGTTTTCCTTTAGAAAGTTTTGGAAAATTGCTGTCTTTATTTTAGTACCACTCCCGTTGCTGAGAGATTTTTTACCAGTTCAACCTCTCTGACTCTGAAGCATGCTGCCTGGTATCCGAGCGAGATGCTAGATCCCCACATAGTGCTGTTAACATCAGACAATGTCATAAGGTAAGTCTGTGTCTTACAGCTTTGTGAATGGGAAGATTCTCTAATCGCCAGTTAACAGCTTGGAAAACTGACGGCTGCTGTGACCTGTTCTCCATCGTGGGAAGAGGGGAGCAGTGTTCAGCTGCCCTAACTTACAAGTCTTAATCACAGCTCTTCCCTCTCAACTAGGCTTTCTGCCTCCAGTCTCTCCATTCCCAATCTAACTATTAAAATAGTCTCCCTAAAAGTGCTTTCACCATGTCACTCTTTTGGAGGTGATATAGCATAGAGAAAAAGAGAATTTAATTGGAAAGTGAGAGATTTTAATTTTTGTCCCAATGTCACTTTTGTCTTTGGGATGTTAAAAAACAACAACTTGGGCATCTGTTTCTAATTTGTCAAATGAGCAGGTTTGATTTGATCATTTCTAAAGCCGCTTTCCAGGTTTGCATTGTTATGATTAAATGCCTTAGTCCTACAGAGATTGATATTACCAGTTAACTTTCTGGATCTGCCTTATGTAAAAAGTTTGTGAGATGACTAGACAAGGTATATACAGCTAAGAACTGAGGTGCAGTGGTTGGGGAAGGCTGATATAAGGAATTTTGGTAAGAGCAGAGAATATTTCTTCATGTACCAAGGAAGCCTTCCTTTTAGGTTGCTACAGGACAAATGAAGTAGGCTACTTTTGTCAGTAACAGCCAGATCTTTGGCAAATGGTTGTAATGACGGGTAGGAAAATTCTCAAAAGCTGACTGGGTGGAAAGGAAGGAGCAACTTTGGGAAATGAAAGAGAATTTTAAGTGCTGGCTTTCTCCTCTTTTGATTGCTAGAATTTACTGTTTGCGTGAGCCCCAGACACCAACTAAGGTCATTGTACTTTCAGAAGCAGAAGAGGAAAGTCTAATACTCAACAAAGGGTAAGTTTTATTTCTGTCATTAAATTTTTTAAAATTGGTTTATTGGGATTGTAAGTGCAATTTTAAGATTATAAGATTTTCCAAAGGTGACTTTAGCGTGGTTTTTGGTAATATGAGAAATAAGAAAAAATAGGCGATATGAGTAGGTAATAAGTTACAAATCTGAAAGTTCCTCTGCTAGCTTGATCTTTTTTCAAGAAAGTTCAAAACTGTGAGTAGCTGAAGCTTAGTCCCTGTTGTATCTTGAATAAGAGAATGAATTATAATATTTCAAAGTCACAGAAAAAGTTGAAGGTGAGAGTGTTGGGCTGGAGGCCTGCGGCTGTTCACTCAGTATGGATGAGCAGATTGCCAGACCCCCAGACCAGCACCTAGTACCCTAGAAGCTGGAGTGGACCATAGACTGCCTCCTGCTTCTCATGTGACCCTGGTTTATCTTACGTTTTCTTGCCCACAGCAGAGCAAATTCCTGGCTACTTTGACCAGTAACAGAATCACCCTTTGAACTTACAAACTCCCTTCCTCTGGCCTCCTCCTCAGTCTTTCTGGTGATTACCACATCCTGTCACCCACAGGATGTATATGTGGAGTGAAGCCCCTAGTAGCAATATTTCTGGAAGTTCCAATTAGTTCTTTTCATGTCTTCATAATGGTCATATCTAATAGTCTATTTTTATTTTTGTACCTGTTATTCCTTTGAATATTTTACATACAGCTATTCTGTATGTGACAGTTTCAGGATCTGAAGTCATGGCAAGGCAGGGATCTAAATCTGTGTTTGTTCTTCCTCCTGTCCTGTAGTCATGGTCACTTCTGTGGTTGCTGATCTCTCATTGTGAACTTGTGTTTATTTGATCTTAATGTTTGGAAATGTCAAGAGCCCGAGCTCGGAGTATGTTCTTCCAGGGAGGAATTTCTTCTGCTTCTGTTAGGAGTCAGAGGTTGCCACTAGCCTGGGACGACATTAATTCTCATTAATTAATGAATTAATTAATTCATTAGTCCCAGAACTGAAAGTTTTCAGTCAGATGACTTTAATGTCTTATATAGCATTAGTTTCTTAAAGTCCCATCCATCTGTCTCCACGATGGGGAAACACCTGCGAATTGATAGGTCCTGTTCTGGTGTTAGCAGAGCGTTTCCGTATTTTCTCAACCTTTGCCAGACTCGCTGTCTAGATGAGAGGCTGTAGAGCAAGCGCAGTTGTTAAGAACTTTGGCTCTGCTGTCAGCACCTGTGTTCCAGTCTTCGCTCTGCCACTTGCCAGTTGTGGTATCTGGCAAGTTATTCAGTTTCACTTGGTCTCATTTCCATGACTATATATTCCATGAATGTAAAAAGTAGTGACCACTGGGGACTTCCCTGGTGGCCCGGTGGTTGGGAATCCAATACACAGTGTGGGGGCCTCAGGTTCAGGCTTTAGGGAACTAAGATCCCACATGCTGTGAAGCATCCAAGCCCGTGAGGCACAACCGCTGAGCCCATGTGCCACAGCTAGAGAGGCTGTGCATTGCAGCGAAGGATTCCACATGCTACAACTAAGACCTGACACAGGCAAATAAATAAGTAACACTTAAAAAAAGAGTAGTCGCCGTTTACTTGGATTATTGTACAGAATAAATGAGATCATGCATAAAAGTGCTTAACATGGCACAGAATAAGTACTCATTAATTGATACCTTCTATCATTATTAGAAATATTACTATATTAAGTTCCAGTTAGGTTTGGATAGCTTTAAGTCGTTTTTTTGAAATATTTGTTTTCAGTCATTGTCCTAATTATTTAGTTTAACTCTCAGGCAGTTCTTTTATTCTGGATTTGGGGATTCCTCATTTTTTGCCTCCTAATACCATATACGTTTCCATGTGATAAAGGAACTAAGATACGGTACTTATCACACCATGGAGTGATGTTGACTGTCTCAAAAGCTGTATGAAATTGTGGTTTTATTTTAATCGTATTCATTACCTTTGAATTAAACTGAATCTTTTTGAAAAACCAGTTATACAAAATTTTTAAAATAATAGCATGTTTTATCATTTATTTTTCCTGATTATAAAGGTAATGTGGGATAACTATAGAAAAGTATTAAGAAAATGAAATATTTAAAAATTTCCTATAGTGTGATCTTAATTTTGCACCAGAGTGCTACTTTTGGATATAAATCATCTCATTCTCCTTCCCTGCTCTCCATACTTCATTCATTTCCCAGAGATGCCATGGCCTGAAGGCCTCCCGGTCTGCCCCCTTACTGCACATTTCCACCTCAATCCTCCCACTGCTTGGCTCTGAGCTCCAGCCACTCAGCCTTCTTGCAAATCCTCACAGCCTCTGCCTCAACTGCTCCTCCTTAACTACTACTCCTCTGCATAACCACAGACTCACTGCCTTACTTCCTTCAAATCTTTGCTCAAATGTCACCTTATCAGAGCCTTCCCCAGGTCACCTCCATCAACACCCTCTTCCCCTGCTTTATTTTTCTTCATAATGTGTTTTTCTGATTCTGTGTTACCTGATTGTGTCTTCTCTGTTGACATCTCTTTCCTTAGAGGGCAGGGCGTTTGTTTAACTCACTGACGTTTCCCAGAACCTACAGTGCTTGGCACAAAGGAGATACTTAGTAAATATTTGTGGACTGAATGCATCCTACTGCTTAGAAATAACTATGGATGTCTTTATGTGTTTTCTTCCTGTTTCTTTTCTATATTTATGCGTGTCTGAATGCGTGTATTTTTACTATTTGTATGACTATATTTAAACAGTGTATATAGTTCTGTGGTCTACTGCTTTCATTTAATTTTATGAGCCTTTTCCAGCATTGTTTAACATTCTTCATAGTCATAACTTTTTATTTTCTCACTCCATTGAACACAAATTCCACCCCATCTGCTGTTATTGGAAGTTTTGTTTTCATTTTGGTTTTTAACTCTCTTTTCAGAAGGGCCTACACTGCATCTCTGGGAGAGACAGCAGTTGCATTTGACTTTGGGCCATTGGCAGCAGTCCCGAAGCACATATTTGGACAAAAAGGCAAAGAAGACGTAGCAGCTTACCCTCTGTACATCTTATATGAGAATGGGGAGACTTTCCTTACATACATTAGTCTGTTGCACAGGTAAGCTGAATGGGGAACCCATCTGAAATGAAAGTCGAGCTTGTGCTGCAGTATAGATTGTCATAGTTGGACCCGGGGTCCATGTCAATGAGTTTGTGGAAATATTGTAGCCTTTCAATGCTGGCTTGCCCATTTTGGAGAGAAAGTTTGTACAGATCATTTGACCTTTTTTGCGTCATATTATTTGGGTAAGTTCTATAGAATATTTGGATAATCTCTTAAGGCTGGATCTGTGTTCACAAAGTCTACTCAATCAGAAAGTATTTACAAATGGTCCCCAACTTAGTCAGACTTAAGATTTTACGATGGCACAAAACCAGTTACATTCAGGAGAAACTGTACTTAAAATTTTTCGTTTTGATTTTTTTCCCGGGCTAGTGATAGTCAATTGATAGCTTCCTGTGATGCTGGGCAGTGAGCACAGCTCCCAGTCAGCCACACGATCACAAAGGTAAACAGCTGGTACAGTTAATAGCCATTCTGTGTGTCACTCTGAGTACAGTACTCAATAAATTGAAGATATTTAACACTTCATTATAAAGTAAGCTTCATGTTAGACAAGTTTGCCCAATTGTAGACTAATGTGAGTGTTCAAGCACATTTAAGGTAGGCCCGGCTAAGCTATGATGTTTGGTAGGTAAGGTGTATTAAATCCTTTTTTAACTTAAAATATTGTCAACTTAACAATGGATTTATTGAAATGTAACACCACCTTAAGTCAAGGAATATCTGTATCGTGCATCTTATGTGAACAAGGTACCATGGAGATGGTGAGACATGGTAGTCTGGTCTTCTAATATCCCAGTTGTAGGGAAGAGACATACATAACCATGGAAAGGTAATGATTTAGACTATATTCATGGTACATAAAAGCCCAGAGGAAGGAGAGATGATTCTGACTGAAGATGTTGAGATTTTCATAGAGAAGGACTGGGTCATATGGAACTTAAGGCTTTAATGCAGGATTAAATGAAGCATCAATGACCATTTTAGTCAGAAGTGCAGCTTGAAGTCAAGTATGAAAATAGGCAAGTGCAAGTGTCGTTCAAGGTCCCAGTGATTAAACACTTGGGACTAGAGGTGAAGATTCAGGTAGGGGGCATTTAGGGATAAACCTGGAGGTATCTGTCCAGGGAAAACTTGGTGGAGTTAAGTACCTAGTTAAGGGATGTGGAATCTTTTCTGTAGGAATAGGGTAATAGGAAGACAGTGATGGTTTCTAAACAGGAGGATAAAACAATTGGCTCTAAAGGGACTAGAACAGAGGGACTTCTAAAGAAACTGTTCCAAAATTTAGCTTATGGTCTTCAAGAGTTTAAACTCTGGTGGTAATGTGAGGGAGAAATGAACATAGTAAATACTACAAAGGAAGGGTCAGTAAGACTTAGTTGCTCTTTGGATAAGAGAGTGAGACATTGACACAAATAGTGAGGTCAGGAAGGGCAACTAATTGAAATAAATAATTCCGATAATTTGGAAGTATTCCATGGACGGTTGGAAATACAGGACTGGAGAGAAAACTGTTCTGGGGAGAGAGTCAGTAGAGTATAAGAATCTGGGAAAGTTTGTAATTAGGCATAGGGCCCAGGTCTGAACAGCGTGATTTATTTATAGATCAGCTCAATAGATATTTATTCAGGGCTCAATATATGGCAGAACATGGGAATATAAGATCGAAGGCGGAGTCCCTGCTGTGTGGTTCCTTGTTCATCGGGAAGTCATGCTACAAACCAGAACCGTCGTACAACTTCAGTAGAGTGGTAAAGGCATAAACCACAGTACACTGAGGGCTGGCCCCTTTCAGCTTCTGCATTGTTGACAGGGGCTGCCCTGTGGGGCAATGTTTAGCAGCATCTCTGGCCTCTAGACACCAGTAACCTGTCCCCCTCCTCCCAGTTGTGACAACCAAAAATGTCTCCAGATGTTACCAGTGTCCCCTTGGGGACAAAATTATCTCCAGTAGAGAAGCACCAAAGGGGTGGAAATTGAGTGGGAAAGTGAAAAAGTGGAGACATTGGGAATAGACTATATTTTTAATCAGTGTCTCATAGCTGGAGACAGAGTCAAAAAGGGTTTTAAATGATAGGTATGGTCTTCTGTCAACATTTCTCGAGTATGTTTTCACTCTTTTTTTTTAGCCCTGGGAGTGTGGGCAAGCTGTTGGGCCCATTGCCCATGCATCCTGCTGCTGAAGATAACTATGGCTACGATGCTTGTGCTGTGCTCTGCTTGCCGTGTGTCCCTAACATCCTGGTGATTGCTACTGAGTCAGGAGTGCTGTATCACTGTGTTGTGCTGGAGGGGGAAGAAGAAGATGACCAAACAGTAAGTCCAGCGATCGTGGGCATATTCGTATCTCCAACCCTGGGACAGTTCTTAGAATGGTATGTGAAGGCTTCGTATAGGAGGGATTTTATACTTGATGTGTGTGTGTGCGTGCGTGCATGTGCTCGGTTGTGTCTGACTCTTTGCCACTCTGTGGACTGTAGCCTGCCAGGCTTCTCTCTCCATGGAATTCTCCAGGCAAGAATACTGGAGTGGGTTACCATTTCTTCCCCCCGGGGAGCTTCCTGACCCAGGGCTCCTGCATTGCAGGCAGATGCTTTACCTGCTGAGCTACGTATCTGGCATTTATTTTGGAATTTTATATCTGGCACTGTTTTAGAAACTTAACACTCAAAATTAATTGAAGCCCACTCTAAATACTTAAATTGAAAAAAGTTAGTATGTACCCAGCTTATTTGGTCCAGTAGCCTACATGCTTCTTAACTCTCAACTGCTTGCTACCTTTGGTGACAGGTATAAAGAACTTTTGAATAACTGAATTGGCTCTTCTCTAAATTTGTGTGTTTACATCTTCCCAAGAGCAGAGAAGCCTTTTATTCTCTTTCAAGAGTTTCAAAGCACACTGTTGGAATAGAGGGTAGAATTAAGAAAAGTTTGGAAGCACTATTTGATACAGCTTTTTGCTTCTGTTTTTAGTTGTGTACATTTTCAAAGGAACATGAAACACTAAAGTTACAGTGCATGTTTTTTGTTTGTTCATTTACAGTCAGAAAAGTCCTGGGATTCCAGGGCTGACCTCATTCCATCTCTGTATGTGTTTGAGTGTGTTGAGTTGGAGCTTGCCCTGAAACTGGCATCTGGAGAGGATGAGCCCTTTGATTCTGACTTTTCTTGTCCAATCAAACTTCACAGAGGTAAAGTGTTCACTAAATTTAGTTCTTATATCTCATATTTATGTGAGATTATTACAGACCATTCCTGTGTAGTTTGTTTTTGTGTGGTTCCAGCCTTTAAAAATTTGACTACGTTCTTTTGGCCATTTAGCCACAACATTACATGTAGAGTCAAGAAGAGCAAATTTCCCAAGTTTTCATTCAGATCATGGTCTTCAGGCTGGATCAACTCAGATTTATAATAGTGACTTTTTTTCCTGGTCTAATCAAGAGTAGGTTCATTATTCAGATTGTTAAATGTATGCAAACTTTAATAAACTGTAAAAATAATTTTAAAAATAAAGTGATAATATACTTGTTTTAAGATATCTCTTTAAAACACCTTTTTTCATTTGAGAACATACTATCTTGTTATACCCAGACCCATTTGAATCTTACCTTATCTTTTTTTTCTTTTGCTTTAACTTATCTGGGTTGGCTCCAGAGCTTTCTGGCAGCTTACCTCTGTTCATCTAGGGAGCTCTTGGCTAAACTGCTGACACAGTCACAGAATGTGTCACATGTGTCATTCAGACTCAGAGTGGTTGAGTGGAAGGAGTTGGTAAGTAGGAGTCTGGAGTATCCTAGGTCTTAGTTACAGCTCTAACATTAATCAGCCCTGTAGTACTGGACATTTATTCAGCCTCTCTGATCATTAATTTTCTCACCTAAAAATAATAGGGATAACATCAGATGATCTCTGAATTCCCTTCTGACATAAAAATCCTATAATCCTATTTGCTCCTCAACTTTTCCTTAGTCTCCTCTAGGATCTAGGTGTCTTCCCTGTGAAGAATGAGAAACAAAAGCTTCCTCAGTTGGGAATAATGGGGTGAACCTTTCATAGTTTTCCTCTCTTCAGTCCAGAGAAAGGGAGTTCAATCATGAAGCAGCCTGACCTAATCTGCTTACAGTCTTACTAGCCAGTTTGCCCAGGTTTGGTAATACTGGCTTCAACTCTGTACTAAAATATAGTCTAACATTTAAGAGCATAGTAGCCTTTATATAATAAACCAGCAAAGAGAACTCACTGGGCATGTCTAATCTCTCTAACTGGAGAGATATAATCTAAATATTAAGTCTCAGAACTTTGCTTTATAGACGAGGAAATTGAGACCTAGTGTGGTAAAGTACGTAAACTAATTGGTTTCCTTATAGCTACATATGTCTTTGGGAAATCTTAATTGTAGGCTTTTTTCTTGATTCTTTGAATAAGAGAACATTTTCATGTATGAAACTAATAAATTTTTCACTCATTCATGTTTGTACTTAAAGCATATTACAATCACTGAAACATTCCCAGATTTTTAATGATATAAATGAATGGCTTATGTTACCACATATCTTGTCAGGGGTGTCTAGCAAGTTTACTACTGCGGTTACTAGTATTTCCTTTTTTCATAACAGATTCTGTCACATCCCAATATTAGGGTTTTTTTGTTGACTTCAGCACCACAGACACATTTCAAAAAGCCATTTTAAATAATGGGAAACCTAATGAGATGATTTGAGCTTTGGAAGTCCCAAATTAAGTGTAAGGTGTGGGCAAATGAAAAGAAACTTTTCAGTACTTTATTGTTCAGAGAGATGATGGTTCATAGAGATTGCCAGAAGCCTTTTTTTTTTTTTTTTACTGTTCATGCTGCTGCTGCTGCTAAGTCGCTTCAGTCGTGTCCGACTCTTTGCGACCCCATAGACGGCAGCCTACCAGGCTCCGCCGTCCCTGGGATTCTCCAGGCAAGAACACTGGAGTGGGTTGCCATCTACATCTCCAATGCATGAAAATGAAAAGTGAAAGTGAAGTTGCTCAGTCGTGTCCAACTCTTAGTGACACCATGGACTGCAGCTCACCAGGCTCCTCCATCCATGGGATTCTCCAGGCAAGCATACTGGAGTGGGGTGTCATATAACATAACGCTGTTTTCAGAGGTGTTATGCAGAACCCCAACATGTAAAACAGATAAAAATCATGTTTACTTTACAACATTTATTTACTATAAAGTCAGCAGTGAGAAAGTGAGGATGTTAGATAAAAGAAAAATTTGGTGTAGGAGCTTATGGTTGACAGTTGCCATCTTAAATCAACTTTAGTATATACATTTTTTTTAATATCTTGTTTTCATTGTTTAATGTTTTAAAAATACTGAGTCACGGGGATAAATATAATAAATATTCAAGAGTTCATCTTTTAGTTTAACGATAGTGTTACTGATAACTAGGGCTTCAAAGAAGTAGAGAAATTTTCATTAAAATTATGTAATAACTGCTCATATTTCTTGGTATAAATATAAATACAAAAATTATGTCTAAAATTTCAACAAACAATTCTCTGTAAGTCAACATTACAAGGACAAGTAAAACTGCACGTTTCACACCTGACTTACCATCTGTGACAGGACTGTTCACTAAGCTGCTGTGCTGGAGGAGTGCAGTAGCTTCAACAGTTTCATGTAAGTAGATGTGTGCGAGCACAGGTTTTTTACAGAGCTAGAGCCTTTCTTACTGTTTTATTTTGAAAACTGTAAGTAAATGCACAGAGATGGACAGAAAGGCATAAGTCAGTTACTTGATAGCAAGTGTTTTTGTGTTTGGTGAACTCTGTGTTAATACTTGGAGAAATAACGTATTTGAATTGAGTTTCTTAAATGTATTTGAAATGTTTTTAAATGTATTTGAAAACTGAAGTCATGTTTTTAATTTCCCAAACCCCTGACATAGTGCCACAGTATGACGGTCCTGTCGACCTTGCATCACTTCGTCACCAGATGCATTTGTGGCCTAGTAAGGTTAATTCTCTTAGTTTTCTAATGGCTTCCTTTATGTTGTTGATTCCATTTTCAGATCCCAAGTGTCCCTCAAGATACCACTGTACTCATGAAGCTGGTGTACATAGTGTTGGGCTAACTTGGATTCATAAACTTCACAAGTTTCTTGGGTCAGGTGAGTTTTTGTGCTTTTCAGTATGTTTCATAGAGTCTGTAAAAAATTAGTTTGGGACAGAAAAACAATAGAGGAAATAAATGACACCAAAAGATAGTTCTTTGAAAAGATCAGCAAAATTGACAAACCTATAGGTAAACTGATCAAGAAATAGACTCAAGTTACTATTAAAAATGAAAGAGGGGCTATTCCTGCTGACCATACAGAAATATGAGATTATAAGGATATACCGAGAACAAAAGATGGTAAGGGAATACCAAGAACAACTGTATGCCAATTAGATAAGCTAAATGAGATGGACAGATTTCTGGAAAGATACAAATCAATGAAACTGACTACAAAAGAAACAGAAAATTTGAATAGACCTATTATATAACAATATATAACATGAGATTGAATCAGTAATCAAACCTGCTTTTGATTACTGTGCTTTGCTCAGTCATGTTTGATTCTTTGCAACCCCCTGGGCTGTAGCCCTCCAGGCTCCTCTATCCATGGAATTTTCCCAGCAGGAATACTGGAGTGGGTTACCATTTCCTACTCCAGGGGATCTTCCCAATCCAGGGGTCGAACCCACATCTCTTATGTCTCCTGCATTAGCAGGAGGATTCTTTACTACTGCACCACCTAGGAAGGCTTTTGAAGAATTAATACCAATTCTTCATAAACTCTTACAAAAATTGAGGAGAAAACACTTCCCTGATCACTTTATGAGGATAAATGCTTTTGTGATAAAAGCCAGACAATGACATCCAAGAAAAGAACACTAGAGACTAATATCTCTCATGAGTATAGATGTAAAAAACAGTCTTGAAAAACAGTAACAAAAGTTGGAGGACCCACTTTGCAATTTCAAAACTTATTAGAAAGGTACAGTGATCAAAACGGTATGATAATTGGTATAAGGATAGAGATGTAGGTCAGTGAATAGAATTGAGAGTCCAGAAATATACTCTTGCATTTACAGTAAGTTAGTTTCAGCAGGGGTCCTAGAACAATTACATGGGGGAAAGAATAGTCTTTTCAACAGATGGTGCTGGGACCATTGTACATCTACATGCAAGAATGAAATTGGACTATTACCTCACGCCAGACACAAAAATGAACTCAAAATTGATCCAAGGCTAAAATATGAAAACAAAAATTATATACTACATAGAAGAAAACACTAAAAACAATCTACAGAATGGGGGCATTTGTTATCCATATATCTGATAATGGATTTGTGTTCTATAATGTGTTCTTTTGTAGATGAAGAAGATAAGGACAGTTTACAGGAACTGGCTACAGAACAGAAATGCTTTGTAGAACACATTCTTTGTACAAAGCCACTGCCATGCAGGTAAGGGCCTTCTCGCCCTTGTAAACACAGATAGTAGTTGTTTCAGTAATTCAGATCCATGGGTATACGTGTATATTACACTCAGACCTAGACCAGGTTCTTCACCCCAAAAGAATCTGTTTTTTAGAAGCTCTCCTCTGCCCACGGCCACTCCACATGGTGTGTCTATCTCAGAGGTAGTGCCCCTGTCATAACCCAGGCTTCACTTGACTAACTGATCTTCTATCTGATCTTAACTTAATATCAGTTCATAGAGGGTTGCCTTGATTTCCCAGGACCCCTTCAAATTCTTTCATTCCTTATCTTTGAAGCACATATTTATATTCATGTTTGTGTTTATTTACTCTCTGTCACCACTACTAGAATATATATGTTTCATGAAGGCAGAGACCATGTCTGTCTGTTTCATACTTTATATATATATATATATATATATATATATATAATTTATTTTTGGCTGTGCTGGGTCTTCCCTGCGCCACAGTCTTCTCTAGCTGCACCAGGCGGGGACTGTTCTTCACTGCAGTGTGAGGGCTTCTCGCTGGGGTGGCTTCTCTTGTTGCGGAGCACAGGCTCAGCAGTTGTGTCTTTCTGGGCTCTAGAGCACAGGCTCAATAGCTGTGGGACATGGGCTTAGTTGCTCCAAGGCATGTGGGATCTTCCCAGAAAAGGTGTCAAACTCATGTCTCCTGCAATGGCAGGTGGATTCTCTACCACTGAGCCACCAGGGAAGACATGTTTCATACTTTATTTATGCCATCACCTCATGTCTGTAGACTGAAGTGTCTTGACAGGGTGCCTGGGATATACTCAGTAAATATTTGATGATTAGAATAAACCAAAATAGGTTCCCCAGGAAAGGGCCTAGAGTGAGTAGAGCAGACCTGAGCAGAGTCAGCACTTTCTTCCAAGCAGCGAGTGGAGGATGAGGAACCCAGCCCAGGAGGAAAACTGGAGTAAAAGGCTGCCAGAGAGACTGAAAGAGAACCCGGGGAAGGATGCTTGGGAGGAGGATGTTTCAAAGAGGAGGCAGCAGCCTCAAATCAGCACAGCAGAGCATTGCAGAGTGGTGACATGTCTACACGGGACAACATGGGGCGCATCAGGAACGACTGGGAAACGCTTTTGGGGGCGGGAGAGGATAGCACAGGTGAAACATGAATGGGAGAGACAGGTGATAGAAGTCTCATGTGCAGACATTGCATGGACAGGCAAGGTTAGACAGTGTTGACTGCAAATGGATACGCACATAGATACAGCTATAGATCAAGATAAGAACCTGAGTGTCACAGAAATCAAGTGGAAGGTTGTGGTCAGGTAGAGTCACATGGGAGGCCTAAGGCCCCTGCAGTGTTCTAAGTCTTGGTCTGGAGAGTGGTTGCAGAGTGCACATACGTACTCCTTTGTGTATATATTTCACACACTAAAAATACAAAATAGAAATTTTAACTTCCCAGACTACACCCCCACTCACCATCACTCCCCTCCCTCTGCAACATAAGCCAAAGATACGGCAGGAGAAATAGTGCTGCGGGCTCCTGAGGGGAGAGTGGTGGCTCAGAGGGAGAGGGAGTGGGTTGAGGAGAGTGCTTCAGATGGGACAGGTGTGCGCTGTTTATCAGCTGAGGGTAAGGAGACGGGGGCGGTCTGTGATGGCAGTGGATAGAGCGGCTCTCAGAAGAGGGGAGAGGGGGACTGCGTGTACCACGTGGGGGCGAAGCATGCTGCGGGAGTGGGAGGGGCATCGGGGCCAGAGAGCAGCGCACTGGCAGCCAAGAGCCCTGTGTGAGGCCACAGGTCTCGGTTCTTCAGTGAGGTAAGAACCAGGATTGGAGAGGAAGCTGCCTGCTGCGCACGGTACAGTGAATCCTGTGGCACAGATGCTGGCCTGCATTGAATTTTTAATGTCAGAAAGACACTACTCAATATTCTGAGCTCTAGTGACTGGGTTGGGTGCTCTGCTAGGTGTGCAGAGGTCCCTGGGGCTTCTGGGCGGGCTGGAGAGAAAGACACATAGAAAACGGGTGTCATGGTAACTGCTGAGATGACAGCAAGTACCAGGGGGCTGTGGGCTCCTGAGTGACCTGCAAGTCAGATGGCCGAGTGACAGCTTGATTCAGCCCCATTGGAGCTGTAAGTGGTACCGGTTTTCCAGTCACCACCTCTGAGGTTACTGCACTGATAGCACATCCCAGGCAACTGCTAGCCCAGGCCTGAGAGGGCCACAGACCTCAGCCATGTTGTTGCTTTGGAGCTCTGCCGTGTAACTGGCCGTGTGTTCTTTTCAGGCAGCCAGCTCCAATTCGAGGATTCTGGATTGTCCCTGACATCCTGGGGCCAACAATGATCTGCATCACCAGTACCTACGAATGCCTCATCAGGCCTTTACTGTAAGTCCCACTCATGTGTTCCCACACAGCTCTTGTTAATTCTGCAGAATCTAAGCTGGGACGCTGCCCTCAGTAACCAGACTGAAGATACATGGTTTATGCTCTGGCTTCTGACTCAAGGGTTGGAAGTGGGGTATATCTGTTGCTCCTGCCATCTCTGGAAGAGTTTATTTTAGGCATAATTTTTGGCATCTCCTTTCGCTAGCAGCGTCGAGAGCTTTACTTCCAAGTGTGGAGTAAAAGGTATAAGAATACTAAAGGTAAAAGAATACTAAAATACTGAACTCCATCATTGAGTTAGATAGATTTAGTGATTTTAAACTGTGTCAGGCTCAGAAGTACTAGCCATTTACCTGTACTGCATCTTGTAATCAGAGCAGCGGGCTACAGTCCATGGAGTCACAAAGAGTTGGACATGACTGAGCAACTAAACCACAACCACACTACAAGGACAGCACTGTTATCCTCATTCCATAGACGAGGGACCAGGAATAAGGTTAAGTAGATGCTGAAATCATAGGGAACACCGAGAACACTGAGGCTGCAGATATAGGGTTCTGTCTTAAAAGTCCACACTCACTCTTAATTTCTACATCGCTGCCAGCCTCACAAGCTCATTCTAGAATGTGTAAACTCTGAAAGAAAGGTGGTATGCCGCTGAACTCATTCTTATTCCCCTTACGGAACCCATAGTAAGCTATTAGTTATCTAGATACCGTCAAATCATTTTTCTGCCAACTCCCTGAAATGTAAGTTGTCTATATAAAAGTAATGTTATTAACAAAACTCCCAGGTTTGAATTATTGCAAAGTCAGTCACTTGCCAAGCTGTTAAAGTCTTCAGTCTTTCGAGCTTTCTGAAGTTATTGAGAGTTTTTGTTACACATTATAGTTTCTTCACCCTCAGAATTCTAGATAACTGCAACCGGTTTCCCTATACTTAGAGCAAGTATCTCCATGGTCAGTTTTGTTTATTTTGCAGAAGCACAGTCCATCCAGCGTCTCCTCCTCTGCTTTGTACCCGAGAGGATGTTGAAGTGGCAGAGTCTCCCCTCCGTATTCTGGTTGAAACCCCGGATTCCTTTGAAAAGCATATTAGAAGCATTTTGCAACGTAGTGTTGCAAATCCAGCATTTTTGAAGTATGGTATTTAGGGCATATCAGTTTGTTTTTTTTTATGGCTGTGTTGGGTCTTCATTGTTACCTGTGAGCTTTCTCTAGTTTGAGTCGGTGGGACTTCTCATTGCGGTGGCTTCTCTTGTTGCAGAGTACGGGCTCTACCACACGGGCTTCAGTAGTTGGTGGTGCATGGGCTTAGTTGCGCCATGGCATGAGGGAATCTTAGTCCCCAGACCAGAGATCGAACCCCTGCCCCCTGTACTAGCAGGCACATTCTTACCCACTGGACCACCAGGGAAGTCCTAGGGCGTATCAATTTTAAAAAGTACCTCCCTTCTCTGTAACTATTCTTCATCCTCTTTGTCCTCAGCTGTGCCTTTTCATATACTTTTTACTGTGTTGGAGTAGGAAAAAACACAGGGCACCTTTAATCAGCTAGTGAGAATAGAGGAAGAGAACAGATACCAGGAGGCATTTGAGAAGAATAAACAGTGTAAAAAGTAGTTATGTCATGAGTCCGTTTTCAGTTGTTTTACTCAACTAAGGAAAGTGTGAATTTAAAATTCTTTAAAATTCTAAAAAAAAATAAAATTTTTTTTAAGATCATCTGAAAAAGATATGGCTCCTCCTCCCGAAGAATGTCTTCAGCTCATCAGCAGAGCCACCCAGGTGTTCAGAGAACAGTACATTCTAAAACAGGACCTGGCAAAGGAGGAGATTCAGCGGAGGTAGGATGGCCTCTGTTCACAGACCAGTCAGTCCCTGGTTAGTACCTGGCTTCTGATTAAATTTCTTTTTGTTCTTGAAGGGTCAAATTGTTGTGTGACCAAAAAAAGAAACAATTAGAAGATCTCAATTATTGTCGAGAGGAGAGGCAAGTGCCAAGACCAGAGAGGAAGCAAACAGTTCAGCTAGACTGGAGCTGGAGCTCTTATCATGCTGGACTCCTAGAGACTCTTGCTTTTTATGCCATTAGGAAAAGTCTACGGGAAATGGCTGAGCGCTTAGCTGACAAATATGAGGAAGCCAAGGAAAAACAAGAAGACATCATGAACAGGTCAGCGTGGGCTGTATAAACTGCATAACGTTCAGTTCCCCACTCAGGCACTACCAGTGTGACAAGTTTTCAGGTGCTGGGCACTCCCTGTGAGGTGCATCCTACAGGGATACACCTGTGCAGTGTGTGCTTCCCCAAACCCACCCTGGAGGGCCCTCCTTCACGAGCACCAGATTCCTATATTAGAAGCTGTAGTTGGGACTGTGTTCCTCCTAAGGAGCTGAGATCTTAAGCTGCAACATTTGCTTCTTACTTACTTCTTGCACAGGATGAAAAAAGTACTTCACAGTTTTCACTCCCAACTCCCAGTTCTCTCTGACAGTGAGAGAGACATGAAGAAAGAATTACAGCTGATACCTGATCAACTCAGACATTTGGGCAATGCCATCAAACAGGTAGGAATGGATACAAGGTGGCTACATTTGGTTGGTACTTTTTAAAGTGTTCCTTTCATAGAAAATAATTTTGTCAAATATAAAAAGAATAGGCTAAAATAAATATTATGGAAATGTGTTGCAAACCACAGCTAAAGTGTCTTGTGTTCTTTTTGATACTTAAGGTTACTATGAAAAAAGACTATCAACAACGAAAGATGGAAAAGGTACTGAGTCCTCAAAAGCCCTCCATTACTCTTAGCGCCTACCAGCGAAAATGCATTCAGTCCATCCTGAAGGAGGAGTAAGTAGTACTACTAATCAGCTGTTACTGCAAGGCAGTTTTTACTTTGCAGAATGCCAAAATCAACCTTTCTTTGCCCAGATAAGAGCATTTGACATTTTGAAAGTCAAGTAATTACCAAGACAGGAGGTCTATGATAGTGATAAATAAGGATTTAAGAGATGAGTATGGAGGGAATGTCAAAATGGATGTCTTTCTTTGTAATTCTGTTGGGTGGTCCAGGTGTTCCCCAGTGAATATATTCAAAAATATTTCCAGCAGTTGCACTACTGTATTTGCTGCTGCTAGCCTTAAATGAATTACCATTACCATCCATCTGAAACCTTAAGCCATTAATTTTAGCAAAACACTTCTAAGATATTTCAACATTACTAAATTCTTAAGAATCAATATTAATTATTAATGGCTTATTAATTCATTGTATTTCCCCAAAGTGAGTAACTGTATGATTTTACAGGGGCGAGCACATAAGAGAAATGGTGAAGCAGATTAACGACATCCGAAATCACATAAACTTCTGAACCACCAAGAACAGACTCACGTCTGAAGTTAACACATGTGAAGGCGTAATCTCATTGTAAAATGAACAAGTAGCACTAATTTATAAAGAAGCAGGTGCCTTGTTAGCGTAGCAGTCTCATTTATAAAGAGGCATTCTGGATGAACTTTGGTGATTGTACATCACTTTTTATACTGTTTTATAATTAATTGAATAAATGCTTGTATTTAAAAAAAAAGCCTGAGATTTTGAGCTACACAGTCAGACAGACCTCCATAAACCCTACAGAGTCTTCTCCACATTTGAGCAAGAATAAAAGCTGCATCTTTAAGTACAGCAACACCAGGAATGTGACTCTGAAGAGAGACAGAACCCTCAGATTCAAAGAAAAAGGCCACACAGTATACTAGGCAGCAGCTTTTTTAATCTGAACACTTTCTTCTTAAGGACACACCTCCAGTACAGTTAACAAATGGTTATACCTGAAATCTGCTCAGAGCGGAACTCAGGCTTCACGGTTGCAAGGCCACCGCTGGCTCACTTCCATGACAGGCGGTATTACCTTTCAGAGCTGAGTTGGGCTCTGCTGTGTCCTGGTACACGTCACTGACGGGTCTGAGGTGCATGTATAGGATCTTAAATGGAGAAACAGCCTGGTATATAGTATATCATTTTGTCCTTTAGGTAATATTTTTATACCTGCCAAATATGAGTTCTGAAAGGTAATACTATACCTGCCTAGAAATGGCTAAGTGACTGCCGATGAAAAGCCACATGGTAAGGTAGGTTACAGGTAAGGGGTAAAATCAGGTTAGACATGCGTGGGAACGTGTACATGGACTGAATACAAGCACAGAAACACTTGTGAAACCCGACCTTGTCATTTGTCTTGGAGGGCTAAACACTGCCTTCCAAATCAGTTTCCCATTTATACAGAAAACCCAGTTTAAAGAGGTGTTTCATACCAGAAAGAGATTGTTAACAAAACCTAGTCTGTGTTTTTCTAGCAGACTTTTCTCAAAAAGTGGGTTCCAACAATTAGCATCTGCCACTGTAAAGATTGCTCACACTTCCTACTCGTGATTTTATTGGCCCAGAACCATCTTACGGACAAAAATATGAGTAAGGTGCCCAGTCTCAGCCTATCGGTTCCCTGGGAGCTGTAGTTCAGTTCACTCAGGAAGATTATGAATTATCCGCCTTGATTTACTACAGTGCCAGTTTTAATAATCTAAACCAAATGAGCTTGGAGTTTATCCAAGGAACTGATCTTACACTTACATAATTTAAAGTGATTACATTTTTGGAATTAATAAAAATTCCCTGTAATTCAGTGAGGATACATGTTTCCTTTAAAGGAAACCAAGTACCCCTTTATACAAAAGGACTTTAAACCAATTAAAATGTTCCATGCATGCATGCCTACAGCACTATTTCCATAATTAGTATTTACTTTCAAATTCATAATCATGAATGTAAGACTACAGCAGTAGCCCAAGGAATGAGGTATGTAGGCCATATCTTGTCTTATGGAAGACAGAAATAAAGATCTTTAGGGCTAGTTCATGACTTCATTTATAACAAAGACAATTCAAGTTACAGGTTTACTTGAGCCAGAAAATCTACCTAATCCACTTAATTCCCACATAGTTCCTTCAAGAACTACATCATTACACACCACCAATCACAAAAAGTACTTGAAAACAAAGAGTTTTACTTTTGAACCACCTGTATGATGAATTACTGATAAAACAGCCCAGCCTTCCACTGGCTAACAGTACTTGCAGGTAAAGAGTGAACACACATCCATTCTTGTGCTTTCTGCAACACTTCATAAGGCTACGGCAAAGACAACCTGTCCAATGACGCTTTCTCCACACAGGAACAGAAGTCAACCTCATAGAAATAAAGCAGATTTCCAAACTGATGAACTAGGTGGGTTTCCCCCAACTTCACCATAAGCATCATCACACTCCAGGTCTAAAATACAAAAGAAAAATACAAAACAGGTATCTGCCAAACCTGGTTATCACCATTTTTGTATCTGACACTTTAGAAACAGTACTCAAATCCACTGATTCAAGTTGAAAATAAGCAGCAGACTTATACATTTATACTAGGTGTTGTCAGACATAGCTTGTTTTATTAATATTTTTTCCACTGATCCAATAACTAAAACAGTTTTTTCAAGAGTAGATAGATGGTGCAGGTTCAGCTTGACCCTGGTACCTGTGGGTCCACGAAATTTACCAGGTAGCAGAAAAAGTGCTTCCAAACAGTTTCTTGTGCTTTTCCTTTAACCTCAATTTCCAATACATACAGCCCCGGCCAAGTTTTCAAATTCTCCTAATTAATTCAGTTCCAACTGAATTGTTTGCCACCGTCTTATGGTTCTCAGGCAAGTTTCAGTAGCATTTAAGGTCCTCCAACACAAGATAAAACGGTTTAAAAAAAATACACTGAGCTAGGAAATACAGTCACTAGCCAATGGCCTGCTCTCAAACTTCATTTTAATATAAAATATTCATACCACATACTACACCTGTTTGCTAGCTGAATACTGTTACTGATGAACTCTAGACAACAGGAAAAAAAATTCTCTCTTCCAACATCTATGAACAGGAAATGTCATTTCAAACACTATTAGAAGGATGCTTTAGGGCAGGGAAATGTTGGATAAAGCAGGCAAGGAAACAGCACTTTCTCCGTCACCAAGTCTGATCCCACACTCGCTGGAATCCAGTCTGGAGTCTGGTTAGTGTTCCCGTTTGAAAGGTCTTTGCTGCCAGTTACCCTGGCTGTTTGCTGTTCCTATGCTGCACAGTCTCCTCCCACTAGAATTAAACATTTCTCCAGTCTTCCTTTTTGTGTGTGTGACTTCTTCTTTAGTTAAGAGTTAAATAATAATTAATGTTGCTCTAAAGATGAGTTAAAAACCCAAAGTGCAGGCTAGAGTCCTGCCATGAGGGTGTCATGTCTCGGGGAGCTGGTTAATGTCTGTCAGTTTGGTGTCATTCAGAATGGCCCGGATTCTCTCCAAGGAGTCCGCCTGTCGGATCCGCTCTAATTGCACCTAGAGAAATAACGCAGTAACATAAGTGCAGGTGGCTCTCGCTTGACATTCTGGCTTACTGTGATTGGTTTAGCTGAAATGGAGATTAACTCACCAGAGACAAGTCACTTCAAAGAAGGCAGCAAGGACAATTCAAAAAACAATTCCCAGGAGGGAGGTTCAAGAGGGGACATATGTATACCTATGGCTGATGCATGTTGTTGTTGGGGGAAACCAACAATACAGTAAAGCAACTACCCTTCAATTAAAAATAAGTTTTAAAAAGATTAAATGAAAAACTAAAGAACACTTCCCCAAAGCTGCAGTGTAACAGGCCCAGTGTAAGGCATTGGGATTACAGAGATGAGTGAGACCTGATCCCTGAGAAGCCACAGTTCAGTTGAGGGAACGAACAAGCTTTACAGAATTTCAGCACAATATACGAAACACGATGCCTGGGGACTCAAAGGGGGTTCCACGGGGAGGAAAAAGCTAATAAGCAGGGCCTTGGATTCAGAACAAGGGGGCAATATGAGACAAGGATGCTTCCAGAGGGAACACCATGTTGGGTGCACAAGTAGTTTTTAAAAATTAGAGTATAAAACGTAAGGTGTAGAGAGGTAGGCCTGCTTGGGAAAAGTCTCACATGCCATGTAAGGGCTTTACACACCACCCTAAGGGCAGCAAGGAGGAAGAACAGGGGACAAGGGTGAGGGACAATGGAGGGACAGGTTTCCAACTGAAATGACCAGGCAGGAATATGGGGCAGGGGCAGCCACAGTCTCTAGTCTTCTAGGTTTTGTCAGAGGTTGAGTCAGGGATTAGAAAATTCTCCTGGATGCCAAGAACCCCAAAAGTGCCTCCTTGGTGTTCCATCTAGGGGTTTCCCAGATGCCTCACCTGAAGGGTCTGAGAAAGCTTTACGAAATCTCTCTGCACTTGTTCACTGACATCTAGTTCAGTCTGCAACCTCTGAGCTTTGTTCTTCTCTTCAAACATTAGTTGTTCGACAGTAACCTAAAAAATAGAGAAGTTTTGAATGAGGACTAATGCTAGAAAGCCATAGATTAGTGACTCAGGAAACCTGGACAGCACTTGTTTCCTACTGCAAGAGAGGAAAGATGGTGCCTGTCACATCCCCATATCCTATTAGACTCCCTTTATTTCTGTCTTCACAAGGCAAGCGTGCAAGCTGCTTAAGCTACCTGCTCTAGATCCTACAGTGAATCAAGTATTAGAGCCAAATTAAAATGAAAGTGCAGGCCCCACCTCTCACCCCCAGCAGCCCACTGATAATGATTAATCATCAAAAAGCAGCTGCTGTTAAGATCAATAGCTATCACAGCAACAGGGAGAGAAACTTCAGGGCTTTTCTCTGACAACCACGACAGTTCACCATCTGCCAGGAAAATCCTCTCTGAGCCAGCCTTAGGCAGCCCTGCCATCTCCAGTCTTGCTGACAGAGCTCCACCAGGACCCTGTGCGTGTGAGCCTCTCTACAAACAAAGGCCTATCAAAAAACACAACATTTTTACACTTCAAGGTTGGACCACAGCCCCCCTGAAAGCAACCTTCCCCCACAATTAGCCCCATGCACTTTTATCCTACCAGGACTGATCAGAATGTGGGCAGCAAATACGATACAATGCACCATTGGATACAGTCAATCGAGCGGAATGGCACTTCCAGAGCAGTGTCTCTCTGGCCTCGATGGTGCCAAGCCTGGCTCGTGGCCTTCAGCCAGTGGGGCTTGTGACAGAGACCCGCAGAGCTGGCAGTGTGGAGAGACCTAACCCCACTCTGAAGAGAAAAATCCATTTTCTCCCTGAAGCAGAGAATCGCCAGCTTTCAGAAGGGGGCTCTTCAAAGAAGCAGGGCTTTTTCTTTTTTTTTAAACAGGGAAGATGTGATCCTACATCCTTTACATTGTTGTGGGGTTTTTTAATATTATTTATTTATCAGGCTGGGCCAGGCCTTAGTTGTGGCACGCAAACTCCTAGCTGTGGCAGTCAGATCTAGTTCCCTGACCAGAGACCGAACCTGGAGCCCCTGCACTGGGAGCGCAGTCTTAGCCACTGGACCTCCAGGAAGTTCCTGTTTTTTTCTTTTTTAATCAAACTACCAACAAAAATGTTTCACCTTAGCAGCAGTTTCTTTCTTCAGCTGTTCTTCCAACATCATTTTCATCTCCTGAAGACTCTCAAGCTGTTGAGACTTCTCTCTTAATGTGGACTCCAACTGTAAATTTAACAAGGAAAAAGATGAAACACAGAAACTCCCTGCAGGTGACAGCACATCAGCCAGAGGAGCCTGCAGCCTGAAGAACTGCACCCACATGCTCGTCCTCCTAGGCCCTGGATACTGGCTATGCTTGGAATCCTCTCCTTACCCTCTGATATTTGTGGATTTTCCATTTATCCTTCAAGACCTATTGCCTCTTTTATTAAACATTTATTAGGTACCTCCTACGTGCTTCAGGAGAGACAGACATGTAAGTTAACTGTGGTATATGAACATGGATGAAGAAGCACTTAAGTCTGCTGAAAAGTTGGCAAGAGCTTCCTTAAAGAGATGACATCTGACCCTTAAAGAGGTTGTAAAGGGGAGAAGGTGGAGAGAGAGACTCCAAAAGGAGGGAGCTGACATATAAAAATATTGAGTTAAGGAACTGAGCCGAGTTCTTGCTACCTCACAGCGCAGGGTCCTGGCCCTGGAGGCGGAGGCCCAAGAGGCAGTGGTGAGGCAGCGGAGCCCACCGGGGCTCAGGGAACTACTGAAGGGTTTTAAACCAGACTAGCTCTCCGTCAAGTTTATAATCTTTAAAGATCATCTTGGTTTCAGTAAAAAAATGAATTGGAAAGGGACACATTTTGGAGGCAGGGAAAGAAGTTACGCTGTTACAGTGAGTCAGGCGAGCACTGAAGTCAAACCAAACAGTGGGAGTGGGAAAGACAGACACACTGGGACACTGGCGACTCCTGCCAGCACAACCTTGATAGCACAGCGGGTGGTACAGATGGCAGTGGGCGGAGGAATGACTTGGAGGTCAGGTAGTGGAGATGACTCTTTCAAGAACTCTGGGCATAAAAGGAAGAAGAAAGACTGGCAGCTGGAGAAAGAAGTACAATTCAAAGAGAAACTTCTCCCCTCTTTACTAAGAGACCTCTGAGCGTGGTTATGCAAAATGGAAAAAACCAATCAACATGTAGAAGTTCAAGGCCCAGAGTGAAAGAGGAAGATAGCGAAGATGCCAGGAAAGGACGTGAGTGGTTCAGTCAAAGCACATGTGCAGTGACAGAAGACTGGTCAGAATCAGGTCATCCTCTCTTCAGATGCAAGAGAAGACTGGGAGGAAAAAGGCAAACATGTTACTGCGGAGCCAAGAGCTGAAGATGGTCCTGCTTATGATAGGGGTACAGGGCCATCATGAGGTGAGGTCAGTGGTGACTGAAGAGCCACTGCAGGGAACATAAGGGAACAACTAAGAACAGATGAAAAGCTACTGAGCAGCAAGTGGCAGCAGAGCAGGCATGTTACTCCTTCCAGTGGTCCAAGTGGACACCATGATTAGTCCAGGGCTGGGCATATTGAGTAAGGTCAGCAGAAGGACAAGGTACGAGGGGGCTTGCAGGCACTGGGGGGAGACTAGCTAAAGAGACAAGCCCTGTCAGACATTGCTTAGAAGCAAAGAAAGCAAAGTCATGAGGAAGCTGCTAAAACCAGAAAAAAAGGAAAAGCTCAAGGAACTGAAGGTCTGAATAAGGTTCTCAGACAGATAAATCTATAGAATAATGGGCTAGAAAGATGGCAGACTGGGGTCAGGCTATACGAACCTGGAGTGAGACATCAGAAGTGGAGCAAGGTGCGTGTAGGAGTGTGGGAAGGAAGGGCTGGGTGGAGGTAAAGGTCACCAACTCAAGGAATTATGAGGCCAGTGAGCTGAATGGGGTCATTTACCAGAAGGTGTTCATGATGTCTACGAGACGGAGACTAAGCCAGGTAGCAAACATCACCTCCTGTTTGTAACAGACTTCATACATATTTCCATGGTAGCTCTAAGTACGTATCATGTTAAGACCATGCCTTGGGTGGTCTAGTAGCTAAGACTCCATACTCCCAATACAGAGGGCCAAGGATAGATCCCTGTTCAAGGGATTAGATCCCACATGCCACAATTAAGACCCAGCGCAGTCACTTAAACCAGCCAAATAAATATCCTTTAAATAAAGAAAAGACCACGCCGTGCCTGTCTTCCCACCACAGTGGAAGCTCCAGACCAAGTCACATCTCCGTCTTCCTTCCCTGTATCTCCTCCCACCAACACCGAGTAGGCTCTCATCAAATGGTCTCTACCGTCATCAGGCCCATATTCCTTTCCAGGCAGTTCCTTGAAGGCAAGGACTATGTTCTAACTATACTTTATTCCTTGAGTCTAGCATAGTAGGATTCAATAAATACCTACTAGCTGCTGACAGAATCAATGTGAAACTCACCTGTCCTTTTTCTACTTTTATTCTTTCTAATTCAGCTTTTAGGCTAGAGATGGAAGCTAGGAGGAAAAAAAGAGACATGTTAGCATTTATTGATTATTTTGCATTTAAATATTAAAATGCCCTTTTGTACCATAAGCTCAATCTCACAACGAAAGGAGTCAAATGTACTGAACGCAGTGGGTAGGGTGGTGGTGGGGAACGAACATCCCCTTCTCACAATTATCCCCAACCAATCAGCATAACACTGAAGCTCATGTCAAAGTCAGAGCGCACACAAATGAACACCATGGCATAAACGACCTCTGCCTCAAACACTGACACCTCACTATGTGGCTGGGGTGAGGGGCGGGCGACCCTGGCAGAAGTCTGTTAGCCCTCTGAAGTTCTGAAGGAGCTGCCACCCATCTTCTCACAGGCTCCAGTGTCTGGGGTTCAAGTCTCGAGCTCCCTGTCTGTTTAGTAACTGCCAGAGAGGCCACCAGAGCTCCTAAAAGGATGAGTTTGGGTTTGTTTTGTTTTTTAAACTCTTTATCAGGGGCTATATCAGAACATGTGGGAAAAGGGACTGAGTCCTTATTCAGTTCCTTCCTATACTTTTTGTTTTCTACATTCCAAGACTACGTACTACTTCTTATAACCAGAGAAAAGTTTTATTTAGTGCCTCCAATTCTAAACTACATCACTTTTATCTTCACCTATTTCTTCTTTGCAGTTTTCTATTTCCAGCTGCAGAGTTTCTTCAAGGTTTTCTTTTAAACACTGTTCTGCTTGAATCTGCTCTTTCAGGAAAAGTATTTCAGCCTTCAGCTTTTCTTCCATGTGATCTGCTGCTGTCCGCACATTAATGATATTCTCACGATATTTTAATACCAACTCCCGGAGTGCCTGGATCCAAGAAACAAATAGTTATTAGGTTTTTAAGGGTGAAAGAAAATAAACAAAAAAAGCTAAAGATTTTCTGCAACCAGAACTTCAGATATTATTTTAGACAGTTCAAAACTTACGACTTTGAACCCAACCCATTCTTGGCTTCAAGAGGCAGGTGTCATGCCATGTTAATACTCACTATGTTATAGAAATAAGATAACACGGCCAACTAAAAAATGTATAAAGTGAACTACATATTTTTCCCTCAAAACTGTTTCTTAAATGGAAAAATTTAAACGTTGGATGATTTACAATGTGGAGTTCACTATGAATAGCTTAGACACTTCCACTATTATCTGCTTAAATTTGAGAGGAGTTAGTGAATGAGGACCAAAAAGACTGAAACTCAGAAGCAAGTGTGAACTCCAAGACAACAAAATATACTTATTTATCATTCAAATATACACTTGTTGAACATCCACCACAAAGGCAAAGTACTATCAGGTCTGAGGCAAGTATGCAATGAGAGGCTTTCTAAGGTGATCAGCTGTTTTTCTGTATTAAATTCAGTTTAAGTCTTATTTTACTTTTTCCCTAAATTGTAGTTGTCTTCTTCTAAAAACCCTCCCAATTATATCCTAAAGCAACCCTATGGTAAAAACTGGGATTCTTAGATAACTACCAAATGTATATAAATTAAAGAACATCAGGGGGAAAAAAATTGAAAATCAGTATCAAGAAAAATTTCATTAAGATTTATTAAAGAATCAGGCTTTACAGGCTAGACTTCAAGGATTCTGGGAATTTCTTAAAAATCTAGGTATTAAAAGTCTCTATAGAACATGGAAGAGAGGACTCTTTCCTGCCAAGAGAAAAGTTTACCAAGGAACACAGTGGTATACTGACAGCAAAAGTAGACAGATCCCCAAAACTTTCTCCCTGATGATATCAGTCACCAGTTCAGAGAGGATAGAGAGCTCTTCAGAGTGTCAGTAACCTGAGCTGAGACCACAGGTTGGGGGAGGGCAGGGAAAGGAGAGGGAGACAGCCAGGAGCTAAAAGGAAGGACAGGCAATGGAGCCTGTGTAAATAAGTAAATAATAACAAAAAATAAGTCATGCTAACATCTATACAGAAAAACAGAATGAGGTGCAAACAGTAGGGGATGAATCTGTAGGGCAGGATTAGGAAACATTGTTACTTACAAAGCTATAAATCTCTGTAATGTCTGACTTTTAAAAATTTAACAATTATAAATTTCTTAAAAAAAAAACCAAAAGATTTTACAAGAAATATTTTTCTATTTTCAGAGTTGTTTTATGAAATCTCATCTTTGCCTATTCGATTTATGTTTACTTTGGGTTTAGCCCAAGATGATATTTTTCATATATTGAAAGATTTTTAAACATGAATATAAAGGCTGGAAAAAGGTGAGATAGTTATGAATGTCTCAAGAAACTTCAGGCTTCACAGCCCTGATTCACCCAACCACAAAAGAATGGAAGTGACCAAGTGTTACAAAAGTCATCTGAAGACAGGAGGGTGCTGTATCCTTAGTGCTACATAGAAAACCTAACATCACAAGGAGCCAGCATGGAGACCCCCTTCAAATACTTCATTTCTGGTGCATTCTCAATTACCCTGCAAGAATAATAGAGACCTTCAATTCGGCAAACGATTCTTAGATACAGCACTGAAAGCATAAGCCAACAGAAGAAAAGGAGAGATAAACTGGACTTTATCAAAGTTAAAAACTTTTATGTTTCAAAGGACACCATCAAGAAAATGAAAAAGACAAACCCACGAAATGGGAGAAAACACGTGTAAATCCTTTATCTACCTGATAAGGTAGTTATATCTAGAATTTATAAAGAACTCTTGTAACTCAAAAAAATAAAAAGCAAACAACCCAATTTAAGAGTAAGCAAAGGATCTTAAAATAGGAATTTCCCCAAGGAAGATATAAAAATGTCCAATAAACATATGAAAAGATGCTCAATAACCATTAGGGGAATGCAAATTAACCTTAGGGAAATGGAAATCAAAATTGCAATGAGACACCATTTCACACTCTCTAGGATGGTGATAATCACAAAGTGAGCTAACAGTGATTGTTAGTGAGAATGTGGAGAGACCCAGCAAATCCACTCCTAGGTTTAAATCCAAGAGAAATGAAAACATATGTCCACACCAAAACATCAATGTTTATGGCAACATATTCATAGTCCAAAGTGGAAACAACCCAAATGTCTATTAGTAGACAAATGGATAAACAAAATAGCCATAGAGTAGAGTATTATTCGGTCATAAAAACTAATGAAATACTGATAACATGCTATATGACATGAATGAACCTTGAAAACAAAAAGATATATGAAAGAAGCTAGACCCAAAAGACCACAAATTGTATGATTCCATTCATATGAGAGAAAGGACAATTTATAGACAGAAAGTAGATTAGTTGTTGTTTATGGCTTGGGGAGGAAGGGTTGAATACAAGGTAAGGGGATTCTCTTTGAGGCTATGAAATGTACTAAAAATGACAGTGGTGATGGCTACCCATCTGAGAATATATTTTAAAACACTGAATTGTACGCTTTAAACGGGTAAATTATTTGGTAAGTGAATTATATCTCAGTAAAGTCTGTTGTGTGTGTTTTTTTTTAATTTTTGGCCACATTTCCAGTTGCATCCATGTGGTTGCAAATGGCACTATTTTGTTCTTTTTTATGGCTGAATATTTTCCATTGTATATTATGTACCACATCATCTTCATCCACTCATCTGGAGATGGACATTTGGGTAGTTCCCACATCTTGGTTATTGTGAACAGCATTGCTATGAACATAGGGGTGCGTGTATCTTTTTAAATCACAGTTTTATCCAAATATATGCCCAGGAGTGGAATTGCTGGATCATATAAAAACTCAGTTTTTAGTTTTCTGGGGAACCTGCATACTGTTCTCCACAATGGCTGTACCAACTTACATTCCCGCCAACAGTGCAAAAGGGTTTCCTTTTCTCCACACCCTCGCTAGCATTTGTTATTTGTAAACTTTTTTAAAAAGAATTTATAGACATTTCAGAAAATGTACTTGTTTACATTTTTCATTATACAGAAAACAAGTTACCTCCATAGTGTCTGGGAGAATGAAGTCTTCTGCTTGTTGTAATGATACATGCAAGCTATGCTTTCCTTGAAGACTGTCATTATCTTTCTGTAACCTCACCAGTTCTTCTGAAACCTGCTCCCGTGACTGCATCAGCACTGCCTAAAATAGAAACAGACACCAATCACAGCCAGAAAGGTAAATCCTGTCTGCTGATAACTGCACCAGCAAAAAACAAAGGTCAAACAAAATAAGGGCTGAGGATGGACGGTACATGACAAAGCTCTGTAAGACTCACAGAAAGCAGATCAGAGATTTACTGACTTACAGCCATATTCAAGGGGACAAGAAATGAAGCAAGTACCTGAGCTCATTCTCCACTGTTTCTACCAAAAGCTTGAAGGTAATGAATTTCTTCCCCCACTTCCCTAGGACCAACATCTCTAGCTCAGTGGAAGAGGTTTACACAATTGAGACTTGTATCAAACACAGTGCATGTTCCAAGACAACTCCTATTTCTTCACAGCACGCATCCGACAGGAAGCAGGGAGAAACAGAAAGCAGTGACTTCGTCTTCCATTACACACATACATGTTCAAGCTCAGGACCACTATGAGTGGCCCAAGGACCCCAAATATTAGGAAATACAGGGCATTTGAGGAGCTCATTCTTAAAATGAAGCATGTTCTTACTTTTTCTGCTGGCTGATGTATAAAACAATTTTAGGTATTTCCTGTGAATTTATATCAATATAAAAGTCAGCTAATTTGAGTATAACATACAACTGCAGGTACAACTACAGATACAATCCTGTAAAAGTATTTCTGATGATTTTTAATGCTAACCATTGAATTTAAACATACACTTAACAAGATTACTTCACCTTCAACATTTGTTTAGCAGCTACTATTCTAACCAAGCGTTTTACTCCCTATGGGAAACAGGGATAACCAACAGACTGCTCTAGAGAAGTTCACGGCACAGTGGAGGGAATGACAAGTAAACCCAGAATCACCCAATCATACTAGAGGTGCTATAACAGACAAGGGTACCGCAGTGATAAAAGGACAAAGGGCATCTAATTAGCAGAGAGGATTCAAGAAGATTTCCCATAGAAGGTGACCACTGCATCTCGAGGGACAAACAGGCTGCTGGTAGGAAGGCAAGGCAGAGAAGGCGATGGCACCCCACTCCAGTACTCTTGCCTGGAAAATCCCATGGACGGAGGAGCCTGGTAGGCTGCAGTCTATGGGGTCGTGAGGAGTCAGACACGACTAAAGCGACTTAGCAGCAGCAGGAAGGCGAAGTCACGCAAAAGTTTTGGTTAATTCTACCGGCTCTTTATTTATTTCAGACCAGAATGGTGCTTTATACTTAATTTCAACCCACTCAGAACAAAATATTAGCACTCTACTACCTTTTGGATATGAAAGAAGGGAAAGGAGAATGTGTTTATATTTGTTTATTATTTTAACGAGGAAAACAGATAAACCAAGAATACTTGTAAAATATCATGTACGGAAGGGGGTGGGAACTGAGTGAAAGGATGAGGGAATGGCAGTGAAATTTCTAAGTGATTACATATGCGTATAGTTTTGATTTATGAACCATGTTGCTTGTTCAAAAAACAAAAAAGTAAATCAAAAAAGAAGAAAATCAAAAATGTAATACACAGCTCCATTTGCTTCTGTTTGTATTCAAACTGATTAACACCACCACAGAGAAAAACCAATTCAAATAATTTTTGAACACAGCACCCAGACTGTAAATCCTCACCTAGGATACATTCTCAGGGTAAAAAGAACTACAGTTGTTCTTTGATATGCACAGAGTACTGGTTCCAAGACACGCTCCCATACCAAATTTGAGATCCCAACTCAACTTACAGCCAGCCCTCTGCATCCACATATGTGGACCCAATGGATATGGAGGGCAACAAAGAAATGCTGAACTTCACTTAATAGGCTTGCTGTTGGTAGCAATATTAATGTAGTCATTCTAAAACTATTGTGTCCCCATCTTAACCAAGTGACTGAACTTAACGTCACCAACAACGGAACCACCCATCATAACACGCCTCTTGTTTTGAACTTTCTACTGAATCATTTCATTCATGTAGTATTCTTTCCAAAACGTCTGACCATGTGGAAATAATCAGACAAATGCACTCTACAAGGCAAATGGTCTGGACTCTTAACAATGTTAATGTCGTAAATGCCAAAGGAAAAAAAAAGAGGCGGTGACTATGCTAGATTAAAAGAGAATAAAGTGACATGACAACAAAGTAACAATATGTGATCTTTGACTGGTTCCTTGATCAAAACCAGCAGTAAAACATTCAAGGGCTTTGGAGGACAATGGTTACATTTTAAGCACATAATAACAGTATTGTGATTATGGAGAACAACTTCTTTGTTCTTTGGAGATACATACTGAAATATTTAGGAGTGTCATGATGTGTACAACTTACTTTGAAATGGCTCAGAAAAAAAAACCAAATAGGTACATTATATAACATACACACATATGAAAGAAAGACTGAGTGGCAACTGGAAGCACATAAAATGTGGCAAAATATTAACTGGTAAGGCTAAGTGAAGATCTTATGAGTGTTCATTCCATAAACATCTCTAAGTTTAAAAATTTTCACAACAGTGGGAGATATCAAGATTCCAAACATTACCATAGCTACTCTTCTCTGAAGAGAAGAAACTGAATAATGAAACTCTGCCAGCATTTCACTGTTTTTGAGGTCGGATTATTATTTCATAGTCTCTAATTAATGAAAAGACATGAAACTCTCTCCAGTCAACGATGAGAATGAGATGTTCCTCAACAGACCAGAGCCGGTATTCAAGGGGTCAGCTCAAGGCCATTCGTGTACTGACTCAATGCCCCTCAAAACCAAACAATCACCACACAACCTAGGTTTGTGTGTTTTCTTGTCATCGCTGGAGGAGATGGACAAGAGGCAGCCCTGCAGGATCACTCCAGCAGGACCAACACTGCTGAAATTTACAAAGGATCGTCAGGGGCAGGGCTCCAACTCTGGGCAAGAGAACAAGGCAAACGGAGCCTGCCTGGGGAGGAGGAGGCCCCAAGCTGGAGAACAGTTCTGCAGAGGTTCCAGGCAGCTCTTCTTTGGGAAGCGATCTGCTCCTATTCCTCTCAAAATTGACAGTCTTCTGGAAGTTCTCCATTACTATAGCAATTATGATGCACTTTTAACTCCTATGAAATTACTGAGGCTTTTTTTTTTTAAATAAGTCAGCTGTCCAGGAAAAGCACAGTAGCAGCTCAAAAGCTGTACCTCCTAGAGCTTTGAGAGGTTAACTTTTAGCTTGTATTTATAACTGAAAATTAAATGCTGGTCCATAGTTTATTTTGTTTAGATTTTTCAAATCAAAGAAAAGTAAGTTAAAGGTGATCATTTTTTTTAATCAAGAGGTAAGTTTAAAAAAGAAAAATCTCTTTACATAACCTTGTTCATTACTAATGTTCTGTAGGCTCTGAAGAACATAACAGGAACCACTTTGGACAGGAAGATAAAGACATATCAAAGATTATTTCAAGACAAAATGCATTTAATATGTTGTTGTTAAGTCACTAAGTCATGTCTTACTCTTTAAGACCCCAGAGACTGCAGCATGCCAGGCTCCTCTGTCTTCCATGATCTCTTCGAGTTTACTCAAAATATTTACCATAGTTAATGTTTAACTGCTAACTTACCATCTGTTCTTGAACATCCCTCTTTGCCTGGGAAAACCCCTGTTGTAACTCTTCAAGCAAGATTTCCGATGCTTGGGCTCTTAGGACAAGTGCAGAGATCTTGAAAAAAAAAAAAAATCATACGCAGAAAATATGGCTATTAGGAATCTGGATATTCTGAAACTAACTCTACCACCTCCTGCTTAATGTCCAGAATTGATTTTTTCAGTAGTTCATAAAACACCACTCATCCATCATTCCACAAATATGTGTGAACCTACTGTGTACAAAAGTCTCAGCCTTTCAGATGACATAAGGCAGTACCAAAAGTCCCTAGGGGTCACCCACTGCCATACATGAACAACGCATTATATGGTCCCTAGACACAGATATTAATCCATGTGACCCAGTTATAAATATTATTCTTAAAAGAGCTAATTAAAAAAAAAAAAAACTGAAGCTGTCCACACACACACAAAACCCCACACAGTTTAAAGGATAAACAAATCTTCTCTGAACTAGCTGTTGTCTTCCAAGGTGATGTACTTAAGAGAACAGCTACATGAGAAACTCCTCTGAATTAGTTTAATGTTCCCGATGAGGGGTTTATGTACAAGTTGATGATTTGTATATAAACAGTGACTAAAATAAAAATAAATTTGGTTAGACATTTAAAAAATGATTATTTTCAGAATTCTGTCTCCAGTAGCAGCAAAAGAGGTAGTGTGAACCAACCTTCCTGCTGAGAATTAAGAAAAACAGACAGGGGGTAGAGAGTAGGGGGCGGTAGTCAGGGGTGGTGGGAGAAGGAGGAGGCGGCGGCGGTGAATCTTTTATAAATGGCGCCGAAGCAGGACCCGAAGCCTAAATTCCAGGAGGGTGAGAGAGTGCTGTGCTTTCATGGGCCTCTTCTTTATGAAGCAAAGTGTGTAAAAGTTGCCATAAAGGATAAACAAGTGAAATACTTCATCCATTACAGTGGTTGGAATAAAAATTGGGATGAATGGGTTCCAGAAAGCAGAGTACTCAAGTATGTGGATACCAATTTGCAGAAACAAAGAGAACTTCGAAAAGCCAATCAGGAGCAGTATGCAGAAGGAAAGATGCGAGGGGCTGCCCCTGGAAAGAAGACTGCTGGGTTACAGCAGAAAAACACTGAAGTGAAAACAAAAAAGAACAAACAGAAGACACCTGGAAATGGAGATGGTGGCAGCACCAGCGAGACACCTCAGCCTCCTCGCAAAAAAAGAGCTCGAGTAGATCCTACCGTTGAAAATGAGGAAACATTTATGAGTAGAGTTGAAGTTAAAGTCAAGATTCCTGAAGAACTGAAACCATGGCTTGTAGATGACTGGGACTTAATTACCCGGCAAAAACAGCTTTTTTATCTTCCTGTAAAGAAGAATGTGGATTCCATTCTAGAGGATTATGCAAATTATAAGAAATCTCGAGGAAACACAGATAATAAGGAGTATGCAGTCAATGAGGTTGTGGCCGGGATAAAGGAGTACTTCAACGTGATGCTGGGCACTCAACTGCTCTACAAATTTGAGAGGCCGAAGTATGCCGAGATCCTTGCGGACCACCCTGATGCACCCATGTCCCAGGTGTATGGGGCGCCACATCTCCTGAGACTGTTTGTACGAATTGGAGCAATGTTGGCCTATACACCTCTGGATGAGAAGAGCCTTGCTTTATTACTGAATTATCTTCACGACTTCCTAAAATACCTGGCAAAGAACTCTGCAACTTTGTTTAGTGCCAGTGATTATGAAGTGGCTCGCCCTGAGTACCATCGGAAGGCCGTGTGAGGCGCGTGCACCCACCCACGTTTGATCTCTGTAAACACCATTTTGTTTCTTAGTCCTTCTCCTGTACAATGTACTTTGGAAATGTTCGTGTATAACAAAATTGATGTTTGTTTTCTGTTTGATTTTAAACAGAGAAAATAAAAGGAGTTACAGCTCCTTTTTCTTTCCTTTTTTTCATTTCAAAGTTGCTGCCAGTGTATTCAGTGATGGACAACAGACATACTGTAGAGTGTTTTATTGCTTAGTTGACAAAGCTGCTTTTGAACGCTGGTGGTTTCTATTCCTTTGACACTACGCACTTTTATAATATGTGTTAATGCTATATGACAGAATGCTCTGATTCCTAGTGCCAAAGGTTCAATTCAGTGTATATAACTGAACACACTCATCCATTTGTGCTCCCCCTTTTTTTTATGGTGCTTAAAGTAAAGAGCCCGTCCTTTGCGAGTCATCCATCCATGTTGTTCTTAGGCATTTTATCTTTGCTCAGATTGAAGAACGGTGGCTTGTTTCATGGTTTTTGTATTTGTGTCTAATGCACGTTTTGACATGATAGATGCAATGCATTGTGTAGCTACAGTTTTCTGGAAAAGTTAATCTTTTAGAAATTGTTTTTCAGATCTTCAATAAATTTTTTCTTTAAATTCCAAAAAAAAAAAAAATAGAAAAACAGACAAAAATAAGGCAAAAAAAAATCACAGAGCCAAGGTCCAGAATGAGGAGCCTCTGCAACACCTCTTCTCCAGAAGCACGTGCCAATTCCAAAAGAAACAGATACGACACTGAGAAACAGAGCAGAGTGTCTCAGAGCCTCAAAAGTTAAGAGTCCAAGACCCATTACACAGAGGAATCCCTGGTAACACCCTGCACTTTGGACTGAGTCCCCAAAGGGACACACCCAAGGGTATAAGGAAAGAATTTAAAATAATCCAACCTTCACAACTTCATATAATCTCAATTCCTGTAAACAAATTAAGGGGATCCATGACTGGATTATTGGTGACCCACAACTAGTTGTCTACCCCTAAGAAAAATTATTTCATTTCAACAATTTTCGTATATAATGTCTAGCACTCAAGTAAGAATGCACAAGACTATGATAAAAAAAAAAGGAAACGATACAAAACAAAACAGATCTACAATGAATCCACATACGTTATTAAAAACAGACTTTAAAATAGCTGTATTTGATCTGTTCAGAAATTTAGCCCCCCCCCAAAAAAAAGAAAGAAATTTAGCCCCACCAGAGATTTAATGGAAACAATAAAAACAACCAAATGGAAATAATAAACAAAAAAATCAATTATCCAAATTATTAAAAGTTCAATGAATAAGTTTAACACATTAGACCTACTGGAAGAGAAAATCAGTGACCCAATGATTAAGACAAAAATGATGGGAAATAAAGAAAATTAAAGAAGCCGTGTAGATGCAATGCTAACATCTAACATATAAAAATATTTGAAGATGGTAACAGTCAATGGAAATAACTGGTAGAGTTAAAATTAACCTATGCAAAAACTCCGTAAGTTCACAGCTACATAGACTCAAGAAAAATAAGTCCACATGTCCACTAAAAGACATGAGGAATGCTAAAAAGTATGTCCACTCACAACAGTCAAAAACCAGAAACAATCCAAATATCTCTCAACTGTAGAATGGAGAAATGAATTCTGCTATAATCAGGGTACAGAATATACACAGCATTAAAAAAACCTAACCAGTGATACACAGAACAGTATGGATAAGTCTCACAGACATAATGACCAAACAGACTGGATGCTAAGGCTACATATATATGATTCCATCCACATGAAGTCCAAGAACAAGCAATATTAAAAACATAGTGTTAAAAGCCAGAATACTGGCTACCTCTAAGTACAGCAGGTGAGGTATTTACTTACTAGTAAAGAATATAAAAGTATTAGAAATGGCCTATAGCTTGATGCAGATGATTTATTACCTGGTAAAATTTTCCACAAAATAAAGCTCACCAAATTGTACACTTGAAATTTATGCACTTTACTGTAGCAGTAAAAACAAATTTTTAAAGAGACATATGGCTGAGAATATTCCAATTATGATGAAAGACACTGGTTCAGAGATCCAAGATACCCTGTGAACTCCAAACAGCAGAAATATGAAGAAAAAAACACTGAGGTATATAGTAGAGTACAACTGCTAATAACAAAAGACAAAAGAATATTTTTAAAAAGAGCTAGGGAAAAAATGACATTTTACCTTCAAAGGAGCAACAATAAGACTGATAGCCGACTTCTCATCAGAAACATGGAAGCCAGAAGCAACAGAATAATAGCTTCAAAGTGGTGGAAAAAAACAACACAAGTACTCAGAATTCTACACCTGGCCAGAGTATCCTTCCTGAATGAAGGTGGAAGAAAAAGATAAGTCTAATAAACAAAAATATGAGAGAATGGAGACTTCTGGCACTGTCCAAGAGGGAATAAGCCCACCAAGGCCATTCTTTCCCCTGATAACACATAAAAATTTCTGGGTAAAATACAAAAAGCAACTACCTGAGGACTCTAAAAACTAAGCAAAAGCAGACAGTTTAGGGACGGAAATCAAAATGAGAAGAAACAATTCATACAGCAGTTTACTGCTTATTTGTTTTTTTTTTTTTTCCTATTTTCTTGCCAGCATGAATCTGAGAGCAGCTCCAATTGTAAAGCAACAAGAGATGCAGCAGCACAGGATAAACAACTGTCTTTCCGATCACAGGGCCAGAACAGGGTCCCTGTGAGCTGAAGAGTAGAGTGGTATTGAGAGAGAGAGCTAGAAAAGGATGCCCTAATTCTGTGTGTGAACCAGCACAAGTGTCACACTCAACCCGAGGTATATACACACAGGGACACAGCCAGAGGAGCATGGCAAAGGCTTTCAAAAATGAATTGACATTACTATATATACTATATAGTATAGTAACCTATATACCTACTATACTAGGCAAGACCGAACTTATGAACTGAACCTAATCTAGGTAACAGAACTCAGCCTCACAAAAAAATATTCATAATCTCTGAGATCAATCTAAAAGTATTTGACATAGGAAGAATCAGGAAAATGTGGCCAATTCTCAAGACGAAAGAAAATCAACATATGCCAACCCCATGACAACCTAGATTGGAATTATCAAAGATTTTGAAGTAGCTATTGTAACTATGCTGCCTAGAGTAACGGTAAATACTCTTGAAATGAATGAAAACACAGTTCTCAGTAGAGAAATAAAAACTTTAAAAAAAAATGAAAAAATGACTATCACAGAATCTGGCACAAAAACAGATGAATAGACGAATCAATTTAAACAGAGTCCTGAAACTGACCCACACATGTGCATGATAGTTCATAGTTCACTTGATAGTTTACAAAGATGATCTTGCAGAGCAATGATAAAAAGGTAATCTTTTCACTAAATGATACAGGAATGGACTATCCAAGTGGAAAAAAAATGTATAAATATTTACCCTTATCTATAGCTTATACTTTTTAAAAGTCAGTTCTAGATGGATTTTGGATATAAATGTGGATAGCTATAAACGATGAAGCTTCTACAAAATATAGGAAAATATCTTCATAACCCCAGGATCAGGATAAAAATCACTAAATCATAAAGAGAAGGATCAAAAAATTTAACTAAATTAAAACTGATAACTTCTTCAAAAGACATCATTAAAATAACAAAAACATAAAGTACGAGGTAGAAGATATTTGAGACCCATCACCAAAGGTTCTAACAAGATTATGTAAAGAGTTCCTAAGAGAAAAACAAGCAAAAAAAAAAAAAGAGAGAGAGAGAGACAGAGAAAGACAATCCAATTAAAAAAAATAAGACTTGAAAAGTAATTTCACACATACACACACAACAGTACCCCAATGGCTAATAGACACGAAAAATGCTAAATAACCTCAAGGGTCATTAGAGAAATGCAAACTAAGCCACAATGAAATACGATTACACATCCACCAAAACAGCTATAATTAAAATAAAACAAAACATATGTCTGCCAAGACTGTGGACCCACAGGAATTCTTCTCATACTTTGCTGGAGAGAGCATAAACTCATACAACCACTTTCTGGCACTATTATCTCCAAAAGCTGACATACATTTTGAACATTTTGACCCAGGCCTTCCACTCCTAGGCAAATACCCAGCAGCAACATGTGCAAAAAGTCCTATACAAAAATTTCAAAGTAGAATTATTCATAATATCCCAGAACTGGATACAACCCAAAGGCTCATCAACATTTAGCTGGATAAATTCTAACATAGCCATATAATGAACTGTACAACAATGAAAATAACAACTGCCACACATTTGTAACCAGGAACGTCACAATGCTGAATGGAGAAAGACACAAAAGAATAAAAACTATATAATTCACTTGTTAAAATAAAAGAGCAGACAAAACTGATCTGATGGTCTTAAAGTTAGAGATATACTTACTTCTGGGCAGAAAATAGTAAACAGAGGGGGGAAGTGAGGGTTTCTGACATACTAGCTAATTTTCTATCAGTCAATCTTGGTGGTTATACAGATATTAGTTCAGGTATGTGTGGTATATCTGTATATAAGGTTGGGGGTTTTTCTATGCATGCTATACTTTTGCAAAAATTCAAGAAGATAATTAGTATCTTTCTTGTCAGCAGGGTTCTTGTGAAGCAGAAAAACCTAATAAAAGTCAAAGGGGAAAAGGGAATCAGAGCCTCCTGATTATTCACTAATCAGTTATTTCAAAAGTTATTTTCCTTAAATCTGTAAAACAGACACCAGAGGAAGATCAGTTTGAGATATTTTTATATGAAGGAAAATAACAGAACTGTCAGATCTCCAGGGCAAGAAAAAAACATTACTTTGTTTTCATAACTCTTAAACAACTCAGTCGTCTCCCACAGGCCACATTTTAAAACCCTCATTTACCTGGTGACTTGAATCATCAGTGCTCTGCTTTATGAAGTCTTCGAGTTCCTGTTTATCTTTCATTGTCTTCTCTAGCTGATCATTTGCTTGCCTTAGCATCACCTGTAGTTTTTTCACCTATGCAATTTTAAATGTCAATTAGAAGGAAGTACCAGAATTCTCATAGAACTTTTTTAAATCCCTAGCTCCAGAAAATTTTAAATATAATCTTTTTTTTCCTGAGAATTGTATTTGTCAATCTGAAAAAAAATTGAGATGAATTACCTCATTCAACAACTATATTGTGCTTTACAGTTAACAAAACGTTTTTCATATCCATTTGAAAACATACACTTTTCCTCTCTTATGTCTTCTAGGCTAGGACCCTGACCTCCCTGACTCTAATCTCTCTTCAGCCTCCAGTCTACAATCCATACTAACACAACAAATATTTCTAAAATGAAAGTCAAATCACATTATGTCCCTACTTAAAATCCTTAAATGCCTCCAAAGTCTTCAAGATAAAATTTAAAACTCTTCAGTCATCCAACATTGCTCCCCTCAGTGATCTCATCATGGCCTTCCCTTTGGAGCTTCCTTTCCCACCATTTTCCCCCATTCTCTCTCTCTTTTCTCTCCACCGACCCTCACACGCCCTATGCTTAGCCACATGAACTATTCATATTCCCTGGAACACACAATTTTCCTTCATGACTGTTCCTTTGTACATCTTTCCTCTCCTGGAACATCCTTTCCCCACTAGCTCTAAAAAAACTTAGCTGAACCCTAATCCTAACCTTCCCTAGTTAGCAGCCCATAGTTAAGTTAGATGTCTCAACTCATCATCTAGTTCTATTTGTACGAGAACAAACCATATTGAACGAATGGCTTGAGTTTCACACTAAAGACTCCCCATGGGCATCTGAATGTTTCTATCTGAACACTCAGAACCCAGCAAAGTAACTTTGAAGCAAGAGCAAAATGTCTGACATGACTATGGAACCCAAGATGACCCATTCCTGTATCAAACTACCAGAGGCCATCTATTGCTACATTAGCTTCACAAACAGCTTTAGAAATTTACCCTTGAGCCTAAAAAAAAAAAAAAACCATATGGAGGAAATTAATGCCAAAGGCATTTGAAAATACTAAGCCATCATTCTAATCAGCTTAAGCTTAAAGCCTAGGGTAGCACTTCCATAATAACCAAAGAACAATTTGGAAATATAAGAAAAAAAGTTATTTTTTCCTTATATATACTTTCACAAGTCTACTCTCATGAAATTCTATATTATTTCCTAAATGTTATCAAGGAACCCACTATTAGGCACTGTATTTAGAAAGTTCAGTTCAGTTGCTCAGTCATGTCTGACTCTTTGCGATCCCATAGACTGCAGCACGCCAGGCTTCCCTGTCCATCACCAACTCCCAGAGCCTACTCAAACTCAAGTCCATCAAGTCAGTGATGCCATCCAACCATCTCATCCTCTGTCGTCCTCTTCTCCACCTTCAATCTTTCCTAGCATCAGGGTCTTTTCCAATGAGTCGGTTCTTTGCATCAGGTGGCCAAAGTACTGGAGTTTCAGCTTCAACATCAGTCCTTTCAAAGAATATTCAGGACTGATTTCCTTTAGGATGGACTGGGTGGACCTCCTTGTAGTTCAAGGGGCTCTTAAGAGCCTTCTCCAACATCACAGTTTAAAAGCATCAACTCTTCAGAGCTCAGCTTTCTTAATATATAGTCCAGCTCTCACATCCATACATGACTACTGGAAAAACCATAGCCTTGACTAGATGGACCTTTGTTGGTAAAGTAATGTCTCTGCTTTTTAATATGCTTCCTCTTCCAAGGAGCAAGCGTCTTTTAATTTCATGGCTGCAATCACCATCTGCAGTGATTTTGGAGCCCAAAAAAATAAAGTCTCTCACTATTTCCATTGTTTCCCCCTCTATTTGCCATGAATTGATGGAACCAGATGCCATGATCTTAGTTTTCTGAATGCTGAGTTTTAAGCCAACTTTTACACTCCCCTCTTTCACTTTCATCAAGAGGCCCTTTAGTTCTTCTTCGTGTTCTGCCATGAGGGTGGTATCATCTGCATATCTGAGGTTACTGAAATTTCTCCCAGCAATCTTGATTCCAGCTTGTGCTTCATCCAGCCCAGCATTTCGCAGGATGTACTCTGCATATAAGTTAAATAAGCAGGGTGACAATATACAGCCTTGATGTACTCCTTTTGCTATTTGGAACCAGTCTGTTGTTCCATGTCCAGTTCTAACTGTTACTTCTTGACCTGCACACAGATTTCTCAGGAGACAGGTCAGGTGATCTGGTATTCCCATCTCTTGGAGAATTTTCCACAGTTGATTGTGATCCACACAGTCAAAGGCTTTGTCATAGTCAATAAAGCAGAAGTAGATATTTTTCCGGAACTCTCTTGCTTTTTCGATGATCCAGCGGATGCTGGCAATTTGATCTCTGGTTCCTCTGCCTTTTCTAAATCCAACTTGAACATCTGGAAGTTGAAGCCTGGCTTGGAGAATTTTGAGCATTACTTTACTAGTGTGTGAGATGAGTGCAATTGTGGGGTAGTCTGAACATTCTTTGGCATTGCCCTTCTTTGGACTGGAATAAAAAATAACCTTTTCCAATAATGTGACCACTGCTGAGTTTTCCAGATTTGCTGGCATATTGAGTGCAGCACTTTCAACAGCATCATCTTTTAGGATTTGAAATAGCTCAACTGGAATTCCATCACCCGCACTAGCTTTGTTCATAGCGATGCTTCCTAAGGCCCACTTGACTTCACATTCTAGGCTGTCTGGTTCTAGGTGAGTGATCACACCATCATGGTTATCTGGGTCGTGAAGATCTTTTTTGTATAGTTCTTCTGTGTATTATTGCCACCTCTTCTTAACATCTTCTGCTTCTCTTAGGTCCATATCATTTCTGTCCTTTATTGTGTCTATCTTTGCATGAAATATTCCCTTGGTATCTCTAATTTTCTTGAAAAGATCTCTAGTCTTTCCCATTCTATTGTTTGCCTCTATTTCTTTGCATTGATTGCAGAAGAAAGCTTTCTTATCTCGCCTTGCTATTCTTTGGAATTCTGCATTCAAATGGATATAACTTTCCTTTTCTCCTTTGCCTTTCACTTCTCTTCTTTTCTCAGCTATTTGTAAGGCCTCCTCAGAAAACCATTTTGCCTTTTTGCATTTCTTTTTCTTGGGGATGGTCTTGATCACTGCCTCCTGTTCAATGTCATGAACCTCCATCCATAGTTTATCAGGCAGTCTGTCTATCAGATCTAATCCCTTGAATCTATTTGTCACTTCCACTGCATAATCATGAGGGATATGATTTAGGTCATTCCTGAATGGTCTAGTGGTTTTCCCTACTTTCTTCAATTTAAGTCTGAATTTGGCAATAAGGAGTTCATGATCTGAGCCACAGCCAGCTCCCAGTCTTGTTTTTGTATTGTATTTGGAAAGTCTTGTCCATCTCAGCATATCTGAGCTACCAAACCTTAATTTCTGTGACCCCATAAACTGCCCTTAATTTAACAAATTTATGACAAGACGTAGGCAATAAGCAACAAAGGGTCCAAATACTGGTTGATGTAATACTGAATTAAGCTTTTATCCAATAAGCAATAGTCAACCCCTTATCTCCCTAACCCTCCATATCATAAAGCACTTTCCATGTGTATGCATTCATGACAATAACCTGTCTAGGCCTTGAGCAGAAGGAACAGGTTGGAGAGGAGATATGCCAGCTAAGCTGACCGGTGTGGTACTGGGCAAGCTAGCCAGGCAAAGACACACAAAAGCCAAAAACTCTGTCATGTCCTCCCACTGGAAATGTAACTGACATCACATGCACCAGATTATTTCAGACTTCAAAAGATGGATAAACTTCATAAAGCAAATTGGGAGGGCTGAAAGGCAATTAATTCAGCACCTCCAATGAAAACAACAGCTTACCAGTTTTGCATAGCCCAAAAGAAACTCACCTGGTCTCTTGTTTCAGCCTCCTGAATCTGAATTCCTTGTAATTGTTTTTCATAATTGGAACACATATCACAGCGTCTACCAAGTTTATTTCCAGCATTGTGTATCTGAAGGACACCAAAATCATCTCTTATCAGAGAGAACAAAATAAGTCCATAAAACATACATGAGGAATACTTGTAGTCTTACCTATGCTACTTGAAGTAGAAAATGGAGTAAACAATTAATTCAGGGACTTATGGCAAAAAGTTATAACATAGAGTTGAATTCTAAAAAATTCTAAGTCCTATACAAGCATGATAGGAAAACAAGGCACACAACTTTATCACCAAGAGGCTCAGGACCCCAAACAACCACATTTGGGGAAAGCACAAGGAAAGTAAAAAGTACTATGAGGAGACGGGAGGAAACCTTGGAATGCCAATTAACCCTTTCACCAGCTCCAAGCACAAAGCAGGTATAAAACAATTAAGTAGCACCTTTTCACTTGTTTTGCATAAGCCCAAGGACAATAGCTTCTTTTAGCCTTAATAAGCTGTTCCACTCGCTAACCAAGTTTCTTTAAAGAAAAGTGGCCCTGAGTAAAAGAAAGCACTGGAAGTCATAAAACGTGAATCCCAATCCAGGTTTTGCCTCTAAGTCAAAGGGGAAATCTGAGCAATTCACTTGACCTTTCTGATCCAGCTTCCTTATCTCTAAAGTTGGAGAAAGTAATACCCTGATTGTCTTATCATTATCAAGAAGGTCAGAGAGAAGAGGTATGTGAAAGGGCTTTGTAATCTGTAAAGCACTATGCAACTACATATTTAAGCTTTTATCTCCTAATCTTACTTCTTAGTTTGCAAATACTACTAGCAGGAAAATTAACCTCATTGAAAACCACTTCTCTCCCATATTTCCCAACCCCACCTTAAACTCACTCTCAGCATCAACTACTGAAAAGCATCTGTACTTTAGACCTCAAAGAAAGACGATAGTATGAATCCTATAATACACTGAGATTATGCAAAACTACAAAGCAAAACAAATTCAGGCTACACAAACTTAGCTATGCTATCAGGCAGATCACCCCAACTGAAGATGTGTGACGTCAGGTGATGTTTACACTCAACAACAATCAGCTAGTAAGTTCCCTTCTCTGTCACAACCACCTGGAACAGCCAAAGCAGAAAATGTAAGGGTTAGACAACATGGATTAACACCCATTTTCTGGCAACAAGTGTGAGCACTGCTCCAGGGGCTATCTCTTGAATGAACAATAAATCCAGAGCTACCCAGGATCCCTCAGAGCAAGCAAGAGGCAAAGCCAGGAGGAGAGCTCACCTCTTTCTGCAAGAGATTCCATTCTGTCTCACTGACTAGGCGGTAGCCACTGGGGGACACATAAGCACTTTCCATGCCCTGTGTGACACTCGACAGGAGGGACGCCGTCTCCTCTTGTTCTGGTGTCATCGCCTTGATTGCTCTCTCCTGATCTTTGGTTAACATAAACCCACTTGGCATTTGCAGTGACCCAAGGGAGGCGGTATCAAAGTTCTCAGTCACCGAATCTGCTCCTACCAACGGTCCGAAATCTGATTCGTCCAGGTTCCCAGCAGATTTGGCTTTGTAGTTATAGCCTAAAGCTTTGGATTGCAGCGAGCCTGAAGTTCCCAGGCTATCTGTAGACTGTGCTCTCCTGAGTCCATCTTTAAACACGTCACTGTCCGGTTTACTGAAAGGATCCCCAGATGGCAACAGTAAGTCTGCATCCAGAGAATGGACTGAACCATGGGCGCTATCTAAATGTTCCTGAAATGGGAAAATATATTGCCAAGTTAGACAATTCCTGTTATTTTCAAACAGAAGAACTACCACATTTTATAAAGTATTTTGCCACATGTTACACATGACAGTCTTTAGTATGCTGCCTCTGTATATTCACTGAGCAAACATTTACTGACTCCTCTATATGCCGGGCCCTAAACCAAGCACTCAGGATACAACTGTGAGCAATCTCTGACCCCAAGATGCTTATAGTTTCATGAAAAAAATAAACAAGTGAATCAAGTAAACAGGCTATTAGAATATCATACCTGATAAAATGATGACAGAGTTCAGCTATGTACTGAATGCTCTGGAAGCTCAAGGAGAGGAATTCAGCCCAGACACAGGAAATCAGGAAAGTCTCCTGAAATTCGGTGTTGGGTATATTGAACATGGGGTCCTGCTGTATATCCAAGTGGAGATGTCCACCCAGCAGAGGGACAAAGAAATCTTTAGATAGAGATTTGGGAGTAACCACTATATAGTAATAATTATGACAGCAAATCAGAACACCTTGGATGAGTCTGCAGGATGAGAAGAAAACCAAGGGCAAGGCCCATTTTAGGGATGGACAGAAGGAGTAGCCAGAATAGAAAGGAAATGAGAATGTTGTACACTGGAAACCAAGCTTCAAGCAAGATGTAATCAGCACATTAAGGCATCATCAAGTGAAAGAAGACACACACAGATGGTCACACACTGTATGATTCCATCCATGTGAAATACCCAGAACAGGTAAATCCAGAGATCAAAAACAAATTAGTGGCTGCCAGAGGCTAAAGAGAAAATAAAGTAGGAAGTGACTCCTTAATGATATATGGGGGTCTCTTCTGGAGGTGATGAAAACGTTCTGAAACGAGACAGGTGATGGCTGCACCACACTGTGAATATACTAAAAGTCACGGAAGTGCACGTTTTAAATGATTTATTTTTATGTGAATTCCATTTCAATTTTTTTAATGTGGTGCAGCACACCACAAAGTCAAAAAGCACAGCAGTACCATTCTAGCACAGTTAGTAGGAAAAATTAGAAAACAAGGAAAATGTAGCAAGTTTTTCTAAAAGTTAAATGTATTCAATTTAAATAACTGGCTTTTAAGATAATATCCTTTCTATTTTTTGCTGTTAATGTCTTTCCTTTTATGAACTATAAAAGACTAAAATACAGATCTCTTTTAATGTTTTAAAAATATCCTTACTTGGCAACTTTTACGCTAATTCCTCCAGTTCTTTCTAAGTTTTTTTTAAGGTTTTTTAATCTGTGAAATTCAGATGGCCAAGGAAGGCAAATCTAGTATATACTGAGTGAGCTATGGCAAAGGTCCCAGATAAGCAGCCTCATAAGAAACTGGGATGAGAACGCATTCTGCCAGCTTATAAAAGACCTAACATCTCACACTATCATACACAATGCTACTGTGACTCTGCAGAGGGAAAGGGATGGGGCAGAAAGCTGTGAGGGCCTTTTAAGAAGCACCAGACCAGGGTGCTCAGAGCAGTACTTACTTATGAGGAATATGGACTTGCAGTGGAGTGTAAGCTGTTACAGTGTTTCTGAAAGATGATTCAACAATATGTTTGTTTATGCTCTTACACTGGGCAGTTCTTTTCCCAAGAACTCACATTAAGGAAGTAATCAGATAAACCCATGATTTTTATACAACAAAGAATTATATGTAATAGCATTATGGTATTACTCATAATAATGAAATATTTTTTTACTAGTGAAAAATGAAACAACTTGTGTTTATTTTCTATATTTTATGATGTTTTTGACCTTTTGAAGGCCTTGCTGGCTGAGGAGTGACTGCCTCTTCCAATTTAGCTAACTCCCAGAAATAATAAGCAATGTGCTTATCACTATGTCTTTCACATCCAAATCAACCAATCCCAAGTCAACACCCCCAACCAACTCCTTTATCTAACTCTTATCCACCAAGCCAGTATTTCCCCTGCCCTAAATCAACCCAGGGCCAGGTACCAGAAAACTGAAGACAGATTCTCCGTCAAAGCCTTTACTGGAGTTATTCCAACTAGCCAGTCCTATGCGATCTACCCTGCTCTGCTTTTCCCTCGAAAATCCCAGTAACGGCTCCATGCTTTCCCCCTGCTCCTGCTCTTGCTTCATGACCAGCTCTGATGGAGCTTCCACCATGTGGCTCTTCATGGTGTGCCATGATGCTCATGTCTAGGAAGCTGTAACGTTAAAATTTTTGTTCACTGGCATTTATCTCTCTATGTTGTCATTCAGTTACCTTTATCAATTAAAACCTTGGCACAAACCAATCTGTAGGAGATTAAGGAATTACAGTATACTTACATGCTAAAATACTGTTAGTAATTAAATAACATTTTCAAGGAAAACATTTACTGATGTACCAAAACCTTTATAAATAGATTTAAATGCAAAATGTACATAAAACATTATGTAGTTATAATCTGTACTATGTTTAAAAAGGACAAATAAAAACACATATATGTTACCTTTGGAAATGGAAAAAGAGAGATACATACCAAAATGTTAGCAGTGGTATCTCTGAGTAATAGAATTATCAGTTATTTTTATTTGGTGTGACTTTCTCTACTTTCCAAATTGTCCATAATGAGTATATATTACTTTTGTAGTGATAAAAGCACATTCTAAGCATTAGATCACAGAAGATATGGGTCCTACACAGTCTAAGTGTCTTTAGCAATATATTATTATCTAATTAAGTCTCCAAAGCAGCCCATATTAACTTTAAATCAACAGGCTAATCACCGGCTAGTCACCGACTCTCAATACAAAACAAGTATACATTCAACATTCAAACTGCAAAACATCAGATCTGAAAGTTTATAAGAGATTTCAATGTCAGAAAATAATGTTATAAACAACATTTAGTATAAATATGTTAAGACAGAATTAAAAAAATTTAAGTGCTTCACTATAAATCACAACAAATTTCCCTTTCCTGTTTTCCTGCTAAAATATTTTTTTAAAAGTCTGAAACTTTCCCAAACATTCCTGGACACAGGACTGCATGATGCAGAAACCACATACTATTTGGCAGTATACAAAAACTGAGACATTCTCTTGGAAGTCTATTTAAAAAAGCACAAAGCAAAATCAGGCCAAGGTTCCCAGTGTATGAGCCAACACAGAGAATGTTCAAAAACAATTACATCATACTTTTCAGTGTCCACTAGGATTTTTTTTAAGCATTTTTTCAATGTCAAATAATACATAAACATGGAAATATGAGTCACCAGGAAGTAGACTATGTATGGTTCAGCATAAATCTGCAAACTAAACACAAACATGATACCTTTGAAAGTGAGACAAAATCCATATCCAGTTTAACTGAAACTGGTTCATCAGGCAGGGAAAGGAGGTGGGGGAATGAGTATGAAATTCTAGACAATGCACATGAGCATGGAAAGCTAGTAGAAAGCTCTGCTGTGATGAAGCATGGTAAGTAAGGCTCTTACATGGCAAGCTGGGGACCTTAGTTTTTTACCCTATAGTCAATTAACAGAAGCATTTCCTTTCCTGAAAGGAGGTATTAGCTGGAGTCCTGAAGGCTGAATAGAAGGATTCCAGAACTCAGAAAGGCAGAGGGAGGTAAACATTCCAGGTGAAGGAACCAACATGTAAGGTGGAGAATACAGCACAAGATAACCAATGTGGTTAAAACAGAGTGCATATTTATGAAGAGTCTGGACTATCTGAGTAAGGGCCTTGTACTTCCTTATGTAAGTAATGTGACTGAGTGGTGGTTCTGAGTAGAGGAGTAGCCTGTCTATAGCTCACTTAAGCAAAATCAATCTGATAGTAATGCTGAGGGTACAGTGGAGTGGGACAGGCTAAAAACAGGAAACGCAATGAGAAGGCACTTGCCACATGTGGATGAGAGGTGATGAGGCCACAGGAACACCGCCTTACACCTTCCACCTCCAAGTCTCTCTACTGGACCCATTCCTAACACCAGAAACGTCCTACCCTACCACATCACAGTCTTCCAAACCCAGCCACTGTTCTCAGGGCTTAATACCTAATACTTGTTAACACTCAAATACATGACACAAAGAATTGTTTCAATATTTTAGATAACTTCTTTTCCTTTAAATCAAAGCTCAAAGTATCAGAAATATTTATTCATATTAGAAAAGATTTTGCAGATATTATTTAAATTTTCTTCTAATGTTTTAATTTTGAACCACTAGAAAAAAGAACATCTAACTGTTTCACAGACCATGAGAGAACCTGCATGTTTCAAAGAGAACTACCAATAATACTAACACACACACATGCATAATACTATAAAAATAATTGAATATAAAAGTCATTTTATCTAATTTTCACCTAGAAGTATATGCACCTCCCATATGAACAATGTAACTGACTGATGTATGAGAAGATAAAAATGGAAATACTGTGTATATAATGATTTTAATTAGAGAGTCACTGTACCTCCTCATTTGATAACTGAGCTGAAGATTCTTCATGAGTTAAAGCACACACTACTGGTATTTTTACTTCCTCCTCAACATCTGTTTTTTTTGTGATCCTTTCTCTTACTAAGTCTTTGCTGTTCATCTTCCTCCTGAAAGTTAGGAAGAAAAAATATATATTACTCAGGTAGTATATACTGAATGGTTCCTTAACCACTCAAAACAAATATAAAAGTACACTATGTGAAAAGCCAAACGAAAGCAAATCACCTTCTCTTCTTCAAGTGATACAGAAAGAAAATTAACAAAGAATGTTCCTTCAGGTTATTATGGAAAACAAACAGGAAAAAGTACGGCATTACACATCCATTTGAAACATGTACAATTAATATGAAATACAAATGAATAATTAAAGTTGATACAATAATTCACTAAACAAAGATGAAAAATACCCTCAATGCCCCCACCCAAACACTCTAGTGGTGAGGAACAAACACATAATTAGACTACTATTCAAGTATGTACAAGGTTCTACAGAAGAACAAAATAAAGATTTCATCTAAGGCAGCCAGAAAGGGGGCCCAAAGAGGGTAACACTTCAGCTGGATCTTGAAGAACTGGTAAGATGAGTCTGCCAATTTTGAGATAAGCAAGGGTTCCAGGGGGAAAAGTACATAAAAAGGGCAGAGGCATGTAAGAGCAGGCATATGAGTAGCAAGGTACATGGAGAAAGGGATGATGATTAAGCGCTTAAGACTCTAGAACCAGAGACTGGTCAACCCTCAGATATGCCATTAGTCCCTGTCTCATGTGGAAAGTTTTCTTGTGTGTATCTGTTTTGAAAACCACATGAGATAAAAGTTTACATATAAAGCCTTGGCACAATGCTGGCACTTAGGCCTTAAATGAACAGTTCTGGAGTTTAGACTGAAGTGATGCTCAAAATTCTCCAAGCCAGGCTTCAATAGTATATGAACCATGAACTTCCAGATGTTCAAGCTGGTTTTAGAAAAGGCAGAGGAACCAGAGATCAAATTGCCAACATCCGCTGGATCATCGAAAAAGCAAGAGAGTTCCGGAAAAACATCTATTTCTGCCTTATTGACTATGCCAAAGCCTTTGACCGTGTGGATCACAATCAACTGTGGAGAATTCTTCAAGAGATGGGAATACCAGACCATCTGACCTATCTCTTGACAAACCTGTATGTAGGTCAGGAAGCAACAGTTAGAACTGGACATGAACAACAGACTGGTTCCAAATAGCAAAAGGAGTACATCAAGACTGTATATTGTCACCCTGCTTATTTAAGTTATATGCAGAGTACATCATGAGAAACACTGGGCTGGAAGAAGCACAAGCTGGAATCAAGATTGCTGGGAGAAATATCAATAACCTCAGATGTGCAGACAACACCACCCTTATGGCAGAAAGTGAAGAGGAACAAAAAAGCCTCTTGCTGAAAGTGAAAGAGGGGAGTGTAAAAGTTGGCTTAAAGCTCAACATTCAGAAAACTAAGATCATGGCATCTGGTCTCATCACTTCATGGCAAATAGATGGGGAAACAGTGGAAACAGTGTCAAACTTTATTTTTGGGGGCTCCAAAATCACTGCAGATGGTGACTGCAGCCATGAAATTAAAAGACGCTTACTCCTTGGAAGGAAGGTTATGACCAACCTAGATAGCATATTGAAAAGCAGAAACATTATACTTTGCCAACAAAGGTCCGTCTAGTCAAGGCGATGGTTTTTCCAGTAGTCATGTATGGATGTGAGAGTTGGATGGTGAAGAAAGCTGAGTGCCGAAGAACTGATGCTTTTGAACTGTGGTGCTGGAGAAGACTCTTGAGAGTCCCTTGGACTGCAAGAAGATCCAACTCGTCCATCCTAAAGGAGATCAGTCCTGGGTGTTCATTGGAAGGACTGATGTTGAAACTGAAACTCCAATACTTTGGCCACCTCATGCGAAGAGTTGACTCATTGGAAAAGACCCTAATGCTGGGAAGGATTCGGGGCAGGAGGAGAAGGGGAAGACAGAGGATGAGATGGCTGGATGGCATCACCGACTCGATGGACATGGGTTTGGGTGGACTCCGGGAATTGGTGATGGACAGGGAGGCCTGGCGTGCTGCGATTCATGGGGTTGCAAAGAGTCGGACACAACTGAGCGACTGAACTGAACTAAACTGAATTGAATGGGAGGCAGAAAGAACATGATTAGATCTGTACTTTAGAATCTAAATCCTCAAGTTGACTGTGTCTACATACAAGGTGAATGAGTCAGACAACAGATAGAAAAGAAATTTAAAAAGAAACTTCTGAAAAACAAAATATAACCTAAACTAGGCAAGGTAACCTGAAATATTTCTTATAATACCTGGAAAACTTCTAAACAGCTGTCCTAAAAAAGTATTTTCCTAAGAAAGCTATCCTAAGGAAGTATTTGTGTATACAACATAGTATATTAGCTGTAAAACTATTTGAAATGACCAAAAAAGAAAAGAAACCATCTAGATGCCCACTACAAAGAGATAGATTAAATCAATTACAGTATACCCATGCTATCAGTTAACAAGAATGAGACAGACCTCTGAAAAATATATCCAAGATGATACTTACAGGAAAAATAAGCAACAGAATAAATACTTATACCATGATTCCAGTTGTACGGGAAAAAAACAAACAAACCTAAACATACACGTATAAACACAAAGAAATGGTCTTGAATACTACCTTCCAAATGGAATTGAAAGTGAAAGTGAAGTCGCTCAGTCGTGTCCGACTCTTTTGTGACCCCATGGACTGTAGCCTACGAGGCTCCTCTGTCCATGGGATTTTCCAGGCAAGAATACTGGAGTGGGTTGCCATTTCCTTCTCCAAGGGATCTTCCCCACCCAGGGATTGAAACCAGGTCTCCCACAATGTAGGCAGACGCTTCACTGTCTGAGCCACCAGGGAAGTCCAATAGTCCAAATGGATTATTCTTGATTTAAAAAGTGGCTATTTCTGAGAAGGGAGATGTGTGAGATATCAAGGGAGAGTTTAATTTTATCACTTTATTTTTTCACTTTGTATTTAAAACAAAGTATTTTAACATGAGAATGTATTTATGTATTACTCATGTAATTTAAATAATTTTTTAAGATGAGAAAACAGGATGCTGGGTATGCAGCACTCTAGACACCTGTCTTTTCACACCACTCAGCCTCTCCATCCTCACCCATTATCTTTTAATAAGACTTTTAGAGCAATGTCACGAAAGACATGGCCTGCTGCTGCTGCTGCTAAGTCGCTTCAGTCGTGTCTGACTCTGTACAACCCCACAGACAGCAGCCCACCAGGCTCCTCTGTCCCTGGGATTCTCCAGGCAAGAATACTGGAGTGGGTTGCCATTTCCTTCTCCAATGCATGAAAGTGAAAAGTGAAAGTGAAGTCACTCAGTCGTGTTCAACTCTTTGCAACCCCATGGACTGTAGCCTACCAGGCTCCTCCACCCATGGGATTTTCCAGGCAAGAATACTGGTGTGGCAAAACATGGCCTGGATTAACACAATTAGATCTGTACTTTAGAACCTAACTCTTCTAATAGAGGATTTAGACTTCTCAGATTTATGTCTGAGAAGCAGACAGAACTGTAGAGAAAGATTTTCTCAGAAATATGAACTACTGCACCTGCAGAGGGTCATTTCCAAATCATTCCTTCCCACCCACCCACACACACAAAGCCATTTCTAAAGTTGAAAAACAAAATCCCTCAAATACAGCTATAATGTTTTCTGAAATGGCATACATCAACCTTGTTTCAGGCTTGAGTCAATATGTAATATATATAAAGTAATATATGATCACATGCTGGGGTGGGCTGGTTCACTGACAAAGCCAACAAGTCCTACAAAACCACTATTCACCTGATCTTTCTTCTTCAGTTCTTCAACTTGTCGGAGCTGTTCAGAAGTTAGCACAATTTCCATTCGCTGCATGTCCCTCATCAGCAAACGCTGAGACTCCAGGAACTGGTCATTGGCCTTCTGCCACGTGTGTTTCAACTGGTTGTGTTGTTGTCGCTCTTGCTCCAAGAGGTGGCAAACTGTTTAAGAATCCCCCAATCAAAAACACTGAATTTTAATAGGCAATTTCTTTAACATAGGCCTACCAAGCCAGGTCTGGCCAAATGTCTTCCAGTCTGGGATTCTGTCTCTGACAAGAACCCAGGGCAAATTGCCATAGATCAAGGCAGCTGTCCCCACACTACCCCTCTAAGCAGAGTCTCTCAGAGTGTGTTCCTAGGAAGAGGAACATGTGAAAAAAGGTTTCTGTGCTCAGTAAGTTTTAGAAACTTTGGGTTAAAAACTTTTTTTTTTTTAATGAAAATTTCTTTATTGCAGGACTCGGAACTCAAGGTCTTAAGTATATCTATTTTCCCTTATAAGGTGATACATAATACAATACCTCCCAAAATTATTTTACCAAAAAGTCGTTTCCACAATGCCATTCACATAACAAATGTTCTAGGGAATACATTTTGGGAAACATTGCTCTTACAGCCAAATGCACAGTCACCACTCCTAATTTAATACATTCTGAATAAACTTGTTATCCAGAAATCCTTGAGCCCATTTAGTTTGATCTCTCAGGATAAGTCAAAGAATCTTGTAAATGCTTCTGTTATCAACATTCATCAGCTCAGCCATCTTCAGAAAAAGGAGTAAATGGTATCCTCTATCAGCCCATCCATCCAGTCATCCAAGCCAGAAACCTGAAAGACAACTCAGGCTTCTGACTCCTCCTCACCCAACACATTCAACTGTGACAGAGGCCTATAATAAGGCTACCTCCTGTTCGATATGACAGCCATCTTCTGTCTTCTGCCTTAGACTTAGGACACAGACAACTACCAGTGGTCCCTCCATTACTCTTCCTGCCACTTGTCTGGACCTCTCTATCCTACCCTCCACACTGCTGTAAAACTTCACTCTCTAGAAGGTAAAATTTAAAACCTTTCGGAAAAGCCAGACACAAAAGACACAAAATTGCTGCTTAATTTTTAATTATCTTCTTTTCATGTAAATACTGTTTTTTGGTATGACTCTTTCAGTAGAAATTACTCTATCCCTTTACTCATTTTAGTGAAACTTCTCAGACACTTTCCCAGGCATATTAGGAAGGTCTGGTAGTCTTGCACTATTGCTGGAAGGGGTTGGGACATATAGGTTAAAAAGAAATTCCTATTTCTTTTGGATACTCTTTCAGAGTTTGGGTGTCTTTTTGACTGCAGCAGCACTTTTGAAAAGCATTTTCTGAAAGCCAAAGACTCAAATTTTGGATTACTTTAATAACATTTTATAAAGCAATTCTGTAAGTTTATATAATTTCAGTATCTCCATTATTTTGGAATAAAAAACCCAATTTCCATGAATTTTTTATGAAAGAACTACATTTTCCATGACAGTCCTAAATTTTTTTTCCATAGTCCTAAATTTTCACATTAAAACATGTTACTAGTATAAGCTGCAACCAGCATAAGATTTCAAGAATTTCATTTACATTTAGAGAAAAATTTAGATCTTTATTTTAACTAACCTCTAGCTGAAATTTAGAATTTCTTTCAATTATAAAATATAAGCAACAAACAACAGTAAGTATAACAATACCCATGAATATGTCACCAACATAAGTCATAGATACTCCTGTATCTCAGTACAGTTGTTGCAGATATCTCATTATTTATCCTCATCACACTTCAAAGTTACAATAGTTATTAGACCTGGTATTGGACTTTTGTTATTTAATGTACTGATAAAACAGTACACTTATTACTATACCATAAGTTTGCAGTTATTTACATTTTCCTGTTTTATAATTAATTTCTTTTATAACGTTATGTATTTTATGTATTAAAAACATTATTCTGAGAGGGCTTCACAAGACTGCCAAAGGAGTCTGTGACACAAAAAGTTTAAGAATCTCAGGTATATAAGATTCATTAGAAGGATTAAAGACAAATGTATATTTTAATGGGAAAGTATAAGCCTATTTCTCCTATCCTGAAAAAACAGAGTCAATTTCTGCATCACTCTGCTACTAGGTTAGCAAAATAAAAATTCTCTCTTATAAACAGGGGTGTTAGTTAAGAACACCAGAATACACCACCTGCCCTCTCTGTCCCATTCTCACTTTTGCTAATTCGTCTCCATCAAAATAGGTCTGGGGCAAAGCAGTTTAAGCAGAAATTCCCTATTCCCTGTCTGCTCAGAGCTTATGACCTGTGAGTTCTTACTGGGATCCTGGAGAAATAAAAAGCCACCAATAATCCAAATACCTTTTCAAACCAACTGTAAAGCTTAAACTGAATCACTAACATGTTGGACTGGCATTTTGGAATTTGTTATTGTTATTAATCAATACCAATTTTACTTACATAGTTATCTTAAGAGACTGAGATTAAAAATATAAAGTGTGTGTGTGTCTGTGTGTGTGTGTATATATATATATATTTACCTTCATGCAATTCTTTCCGAAGTTTCTCAGCATCTTCCTGTAAAACGGATTTCTGAGTATTCAAAACAGCTACATACATCTCTAGATCAGTCCTACAAGATTTCTCAGCTTCCAGATAATGATTCAGCTCTTTCACCTGAAAAAGATGCAGTTCTAGTAAACTAAAACTTCCAAGTTTCTACTTTAGGCATAATGTTCTGGAGACGTCTTGAAAGAAAATTACATTTATATTTACATAAATTTAAATTTACCACCAAGTTTACAAAACACATACTTACTATAGAAAACTAGGAAAATAGTATTTTCCCAGCTCAATCATGTCTGACTGACTGTGACCTCATGGACTATACAGTCCATGGAGTTCTCCAGGCCAGAACACTGGAGTGGGTAGCTGTTCCCTTCTCCAGGGGATCTTCCCAACCCAGGGATCGAACCCAGGTGTCCCACATTGCAGGAGGACTCTTTACCATTTGAGCCACCAGGGAAGCCCAAGAATATTGGAGTGGGTAGCCTATCCTTTACCAACTGAGCTACCAGGGAAGCCTGGGAAAAATAACATAATTGACAATAATTAATAGTAAGCATTATCCATAATCATCACCAAAGTAAATATGCAATTGAGATTACACATAACATCTTTGTACCTAGCTTTTAAAAAGGTGGTTCCAATCTCTACTCCCTGAGCAACACACACATGCTCATTTTATCACATACTCTGTGAACCCAGGTTACTGTGGTTTTATTTTTTATTTTTGTTGTTTTTAATCAGTATATTTCCTAAAGATAAAAATGGTGTCATACTCTTGTAAATTTGCTTTTGATTTATGGCAAGATAATTCCAAATGCCTTAAATTTACAATAAGGAGACATTTTCATAGGCATAAATTCATGAAAAGAAAAAAGGAGAAGTCATGACGGAAAAAATAAACTCATACCATAATGAACAGAAACTTGAAGGCAAGTGCAGAGTACTTTTAAAAATCACATCTTTTTTAAGAGTCTTATTTCTATTAAATAACTATAATATTCAGGTATTAACAATATAGTCTAATATCTGAAACAATATCAATAACCAAAAGAAATTGTAATCTTGCCCCACATAAGAATCACTTACTCTACCCTTCCTTACAAATTGTCCATCCTAAATTTTGGCTATGTAACTTTCACCTTTTTCAAATGGTTATGTCTCATTTCACTTTCAAGGTCATATTTATGCCTTTTACCTTCCCATTTCTCCAACCTGAAATAGCTGGCTGATCTGTTTTCAGTAATCTTCACTCCTAGAAGACTAGGAGACTAAAATGATCATTTAAGCTGCCATCTGACGTTTTGCTGAAGGCTGTCAGCCAATCAGAAACGCACTAACCAAGAATGACAAAGGGCTGACTTGTCATCAGGCACTTTCTCTATCACCTGGAGAGGTGGTAATTCAGTTGAGGGTAAAGGAAATTCAGTATGTCCAATATATGTTACTGCTTTCCCATTTTAAAAAAATCAGTTTCACTGCTTTCCTTCCAGTTGCTATGCCTCATTTCTTTACTGTGTCTTACTGTATCATCTAGGACCACATAAGCAGTCTGAACAAAATCACTGAGCACAAGTTTCTTCATATTGCTCCTGTCATTAACAGTATGGTTGCTAAACATTCACCATGATGTCTGAGGTTTGCTGAAGGTTTGATAAACAGCCCTTTACTTATTGTTACAGGGTGTTTAAATTTATCAAATGCTTTTCTAAATCTAAGATGAATATATTACGTTTCTCCTATAATCTCTTTATGTGATACACAAAAATAATGGTTTTCTAGTGATATATCATCCTAAATTACTGGAAAGATCTCCCCTGCTTTTTTTTCTGGCCACAAGCTGCACCAAGTGGCATGTGGAATCTTAGTTCCCTGACCTGTGCCCCAGCATTAGGAACACAATTTTAACCACCCGACTACCAAGGAAGCCCCAGGATGATCCCTTTTTGATCATGATGTCTGTTTTGCTCTTTTTTTTTTTTTTAGTTACTCTGCAGAAAAATTTTGTTTCTGTATTCTTAAATTAGATCTATAATTTTTTATTAATACTTTTTAGTGAGTTTGTTTCTAATGAAGTTATATAAGTCTCATAAAATGAGTTGAAAGCTTTCCCTCTTTTTCTGTTCTCTAACACAGTTTGTAAAATATAAGAATTCTTTTTCCGAGAGGTTTGAAAAAAGCTGCCTGCAAAACTAATTGAGTCTAATGTCTTTTGGAGGAAAGGAAACAGGAGAAAAGGAAGTTCCGACTATAAATTCACTTTCTTTAATAGGTATTAACTACATCGGTTTTCCTATTATACCTTGAGACAATATTGGCTAATTATTTATTAGAAAATTTTTCATCAATCATTTCATTTCAAATTTACTGCTGTGACATTGTTCATAGTATTTATTATTTTTAAGTCTCAACTGATTTGTAGTTATTTCCCTGCTTCATTTTTTAAGTCTTTTTGTCCATTTTTCCTGATTAGTCTTATCAAGTTGACAAGTTTTTCCATTTTTTTTCCATTATATTGACATTCTCAATTTTCCTTTTGCTTTTCTACTTTGCTGATTTCTGCTCTTATCTGCATTACTTCCTTCCATTCATACTGTTTGTACTGTTGTTCTTTTTTTTAGATTCTTGAGTAAAAAGTCATATCACCCTAAATATTTTACAATTCCTTTTCCCATATGAGTTAATTTTTTTCATTTCCAGACATTTTACCTTAACTATATTTTATTATAAATAGTTAATAACCCATGATCAGAGATTTGGATTTGCATAACAAATCTTCAAAATAAAATGACTCTTTGTGACAATGAAAAGTATAATTACCTAAAAATAACAATACTTTATTCCATGCACTATCCTCTTAGCTATGTAAATGTGTTCAAGTGTATAACTGTCGTATCTTACGTCCCTCTTTATCTTTTTCCTTTCATCCTGCTTCATAAATGCTGTATCAACTTTCTTTTGATTAGAATTTATGGGGCATAGCTTTAAATATCTCTTTTTTTCAATATTACCTTGTAGTTTTATTTTAGGTAGGTCTCTTACAAGCAGTATAAATTTATATTACATTATAACTTTAAAATCCAGTCTTTTAGTAAGTAATTATCAGCTTACACTTACTAGAATTACTGATACACACCCATTTCTACACTCCTACATTTTTTTCTACACTCCTATATAGTGCTTTTGATTACTACCTCTAAATTTTTCTTTCCTACTTTTTAAATTAATCATTAAAATGTTTGACAATTCCTTTTCCCATGAGTTAATTTTTTTCATTTTCAGACATTTTACTTTCACTACATTTTATTGTAAATAATTAACAACCTGTGGTCAGAGATTTGCGTCTGCATAACAGCAAATCTTATTTTTTTTCTATTGGGTCTTTACAGCCAACAAATCCAGCTGTTCTACAGCTACATAAGCTCTAAAAGATCGATTCTGGGGGTGATGTCAGGAAACAAAGTCACCTTTGAACAACTTGATAAGAAGATAAACACTGACTACATAACGAAGCAGCACAAGCAACGCTACTGTCATTACTTTAAATATCCATAAAGGCAAAATCATCTCCAAGCATTTTCTTGCATTTTAAAGAAAGCAAGATTCTGACAATAGTCTAAATTACAGTTTTTACTCCCTCAGTATTCTAATTTTGCTCAAAGCAGAAGGACAGAACTTTGTTTTTGTTTTTTTAAAATTAATTAATTTATTTTTTCCTTAACTTTGGTTCCAAGCAAATGGATTACAACTTTTCACAACCTTTGAGGCCTCCAGCTCTTTTATCTTGTCTTCAGCCTCTGTCAGTTTATCTTTCAAAGCTGCAATTTCCTTCTCCATAGGCATCACAACAGACCGAAGTTTTTCAGCATCCTCTTGGGCCTGTTAAAAAGAATTAAATGCCACAACTTACCGATCTATCACTTTTCTAAAAAATGATAAGTCTAGCATACACTGTATGAGCACTCACAAACCTGAACATGTCTTACTCTTAAATGCTGCATTACTTTGAATGTCAAGTCATAATAACAGCTTTATCAAATATTTCATTTAGAATTCAGAAATAAATAGGAAAATGGATTCACTATAACAAACCTGAATTTTTTGTTTTGGAAAGTGAAAGCAGGTTTATTTAGATAGATTATATATTCCATGGACAGAATGTGGTCATCTCAAAGTAAGAGCAACCACAAATGTGACTTTCTAACTAGCTGAGTAACTGAGATGAAAATATATATATATAAACGCATATAATAAATAATTTTTGTAATTCTGGTTATGAAATTTAAAAAAAACATAATCTCTTACAAATACAGAAAGGACTAATTTTCTAACATAAAAATAAAACATTTATTTCCTAAAATATTGGAAAATTATGGACTTGTAATTCGTCCTGAGTAGACCAAAGCCCAAAGCCCCTGTGGGATGAAACTGGCTGGACTGAGAGGCGAAACCCAGGAGCACCCAGAAGCCCAGCAGTACCCGTAACACCAGGACCAGCTCATCACACTGTGCCCGGTGCTCAGCTGCACCCCCCTGCATGGCTGCCACAGTGCTCAGTGCTGGGGCTGGCGTTTTCATCCTTGCCCTGCTCTGGGTCTCGGTGCTGCTGCTGTGTGTCCTGCTGTCCAGAGCCTCGGGGGCAGCTAGGTTCTCTGTCATTTTCGTGTTCCTCGGTGCTCTGATCATCACAGCCATTCTGTTGCTCTTCCCTCGAGCCAGTGACGTCCCAGCCTCCAAGGCAGAGATGAAGATTGTAGATGCCTTTTTCATTGGCTGCTATGTCCTGCTGGCTTTCCTCACTGCCATCTTCCTTGGAAGCCTTTTCTTGGTTCTAATCCATCACATCCTGGAGCCAATCTACGCCAAACCACTGTGGTCTTACTGAGCCGCCTTCGGGAATACCAAGACCTGGTTCTTCCCTTCGCTTTGATATCACTAGTGAGCAGCAATGTACTGTTTAGAGCTTTGTGTTGACAGCCTTCCTGCCTTAAGATCAGAGGATCATCTCCATCACGAAGACAAATCCGTTGAGTCCTGCTTCCAGAAACAGGATTGCAGAATTGCCCCTGAGGAGAGATTCTCACCAGCTTAAGGGGGATATCGCTGTCTTCTTAGCACCTGTATCTCAGGTTTTCCACCTCTTTTGAAAAGGAAATAGCAACAGTGATCTGCTTAGGTTTTTGATCAAGGCATCAGCAAGTGAATTTTGAGAAAGGGGTACTTTAGCTTCTGCTGTCCAACAGACGGAAGAACTTGGTCCTTTTTGATAATATGTGAAATACTTAATTTCAAGGCCAAGATCATTTGGGAAAGAAAGACCCTCAAAGTTCAAAAGATTATTTTAATGTGGTGACTTGGAGACATGTATCAGATGCCAGCTATGCAGCACTCTGCATGCCACACCACAGGGCTCCACAAAGGCCCTGGTCTCACTTCCCACTGCCTTGAGAAAGCAGGAAACAGCAGCCAGAGGACTGACCTTCACCTCCATCTCCTGCGCACAGCTTCCTGAATCTAGCATTTCTATAGTTCAGGTTCATGGGGGGATTAGAGGCAGAGTTTGGAAACATCAGTTATGTGTCCTGCAGCTCTCTCTAGATTCTTCTTCTTCCAGTATTTGGTGGTCTTTATTCCTTTATTTAGTTACTGTAAGTGTCCATGTTGGGTTATTGTCCTCTCTTTCATCTTTGTAGCTCTTTCTCTAAAGCTGAAGAGGAATGTCTATCCCCAGGCTTAGATATACTTTATACTTAAGTTCCCAGACCAAGTGAAATCTGTCATTAAACAGGGGGGTAAGGGCGAGCAGCTCTAGGCTGTTTCCACTTTGGGAGTCTCAACCTGGCACCCGAGAACTATTTGAAGGACTTTCTGGCTGAAAATTAAGAACCAGAAAACAAGTTGGAAAAAGAACTTTGATAGAGTACATGCTATATGCCAGTAGTGCACAAGTCTTTTTTTTTCCCCCTCCACAAATGTAAATGACAAGCCTGTGTGTTAAGGGCAAAAATATACTTCTGTACAAAGGGAAAAAAAAGAAAATTATGTTTCTATAAAAGGGCTTCAACCTAAATTTTTAAACAGAATATTTATTTTACTTTTGACATCTAACTGAAACAAACTTAAAGAATAACCCCTAAAGCCATGTTGTTTATCATCCTTCATTTGCAAAAACACAGATTAAAAGCAAACATTCATAAACTAATAAATTGGTAAGAAACTTAATTTTCACCTTATACACACATGTATATTTATACAGAAACAAAGACCAACTCAAAAAGTTCTTTTTCCCTTCTAGTGAAAATGAAAATTAATCTTATTCACTGAATTTAAACCAATCCAAGCTTATCCTAAAGTGCTCGTGATAGCGAAAATATTACCTATGCAGAAACATGAGTGAAGATTAAAAAATAATTGATATATCTCAGAAAAGAGTGACATACTTTGTTCGCCAGTGCTTGCAAAGTCATTTCATCATTTATTTTATTTTGAACTAAGTCCTGTTAGGAAAAGATATGTGAGCTTAAAATATCTTCAGTCAAGGCTAATTTGGGATGTTTATAGAGGTCTGCTGATAAAAATCACCAGGGGGAAAAAAGGAGAAAAGCAACAAAGAATTTAATACAGATTGAGTCATTTATTAGTGCAAAGATGACCTCACAATTCCAAGTGACACATATCAAAAAAAGAAACTTTCAAAGATGACTTTGTTAAATGAAAGAAAGGTTACTTGAAACAAATCTAAGACACTATCACAGCCAAGAGAAACCTAAGAGTCATGACTGAATGTAATGTGGTATTCTGGATGTGATTTTGAAACAGAAATAAAACACTTGGGTAAAAACTAATGAAATCTGAATACAAAGAAAGAACTTTAGTTAAAAATAATCAATATAGATTTATTAACTGTGACAAATGTACCATACTAATATTAAGATGTTAACAGGGGAAACTGGGAGTGAAGGATATGGGAACTCTGTAGTATTTTCAGTTTTTTTATAAATCAAAAACTGTTCTAAAAAATAAAGTTTATTTTAAAAAATAAAAAAATTTTAAAAAGGATAAGTGGACTGTGGAAATCACGATTATGAATATACTGTTGTTGTTGTTTAGTTGCTTAGTCATGTCCAACTCTTTCGCAACCACATAGACTGTAGCCCACTAGGCTCCTCTGTCCATGGGATTTCCCAGGCAAGAATACTGGAGTGGGTTGCCATTTCCTTCTCCAGGGGATTTTTTTGACCCAGGGATCAAATCCACATCTCTTGCATTGGCAGGCAGATTATTTACCACTGAGGGATGTCTCTTATGAGCATATTAGAAGAATGAAGAAGAAAACTATCCTCATGTGAATGGTACTGTGGCTCAGAATAAAACATCTAATCATAGCATTAACTATGAATTCATCTCAAAAGACTTGAGAGAATTAAAGACTGTCTACTGTGGCTAACTATGGTAGATGACTAAGTGACTAGTGATTGTGAAGACATTGTTAGACCCTCATGAAGAACCTGAATTACAATCCCCTCCTGAAATAAGACAATGTAAATAACTATTCCTCAAGGTTCAGGCTTTTGTTCTGGGTGCTGGGTTCTCATATGATTTTTACATTATAAAAAAAAGTAAACTTCTAAATACATCAAAGTAGTTCTTGTATGAACGAAGATTACAGTTAATTCAACTGAAAATAAAAAATCAAATTCTAATTACTATCTTATATGTGATTTCAAATATATGTACATATATAAATTAAGAAAGCAAAAGTTTCTATAATGGCCTACAAGGGAAAAGAATCTTAAATTAAAAAAGTGGGTATCTGAATATGCATAACTGTATACCTGAAACTAATACAACATTGTAAATCAACTATACACCAATAAAAAAATTTTTTAATTGAAAAATAAACTGGCCAAAAAGCTTTTTAAACTTTCTCAATGATAAACTGTTTCATCTTCTATTTTAGTTGCTCTATTTTCGGACATCTACAGTAAAATGTTCAAACATAACATGCAGTACATATATCACACTGGAATCATAGTATTGAGAAAGAAGGAAAACTTAACACCTGTTCTCAAGCTTCAGTTGAGACCAAGCAACAAGACTCATTCAATATTTACTAAGCATCTAGGAGCAATACACCACCCTAAGCATTTAGGATACACAATAAGAAAAGACTCCTACCCTCATGAAGCTCACATTCTAGTAAGAAAAGGCAGCAGACAGTAAACATACCAAATAGGAGAATGCTGTGTAATATATAAGGAAATAGGTGCAACAGAAAAAGAAAAATCAGAATAAGATCCAAACAAGTTACGGTAGGTGGGGGCAGGAGATGGGCAGGTTGCAATGTCAAATGGGGTGTAAGCGACTGGTCAAAGATTTGAAGAAAGTGAGAGAGTTAGCCATACATTAATGTGGGGGAAGGTCATCAAATTATTTAGTACTCTATTTAGATCTGTGTCCAAATAATTTCTCTAACAGAAAACAAAACAGTAAAACTTCTATTACGGTAATAATATTAGTTAAAGCATTACCACAAACATATTTGAATTCAAATATTTCTACAGATGAACACATTCCTCCATACCTTTTTCATTTCATTTTCTAAATTTTCCTCCTCTTGACCTTCAGACAGCCTTCTCCTTAAATCAGCTATTTCCCTTTCTGCAGATTCTCGATACTGTGCCCACTGTGTTCGCTCCTGCTCCAGCCTAAGGTGGAACTGGTGCTCATAGTCACGAACTGTTTCTACAAAATATCACCAAATATTTCATGTCTAAGCATTCTGGAAAAAATGAGCTGGCACACTAAAATTTTAAAAGTAGTTATATAAAGAATGTAAGCAAGCCTAGTTTCTGGAAATCTTTTAATTCACTAAAAACACTAAACTAACATTTCCAGTTCTTACTACACATAGAAGTTTTCCTAAGGACTTTAAATCATCTCTAATCTTCAGAATAAACCTGTGCCACATATTATTTCATAGATGAGAAAAAGTTTAGGAAAGGTTAAATACTCTGGCCAATGTCTCATAACTAGAAAGGAACAGAGCTTTGAACAGAATTCAAACCTAAGACCAATTCTAAAATCTATGTTCTTAGATAAAATTCTATGACTCCCAAGACAAACATAACATGTTGCCCCAATACAACTACATATATGAAAATGTGAGAAAAGGGATATAATGTTTTATTATAACCCAAGATTCTAAAGTAAGACACAAATTCTATAGTCTTTATGAAATGACTATCTTCAATACAATCCTAAAATGTGATAAACACTGCTGGTTTTCCATTAGTTTCTACTCTTTTTTCTTTCTCACTAATAAAGCCCCAAATTTGTTCCAGAAATCAATGGTCCAATTTAAAATCTAGAATTTCTAGATGTCTTGGTAGTTATGTATAACCAGAAACCTCTATAAACTTGGGGAAGGGGGGAGACAAGGGGGAAATGTGCTGAAGATTTCTAGAAAATTTTTGCTTTACTGAGGGGAACTGGAGGAGGAGTCATTTTTTTCAGCCTCAAGGTAAAATGAAGTTGAAATCTACATGCTAAGGATGAAGAAGCAGAACTGAAGGAGCCTAGGACACTGATGACATCAGGAACCACTGTACCCAGCCCTAGATTACCTACCTATGAACTTCTCCTGTGAGAAAATGAAGTCTTATTTGGGCAAGCTGCTATGGTGGGTTGTAACAGAGTAACCCCTAGATGATAACCAAACACTCAAAAACAGTGCTAGTCTTACTTGCCTTCTTAGAAAGAGTATGAAGGCAACAATGACACATAACTGCAAAGACAGGGGAAAAAGTAACCACTATTTCACATTTATATTATTAACTAAACTAATTCCAGGAATCCAAAGATTCAGGAGGCAGCTTATTTCATTATCATTCTTTCAGAAATGCAAGAAGTAATTAAGTAGGGACTTCCCAGGTGGCGCTAACAGCTGATAAGAGATTAAACCACTGCTCTTCCTTTAGAGCTACAGTCACCAGCAAGAAGCTCATAAAGCCTATTCTAACTTACAGTCCACTCTGTCTCACAGACTAAGTGAAAATTTCACATAAAAATCCAAATTTTTCTTTAAAATGTAAAAATGTGGCATTACTGGACGTGATGGAACTAACAAGTATAAATAGTAACTTTACTCTGCATGGGAGGTCTCTCCAGTTCAGCACACTTCCTGTGCCCATACAGCATCATTCATTGACATTACTGGCCTGTCTGCTATAAAAGAATCCGTTTTGAAACCCTGCTTTAAATCTTATAATGAACTATAGCTTTCATTTTTAACACTCTGATCATAATTCTCCATCATTAAATTTGTGATGGAGATGATATACTCGTTTATGATTTCAGTGGCTTCCCTTTTATTTTGAATATGACAGTACATCTTAGAGACAGTAATATGTAAAGCCACCAATGAAACTCAGGATATATTTTAAGACCTTCTGCAAATGTTCTCAGTCATCAGAATCAGTTCTCTTAGAAAATCATAAAATAAAAGTGTCTTTGTCTTTACCTTTCATAACAGCCTGAAGTGAAGCAACTTCTTCTCTCCACTGTCTCTTCACTTCATCTATAGCTTCTTGCTTGGTATTCTCAGACACCGTGGCAATGGCCTTGATGTTTTCCATCTCTGCTTGGGCTTCCCACAACTGTGTCCGAAGATGTCCCAAATCATCTTGTGCAGCTTGTAAAACTGCATTTTGCCTCTTCAGATCCTCTGGGGCAAAAAAGTAAAAGACTTTCCATGAATGAAAAGTTCACCTTTATCAGGCTGACATTCCAACAAAGAAATAAAGCATTAAGTTTATAATGTTAACATTCCAATGTAGAAATTAAGCATTACATTTTTAAATGTTGACTTAGGAAATGAAATCATTTTAGTAATTAAGGTAAGATATGAGGTATGCTGGGTTTCACAAATCAATTAATTATTAACTATGCAACCAAAGAGTGATTAAAGCCATACTTTTAGAGCTAAACTGAGGCTCTTCCACTTACTAGCTAAATAAACTTATTTAAACTCTCTGGCCTCAATTTCCACATCTACAAAACTGGAATAAAAATAACCACCTCAGAAAGTTGTTTTAATGGTAAAACAATTCATTGAAACACAATTCAAGAAATGGTTGGGACTTCCCTGGTGGAAAAGAGAAATGAAAGCCAGAGTACATGGCAGTTACTAGGTTAAGACTTTTTTAAAGTTGGGATTAATTTTTCAGCACCCCTTTACCACACTTCCCTTGTGGCTCAGCTGATAAAAAAAAAAAAAAACCGCCTGCACTGTGGCAAATCTGGGTTCAATCCTTGGGATAGGATGATCCCCTGGTGAATGGAATGGCTACCCACTCCAGTATTCTGGCCTGGAGAATTCCAGACTGTATAGTTCATGGAGTCGTAAAGAGTCAGACACGACTAAGAGACTTTCACTTACTACATCTTAAATATAAAGTTGATCTGATGTGCCTGCTACACGATTTAAGCCTAAATAGCACAACTGTTTGCCCAAATTGACTTCAAAAAAAAGATGAAATTAACAGTGGGTGTTCTGTTTTCTTACACCAAACCACTTTTTCATTTTTTTAAAGTCCTTGTCTGTATCATGGATAGAAAATGGTGAGTTTTCATTTATAGTTCCCTATTAGCAGAGAGATTGAACATCTCTTCATATATTTATTAGTGACCAGTATTTCCTCTTTGGTGATATCTTTTACTGTGATTTCTGATGAATTTTTCTTCTAATTTGAGTTAATGTTTTACATCTATTGGATATTAGTCCTATTTTATCTTACAAAACTTTTCCCAGTCTGCTGCTGTTTGTCAACTTCTTTTTTATGTCTTTTGCCATCTAAATGTTATAAAAAATATTTCTGCAGAAGAACTTTTCATCTTTGCAAAATCATCAATTGCTTTTACAGAGCACAATAACTACCTCAACCAGTGGAAAAACAATTTAAGATCTAAGACTACCACTAACCTGCTGTGTAACTTTAAGAGAATCACACGGCCCTCAAGCCAGAATAATGGGAACACTTGTCTGTATAAATATCTAAGTACTTGAAAAAATCAAATAGATAAATCAATTATAGAACTTTTAAATGTTGTAAAGATATTCAACATTATCAAACAACCACAAGGGTTAACTTATAATTTGGTAGTTCGAGTAATAGGAAAAAAAAACAGTCATACTAATTTTAAGTGAAGTCACTTAAGAAATCTGTACTCTCTCAACATCAGTTTCACATCATTTTGTCACCACTATTAAAATATTTTGAAACATTAGCCAGAGGCAGGTATAAGAACATTAGCTGCAGAAAGTAACTATCTAAAGTATCTTGAAGGCAAACTGGATATCTAAGAAACAATGGTAAGTGTGTGACTGGGAATGACCCAGAAACTTGAGTAAAGACATAAACATGTGAAACCACTGCAAGTGTGTGTATGTGGGTGTGTGTACCAACACTCTAAGCGCTAGAAAATAAAATGTGAACTAAAAAGCATTATTTCTGGAATAGCTTATTAACTTCTGAGAAATTAATACAATTCTGTCAAGGCTCCAGTTTATATACTTAACACCTCCTCATGCTAATTATCCCCGCTACTTCCGACTTACCGAAAATTACACAGGGCTATTCACTACCATATTGCACTATGAATAGAAAAATGTCAAATAAATATTAAACCTAAATACAGATTTTGGCATGTTTCCTCATAGTTAAAAACAGCATAGAGATCCTGGAGGATGAGCAGACCAAATTTCATTCCTGACTTACTTTGTAAATATTTAGATAAGACATAGGTTATTATATATGCTATATAATATATACAATAAATATATATGTATGGGTATATTTAAACCAGGAAACAAACAGAACTTTAAAAATTTTTTGTAACAAAGCACTTCAAATATGGTAGCCAACAGCACGAGTTATTAATAAAGAACAATTTCTTTTACATATATAATTATGAAGATTTTCAAACAAACTCAAAAATATTGTATTACAACAATCTTCCACATACCTATCACCGGTTGTCAAGATTTTGCCATTTATTTCAACTACCTTCTTTCAAAAGTCTCAGAAACTGTCTCACATCATCTAATACACTGCACATGCGTCTCTAAAGACATGGGTACTTTCTTACATAAACAGGGTCACTGTCACACCTAACAACTGCTTGACATAATCTTATACTCAATCTTAGTGAAACTTCTCCAACTGCCACAAAAATATCTTTTTGAAAATTTGTTTGGATTAGGACATACTTTATAAAATATTTCATGGAAACAAGTATAAAGAATTCTATAATGGATATCTCTTACTTAGCTTAATAACTTTTTATATTATTGCTCAATCTGCTTCAATTTCTTTTTAACCTTAAGAAATAAAACATTACAAATACACTATCCAGAGGTAACAATGATCAGGAATTTGGAGCTATTATTACCATGCATATTTTACACCTTTATGTTGTAAGTTTTTAGACCTTAATGCTCTTGTAACATAGTATTCTACTACAACTACCTCACATCTCTCAGTTTTTGAGACTGCTAATACATGCAACATTCATTAATTGCAATACCACAGTATGAATAGATCAGCTATTACAGTTCATGGGCATTCAACTGTGAGCCAGGAATCTACTTTTTCTATATAGATCTTCCCCTTGTTCTAAACCCTTGTCCCAGTCTCCCCAATTGTGTAATGCTATGTCATATATCAAAGTTCCACATATACGAGGGTCTGATTATGAAGCCTCTATTCTATAATTATGGCCTATTTGTCTATTCTCATACCAATAATAAACTGTTTAATACAGCATTATTTATAACATTTAACCTACTCTTACATATGCCTAACATTTCCCACCATAAATAATTTTAAAAGCCCATCACAGTTTTGAATAAAGTGGAGGGACAGACCTGCCTTCCCAGATATTAAAATGATTATTAAAGCCCCATGTACCTACCAATCATTCAGACCTAGTCACCATACAGCCACAGGCAATCTTGTCCCAACTACCAGTTTGCATTCTACAACTTATTATTTTGAGGTAAGTACCAGATTTTTTTTTAATTAATAAACTTTACTTTTAAGAGCAATGTTGGGTTCATAGCAAAACTGAGCAGCAAAGTACTGAGCTTCCATAAATGCCTTGCCCCCACAGGTACAACTTCCTCTACTGTTAACATCCCCCACCAGAGCAGTACATTTATCACAATCTCTGAACTTACAATGGCACATCCTTACCAGCTGAGGTCCACAGTTTACATTAGGATACTGTATGATGAAATGTAGCCACCACTCTATCATACAGAAAAGTTTCACTGCCCTAAAAATCCTCTCTATATTGCTTAGTCATTTCTCCTATCCACCTAACCTGTGACAATCACTTAACTTTTTTTTTCTTTAACTGTCTCCATAGTTTTGCCTTTTGCAGAAACTCATGCACGTTGTCATTTCAGGTTGGCTTCTTCCACTTGCTAATAAACATTCAATTCCTCTATGAATTTTCATAACTTGAGTGCTCATTTCCTTTTCACACTGAATAATATTGCACTGTATCACAGTGTATCGGCTCATCTACTGAAGGACACCTTGGTGGCTTTCACGTTTGGGCAATTATGAATAAAGTTGCTATAGACATCTTTATGCAGGTTTTGCATGGACATACATTTTCAATTCATTCAGGTAAATACCAAGGAGCAAAACAGCTGAACCACATGCTAAGAGTATGTTTAGTTTTGTAAGAAACTGCCAAACTGCCTTCCAAAGTGGCTGCATTCCCATGAGCAATGAATGAAAAGTTTCTGTGGCTCCACCTCAGTAGCTTTGGGTGTTGTCCATGTTTTATATTTGAGCCATTTTAATAGGTGTGCAGTAATCGCTCATTGTTGCAACCATAGACTTCTGCAACCATAATCACGATCAATTTTGGAACATTTTAATCACCCTATGAAGAAATCCAGTACTCTTTATCACTTCACCAACCCTCTAACTCTGCAGTTCTAGGCAACCACTAATCCACTTTCTATCCCTCAGTTCAGTTCAGTCGCTCAGTCATGTCCGACTCTGCAACTCCAAGGACTACAGCACACCAGGCTTCCCTATCTATCACCAACTCCCGGAGCTTGCTCAAACTCATGTCCATTGAGTCAGTGATGCCATCCAACCATCTCATCCTCTGTTTTCCCCTTCTCCTCCCGCCTTCAATCATGCCCAGCATCAGGGTCTTTTCGAATGAGTCAGTTCTTTGTATCAGGTGGCCAAAGTATTGGAGTTTTAGCTTCAGTCCTTCCAATGAATGTTCAGGACTCTTTCCTTTAGGATGGACTGGTTGGATCTCTTTGCAGTCCAAGGAACTCTCAAGAGTCTTGTCCAACACCACAGTTCAAAAGCATCAATTCTTCGGCACTAGTTTTCTTTATAGTCCACCTCTCACAACCATACATGACTACTGGGAAAAACCATAGCTTTCACTAGACGGACCTTTCCTGGCAAAGTAATGTCTGCTTTTTAATATGCTATCTAGGTTGTTCATAGCTTTTCTTTTAAGGAGCAAGCATCTTTCAATTTCATCGCTGCAGTCACCATGTGATTTTGGAGCCCAGGAAAATAAAGTTTGTCACTGTTTCCATTGTTTTCCCACCTATTTGCCATGAAGTGATGGGACCAAATGCCATGATCTTCGTTTTTTGAATGCTGAGTTTTAAGCCAGCTTTTTCACTCTCCTCTTTCACTTTCATCAAGAGGCTCTTTAGTTCCTCTTTACTTTCTTTCTATCCCCATGTATCACCTATTCTGAACATTTCATATAAATGGAACCACACATACTTGTGACTACCTTCTGTCACTTAGCATAATTCTTTTAAAGTTCATCTGTGTTGTAATACAAGTACTTCATTTTTTTTTTATGGAGGAAAACAAAAGCCATTTGTTAATTCACATATTAGTTGGTGGATATTTGGGTTGTTTCTCACTTTTTGACTACTATGAATAATGCTGCTACGGAAAATCACATAGAGGTTTATGTATGGACACATCTTGTCTAAACCTAGGAGTGGAATTGTTGGGTCAAATGGTAACTCTTATGTTAAACCATTTGAGAAACTGAAAGGCTATTTTACAGTCACTAGGCCATTTAACATTCCTGTGGCTAAGATGGTAAAGAAATCACCTGCAATGCAGGAGACCTGGGTTCGACCCCTGGGTTGGGAAAATCCCCTGGAGAAGGAAATAGCAACCCACTCCAGCATTCTTGCCTGGGAAATCCCATGGACAGAGGGGCCTAGCAGGCTATATTGTCCATGGGATCACAAAAGAATTGGACATGACTTAGTGACTAAACAACAACAAAGATAACCATCTACAAGGTTTTTGTGATGCTCTTTATCAGGTGGAAATTTCCTTCTACTACTAGTCTGGAGTTTTTATCATAAAAGGGTGTTGAACTATGTCAAATGCTTTAGAGAAGATCATATTTTATTTTTTATCCTATTAATGTGGTACATTACATTAACTGATTCTCAGGTGCTGAACCAACTTTATATTGTTAGGATAAATCCTGTTTAGTCATGCACAGAATTTTTTTAAATTTACTTATTTTTTAATGGAAGGATAATTGCTTTACAGAATTTTTATGTTTTCTGTCAAATCTCAACATGAATCAGCCATAAGTATACATATAACCCCTCCCTCTTGAACCTCCCTTCCATCTCCTGCCCCATCCCACCCCTCTAGGTTTATATAGAGCCTCTGTTTTGAATTTCCTGAGACATATAGCAAATTCCCGTTGGCTATCTGTTTTACATATGGTAAGTTTCCATGTTACTCTCTCCATACATCTCACTCTCTCCTCCCCTCTCCCAATGTCTGCTACTTGAAAGGAAAGCTATGACAAACATAGAGAAGTCTGTTCTTTATGTCTGTTTCTCCATTGATGCCCTGTGTAATTCTTTTTATGTGCTGCTGAATGTGGCTTGTTAGTATTTTGCTGAGGATTTATGCAGCTATATTGGGATACTAGTCTGTAATTTCTTGGTTTTGCTTTCTGCTTGTGATGTCCATATTGTTTTGATATGAGGATAATACTATTCACCTTGCTTATAGTTTCCTTTGTTGTGCAAAAGCTTTTAATTTTAATTAGGTCCCATTTGTTTATTCGTGTTTTTATTTCCAATATTCTGGGAGGTGGGTCATGGAGTATCCCGCTTTGGGTTATGGCAGAGAGTGTTTTGCCTATGTTATCCTCTAGGAGTTTTATAGTTTCTGGTCTTATGCTTAGATCTTTGATCCATTTTGAGTTTATCTTTGTGTATGGTGTTAGAAAGTGATCTAGTTTCATTCTTTTACAAGTGGCTGTCCAGTTTTCCCAGCACCACTTGTTAAAGAGGTTGTCTTTTCTCCATTGTATATTCTTGCCTCCTTTGTCAAAGATAAGGTGTCCATAGATGCGTGGATTTATCTCTGGGCTTTCTATTCTGTTCCACTGATCTATGTTTCTGTCTTTGTGCCAGTACCATACTGTCTTAATGACTGTGGATTTGTAGTATAGCCTAAAGTCCGGGAGGTTGATTCCGCCCGTTCCATTCTTCTTTCTCAAGATTGCTTTAATACTAGCCTCTTAAAATGAGTATGTAAGTGTTTCTGTCTACAATGCATACTCAGTTGCTTCAGTTGTGTCCGACTCTGTGACCACATAAAACTGTAGTCCGCCAGGCTCTTCTGTCCACGGGATTCTGCAGCAAGAATGCTGGAGCGGGTTGCCATTTCCTTCTCCAGGGGATCTTCTAGGGATCAAACCCATATGTCTCATGTCTCCTGCATTGGCAGACAAGTTCTTTACCTCTAGTGCCACCTGGGAAGCCCCTCTTCTAATACAATATCACTTCATGGCAAATAGATGGGGAAACTATGAACAGACTTTATTTTTGGGGGGCTCCAAACTCACTGCAGATGGTGGCTGCAAACCTAAACAGCATATTAAAAAGCAGAAACGTTACTTTGCTGACAAAGGTTTGTGTAGTCAAAGCTATGGTTTTTCCAGTAGTCGTGTATGGATGTGAGAGTTGGACTATAAAGAAAGTTGAATGCCAAATAATTGATGCTTTTAAATTACGGTGTTGGGGAGAACTCTTGAGAGTCCGTTGGACTGCAAGGAGTCAATCTTAAAGGAAATCAACCCTGAATATTCATTGGAAGGACTGAAGCTGAAGCTCCAATACTTTGGCCACCTGATGCGAAGAACTGACTCATTGGAAAAGCCCCTGATGCAGGGAAAGACTGAAGGCAGGAGAAGGGGATGGCAGAGGATGAGATGGTTGGATGGCATCACTGACTTGAGGGACTTAAGTTGGAGAAAGCTCCGGGAGTTGGTGATAGACAGGGAAGCCTGGTGTGCTGCAGTCCGTGGGGTCACAAAGAGTCGGACACGACTGAGTGACTGAACTAACTGAACATATATATACATATTTAGGCTGCACCCGGTCTTAGCTGCAGCAAGCAGGATCTTTTGGTTGTGGCATGCAGGATCTAGTTCTCTCATCTGGATCAAGCCCAGGTCCCCTGAACTGGAAGCAATGGATCAGGAGGGCAAGTTCCCTTTCTGTCTACTTTTAGGAGAGTTAGAGAAGAATTAGTGTTAATTCTTTGAACATATGGTAAACTTCACTACTTAAGTCATCTGAGCCGTGGCTTTTCTCTTCATTTTGGCGGGGCGGGGGGCAGTTTTTTAATTACAAATTCAACCTCTTTATTTGCTATGTGTCCGATTTAGATTTTCCACTTCTTCAGTCAGTTCTGGTATTTGTATCTTTCTAGGAATTTGCCCGCTTCCTCATTCATAGTATTCCCTTATACTTTTTTTAATTTCTGTAAGGTCACTAGTAATGGACCTTACCAGTAATGGTATTCATTTAAACTGGTCAACCTAGCTAAAGATTTATCAACTTGTTGGTCTTTCCAAAGAAAGCAGTTAACAGTTTCACCGATTTTCCATTCTGTATTTCACTGATTTTTACTCTAATCCTTATTAATTCCTTCTTTCTACTTGCTTTAGGCTTCATTAACATTTCTTCCAGTGTTATAAAGTGAAAGAGTAGATTACTGATTTGAAATATTGAATCTTTAACACAGGCCTTTATAGTTACATATGTCTAAGGACTGACACAGCTGCATTTCATAAGGATTGGCATGGCATGTCTACAATTCCATTTATCTAGAAGTATTTTCTAATTTTCTTCATGATTTCTTCTTTCACCTATTGATAACGTGGGAGTATATCACCAAATTTCCACATATTTGTGAGTTTCCCAAATTTCATTCCATTGTGATCAGAGAGCAAACACTGTATTATCACTCCTTTTATACTTAGTCCTCTATTTCCTTGTTGATCTCATTATTCTACTCATTAATGAAAGTGGAGTACTAAAAAAATATAATCTTACTCTAAAACTGTATTTTTCTCCTTTCATTTCTGTCAGCTTGTTTCCTGTATTGTGGGTTTCTGTAGTTAGATGTGTATATAACTATTTTGTCTTCCTGATGGATTGGCCCTTATATGTGGAATCTAAAATATGAAACAAATGAACTTATTTACACAGCAGACTCAGACATAGAAAACAACTGGATAGTTACTAAAGGGGACAGGTGGTGGGGAAGGGATAAATTATGAGTTTTGGATTAGCAGATACAAACCACTATACATAAAATGGGTCCTACTATATAACACTGGGAACTATATTCAGTATCCTGTAATAAACCATAATGGAAAAGATCACGGAAAAGAATATACATGTATAACTGAACCACTTTGCTGTATACCAAAAACACAACACTGTAAATCAACTATTCTTGAGTTAACTTTTTTTAATTTTTAAAAATACAGTGCTACTATGAACACTCTTATCTTTTCAAAGTATATCCAAAACATGTGCTTTTGATTTTATTGAGCTTAACTTCACTTTCCATTTCTATTATTTTATTTCTTCTATTTTCTTTGAGTTCTCTTTTTCTAGCTTTTGAAGTTGAATATTTAGATCACTTAGTTTCACTTTCTCACATCTTCACACCTTTCAGTAAACTAATTTTAATAAATATTTTCAAAGTTACAAGCTTACTTGCAAAGTACTATTTTAGTTGCATCCCACAAGCATCTTCATTGTATTCTAAGTAGTTTACAGTCTTCATTACAATTTCCTCTTTAACTCATGAACAATAGGAATCCATTTATAGTTTCCAAGCTTTTTTTTTAAATTTACATTGTTTAAAATCTTTCTAACTGCATTAGTTAAGAAAACATGGTAAGTAGCTTGACATTTAAAATATGTAAAGTATTCCTTTGAGATATACATAATATTTTAAGTGCTCCTTATGAGCCACCCTTATGGCAGAAAGCAAAGAACTAAAGAGCCTCTTGATGAAAGTGAAAGAGGAGAGTGAAAAAGTTGGCTTAAAACTCAACATTCAGAAAACTAAGATCCTGACATCTGGTCCCATCACTGCATGGCAAATAGATGTGGAAACAGTGGCTGACTTTATTTTGGGGGGCTCCAAAATCACTGCAGATGGTGACTGCAGCCATGAAATTAAAAGATGCTTACTCCTTGGAAGGAAAGCTATGACCAACCTAAACACCATATTGAAAAGCAGAGACATTACTTTGCCAACAAAGGTCTATCTAGTCAAGGCTATGGTTTTTCCAGGGGTCATGTATGGATGTGAGAGTTGGCCTATAATGAGAGCTGAGTGCCAAAGAACTGATGCTTTTGAACTGTGGCATTGGGGAAGATTCTTAAGAGCCCCTTGGACTGCAAGGAGACCCAACCAGTCCATCCTAAAGGAAATGAGTCCTGAATATTCATTGGAAGGACTGATGCTGAAGCTGAAACTCCAATACTTTGGCCACCTGACGCAAAGAACTGACTCATTGGAAAAGACCCTGATGCTGGGAAAGACTGAAGTGGGGAGAAGAAGGGGACAACAGAGGATGAGATGGTTGCATGGCATCACCGACTCAATGGACATAGTTTGAGTAAATTCCAGGAACTGGTTATGATGAACAGGGAGGCCTGGCGTGCTGCAGTCCATGGAGTCGCAGAGTCAGACACAACTGAGCAACTGAAATGATGTATATAAAAGAGTGTATTTTTTGGTTTCCTGGATACATCATTGCTAGCTTTTTAAAATTTCATTGCTCAAAATTGTTATATCTTTAAAGTATACATTTACTATTATTTATCCTACTTGGTACTCCATACTTATGTTGAAGACACACTTCTGTTTTCTTAATGCTTGAAAAATTCCAGTCATTATCTCCTCAAATATTCTTTACTATTCCCTCCATTCTCTTCTGGAATTCTTTTTACTTATCTTCCTAAACCAAGCTTTTAACTATTGCTCTGGTTAATTGGCATCAGAGCTTTATATAAGTAATGACCATGTAGAAAATCATTTTGAACACCACTAGAAAACTTCACTGTCTTCTGGTGATTAACATGAGCTCTATTTCTACTGTTCTCCTTCAAATTGAGAACTCTATGGCCTTTTGTTTGATTCCTTGTGTAACAGGCTCTTACTCATTGCTCAAAACTGAGGATTTCCAAAACACAAACACTGTTGCAGTGCCAAGCTTTGTACTGAAACTGGTTAAAGGAGAAACCTAAATCAAAAACTGTTCTTTGAAAGTTAAATCCATTTTTCAATCTCAGCAGAAAAGTAACAGAATTTTAAGTATTTATAACATTCCCAGTTGATATCAGCTGGAAAAAGAATGGGTAACAGGCAGTAACAGGCAGTCAGGGAAGCCAAGAAGTAATACCCCCTTTTAGTACTTCTCATTACTATTTGCACTTCTATTTCAGCCACTCTCCAAATAAATGAAAGCACAGCTATTACAACACCAAAGCAAAAGCTATTCTAATTGGGAAAAATACCAATATTTGGACTTCTGGGGTTATTGTGACCTGATCTGCTGAAAGATAAAACACACAAAGACTACTGAACACAACAAAACTATAACTTATATTATACTGTTACCCCCGGTGAAAATCATAGACTAGATTTATACTCCATGCAACAAGATGAGCTGCTGCTTTAGAGGACATCTTTGAATTTGCTCAGGCAAACAGCCAAGCCATCCATAAACTAAATCAACCTTTACCTTTTACACATTGTGCAATTTCTTTAGAAATGACACTGAAAACTCTCAAAAAGGATCACAATATTCCTTTTGAAATTTATAAAAAAGTTAACTCACCTATTCTCTATGGCCAGTTTAAGTTCACTGAGAACTTCAGATAGTAAAGATACAAAAGTACACATACAGATTATTTACTGGGTCTAGATGTATTCAAAGCAATTTCAACACACCAGGTATGTTTTTGAACAGACCCACATTCAAAGCTGCTTAGACATAAAACTGCAATTGATAATGTATTTCAGAAATGAGTTTCTTAGTCATTTTCATTTCTTCAGAATTTTATAGAAAAGACAATTTTATAATTTCAGAAAAGATAAGGAAAGTATACTTTCTTGAAGATAAAAACCGTATCTCATTCACCCCAACCTCCACAGTGTCTTGCAGACTACTACCATGCCTAGACAGGAACACCAGCTTTCCCATCTCCTTGTCAGCCTATGAAGGAAAAAAATTCACAGACAACAGCCAGCCCCCCTACAACCCATGAGAAAACCATCCAATCCCACACTGCAGTGAGTAAACCTTTCCAAGGCAAGGGCTGAATTCTGTGAGCCCTAGCAACCTTTCATCCTATAAAACAGTGACTTTCAAACTGTTTTTACCATGATTCATAGCAAAAAATATGTTTTATCACACAACTCTATACATACATGTGTATATGTAACTGAAACAGAAAATTTTGTTCAATTATACTTACTTAACCTTACCAGGTAAATAATGTGCTCTGTTGTTTTCCACTGTATTTCTTTTCAAAAAACTGCTGGTCACAACCCATTCAATTCTGCTATCCATCAAACAGCTACAACCTAATCTGAATACCACCACTCCAGGAGGGTGGTTTTCAAAGTGAGTTACATGTACCTGAGCGGGTAAGCAAAGATCTTCCAAGGGATTCAGAGCCACGTGGTGTTTTAAACAAATCAAATTCTAGATCCTCAACTTCCATAAAAATCTTTCCTAAAACAGAGAGGTGTTTATGTGTAGATTCTCCTTGCACCTCTCTTTTCTTAATACCCTTCTCCCTACATAACAAATGAAAGGCTTTCACCTATCCTGAGTTTTACTATGGTTCACTGCCTTATTGGTAAAAACTCCACTGTGATATCAAACCAGAGGAATAATTTAAAAATATCAATGTCAGTAACAAAGTGAATAACTAGTAACTGGGTAACAAATCTTCTGACAGGTCACACGGATGGTGCTAGTGGTAAAGAACCCACTTGCCAATGCAGGAGACATAAGAGACATGGATTCAGTCCTTGGAATGGGAAGATACTCTGGAGGAGGGCATGGCAACCCACTCCAATATTAATGCCTGGAGAATCCCATGGACAGAGGAGCCTGGCAGGCTATAGTCCATGGGGTCACAAAGAGTCAGACATGATTGAAGCAACTTAGCATGCATGCATGAATGGACTGCAAAGTCTATTTCAACAAAACTGAAAGAAGACCTATTCGAGTTGTCAGTCTATAAAATAAAATTGAAGTGAGAGCACTGTGTGATTGAACACATAATTCAGAAAGAGTTAAGACAATAAAATAACAATCACTATTTAAAAAAAGAAAAACTTCTATTTCCATCTACTTATTTATGAGATCAGGGGCTTAACTTACATCTATTTTTGTTTTAAGGCCATGCTACTCAGCTTGCGAGATCTCAGTTCCCTGTCCAGGAATTGCACACAGGCCACAGCAGTTAAAGCCCAGAATCCTAACCACTAAGCCACCAAGGAATTCCCAACTTATATCTAGTAAAAAAAAAAAAAGAGAGAGAGAGAGAGAGAAAAAAAGAAAAAAACTGAAACATATCTTTTTCTAGACATTAATAATATTCACTAGAGGTTAATAACTTAATTGGGCAGGAGAACCAATATATCTCTTAAGACCTGAATTTCCAGTCATTTTTACACCTTATCATACTATTTTTTTAAGTGTATACAATACTTATGGTGTAATCACTTGTATACTTTAAATTACTGCAATAATGCAATACAAAAGAAATTTATATGCATATTTTTACTGCAGAGCAGCTAGACCAATTTTTCTAATGGCTTTCAAGCACAAAATATTACTGTAGGCTAGTGGTTCTCAAAGTGTCGCCCCTGAACCAACATCAGCATTACCTTGTTAACTTTCTAGAAATCCAAAGTCTAGGATCCCACAGATCTAGTGAATCAGAAATTCTAGGGGTGGGGCCGGGCAATCTTCCTTTTAATAAACCCTAGAGGTAAAATTCTGATGCACACTCAAATTTGTGTTCTAAAAAAATCACTTTATAGAATAAAATTCTGAGGAAGATATTAAAACTAACACAAGGAGGGGGGAAATGTAAAATTCCTGCTGAAGAATTTTATTCACTTTTTTTCTTCAATGGATCGGTTATGGATATTATCATAAATCACTATGATTGACTATATTGGATATGTCTAAAGCAACAACTTTTTATTTAAATTGTCAGCATTAACAATACAATAGAATTGACATACTTCAAATCTTTTTAAATTTAAAATTAAAAATTTTTAAGGAATGAGGGTTGTATGTAAACATTTTACAGAGTAGATAAACTTAAATGTTGAAGGATCACCAGTCTAGAGTAATGGTGCTCAAACTGCAACCCTTGGACTGGCAGTAACGCAATCACCTACAAGCTTATTAGAAACACAAATTCTCAGGCTCCAGCCCAAACATACTATGTTCCAACAAGTTTTCCGGATAATTTTTATCCACTTTAGAGTCTGAAAGCTGCTGGTCTATACTAGAGCATCTACTCCCAAAATTTGATGTGCATCTGAATTACCTGGAGAGCTCCTTAAAACATTAATTGCTATAGACTCTAATTCCAGAATGTCAGATTCAGTGAGCCTGCGGTAGCTTCCAAAATTTTTCATTTCTAACAAGTTCCCCAGGAGATTATTAATGCGATGCTGCTATTTCACAATCACATTCTGAGAATCACTCACTGGTCTAGAGGGCTCTAGAAACCTTATCTATACTTTCCTATGTCAATATCCAAAATGTAAACCCTTCCCGTCATCCTTCAGAGTAGGGTTCCCTCACGATATGCTCTCATACATTTGCCTTATACACTTTTTTCATTTGCCTTATACACTTTGCTTTTGGGGGGACTCAGCAGAGTCTGGCAGGGACATGGAATCAAAGCCATTGCAAGGTGTCATCTCCTAGAGAGTTGTGGGTCAGGAAGATCCCCTAGAGAAGGGAGAAGCTACCTACTCCAGTATTTTTGGGCTTCTCTGGTGGCTCAGATGGTAAGGAATCCGCCTGCAATGCAGGAGACCTGGGTTCAGTCCCTGGGTCAGGAAGATCCACTGGAAGAGGGCATGGCAACCCATTCCAGTATTCTTGCCTGGAGAATCCCACGAACAGAGGAGCCTGGAAGGCTACAGTCCATGGGGTTGCAAAGAGTCAGACACAACTGAGCGACTAAGTGCACTATTAATCTTTTTTCATCGGTAGAATTAAACTTCTATGAGTAAAAGAGCCACATGAATCTTGACCCTTCTGTGTACCCAGCACCAAGGCACAATGCCTACCTGATAGTAGGTATTAAACATATTAATGGATAATTAACATTTGTTGGATAAATTACATGCAATGTCAGTTTTAACATAACACAGCTAAGGCTATTATTAGAATGCCAACAGTCCTGATTTACCTGGGGCTATCTCCCAAGTGCTAAGAGGACTGAAAGTCCTGTGTCCCAGAACTATCTAGCCTACCATATTAAATATCATTAAGGTCAAAAGACAAAGAAATATCTAAATAATGCATTATTCAACTTGTTTTACAATTTCATTTTAACCCTAAGCTCTAAATAGGCTTCGATTATACAATATAACTAGAAATAAAATCAAGATTTATTTAGTGATTAAAATTAACATTGTATATACTACCAAGAAACTTGGCATTTTAAGACAGTTTTAGTACAGGGGTTGGGGGAGACTTATAAACTTACCCTCTTTAGCCAAATATAACTCTTTAAATTTTGCTCTCTTTTGATTAAATTCTTGCTCAAGCTGTTGCTTTGCACGTAAAAATTCTGCATTAATTTTTTCCAATTCTGCCACCCGCTGCTGAAGAGAAACTGAAAAGAAAAATACTAGTTAACAAGTAATAATTTTTATTTACAAATTAAGTTACAAGAATAGATTAGTACTGCAGCTGCATATTTCTATAAAGAAACAAGTGGTCAAGCTTCTCCCAAAGATCCAATATATTCCTGGAAATTCTAATTTTTCAAAAAAGATGCTTCTACTCAATACACACTTTATGAATGAATCTTGTAAGCTGAAACAGTACACATATGGAGAATCACATAAGGCAAATTTCCCAAAAGAAAGCTTCAAAGCTCCTTTGTATAACTGAGTATGTCCATCCACATATGGATTTGTTAAACACTGGATTATTTGGGCTGTTTATCCCACAAATGAATCCACTGACAATCTTGCTAGTTCCTGTCTCTCTCATGTGTTATGAGCAAAATCTAAAGGGCACTCTGATTAGGACAGCTATTCAAGACTGAACCACTCTTCCACTTTCAAGATGGCTCATTATACTGAAATCATAATGAAAAAACCTTTCATATAGAAAGGATACAGAACTGTACATTCTGTATGAACTCTCCATAACTGGGAGATTATCTGGTTTTTAGATTAATTTGATTATGGTATGGCAAGGACTGAGAACCATTTTTACTTGAGGAGCTCTATAATTTGGCCATAGCTGATTATATAAACACCTATCCTGACCAAACCCTGAGAGGGAAATCCAGGGAAATCCAAACTCTTGGCGGCATCCTTTACCCCAACAGCAACCTAGCCACAAAGCTATGACCCTAACTGTCCAGGGGATGCTTATAGGTAGTAATTGCTGCTACTACTGCTAAGTCACTTCAGTCGTGTCCAACTCTGTGCGACCCGATAGATGGCAGCCCACCAGGCTCCTCTGTCCCTGGGATTCTCCAGGCAAGAATACTGGAGTGGGTTGCCACTTCCTTCTCCAATGCATGCATGCAGGCTAAGTCGCTTCAGTCGTGTCCAACTCTGTGCAACCCCATGGACAGCAGCCCACCAGGTTCCTCTATCCATGGGATTCTCCAAGCAAGAATATTGGAGTGGGTTGCCATTTCCTATATACAATGTTAATTTTAATCACTAAATAAATCTTGATTTTATTACTATATGTTATCGATAGTAACACGTCTGCCTAATTACCTAGGTCAGCAGAGGTCTCGGATCCCTACAACCAGATAACAATTCACTAAAATTTTAACCATGATCTGAGATTATCTCTGAAGGCCCTAATACTCCTCTAAACCTATTACTCAATTAAATTGAGCTTATAATTTTATAGCACACAGAAAAAAAAGACTGGAAAAAATGCAATGATCTGTCTACAAAATATAGAATTATGGCTCATTAACTTCTTCCATGTGCTAATCAAAGTTCTCTACAACTCCCTCAATAGTAAATAATTATTTATTTCCTCCCACGACATCGTCAGTCAAGCCTCACTACAGGTCTAACAGTATCAAAGCAATCCATAGCAAAAAGAGAAAATGATAGCTGCTTTGAGTTTCCTGTCATTAAAGGTAAGGAGCTATTTTGAGGAGTAAACATCTAGGATCTTTAGGTCAAAGCAAAGAATGACATCTGATCATCTGAACACGTGTTAACCCTCAGAGAAAAAGAGGAATGGAGAATCCACTGGAAGGGGGAAATGTGTAGTTATTTCATATTTACTTTTGAAACCATGAAGGAAATAAGCTCTCTGTGCTATTTACTTGTCTTGGTATTTTTAATTGTCCAGATTCCAATTGTTAAATAAATTAAGCTAATTTTCCACTTCACGTTTTAGTTACAGGTAGCTACTTATTAAAACATGAGTTAGGGAAAAGCAATGGGAAATAAAGAAAGATGATCCTTCTGTTCTTACTTGTCACTAAAAACTACACTCCCACCCACTACTACCTTCCACTAAAGCACACGCACACACAACAAAATGTCCATACCTTTCAACATTATATTTAGGAACTGAAGCTAATAAATCAATAAAATCTAAAATATAGCCTTTAAAATTACAGCCAAGAAAGATTAAGCGTGTTTCCAATACTCCCCACCCTGTTTTGGCTCTGACTCACAGTTGAGGCGCAGTCCACACCCACAGATCTGGCTGCCTCTCTCCACCACTGAGGACAAATTTCAATTCCAGCAGTCATGATCCCCTTGAGGATATACCAAGTAACTAACTCCCTTATTCTTTTTTTTTTTTAATAAAAATTTTAATGCTCCAAAAAATTTTTTTAAATCCACCTCAACTATTTCCAACATACTGCAGTTCTACAACTCATAAAAAGGCCTGAACAACTGCTTTTTATAAGAATGCCTCTACAGCTTTATCTGGAAAAATCAATTCACCTTGCATAAAACAGCAACAAAGTTTAAAAACAGGCATCTCTTAAATCATAATGCTCGAGTACCAACCACAAATCAAACTGAAAATAGATCTCATCACACAAAATATTTTTTTTAACATGGCGACTAGCAGTTCACAATAACTAGTTAATAGTTCATGTAAAAACCACTTAGCCTGGCATATAAGAAAAAATGGGTAAATGTTAGCTATAAACTAGTAAGATTTACTGATATTAAATAAGGGAAAACAGCAGAGTGATCAACTGGCTTTGACAAAAGACCAGAAGTCACTTCCAGCCTCATGATTCTGACTCAGTTCCATGCTTAGACTTCCAGCTCATACCATTCCCCACTACCATGTATCATCCTAGCAACATGACACCATCAGTGCCAACTTCAACAACACTAAGCCTGCTGTAACTCACACCTGAAAGCTATTAGCATATCAGACTCTGCTAAACATTCCACATATTCTGTATACTGCTACCTTTCTTTGAGTAATAAAATAAAGGGGGGGGCACTATGTTATGCAATGACTTCTTTTAATGCTTGACATGCAAAGAGAAAAATTATTACATCATTTATTCAAAATGTCTGCATTGGTGGTATAGTGATGAGCATCGCTGCCTTCCAAGAGTGTCTGAATTAAGCAACAATACAGAAAGAAAAGAATAATATGGCAAATAAATGGAGGAAAGGTGCAATAATTGTTAGATATATCTCCTTCCCTAATTTTGACATGAATGTGAGAATATGTAATAATTTAGAAATATTTTAAAGCCTCAAGCTGGGTCCTACTATTACGCTCTAACAGTATACTAAACTTGATAAGACAGTATCAATGGGGGAAAAATCACAATCTAGGTTAAATGTTACTACAATCAGAATTTATGTTTGTTTAAAAACATTTAAGATCCAGGAAAACATCTATTTTAAGAAAACAAACAAACAATGCATAACTCCAGTGGAACAAAACAATCTGAACAGTTCCTGAAACTCAGAAGTCTTAACTTGTGCATCACTGACTTTAAAGTGAAACTATTAAGTATTGTAGGTATGTACATCCATCCAATGGAATACTAAGTCAGAAAAATTATATTAAAGATTAAGACACAAAATTATATTGATATAGAACATAATATGATCTATGGAAATATATATATATATATATATAAAAGACTGGCAAGAATAGGCCAAATTATATTTAGAGTTGTCTCTCTAAACCAAAGCTAATCAAAAGGGGATAAATTACACTTGATTGGATTTAAATTAAAAGTAAGGTGCTTCATCTTTTTTTTTTTTTAGTTTCAGTGATTATAATTTTGTCCTATTGCTCCATCTCAATTTCTCTGCTCATAAAAAGTACACATCACTTATTTCAACGGTCATAAAATACTTTAACACACTAAAGAGTCATTTTTTAAAACTACACGTATATTTTCCCAGGACAAATAATTAGCTAAAATAAAGAAAATTTATTAAAAACAAAAATCTTTTGTTTCAGAAGTGGCCTTTCAGCTGGCGAATGACCTGTACTCTAAAAACTCTTCCTTGTACTCTGAAAACTCTGTCCAGCCTTTTGAGGGATTACTAAAAATTATTATTATTTGCAGTAAATACACCCACTGAATGATGCTTTGTTTAGGAAATATTCAGTAAATCCACAGTTACTTGCCTCAGGAAGGAAGGGGAAGGAGAAGGTAAAGCAAAGCAGTCTACAGTAACATCACCAGTCACCTGGCAGTATTAAGAGCAAACAGATATAGCACTTGAGAATGATTTTTTCCATAATACTAAAGATAAACACAAATTCTTTGGTATAATATAAAGTCTGTCATCTCATTTTATATAATCCTCAAAAATCTGACTCTAACAACTTTAAGCTACTGCAGCTTTTCACCCTGTCCATTTAATCAGATGAACCACTTCTAAAACAAAAGAACATTCGGTGATGAAGTTTACACCGAACATCTCCTTAGCCTTCCTTATGTGAATGAAGCAAAATGAAAACCCTTATTTTCTTTTACTCTTTTATTCTTTTTTTAAAACTCTCTTAAATAATTAGGTGCTATAGTATTTCAGATAAAAGATAACATTTTTTAAATGATGGGTTTCAAATAAGAAAGCCAATTATTTCTCACATAAAAATTAGGTGTTTATGTAAATGACTTGAAAATGTTGTCATAAATCTAGGAAAAATATTAAATGAAAAGAACTAGCACTAAATTTTAATTCAGGTAGATAATGAGATAATGAAAAATTAAGAAGAGAGTCTTCAAAAGGGCAAAAGTAGAATTAAGGATGGAAAAGACTGATGTGGGAAATGGGTGGCAGGGGTGACAAGAACAGCGGTGAGAAGAATCAAAAAACAGAACATTTTCTAATTTTCAACCTCCCTAGAGATGTTAATGATCAAAATTAATTAATTAACCTCTAGGCATTTGCAGTGTGGAATTTTATGGGTCCAATTTTTAGTTTATATTATTGAGTGGGAATAATAACTGGATAATAGTATTACAAGGATTTTATAGATTATTATAGTTCAATGTATTTCAAACTAAACGTCAATCCATTAGTAAGCTGTTACACCAATTTAGTGATTAGCAATCTGCCATTTAAAGTTAATAATAAAATATAATAAGAAATATCAGCAATACATTTAATATGGGTATGTTATTTCATGATTGGGTTGCACTGGAGAAAGTGCTTCTTACAGTGGAGAGAGGTCAAAATAGTTCAAAACATCAATTCCTAATCATGCAGGAATCCATTCCTATAACAGACATGTGATCACATGGCTTACACATAAACATAAAGCTAACAACTCAGTTCACTGCCTTATGGGGCAGCCAATTCCACCATTAAGAGATTTTAGATTATCCTCCCCGCTTTACTTGAACAACTGGTCATCTGTTAGAAATATCTATTTTTACTAAAAGAACCTTAAATCATCTTCCTTAGAAATCTTAGTTTTGCCCTATAGAATCAGTGAGGAAAATTTCTATTATCTGACATCTCACACTTGCCCTCTCCTTCCTTCTCCAGATGAAACATCTCTTAACCCTTTGATAATGTCTAAATTCTTCATGATCTCAGTTGCACACTATAGTCAGTCAAAATTCTACATAAAACAAGACACACTAATCCTAACACAATACCACCTTAGTAGAAACATTGTATCTGGGGGCTATACTCTTAATGCTGCTGCTGCTAAGTTACTTCAGTTGTGTCCAACTCTGTGCGACCCCATAAACAGAAGCCCACCAGGCTCTCCCATCCCTGGGAGTCTCCAGGCAAGAACACTGGAGTGGGTTGCCATTTCCTTCTCCAATGCATGAAAGTCAAAGTGAAGTCTCTCAGTCGTGTCCAACTCTTAGCAACCCCATGGACTGCAGCCTACCAGGCTCCTCCATCCATGGGATTTTCCAGGCAAGAGTACTGGAGTGGGTTGCCACTGCCTTCTCTGATACTCTTAATAACATACTATAAATTTACCCTAGCTTTTACTGGCCGTGATCTCACATTGTCATCACTGGCCCAATAAAGATAACTACAAAAATAAGCTGACTATACACAATACCTTATATAAAATGGATAACCAACAAAGACCTACTGTATAGCACAGGGAACTATACTTATTATTTTGTAATAACCTATAATGGAAAAGAACCTGAAAAAGAATACATACACACACAAGCATATATATACAACTAAATCACTGTGCTGTACACCTGAAACTAACACAACATTGTAAATCAACAATACTTCAATTTTTTTAAAAAGCTAACTATATGGTTGAAATAAACTATTGACATTTTGGAATACAGGTCAATATATACAATATAGTTCAACCACTATCACATGCATTTTACCAGATAATTTTTTAATCACTTTAATTTCTGATTACACCTAGCCCAATTACCATAACTGTCAGAAGCTCAGGTTTAAACTGATATAAATATGCATGGATAAAAATGGATAGCTATCTATTCAATCTGTACAAATTGATATTATTCTACTTCAAGTATTTCAAATACCAAATGCCAAGCCAGATGAAAAAGCATGACTCTCACTGGACTGAAAAGCAGATATAAATATTTTAGAGTCCCACTCACAAGACAAAGAAAGCAATTCAAAACTTACATATCTTAAGCTTAAAACTCAAAGAAGGCTTACTTAAGGCCAAAAGAATTCAGCTTTCTGCCTATAACTCTACTGGCATTCATAAGTAGAACTACCTCATGCCACTTTCGGACCTGGCTTGGAACTCTAGAGAATTCACTATCAGTGAAGTTGAATTTAATCCTTATTTTGTGCTTGAATTAACCATGTGTCAGTAAGGTTGCAGATGAGAATGCAAATTAGCACAACCACTTTGGAAAACAGTTCCTTACAAATGCACACCTACCATATGATAGAACAATCCTACAAATGAAAACATATTTCCACACAAAAATTGGCACACAAGTGCTCACCAAAACTTTGGTAATACTTACAAAACTACTTTGGCTTATGATAACCAAAAATTGGAAATAAACCGAAATACCCACTACAAATGGACAAATAATAGTGTATCCATACAATGAAATATTAGACAGCAACAAAAAGGAATGCATTACTAATTCACACAATCTGGATAAATCTCAAGGGCATTGTTTAAGTGAAAGAAATCAGACACAAAAAGTATGATCCCATTTATATAAAATTCTAGAAAAGGCAAAACTATGACGACAGAAAGTAGAGCAGCACTTGCCCAGAGGAGTTTAACCACGAAGTGTCATTGAACAACTTTTGGGGGTAAGACATTCTATAACACAATTATGGTGATGGTTACAAACTATGTATGTTTGAAAACTCATGAATCTATATACTTAAACCTAGTAAATTTTAGCATAAACTATTTTTTGGTCAGCTCTACTGTGGTATGAATTTAAAATTACAAGAATAAATTAGTGCTTGCTAGCATTCAGGCCAATCTTCATAGCACTTATCACTATCTGAAACTATTTCCCTAAATATCTGAATGTTTAAATATTGTTCCACACTAGAGAAGACCCTAAGTAAAACTGAGACTGTATGTATCCTGCTCATTGTTACATGTTACATTTTTAACACCTTGAACTATGGCTAACACATGGAAGGCATTCAATAAACATTTACTAAATAAATAAGTAAACAAAAAAGATAATCTAGAATAACTAAAACCCACTGATGAAGAGGGGTATAAGTCAGGGTTTTAAAAGACAGCAAAGATTTGAAGAACTGAATGAGAGAAGAGTCTTCAACTGCAATGGAAATGAGCCAGCATACAAACATCTCCGACGAAGGCAAAACTGCACTTTTCCCAACTTTGCATACAAGTCCCAGTGAGTTACTTCTTGGCTTTCCAATATGGTAGCCATGGGGCTTCCTTGGTAGCTCAGTTGTTAAGGAGTCTGCCTGCAACGCAGGAAACTCTGGTTCGATTCCTGGGTCAGAAGATCCTCTGCAGAAGGGATAGGTTACCCACTACAGTATTTGGGCTTCCTTTGTGGCTCAGCTGGTAAAGAATCTGCCCGCAATGTGTGAGACCTGCCTTCAATCCCTGGGTTGGGAAGATCCCCTGGAGAGGGAAAAACTACCCACTCCAGTATTCTGGTCTGGAATATAATAGTCCATGGGGTCACAAAGAGTCTTGACATGACTGAGCAACTTTCACTTTCCAGCCACCAAACACATGAAATGTGGCTATCTGAATTATGTGTTAAATATGAAACATATATAGAATTTTGAAGACTTTAGTACAAAAAAATTTTACTATCTCATTAATACTTTCTATCACACATAGAAATTATAACATCTGGAATATATTGGATAAATAGAGTATTAAAATTAATTCCACAGAAAGTTATACACACATGTTCAGAGAAGCATTATTCATAACAGCTAAAGAAAGAAAACTCAAATGTTCATCAACTGATGATTGGATAAACAAAATCTGGTATACTTGTACAACAGAATACTATATATCCAAAAAAGGAAAGAAGTACTAACAAATTACAAGATGGATGAGCCTTGAAAACATTAAGTAAAAAGAGCCAGACACCAAAGGCTATCTACTGTATGATTCCATTTATATATAATATCCAGAAAAGGAAAATTCATAGAGACTAAAATATAAGTGGTTGCCAGCAGTTAGGGAAGAAGGAACAGAATGGGGAATGACTGTTAATGGTCGGGGTGTTCTTTGGAGGATGAGAAACATATTTTGAAATTACTGGTGATGGATACACAGCTCTGCAGATATTCTAAAAACCACTGAATTGTATGTTTTAAAGGGGTGAAGTTGATGGTGTGTGAACTGAATCTCAATAAAGCTGTTAATAAAATTAATCTCAATAAAATTAATTTCACCTATTTAGAAGTGTTTGATTTTTTTTTATCTTTTAATGTGGCTGCCAGATGCAAATGAAGTGACCTAGCACAGCACAGCACAATGTGGCTACCAGAAAAAATGTACACTCTTCAGCTCACGTTGTATCTCTACTGGACAGCATTGTTCCAGAGAGCTTATGTGGAGAGGGGGACACCCTGGATATTCTGAGTTCTCATTTTTACCTCTATTTGTCTTACACACTCTATTTTTCCAAATTTGCCGGCCTGCTTCAAGTATCACCATACTTTACAGCCAACTAAGACACTAAAATCAGTCATCTTAAAACCCAAGATTCCCTTCGCCCCTGTGCTTTAACAGTAGTACAGTGTTACTCTACTACATTGTGCAGACTATTAGTGGTCTAATGAGATAAGGAGTTTGTACAAGAATGTAAAATCAATTAGGACACTGAGCACATTTCCAAGCTTCCTTGAGAAAAAATGACTGATTCCAGGTCTGGGGCAGAAGTAAAAATGATAAACCTGGAACACCATAGCACCTACTGCAGTTTTATCAAAGGATTTCCCTTTGTAACAAGAGTCAACTTAGAGGATTCAATGGCCAATGATGAGATAATCTGAACATCAGTGTGGTAGGCTGAACCAACCCTTCCACTTAAATACTAATTTCCTGATCACCAAACCAGTAAATATTACCTCATATAGTAAATGATATAATTAAGGATCTTGAGAAAAGTAGTTTATCCTGGACTACCCAGCTGAAAAATAATGTACCCAAAAAACCATTCCTCCACCATTCCAGATAAAGGGGCATTATACATACTCACACAGACAATTCACAGCAGATAACTACTAATAAAAATTTAATTACTTTTGGTTAATAATCCCTTTAATATAAAATGCAAATTTACTCAGAATAGTCTGAAGAATTTTTTATTCATTTTAATTGGAGGCTAATTACAATATTGTGGTGGGTTTTGCCTTACATTAACATGAATCAAGCACAGGTGTACTTATGTCTCCCAGCCTGAATCCCCTTCCCACCTCCCTCCCCACCCCATCCCTCTGGGTTGTACCTCAGCACTGGCTTTGAATGTGCTGCTTCATGCATCAAACTTGCACTGGTCATCTAATTAACATATGGTAATCTACATGTTTCAATGCTATTCTCTCAAATCATCCCACCCTTGCCTTCTCCCTCAGAGTCCAAAAGCCTGTTCTTTACATCTGTCTCTCTTTTGCTGTCTTGCATATGGGTCGTCATTACCGTCTTTCTAAATTCCATATATATGCGTTAATATACTGTATTGGTGTCTCTCTTTCTGACTTACTTCACTCTCTATTATAGGCTCCAGTTTCATCCACCTCACTAGAACTGGCTCAAATGAGTTCTTTTTTATAGCTGAGTAATATTCAATTGTGTATATGTACCACAACTTCTTTATCCATGTGTCTGCCAATGGACATCTAGGTTGCTTCTGGGTCCTAGCTATTGTAAACGGTGCCGCAATGAACACTGGGGTACAAATGTCTCTTTCAATTCTGATTCCCTTGGTGTGTGTGCCCGGCAGTGGGATTGCTGGGTCATATGGCAGCCCTATTTCCAGTTCTTTAAGGAATCTCCACACTGTTCTCCATAGTAGCTGTACTAGTTTGCATTCCCACCAACAGTGTAAGAGGGTTCCCTTTTCTCCACATCCACTTTAGCATTTATTGTTTGTAGACTTTTTGGTGGCAACCTTTCTGACCAGCATGAGATTGTACCTCATTGTGGTTTTGATTTGCATTTCTCTGATAAGTGATGTTGAGCATCTTTTCATGTGTTTGTTAGCCATCTGCATGTCTTCTTTGGAGAAATGTCTGTTGAGTTCTTTGGCCCATTTTTTGATTGGGTTATTTTTCTGGTATTGAGCTACATGAGATACTTATATATTCTAGAGATTAATTCTTAGTCGTTTTGCTATTATTTTCCCCCATTCTGAAGACTGACTGTTCACCGTGCTTACAGTTTCCTTCCTTGTGTAAAAGTTTTTAGGTCCCATTTATTTTTGTTTTTATTTCAATTACTCTGGGAGGTGGGTCATAGAGGATCTTGCTGTGATTTATGTCAGAGAGTGTTCAACATGTTTTCCTCTCAGAGTTTTATAATTTCTGTTCTTACATTTAGATCTTTAATCCATTTTGAGTTTATTTTTGTGTATGGTGTTAGAAAGTGTTCCAGTTTCATTCTTTTACAGGTGGCTGACCAGTTTTCCCAGCACCATTTGTTAAAAAGATTGTCTTTTCTACATTGTATATTTTTGCCTCCTTTGCCAAAGATAAGGTGTCCATAGGTGCCTGGATTTATCTCTGAGCTTTCTATTTTGTTTCATTGATCTGTATTTCTATCTTTGTGCCAGTATCATATTGTCTTGATGAAGATTTTTGTTTTTTAATCATTTACAGGGGGAAAAAGTCAAGCCGAACACAACATATGATACCTCTTAGAACCATGTTTGATTATACTATAAAACAAATCAAATCCCCTATGTACACACTGTCCTTCATTATAACACAGAAAACCTAAAATGTAGATGTAATTTCTTAAAGTGTGGATGTAATTTCTTATCTCCCTACACTTGTTTATAGAAGGACTACAATATAACTACACAGCTGACATTAGGAGTTACTTATCACAAAAAAAGTTCTTCATAAATAAATCATAAAAACACAAGCATTATATTTTATTCATAAGGAAAGTTAAGTGCATTATTTATGAGCTTTTCAGAAATATCAAGGTCATACATAGAGAGGGATCAGAATTTTGATAAATAGTTATCCTAAGTGTGGAGAAAGAAGATTAATTATATATCCCTGAGGAGACATGAGAAATCAATAGGCAAAAATATTTCCAGGAGAGAGTGCTGATGTTATTGTGGTTGTTGCAGGGTCTCAAAGTTAGAAGATATTAAATAATGGCAGCTAACAATTAAGTATCCCCTACCTATCAGGTATCATATAGAAAGCAGTAAAGCATAATAACTGAAAGCACAGGCTCTGGAATTAATTTTTGAATCCCAGCTCTGCCACTTATAAATTGGTTCCTTCTCTTTACCTGTAAAAATGAAGACTAGATTACTACTACATTCCAGGGTTGTAGGAGGGTTTAAATAATCTATATACAGCTTAAAGAGTATTAGGCAAGTTATTTCATACACTGGCTCATTAAATTTTCAAAACAAACCATAAAGTAGGCATACCTTCCCCAGTTATGGTGAGGAAACATTCTGAGAAATTAAGTAAAATGCCTACTGTCACACAGTTAATAAATGGCAGAGCTGGGTTCAAACACCAATCTGTCAAGGCCTAGAAAGATTTCCCTGTGATTGTAAATACTTAATAGAGATTTATATAGGAGATCCATGTATCACGTGAGTTATAAACAAGTATAACACCACCTTCTAGGGTGGCTCTTTTATTTAGTCACACTGTTAATTTACATGCTAAAATATGTATGCTCAATAATAAGTCATTTTCCTTCACAGTTAAGGGCATTATACTGTTAGGGTTTTGACTTTTTTTAAGTTATTTGTGTAACTTTATATCAGAATGGTAAAGACACAATCTAAATAAAGCATTTTATTATAAACCAGTGGTTCTCAACTGGAGGTGCTTTTGCTCCCCAGAGGACATTTGGCAACGTATAGAGACATTCCTGGTTGTCACACCAAGGGCTAAGGGTACTGGTATTCAGTGGTTAGAGATCAAAGAGGCTGCTTAACATCCTACAATGTAAAGGACAGTCATACACAACAAAGAATAGTTCAGCCTAAAATGTCAATAGTGATAAAGGTGAGAAATCTATTATAAAACAATAGGGAGGACTGAGAACTTCAGATACAAGTGACAGACTAGAAGACAGGTAGAAAGTCTCTCTCCAAAGGAAACCATACACAAAACAAAAAGACAATCTACAGAATGGGAGAAAATATCTGCAAAGGATACAAACGACAAGAGCTTATTTTCCAAAATATACAAACAGCCCATACAAGTCAACAACAAAAACTCAATCAAAAAAATAGTCTGAAGAACTAAATAGATATTTCTCCAAAGACGACATACAGCTGGCCAAAAGGCACATGAAAAGAAGCTCAATATCACTAATTATTAGATGTAAAACAAAACTACAATGAGGTACCACCTCATACTGGTCAGATGGTCGTCATTAGAAAGTCTACAAATAACAAAAGCTGGAAAGGGTGCGGAGAAAAGGGAACCCTCCTACACTACTGATGGGAACGTAAGCTGGTGCAGCCACTATGGAAAAACAGTATGGAGATTCCTCAAGAAACTAGAGTTGCCATATCATCCAGCAATCCCTCTCTTGGGCATATATCCAAACAAGACTACAAATCAAAAAGATATATGCACCCCAATTTTCAAAGCAGCACTATTTACAATAGCCAAGACATAGAAATAACCTAAATGCCCACTGATAGATGGATTGATAAAGATGATGTGGTATATATATATAGCCAATGGAATTCTACTCAGTCATAAAAAAGTATGAAATAATGCCTTTTGTAGCAATATAGATGGCCTAGAGATTATCATGCTAAGGGATGTAAGTCAAAGACATATCATATTATGATACCACTTATATGTGGAATCTAAACTATGACACAAATGAACTTATCCACAAAACAGAAACAGACTCACAGACAGAGAACAGACTTGTGGTTGCCAAGGGGGACGGGAGATAGATGGATTGGGAGTTTGGGGTTAGCAGATGCAAACTATTTATTATATACAGAATTGATAAATAATGTCCTACTGTATAGGATAAGGAACTATACTCAATATCCTGTTATAAACCAGAATGAGCAAGAATATGAACATATATATATCTGAATCACTCTGCTATACAGCAGAAATTAACACAATCTTATAAATCAACCATACTTCGATCTTTTTTTTTTTTTCAGTCCATTCTAATCCTAAAATGCTGTCTCCTTACCATACCTAATTAAAGCACATCCAGGATATATTTCAGGACAGATGAATAGGTAGTAATCAACAGCAAAAAGTCCTAAAATTTTGTATACTTTTCAACCAAGCAATTTCACTACCAAGTATATATCCTAAGAAGTAATGATGATGAATATACAGATTTCATTACAAGAATGTTACTTCTTTAAAGCATTTATTCCAAAACATTAGAATTTCAAACGTTAGAAATAAGCAAATGCCTAACAAAAGAAAAGTGATCCCCAAACAAGTTTCAAGATGAAACTTGAAAGAGACCATAACAAATTCTAACAAATCTACAGGGAATAAATATGTCCTATGTTATTTAAACTGTCTTCAGCATAGTAAAAAATGGAATGCTTCCCTATTTCACTAGGCTAGTCTAACCAAGGTACCAAAACCCAAGGTAGTACCAAAATGGAAAACTATAGCCAATCTCAGTTATGATTTTTTTCAAATTAAAAAAAGACATTAAAATATTATTAAACCCAATCTAGATACATACGAGAACAACCCATCACAACCAAGCTGAGTTTATCTCAACAAAATTTGTCCCAATATTAGGAAACTAATCAATCAATTTTGTTACAGATCAAAAAGACCTGAAATAATCTCAATGAATTACAAAGGAAAAAAAGCAAAGCAATCAAAGAGGAAAACAGCTCTGAGAAACAAATAATGTCCAATATAAGGATGATCCACACACCTAAAACAGAGAACCCAACAAATGGAACTAAGAAAATATTAAAAGAAAAAGAAAATACTCAAAGATTTAAAAGAAGAAGTATTTCCAAAAGGAAATCAGAACTGAATACGCAACAAAAAGTAACAAAGATGTGAGCAAACAGGCTGACACAGGAAGAAAACAGAAGGAACTTGGATCTTGGACACCCCTGAATAATTGAACCAGCCTTGGCATGCTTTACTTCTAAACTTGTCATACACAAAAAAATCAACCCTTGAGTCACTTGGGACTGAACTTCCAATTTCTGTGGGGGAGAAGTATTCCTGACACAGAAGAATACATCAAAATGTATATATATCAAAAGTATCAAAATTTACATGCATGCACATAACCTTTGAACCTCTGAACAACTAATAAGGATTAAGGTAAGTATTTGCACAAATATTTAGAGACATATATAGCAGGATGTTTACAACAGTGTTAACTGTAATAGAAAAAAAATTAACTATTAATCAATATATACTGAGAAACCTAATTAATATTATGGAATCCATGTAATAGAATACCATGCAGTCATTAAAAATAAAATTTGTTACGTAAGTGGGAACAACATCCTATATAGGTCTTAGAATTTTCAATTTTTAAGAGTTTTTTCATACATTATACATATTAAAGCTCTGCAAAGATAATACATCAACAAGTGAATGGATATTATCTTTGGCTAATCTTTTTTTCTTTAGGCTTTTCTATGTTTTCTGAATTGCTTACAATAGGCAGTATTAATTTTATCTAAAATTCCTAACTTGACAAATAGCTCATATAGAAACAACTCAGAAAATTCAAATGATACTGAAAAAAATAGCCAACAATTTAGGAAAGAAACAAAAATGAAAAAAGTATAAGCGGATATCTAACTGACACTGAGATAAAGCAAGTCTTTTAGAATATCAAATTATTATCAAGTTTGTTCAAAAGAATCCTTAGGCTTCTCTATACCACACATTAGCAATAAGAGAAAGAATAAACTCTAAAAGTATCTGTAACAAATAGGGCTTCCCTGGTGGCTCAGTGGTAAAGAATCTGCCTGCCAATACAAGAGATGTGAGTTCAATCCCTGGTCTGGGAAGATCCCACATGCCAAGAAAGAACTAAGCCCATGTGCCACAAGTATTGAGCCTGTGCTCTAGAGACCAGAAAACACAACTGCTGAAGTCTGCCCACCCTTGTGCTCAGCAACAAGTGAAGCCACTGCAATGAGAAGCCCATGCTCCACAGCTAGAGAGTAGTGCCTGCTCCCCAAAACTAGAGAAAAGAGCATGAAGCAACAAAGACCCAATACAACCAAAAAATAATAAAATTTTAAAAAAATAAAAATAAAAAAATAAAAGTATCTGTAACAAATAAATGACAAAGGCCAATATCCATGAAAAAAATATTTATAAATTAATAAGAAAATGACAAAGGACATGAAGAGGCAATGCACAAAGAAAACAAGTGGTAAATACATTTTTAAAACCTAATCACACCCATCAAAAACAGTATCTTATTGCTGTTTTAAGTTGCATTTAGTAACTTAAAACAGCAATAACAATGGTCTATGCTATTGGTAATAAAAATTTTAACCTATACTGTTAAGAGGAATGAGGTTACACTAAAAGACATCAGTACTAATGGGAGAAATGTAAACTAAAATAAGACAGATGTCCAAGGATGCTTCCTGTAGTTATTTACTAATAGCAAGATCTTACAAATAATCAAATAAGCAGAAATAGGAAAATAAATTATGATACACTTAAAGACTTTTAAAACCAATTTTTTTGAAAAATAACTTACACAGAAAAATTTTATATCATAATTAAAAATAGAGGGACTTCCCTGGTGGTCAAGACTCTGAGCTTAACTCCCAATGTAGGGGGCCCAGGGTTCCATCCTTGATCGGGAAAGTAGATACCACATGCCACAACTAAGAGTTCGAATATGGCAACTAAGGATTCCTCATGCAGCTGAACATCAAAGATCCCATGTGCTGCAACTCAGACCCGGCACAGCCAAATAAATAAATAAAAACAATTTTTAAAAAAAGAATATAAAACTACATGTGCAGTATGATCTACTGCTTAAAATTTGTATTTGTTGATATAAAACATGGCCAGAAATCCAGAAATATACTAAAATATACTAAAATGACAAAATATTCCAAAGCATACAATTACGAGTAATAAGTCCAGTTTTCTTTACACTTTCTTTGTACTTGATGGTAGGGAAAAAAAAACAACAACCTTGGTGGTTTAATTTTGCCCTCTTTTTAATGATGAGAGTTTACTTAACTAAACCTGACCTGAGACAGCAGGTGGAATGAAAATAGTCCTGAAGCCTGAGCAATTTACTAAACTTTCACTTCCTCAATTGTGAAAGAGGGAAAATACCAACCTTAAAGAATTCAGAGATTTAAATAATGCATTTAGAGTGCCTTAAGGGAGCCTGGTAGCAGACTTAATGTGATCATTCCAACTTTTATCTGAATGAATAGATACCTACGAAGAGTTCAGGAAAATTCTAGAAGGTTCTTGGCTCTTTAAAATATTAAAACACTAGAAAGCAGGGGAAAAGTCATTGTAACTATGTGGTATAACACCAGAAAACATAAATCAAAAAAAAAAACAACAAACCACTATTCAGAAATGGACTCAAGTATTTCTGGATATTTAGCATGTAATAAATAGTGTGACATGTCTAAATTAATGGAGAAAAACCACTATATGTGCTATCTGGCTAACCATCTGGAATAAATTCTAATAAAAAAGCTGGATTCCTATCTCAGTGCCCACATCAAAATAAATTCCAAAGTGACGTAACATTTAAAAGTAAATACTAGAGACTTCTCTAGTGGTCCAGTGGTTAAGAATCCGCCTTGCAAAGAAGGGTACTCAGAGTCTGATACCTGGTAGGGAATTAAGGTCCCACATGCTACAGCCAACTATAAGCCCAGGCGCTGCAACTATTGAGCCTACAAGCCACAACTAAAGATCTCACATGACACAACGAAGACCTGACGCAGCAAATAAAAATACTTCTTTTAAAAAAGTAAATACTAGAAGATAACATAGACAAAGGAAATCTAGAGGCCACTAAGGAAAACACATGATAAACAGGGAAGCCTGGCGTGCTGTGGTCCATGGTGTTCAAGAGTCAGACACAACTGAGTGACTGAAGGAAAACACTGATAAGTCACACAAAAGTTAAATTATTTCCATATGCCAAAACATCTCAAAATAAATATACAAAATGGGGGAAATTTTTGCTACATTTGCTACACACATGATAATGAGGTCAACTTCCCCATATGTAAAGAACTTACTTTGTTAAAAGAACTATAAGCTCTCATATGGCTTCCCAGGTGGCTCAACAGTAAAGAACCTGCCTGCAATGCAGGAGACCTGGGTTCGATCCTTGGGTCTGGAAGATCCCCTGGCAAAGGAAATGACAACCCACTCCAGTATTCTTGTCTGGGAAATTCCATGGACAGTCTGACAGGCTACAGTCAACGGGGTCACAGAGTCGGTAAACTGTCAAACCTTTTTGAAAGAGAATTTGACATTCACCATTAAATTTTTAAACATACATTCTTTGACTCAGTAATTTTGGTTCAAGCGATTTGTGACACAAAAATACTCATATGAGTGTGTGAAGACAGGTACGAGGATATTCGCTGAAGTTTTATTGTAATGGCATGAATATTTATCAATGAGGGCTTACTTTAAAAAATTTAGTGCATCTATATTGTTGTTCAGTCGCCCAGTCCTGTCCGACTCTTTGGACCCCATGGACTGCAGCAGCTATATTATGCAGCCACAAAAGTGATCTATTTCAAAAATAGTAACATTATCTATATCAAAAACAAAGAAAAAGAGGGTTAAGAAAAGCATATACACTATGACTCCACTTTTATCATCATCAGAATATACATTTCTTTTTAAAAAAAAACAGAAAAACATATACTAGATCTTTAACTGTGTTTATCTCTGGGAGGTGAGTTTATGAGCTTATATGGACTTTTCCTTTCATATTATAAATTTACAAATTTTACAAGCACTTTTTAATTTCTGATTCAAAAAAATATTTTTGAGAAATTTAAAATCACATACACGCAAAGACAGGCACAATAAAGGACAGAAATGGTATGGACCTAACAGACGCAGGAAATATTAAGAAGCGGTGGCAAGAATACAGAGAACTACACAAAAAAAGATCTTCATGACCCAGATAACCATGATGGTGTGATCACTCACATAAAGCCAGACATCCTGGAGTGTGAAGTCAAGTAGGCCTTAGGAAGAATCACCATGAACGAAGCTAGTGGAGGTGATGGAATTCCAGCTAAGCTACTTCAAATCCTAAAAGATGATGCTGTGAAAGTGCTGCCCTCAATATGCCAGCAAATTTGGAAAACTCAGCAGTGGCCACAGGACTGGAAAAGGTCAGTTTTCATTCCAATCCCAAAGAAGGGCAATGCTAAAGAATGTTCAAACTACCGCACAATTGCACTGATTTCACACGCTAGCAAAGTAATGCTCAAAATCCTTCAAGTTAGGCTTCAACAGTATGTGAACTGAGAAATTCCAGATGTACAAGCTGGATTTATGAAAGGCAGAGGAATCAGAGATCAAATTGCAAATATCTACTAGATCACAGAAAAAGCTAGAGAATTCCAGAAAAACATATACATCTGCTTCATTGACTATGCTAAAGCCTTTGAATGTGTAGACCACAACAAACTGGAAAATACTTAAAAGAGATAGAAATACCAGCTAAGGTGTTAGCTGCCTTCTGCAAAACCTGTATGCCAGTCAAGAGGCAACAGTTAGAACCCAACAGGGAACAACAGACTGATTCAAAATCAGGAAATGAGTATGTCAAGGCTGTATACTGTCTAACTTATATGCATAGTACATCATGCAAAATGCCGGGCTGGATGAAACACAAGCAGGAATCAAAACTACAGGGAGAAATACCAATAACCTCAGATACGCAAATGACAACACCCTTATGGCAGAAAGTGAAGAGGAATTGAAGAGCCTCTTGATAAAGGTGAAAGAGGAGAATGAAAACCCTAGCTTAAAACAACGTTCAAAAAATGAAGGTCATAGCATCCAGTCCCATCATTTCATGGAAAACAGATGGGGAAACAATGGAAACAGTGACAGACTATTTTCTTGGGCTCCAAAATCACTGTGGACAGTGATTGCAGCCATGAAATTAAAAGATTCTTGCTCCTTGGAAGAAAAGCTATAACAAACCTAGACAGCATATTAAAAAACAGAGACATTACTTTGCCTACAAAGGTCTGTATAGTCAAAGCTATGGCTTTTCCAGTAGTCATGTTCAGATGTGAGAGCTGGACAATAAAAAAGGCTGAACACCAAAGAACTGATGCTTTTGAAGTACAGTGAGGGAGAAGACTCTTGAGAGTACCTTGGACAGCAAGAAGATCCAACCAGTCAATCCTAAAGGATATCAACCCTGAATATTCACTGGAAGGACTGAAGCTGAAGCTCCAATACTCTGGCCACTTGATGCAAAGAACTGACTCCGTGGAAAAGACCCTGATACTGGGAAAGACAGAAAGCAAGAGGAGAAGGGGACAACAGAGTATGAGATGGTTGGATGGCATCACTGACTCAATGGACATGAGTTTGAGCAAACTTCGGGAGATGATGAAGGACAGGGAAGCCTGGTGTGCTACAGTCCATGGGGTCTCAAAGAGTTGGACACAACTGAGTGACTGAACAACAACAACATGAAAGAATAAACAAATATATAAATGGAACAGAAACAGTGAGCCCAGAAGTAGATTTACACAGATATAGATGACAGATCTGTGACAAAGAAGGAAAGGCAATTCAATGAAGAAACAACAGCCTTTTCAACAAATGATGGTGCTGGAAAAACTGAATATCCACATGCAAAAATAAAGAAAAAAGAATTTAGATATAAACCTTACACCCTTTATAAAAAATAACTCAAAATGAGTCACAGACCTAAATGTAAAATGCAAAACTATAAAACTCCTGGAGTAAAACATAGGAAAAAATCTAGATGGCAATGACTTTTTAGAAATAGTACGAAATGTACCATCCATGAAAGAAATAATTATAAGTTGAGTTTCATTAAATTTAAAACTTCTGCTTGTGAAAGACATTGCCAAGGGAATAAGACAAGCCATAGATCTGGAGAAAATACTTGCAAAAGACATCTGATAAAGTCCTGTGATCCAAAATATACAAAGCCCTCAAAGCTAAACAAGAAGAAAATTAACAATCTCATTGAAAGTTATGCAAAAATTCTGAACAGACACCTCACAAAAGAAGATATACAAACAGTAAATAAGTTCAACATCATCTGTCTTTTGGGAACTGCAAATTAAAACAATTAAAGATACCACCACACATCTACTAGAACGGCTAAAATCCAAAACACAGACAGTTGCTAAACAAATGCTGGAAAAAAATGGAACAAGAATTCTCATTTATGGCTGGTGGGAATGCAAAATGGTACACCCACTTCAACATACTCTTCCCATATGATCCTGCAATCACACAAAAGGCAAAAACCATGGAAACAGTAAAAAGATCAGTGTTTGCCAAGGATCTAGGGTAAAAGACAGATGAGTAGGTAGAACACAGGGGATTTCCTAGGCAGTGAAACTATTCTGTACAATGATACATGAATTGCATGTTTAACCAAACCCACGGAATGTACAACACTAAGAGTGAATAATATAAATGGATTTGGGGTGATAATGATGTGCAGGTTCATCGATTATTTACAAATTTACTACAAAGGTGGAATGCTGTGGAATGTTAATCGTGGGGAAATGGGGAGGGGGTACACGGAAACTTCTGATTCCTTGTACTTTCTGTTCAATTTGTACTTTCCATTGTTTTGCTGTGAAACTAAAACTAGTCTAAAAAATAGTGTCTACTGATTTTTTAAAATATGTAACCATATCTGCATCCCCAGTGTCTAGCATGGTATCTGGTCAATAGTGAACACTGAAAAAGTAGTCATTTAAAAAACACACAGCACAGAGCAAGGCATGTAACAGTTCAATAAACCACAAGTTTTATTTTATTATGAAGTAATATGATACAGAGAAACAAATTTGAGGAAATGTTACCACACATTAAACAGAGTTGAGAGTTTTAATCAAAAGAGTATCTTAGATGTTCAATGCATAAGTCACATGGACTCCACGTCTGGAATATTCTGAAATTTTAGGGACACCATTTTAGGAAGAGCACTAACAAACTGCATGGTACTGGAACATCTGGCTAGCCAAGCAGAGCAAACTACAAAGAATGGAGAGGTATAGAACCCTCATATGAGGACTGCCAAAATGGAAGCAGGCTCTTTAAATATCTAAACCTTTTTTGTGTGGAAGAGAAAATAAGATTGATTTTGACTCCTTCATTAGTCTCTAATGAGAAAACTGAACAAAGGCACCTTCCATCATAGCTTTCCCTGTTCTTTTACTTGTCGTAAGTCTCCCCTATGCTCCAGAGAAGAACAGTGTAGTAACACTAGACACCTCCTCATTTCACATTATTGTGCCTAAAGTTCATTCCTCCACTGTATCATAAAATTCCTAAAATCGGAACTATGCAGAATGCCAGTTCTGCATTACCCGGCACAACTGTACTACACAAAAGAGAACAATTGTTTATGAAATACTCCTATGGAGACTAAATTTAATGATTAATTATACAAGAACAACATAGCAAATTTCACTAAATAAAAAACAGAGTCCTTAAGCTTCAAAGGCAATTCCATCCACCTGGTAGTCAGGTAAGACATACAATTAAAGGATTATTATACAACCCCAGGCTACTGCATGTAGGCACTCTGAAGTAGTTAAGACTATGAGAGGTAAGCTCAAGGCTTTTGTGTTTCAGATCAGGTGTAGTGGTTGGGAGCAAGTATTTATTATTTACCAAGTAATAATAAACCAAATATATGTATTATTGAATAAAATGGTGTTAAAACAACTAGCTTTAACACCTTCAGTTCAGTTCAGTCACTCAGTCCTGCCCGACTCTTTGCGACCCCATGGACTGCAGTGCACCAGGCCTCCCTGTACATCACTAACACCTTGGAAGAAAAATTAAGTTAGAGCCTTATGTCACATCAAAAATGAATTCCAGATGCAGGCAGGTTCCCCCAGCAAGCCAGAAAGCAGCTTTCTAGGTAGCTCTGCCCTTCAGAGGGCACAGCTGCATCTCCTCCAACCAAGTCTGGATCTCTGGGAGCAGCCTCTTGAAGATGTGTTTCTTTCTTGGGTGCCCTCCCTTGGCCCTAAAGGCAGTAGCTGATCACTACCTCTACTATTCCTGTATTCTTCAGGCTGTTCTTTTTCCCTTAGGTAATCTCTTATGTGGGCTCAAATGGTAAAGAATCCTCCTGCAATGTAGGAGACCCCGATTCGATTCCTGGGCTGGGAAGATTTCCTGGAGAAGGAATATCTATTTAGTTAACAATTCTTTATATTAAACTTTAGCTGTTAAGTTTAAAAATAAAAATAAAAATTTCAGATGATCTATAGTACTAATTTTATCTCCCGTGCCTTCCTTAACTCTGTTGCCAATCTAGCAACCAGAGTGGTTTGGTTTAGGGTTGTGTTCTTTTTTAATGTAAGTCAGACCACACCACTCCTCAGCTCAAAACATTTTCAATGATTTCCCATATTGAAAGTCAATCTTTCCAATGCTCTAGGGCCCTATAATACCTGCCACCTTTCACCTCTTATTTTACTGCTCAGTTCTCCCTTCCTCTCCCCATCCTTCCATCCACTGCCCCAATAATTTCATTCTAGCCACACTGACCTCCATGCCATCCCTCAAACATGACAGACATATTCCTTCACTAAAGCATTCACAAAAATTGATCCCTCTGTCTGGAATACTCTTCCTTCAGATATTCACATATTAGCTCTTCTATCACCTTCAAGTCTTTGGTCAAATGTCACCTTCTCAACAAGCTTTCTCTGACCACCCTATTGAAAACCAGCCTACCCCACCTTCTTTTTCTTTTCTTCTCCTACCCTGTTCCATTTTTTTTTTTCTTTTTCCATAGCACTTATCACCTAATAATCCATATGATTTGCTTATGTCTGTTGTTTAATATCTGTTTCTCCCATGCCAGGGCAGGGTTTTCTATTATCTGTGTTGTTCACTGATATATTCCAAATATCTAGAATTGTGCCTAGCAAGTAGTACACACTCACATTTGTTCAACAGTTTTACACTTGTCCGTGGGATTAACTAACAGCCTTCTGCTTCACTACTTAGGAACAAGGACTGGGTTTTATCATTTTATTTCCTAGAGCTCTGCCTAAACTAAGCACACAAACATTTATTAACTGAAGATTTTGGGGGGGGGCATCTATCAGAAGATACAATTTTAACACAACTGACATTATCCAGGGCTTGTAAGAGTGTAGGGGAAATCTACCCTCTCATATACTATTGGCAGGTATGTAAATTGATACTTTTTGAGAGTAAGCTAGCAATAGCTATTAAAATTTAAATCACTCAGAGCTCATGCCCTTTAATTCAGTAGTCTTACAGAAGTAAAAGGAAAAGTACCTGAAAAGTATGTACAAGAATATCTAGACCAGAACTACTTATAAACTGGAAAAATTGAAAGCAATTATCTACCAATAAAGATAGAGGCAAATAAATCATGTGTGGTACATGCTATGTGACATTCTTTAACAAGGATGAGGCAGATCTATAGCAATGAACCGGAAAGGAGCCCACAATCTAGTAAACAGATCGGGGGGCTCTGGCATCAGATAACCTGGATTTGAATCCTGGCTCCCCTCACTTCCTAGCTAGGTAATTCTCAGCACTTTTTAACTTCTCTGTGCTTCAGTTTCCTCATCAATAAAACAAGAACAATATTATAATAGTATCCATTTCACTGACCTGAGATAATACATGCAGTGTCTATAGCACATTTATGAGCACATAACCATTTACAAGCATATAATAAGTACAGTTATCATTTACAAGTGAAATAGACAAGTTGCAGACCTATGTATGTAAACCATGTCCATTTCAGGGGGAAAAGTCTATGAAATTTATAGAAAAAAGTCAAGTACAGAAAACTTAATACTGGTTTCCTCTCAGAGAGGAGAGAAGACATACTTAATAGCCACCCTTTTTTAATGGAAGGATTTTAGAATATAGTGTTTTTAAATAAAAAAGAAATGAAATAAAATCAGAGCAAATGTTTCTATGAGTTTAACTTAGATTTTAAAATATTAGTTTGAGATAGTTTATATTATATATACTCTTTGAATTCTCAAGATAAATAATCAGCTGAAATTTCTTTGACTATTAAAGTTACCTTTGCTCTAAATGAGTAAACTAAGGTGCACAATCCAAAAAACAGTTTTTAAAAAACTTACAAAATAAGGACTTGGACTGCAAGGAAATCAAATCAGTCAAACCTAAAGGAAATCAACCGTGAATATCTCTGGAAGGACTGATGCTGAAACTCCCACACTTTGGCCACAGCATTCGAAGAGCAGACTCACTGGAAAAAAGACTCTGATGTCAGGAAAGACTGAGAGTAGGAGAAGGGGACAACAAAGGATGAGATGGTTAGATAGCCTCACTGATTCAATGGACATGAACTTCAGCAAATTCTGGGAGATAGAGGACAGAGGAGCCTGGTATGATGCAGTCCATGCGGTTACAGTCAGACACGACTTAGCGACCAAACAAGAAAATTATTACACTTTAACCTATAGATTTTACACACAAATCAGTTCTTTTTTTAACCTACAATATCTCCGTGAAAAATAAAAGATGTGTCAAAGAAAGAAAAGAAAACAACAATGTAAATTAAAACTGCTTCTAAAATGGGATACCTTTGAATTCCCTGGCAGTCCAGTGGTTAGGACTCTGTGCTCTCACTGCCGAGGGCCTGGGTTCAATCCCTGGCAGGGAACTAAGATCCTATGAGTCGTGCAGCGCGGTCAAAGAAAAAAATAAAAAGGAATAAAAGCTAGATTAAAGTCAAAAAGTAAAAGTTACCTTTTACTGTCAGTTTCACTCAAAAGAATTCTGCAGTTTTTTAATAAAAGCAGGGCTAGGAAATTCAAGCGTACTTAAAGCTAAAGTGTTAAGTAATGATCTATATTAAGTTCAGTAAAAGAGGAAAATTAAATCCCTCAAGATGAATTTCTAAGAAGACACAGACACAAAGCACTCAAACACACTGAATTCTCTCTCCTTTTGTTAACAGTAGCTGTGGCTGCTCATTTACTACACTAACTGAAAATACTGCAATCTATGCAAACTAAATCTCATCCCACAGTCACAGGATTTAAAAAATAGGGAATAAACCTGAAGTAAGAATACATGATTTCCTAAAGCTATTTTTTCCTAGCCTCTTTCAAGTGCTTAGTCACTTCTGCCTATTTACAACGAAGACCATTTCACATCTAGAAAGAGGGAGGGAATTTTGATTCCGGACTGTCATGTCACCTGAGCCACCCTAGACGTTTGTTTCCATGCTATTCAGGAGAAGGCAGCCGCCAGCTAAGCATACCTACCACTCCAGATCAGAACCAGAAGCCACTGGGGCTCCCTCTACTCTGCCTCTGTCTGCAGTAACAAAGAGATGTTTGTTGAAAAGCAATGTTTTCTTCCCGGACACCAAATGCAAAAGGTGAGAACTAAAAGGTAGCCTGAAAACCCGTTTTCTCCAACAGTCCACCAGAGAATGCCTCCCATCTACGGAAACAGAAACAGCATCCTGATTTTCATACAACTCCAGGTGTGTGGGTGCTAGACATCTCTCCTCAGACAGCTAACAAAACCTAAAACTAGAGGCAAACAACAGGCCTTAGAGCACACAGTCCAAGAAAGAAGTTAGCATTAAAATCTGGTAACATTGTTTCACGTTCCTCAAAAGCAAGAACAAAGAATCGGGTTTTCATGAAATATTATCTTAAGAGACAACGCTTGGCAAAGGCAAGTTTTTAAGCACCAACTATGTGCCCAGCGCCAAATTCCAACATTCCACTCACACTTAAAGATGCTAAGCACACACGCTTATTATAGAAATACACCTGAAAGAACTCTCACTCCCAGATACAACACTACCTTGCCAAGGACAAGGCACAAAATAGTAACACCTGGAACCATGCGGTCACTCTCTGAAGCAGGGCTTAGCCAGCTTACCAGAGGTTAGGAAGGCCTGACAACCACCTGGGACTATTTACGATGGGGCGCACTTCCATGGATGAAGTGCTATAAAAGACACGTTTTTGCCTCGACTTTAGCATTCCCAAATACCACCTTAATACTAGACACTTTATGTAAGTCACGTTACCTCCCTTATAGACAAAAAAATAAAGGCACGAATGAATCTCTTTTCATGAGAACACTCAAGCTCATAGAGGCTAAGAAACCTGCATAGTGCTTGTTAGTGAAGGCTCCAGGCGCTTTAGACGCCCGGGCCCCAGCACTTAACCATTAAGCCACGACGCCTATCAGGGAACGCTACTAAAACCAGTCACTGATCCGAGGCAGTCAGTTTCATGCCACAAAACTGAGCTCAAAGCGTTCAGTGACATGGACCGAGGTGGGGCGTGGGGAGGGCACATCACCCCTACCTAAGCAATGTCTTTTCAACGAATATAGCACATGTTCCTGATTTCCACCCTCCTCACGGGCAGAACCCACGTGCCGGTCCCACCGCTACCCACAGCAGCTCCCTCTCCCCGCTCCCCAGCTCACCCGCATCCCCCTCACCCCCCTCCCTCCGCCCCCACCCCAGCCACGGCCAACGCCGGCACCTCCCGCCCCCTTGCCAGAGGCGGCCGTCCAGGCCCTCACACCGCCCTCGCGAGCAGCCAGCGCCGGACCCCGCGCGCTCCCGCCTCCGCCCGGCGGGGTCACCTCCGGGGCCTATGCGCGCCCTTCCCGCCGCCCGCAGGTCCCCCCGCGACGCCGGCGCCGGGCAGGCCGCGCCCGCCGCGCCTGCCATGGTGGGCGCCTCACCGTCAGGCTGAGGAGCCGGGCCCGGCTGCGCCATGGCCGGGCGGCCGGCCTCGGGGAGCGGGGATGGGCGGGGGAGCGGCGTCCCAGGCTCCCGCGGGCTCAGCTGGCGGAGGAGGCGTCGACCAAGCCGCCGCCGCCGCCGCCCAGGGAGGAACCGCTAAGGCTGGAGCCGCCGGCGCCGCCACAGCCGCGGGCAGAGACGGACCCGAGCGCCGACCTCCGCCTCCTCATCCTGACAGCGGGAAATAAGCAGTGCGCAGGCGCGGGGGGATGGGGCGGCACGTGACGTCGCCCTGAGGGGAGGGGCGGGGCTTCGCGAAGGGAGGGGCGCGTAGCGCGAGGCGGAGGCTGGAGGAGGGGCGGGGGGCGTGGTAGGGGAGGAAGAGGCCGAATACGGGAGGGTGGCTGGAGGGGACAGGAGGAGAACCGCGGCGGGGAAGGCCAGGCCTTGTTCAGGGGCGGCTTCCCGCTCTCCGCCCCAGAACAGAGGCGAGGAAAGAATAATTACAAAAAGAAGAGCGAGAGAGGAGGCTAGATGGTGAAATTAGTGCAAATCCAGCCTCTGCCTCTTCTATGTGACCTTTGGCGAGTCATTTAACTTGAACCTCACAGCCTTTGCCTGTATAATGGCTACTACAAGCTTAAACGAAGTGTGTGGAACTATTTCGTAGGTACTTTCCATCAAGCACCTATGTGCGCTATGACTTTTCAGTGCCATGCATCATAAGAGGTGATGGGGATACAGCCAGACCCAGTTCTTGCACCCATGAGGGAAGAGGGAGAAGATGGTAGGCAGGCAATACCGCCCTTACACCTGGGCATAGGTACACAAATTAGAGGTGCACCTCTACCCCAGCTCTGACTGCATTCCTTACATAATGTCCAGGGGCCATGCCCCACCTAACATCTGTGCCTCTTTCAGGACCAAGTTCTTGGAACTTGTGACCCCTGAATTCCCTCCCCAAATGACTAGAGGCTGTGGGCTCTTCTCCAGGCCATGTTCTCTAAGGTAGAGTTTGGGGACCCCTAGAAGTGGCTGAGGGGCAGCTGTGCTTGGGGGAGGGGCACATCACTCAGCCACTTGAGCTTCTGTGCATGCCTAGTGCAGGTCAGAGATGGAAAAAGAGGGAGGTGGGCCCAGGCAAGTGCTCCCGTCACCACCTCATTTAAGTGCATAAATCTGAGGAGTCCAGGGAGCCTAAATTTGAACCTGGTCTTCCTGGCATTAAAGATGTATATTTGTCAAGGTAGAAAAGGGCATATGAACAGTTGGAGTGATTTATAATTTTAAATAATTTAGGTAGACATTATTTTGTTTGTAGTTTTGCCCCAAATTCTGCTAACATTAGAGAAGGGCCTATATACAGACTTGAGTCTTTTGAGCAGTTAATATCTTCAAATGACTGGTATGCCTTTGAGAGATCAAGCGGAGTAGCTTCCCCAATCCCCCATTAAATGACTCTGCTGCAGATCCTTGCTGGACATGACCTTTGTCCAGGATAAGAGCCCAATGCACCTTCTCTCTGGTGATGACTAACACAAGGCAGGGACCATAAAGATAGCAGATGCTGATACCCTCTATAGAAGGAATTCTTCTAGTGAGTAAGAGGTGTGGTTATTGCCATTGATAATCTGGGGCTTGAAGCCAGGCCCCCAAGCTCAAGGTCGCTCAAAAAGGATTAGACTGCTGATCTAAACACATAGAGCACCCCATGCAAAGGAGGTGGTTGAAAAAGCAATCTGGAAATCACATTAGGAGCATGCATGTGTTATGTACATTTTCATATTTTTAGGTAAATCCTAACACCCAGCAATTCCACCCCCAGGCATACATTTTAAAGAAAACTAATGTGTGCTCAAAGCCTTTATTAACTGTAAAGACATGATGCTTATATTTTGAAAGAAATTGGAAGATAAGATTTAAACACATGTAATAATTGCTTATCAATTACATTGCACATGTGCCATGGTAGATACAGAATATCTAAGGTGACACAGCTTATAATAAAAGCCAAAGAATTCATCAACAGTATAGATAAATTTTTAAATATTCATACGATGGAATACTCTACAGCAATAACAATGAACAAACATCTACATAGTCAATATAGATGAATCCCACAAGCATAATTCTGAGAGAAAGAAGTTGTAGAGTAATACATACAGAGTGAGACCATTTATATAAAATTTCAAAACAGGCAAAACTAAACCTCATCCACACAAAGTTGGTAAACTGTAAAGATGGGAAGAGAAAGACTTTCACAGAAATCATGACAGTGGTTCCTAAACCAGGGAGGGAAGGACATGGAATGAAGGATGGTATCTAAAAGCCCACCTTCTACGGTGCTGGCAATGTGATATTCCTTAAGCTGGGTCCACCTAAACTAATTATAAATCTTGGAAGCTGATGTTCAGATGAGAAAGACTTAGGAGTATTTGCCAAATACAAGCTTAAAATGAGCCAACTTGATGCAACTGCTGGAAAGTATTGATTCTGTGCTGCATGAACAGAGTCACAGAGACTCTTGGTAGAATTCACAATTGGGAAAAAAAATAGAGTCACAGTGTGTAAATCACAGGAGGTGATGCCTGTTCTGCACTTTGTCCTGATTAGGTCACATCAGCAGTGCTGACTGTTTGCTCTGCACACCATTGTTTGCAAGGGGACACTAACCAGCTGGAGTGTGTGGAGTCCCAGGGAATGAAGAATCTGAAAATTATTTCCTGATGGAAATAGCAGGCAAAAGTACTCTGGTCGGGGAGTGGGGAAAGATGACTTGAGCTGTGAAGGCTGTCTTCAAATTGTGGAAGTCAATGTGTACAAATGTGCTGTATGCCCAGAGACTGCAGCAAGACAGGCTTCAACCCAACATGAAGAACTTTTTCTCAGAGCTAACTAGAGAGAGAAGGGGCTACTTTTCAGGGAAGGAGTCCCTGTCATTGTAAGTGTGCAAGTAGAGTTGGCTAGCAACTGGTCAGAGATGCTTATAGGAGGATTCCTACTACATTGGTGGGATTAGACTAGACCATCTTTACAGTCCTTTTCAGCCTCAAGGTTCTGCAATACTAGTGGCAATAATTTTGCTGTATTTTAAAGTTTACTAGGTTTCCCTGGTGGCTCAGTGGTAAAGAATTCATCTCCCAGTGTAGGAGATGCAGGTTTGAGCCCTGGATCAGGAAGATCCTCTGGAGAAGGAAATGGCAACCCATTCCAGCATTCTTGACTGAAAAATCCCCCTGAAGGGCTACAGTCCATGGGGTCACAAAGAGTCGGACACAACTGAGCAACTGAGCATGCATGCAGTTTCTCATGTATTACTTCATTTTACTTCTCACAACATTCCAGAAGGTATACAATAGACACAAAGTAGATAAACCAAACTTGCCTGGATAAATTCCATGTCAAAATTCTCCAGATTCTCCGTGTCAGAATCCTCCAGTTTCTGCAAGTACAGGTACAGCTCTGAGATGAGGTGTCCCAACTCGGCGACCAGCTGACAGTACTCAGAGTATTGGGGTTCTCTCTCTCTAGGATCCAGATTCTCTAGGGCAGAAAGAAACCACAAAGTAGGCTTATGACACCATACTTCTCTGATCGTCAATAAAGACAACTTCCATGGAGGATGGAAGTGTTTCACATGTATGCTTTCCCCTTGTAAGTTTTCCGTAAACCATTCACATCAATGCTATTTGATCATCATTCACCTGCTTCTCACTTCTCATTGGATTGTAGAACATAATTTTAACCATTATTAATAATAATACCACTTAGCTGAGCACCTACTACTATATGCTAGAGATATTACCTGATAACAGCTCTTAGGAGTAGATTGTTTATTATCCCAGAACTCAGAGAAGTTAAACGACTTGTCCATGTCTCATGGTAAACAGAAGAACTAGAATTCAAGTCCAAGTCTGTCTCACCCCAGAGTATATGCTTTTTGCTATCAGTGCTGGCTAACCATGTCTATTGGGTATCAGCAAATACCCCAACACTTCAGTGCCATTATCAACTGAATTAGTTTTTAGAAGTTTAAATGATATCTCCGAAAATTATACTTCTTTTTATTTTTATTTTTTATTTTTAATTAATTAATTTTTTCTCCTTTACATTATCATGTTGGTTTTGCCATACATTGACATGAATCCACCATGGGTATGCATGTGTTCCCCCTCCAGAACACCCCTCCCACCTTACACTACTTTTTAAAAGAATTTTATTTATTTATTTTTTATGACTGTGCTGGGTCTTCCTTGCTGTGCAGGCTTTTCTCTAGTTTCAGTGAACGAGGGCTAGCCTCTAGCTGCAGTGCAAGAGCTCTAGGTGCTCAGGCTTCAGTAATTGAAACCCGTGAGTCCAATAGTTGCAGCTCCTGGGCTCTAGAGATAGTTGTGACGGATCGCCTTATTTGTTCCAAGGCACATGGGATCTTCCTGAATCAGGGATCAAACCCATGTCTCTTGCATTGGCAGGTAGATTCTTTACCACTGAGCCACCAGGGAAGCCCAAGTTACACTTCTTTTATTTGCTTGTTTATTTTTTCAGATTATTTGACTAAAATTCTAGTTGTAACTTTTGTAATATAAAGAGAAAGCAAAAATACTTCCTCAACCTCTCCTCCCCCCAATACACACACAATCCCGCACCTCTCTCCAGGGCAAACTACTGTTGTTACCAGCTTTGCATGAATCCTTGCAGATATTTTTTTTATGCATCTGTGAACATGCTGAAACACGTGCCTCTGTTTTATCTTCCTCACATAGATATGATCATATTGTACTTTTACTCTGAACTTGTGTTTTTCCTCAGTGGCATGGTCAATACGTATGGCTTTACTTCGTTCTTTTTAACTCTCATGTAGTCTTCCATTTTGGTAAATGGCTAGGTTACTTACAGTTTTTCATTACTTACAAGCCATCCTGCAAGGAACATGCATACCTACCTAGGCACTTATATGAGTGATTTTTCAGAAGATTTGTCTACCCCCTTAGAATTACTAGATCAAAAATCATGAACACTTTTTCATTTAATGAATGTTGACAAAAAGTATCACATCAATAATATAACAACATTATATGCACATATTTGTTTCTGTACCTCCTTGCCAATATTGGCTTTTGTCAATCTTCTTTATGTCTGCTAATCTGATGGACAAAAAAATCTGATGGACGATAAGCATTTCCCTGAATATCAGTGAGAGTAGAAATCTTTTCATGTTTATTTTTATCTGCTGATTGTATACAGCTACAATGAACTTTATATAAATTAAGCTATTTGTCTTTTATTATTGATATGTAAGTGTTCCTAGGTATTCTGGATAGTAACTGTTGACCTGTTATATGTAGTGTATTTTCTTCTTGTTTGTTGTTTGTCTTTTCATTTGAATAACACTAATAGTGTTATTTACTTACAGAAGTTTTACATTTTTTAATTTTTAAAAATATTTCTTTATTTGGCTGTATGAGTTCTTAGCTGTGACACTCAGGATCTTTGATCTTCATCACAGCATGTAGGATCCTTTTTTTTTTTTTTTTCAGTTGCAGCATGTAGGATCTAATTCCCTGACCAGGGATCAAACCTGGGCCCCCTGAATTAGGAACGCAGAGTCTCAGCCACTGGATCGCCAGAGAAATCACACAAGTTTTACATTTTAATTGCCAACTTATATATCTTTTCATAGCTCCTGGATTTTTCATCTTGTCCAAAAAGGCCTTTCTCACTTCCAAATTCATACATGTATTCTCAATAGTTTTCCCAGTATTTCCTCAATATTATAATTTTAGTTTTTCATGTTTGGTTTTTTAATCTACTAGGAATTACTTTTCATATGGAATGAGGCAGGGGTGAAAAAGTACATGGCAACCCACTCCAGTATTCTTGCCTAGAGAATCCCATTACAGAGGAGCCTGGTGGGCTATGGCCCATAGGATCGCAGAGAGTCTGACACGACTGAGTGACTTAGCATACATGCACACATAAGGTAGGGGATCTAACTTAATTTTTTCAGATAAATAGGCAACTGTCCTAAGATCATTATTTCCCTACTTTAATAGTTGATAAGTTTCTATAAATATATTAACTAGACTTATTTTTTGTTGCAAGAGGGGGAAAAAAAACCTCAAATAGGTTTTTAAAAAGATGAAATTTGGTTGCTTAAGTAACTGAAATATCCATAGCACCAACTGGTTTGGGAAGAAGCTTCGAATAGAACTAACTGGAGGAATAGAGTGTGAGGCTATTTTGGGTGGAGATCTGAATGGAAAGATGGAGGCAGCCATAGGAAGACATGAAAGGGAAGAATATTCATGCAAAAAGAGGAGAAATGTATAAAAGTTTTACAAATATAACTAACTTGAAATGTTCAAGAGATAAAAGAAAGCCACAATGAGTGGAGCAGGGCCAGAGGGGTGGGAGACTCCTAGAGAGGTAAGAAGGGTCAAATCCTGTCAGACACAGAAGCCACAAGAACGATTCAGTTTTATTCTATTTTATTCCTTCTACTGGGGCTTCCCACATGGCATAGTGGTAAAGCATCTGCCTGCTGGTGCAGGATATGCAAGAGACTTGGGGTTGATTCCTGAGTCGGGAAGAGCTCCTGGAGTAGGAAATGCAACCCACTCCAGTATTCTTGCCTGGAAAATTCCATGGGCAGAGGATCCTAATGGGCTACAGGCCACGAGGCCACGAGGAGTCAGACATGACTGAGTGACTGAGCACACACACATTCCTTCTATTATGGGAGCCACTGGAAAGTTTTAAAGAGAAAAGCTACAGGATTTGATTTACACCTTTTTAAAAAAATTATTTATTTATTTATTTATGGCTGTGCTAGATTCATTTCTGCAAGTGCTTTTCTCTAGTGGTGTGAGTTAGGGTTACTCTTCATTGCAGTGGGTAGGCTTCTCATTGCAGTGGCTTCTCTTGTTGCTGAGCACAGTCTCTGTGGTGTGGGGCTTCAGTAGCTGCAACATGTCAGCCCAGCACTTGTGGCTCCCAGGCTCTAGAGCACAGGGTCAACAGCTATGGCGCACGGGCGTAATTGCTCCAGGGCATGTGGGATCTTCCTGGATCAGGGATCAAACCTGTGTCTCCTACATTGGCAAGCAGATTCTTTACCACTGAGCCACCAGGGAAGCTCTAATTTACACTTTTAAGAGATCATCCTGACCACTACTTGGGAATGTGGATTATGAGGGAGGAGCGAGGTAAAGATGAAAGTGGGGAGGACAGTTAGGAAGTGCTGCCATGTTCAGAAAGACAAATGATGGTGGCTTGGTCCAGAGTTATATCAGAGGAGATACAGAAAAATAGGTATTGGGTGCTGAGTTATTTATTTATTGAGGAGAGGATTTGCTGAGGGGGGGAATATAAGGTTCTGTTTTTGCCATAGTACGTGTAAGATGTTTCTTGGGTATCTGAGTGGAAGTGTCAAGTAGCTGGTTGAGGGGGAAAAAAGTAGATGGTTAGATGTACAAATTTGGAGCTCAGGCATGGACATATGGTTTAAGAGTCACCAGTTTACATGATATTTATAGTCAGTAGCTAGGATACATAAAGAACTCTGTAAAAATCTAGAAAAACAAGACCGAAAGTCTGAGAGAAAAAAGTGGGCAAAAGGATATGGTGGTTCATTAAAAAAGACTAAGTTCTTTACACATATCAACTTTACTCAAAGTAGAATTAAGAATGAAACTACAAAGATACTGTTTATCGTTGACTGACAAAAATGCAAGCGATTGACAACCTACCCTTTTAGTGAAACTGTGTGAGGCAAATAGACATTGTCTTACACTGCTGTTTAAAGAACAAAATAGAACAAATTCTATGGAGGGAAAATTTTGACAATATTTAACAAAACTTTATGTTCACAGGCATTTACCTCTTGATTCAGTAATCTCTTTTAAAGGAAGTTACCCTGGGGATACATCTGCAAAAAATAAAACAACAAATGCACAAGGTTATTAATTGTGACATTATTTTAATATCAAAACATTAAAAACAACCCAAATGCTACATGGGAAACTTGCTGAATTTAAGATAGTGCAGCTACACAACTGAGTACTACATAGCCATAAAAGAGAATGAAATGGGACTTCCCTGGTGGTTTGGTGGCTAAGATTGCAGTGCCGTTGTAGGGGGCCAGGGTTTGATCCCTGGTCAGAAAACCAGAGCCCACATGCCACAACTAAGACCCAGCACATCCAAATAAAATAAATAAATAAAAATATATATGAAAAATAGCCTTTAAAAAGAGAATTAATATTTCTAAGTACTAGTATGAAAAGAATGCCTATATTGTTAAGTGAATCAAAAGTATATATTGTATGTCATGTGGTGGGAAGGAGGCTCAAGAGAGAGGGGATATATGTATACTTATGGCTGATTCACATTGTGCAGAAACTAGCACAACATTGTAAATCAATTATCCTCCAATTTAAACAACAATTTTTTAAAGTATATATAGTATGCTACATTTTGTTAAGAAAAAAGTAAGGAAATCAGCCTATACTGTCTATATTTCTTCATTTTTAGTTCAGCTCCATTGAGATATAATTCATATAATGTAAAATTCACCCTTTTTAAGTATACATTTCATGATTTTAGTATGTTCATGAAGATATGCAGTCATCACCACAATCAATTTTAGAAAACTTTTATTAATACCAAAAGAAACCCTTAACTCATTGTAGTCACCCCCTAGCCCCCTTTTCCTGCAGTTATGGATAGTCATTTATCTATTTTCCATGAATATGGACTTGTGGACATTTGATGTAAAAGGAACGCTATAGCATGCTATCTTTTGTTTCTAGCTTTGTTCACTAAGCATAACATTTTCAAGATTCATCCTTATTATAGCATGCACCAATATTTGGTTTCTTTTTGTGGCCAAATAATATTGCACTGTATGCATAGACTACATTTTGTGTACCCATTCATCAGCTGAGGGATATTCCCACACAGCACTTCCATAATATACATACATAAGGTGTGTGGCACATGTTTTCGTTTCACTTGTCTAACCAACTGTGGGCTGATGGCTCATATGGTCACTCTACCTCTAGAATTTTGAGGAACTGCCAAACTTTTGTTTCCCAAAATGGTCACACCATTTTACAGCTCTATCAGCAACGAAGGTTCCAAATTCCCTACATCATTGCCAACACTTGCTGTTGATTGTCTGGTTTTTTTTTTTTATTTTATTTTAGCTATCCTAGCGAGTATGAAATATCATTCAGATTTGGAGTACATTTCCCTGAAACCTAATAATGTTGAACATCTTTTCATATGTTTATTGCAATTCTTTATTTCTTTGTGTGAATTTGAAGACTCTCTTTAGTGTCGTTTGTAGAGCAAGTCTGCCAGCAATGGCTCTGTTGGTCTTTGTTTATATAGGAATCTCTTAATTTCTCCTTCACTTCTGAAGGATAATTTTGCTGGATATGGAAATGCTTGTTGACAATCTTTTTCCTTCAGCACTTTAGAAATGTCATCCCTCTGCCTTTAGGTCTCTATGGTTTCTGATGAGAAGTCAACTGTTAAAGTTATTATTTTATGTTATGTGATGAGTCACTTTTCACTTGCTGTTTTCAAGATTTTCTGCTTGGTTTTGGTCTTCAACAGTTTGACTGTGATGGAGCTAAGTATGTATCACTTGAGCTTTTCATACAGAGTTAGTTGAGCTTTCTGAATGTGCAAATTAATGTTTTCATCAAATTTAGGAAGCTTTCTGCTATTATTTCTTTAAATATTCTTTTTCTCTCTCCTCTCCTTCTCCTTTGGGACTCCCATTATTCATATGTTAGTATGCTTAACAATGTGTGTCCCACAGGTCTCTTGGGCTTCCCTGGTGGCTCAGCTGATAAAGAATCCACCTGCAATGGGAGACCTAGTTTCATTCCCTGGGTTGGGAAGATCCCCTGGAGAAGGGAGATTCTGTTCATTTTTCTTCATTCAAAAGGAATTCTTTCTGTTTCTCAGACTGAATGGTATCAAATGACCTATTTTCAAGTTTGCTGTTTCTTCCTTCCAGTTCAAGTCTTCTGTTTAGCCACTCCAGTGAATTTTTCATTTCAGATATTATACTTAGTCCCTTTTTATAATTCCCATTTCTTTATTGGTAGTCTCTATTTGGTACAGCATTGTTTTCATACTTTAGTGTTTTAGGTATGATTTCCCTTTTTTGAGGGGGGAAGGGCTGAACCATGCAGTATATGGGATCTTAGTTCCCTAACCAGGGATCAAACTCATGTCCCCTGCATTGGGAGCATGGAGTCTTAACCACCTGACCACCTGACCACTAGGGAAGTCCCAGATATAGTTTCCTATAGTTATTTGAACACATTTTTAATAGCTGATTTAAAGTCTTTATCTAATAAGTCTAATGTCTAGACTTCCACAGGGACAGCTCCTGTTGACTGCTCCTTTTTCCCCCTATATACAGGCCATTCTTTTATGTCCAGACCTGAATGATGCCTAATGAGGCATGAATCATAATTTTTTTTCTTGAAAATATAATGTGGTGACTCTGGAAATCATACTCCCAGTTCTCTGGGATTTGTTGTTGACACTGTTGCAGTTAGTTTGTTTAATGACTCTCCTGGGCTAATTCTATGAAGTCTGCATTTTGGGTCTACGTAGTCAATGAAGTCTCTACTCAATTATTTTAACAATCAACTAATAATTAGACAAAGAGTCCCAGCCATTGCTGAGGGGTTCTTTGTGTGTGTTCGGTCCTGACTTCAATGCTCCAGTAGGCAGTTTATAACTCTGCCTTATCCTTAACTTCCTGCTTGTGCAAAGCCTCAAGCCTGGCCAGACATGAGAGACTGAGGCCTCTCAGGTCTTTCTTAACATGTATACAGCCCTACACAAGCATATGTCCTTCTAAGGTTCCAAAAATAAGTCAGATATGATCAAAATCCTTTATGGGCATCTCATTCCCCAGATTTTCCTTTCAAGTTTTTGGTCAGCCTCTTGTTAGTCCTAACTGGTATTACCACTTCTGGCAGCTGTGACGTTAAACAATTACAACTGACTTTTCCCCTGGGGATAGGGCTGTTTGCAATGAGTGAGCTCTGAGTCAGTTCTAATGAAAACAAGCCCTAAGAGTGGAGATTCTTAGAGAGCTACCAGACAGACCAAATAGTGACAGTTCTCTGAGTTGGGGATTTTGCAGGGAGATTCAGACCTACTCCATCCCCTCCAGGGCCTTCTAGGCTGCTTGTTTTCATAGCTGCTAGTTTCCCGTCTACCACAAAGCTAAGGAGAAGGGAAGGAGAATAGAGTAAATTAAAATGTCAGAAAGTTTTTTGTTCTTACAGAGTTTTAGCAGTTTTTCTTGAATTTTAGCAAGCCTGTGGTTAATTTCCAGAGCTCTGAAAAAGTTGGCTTTGACCTTTTTTGCCTGCATTTTGTTGCTTTTATGGAAGACTAGATTTTCAGAGACCTTTATTTTGCCGTTCAGAAAATGTTTCTATATGTGTTCATTTTTTCACAAAAGGAAATGATAAACCACAGACTAACAAAAATCACTATTGAGAGAAGTCCTCAAACTATTTGGATATGTTATAGGACAGAGCAAATTCACAAATATATTGATTTTATTGAGAACCAGGATTCTGACCATGTGAGAAATAAGATACAAATATAGAAGGACAAAAATCTAGTAGTATTTGTTGAATTTGAATTAGTATTAGAATTTTTTAAATGTATATGTTTTTTAAGAGATCATGATTTTTTCTCAGCCAACTGAAAGATCTTAGAAGCAATGATACTCTCGTAGCAATGAACATATCTAACACCCAGTTCTTGGTTTCTAAACACTATCTCCCACAGGAATTCCATGGCAGTCCAGTGGACAAGATTCTGACTTTCCACTGCAGGGAGCATGGGTTCAATCACTGGAACTAAGTGGCAGGAATGGGCGCAGCGGGGGAGGAACATTTGGGGAAATTGGAGAAATGGATGATTCCAGGGCAGGGAAAGTAGAATATGAGCCTCGGATATATTTTGTCCCAGAAAGCAAAGAAGACCAAAAAGGCTGAAGAAAGGGTGAGGTGAGGAAAGAAATAGATGAGAAACATTAATAGGTACAAACTTCCAGTTGCAAAGTAAATGGGTCATGGGTATGAGATGTACAGTGGAGGAAATGTAGTCAGTAACCATGAAAAATAAAAATAATAAAGCATCTTTTTAAAAAAGATTAAAGAACGCTCAAAGACTAAGGGGAATGTCAAAATGACACAGAAGACAGCTTAACTTGACACTCCCATTGGCCAAATTAGTGGCAACATGAACATCAAAATGTGTAACAATGATAATGGTTTATAATATGTTAAATTAACATTTCTGTTAATCTATAGTATAGTTAAGTGAAAAAGAAAAGTAGAAACGAAGAGCTCTTCTTTACAGAAGAAACCCAGCTAATATGATAGAAGGAATAATAGACTAGAAGAAAACAACCATTCCGCAACCCCTGGTGCAAGGATTATCAGTGGATGGTGAATTATTGGATTTAAATATTTGGAGGCAATAGAATATTCACAAGATTTCCAAGTATCACCTCAGAGATTACTCACTAACTGAAGCAGGAAATGTAGCTTTTCAGTGGAGAGACCCAGCAGTCTCCACTCTAACCAAGTGATCAGACTGAGGGAACACCAGGAGGGACAATGTGACAGGAGGAACCTCCTGATGAGATTTACTAAAAAGCCACAATAGCACCTGTTTAGGTTTCTCACTAAAAAAATGTCAAATCTGATTCTAATCATAAGTAAGCAATCAGATAACTCTAGGGTAGAGTTTCTCAACCTTAACACCACTGATATTTGGGCTGGTTAATTCTTTATTGTGGGTACCGCTGTGTGCACTGAAGGATGTTTAGACATATCCCTGGTCTCTACCCATTACATTCCAGTAGCACCTTGCTATAGATTGAATGTTTGTGTCCCTCCAAAGTTCATACGTTGATATCTTAACCCACAAGGTGATAGTATTAGCAGGTGGGACCTCTGGAAGGTGATTACATCGTGAGAGCAGAGGCTCATGAATGGGAATAATATCCTTATTAAAGCTATGGTTTTGCCAATAGTTGTGTACGGATGCAAGAGTTGGACCATAAAGAAGGCTGGGCATCAAAGAATTGATGCTTTCAAATTGTGGCACTGGAGAAGACTCTTGAGAGTCCCTGGGAATGCAAGGAAATTAAACCAATCAATCCTACAGGAAATCAACCTTGAATATTCATTGGAAGGACTGCTGCTGAAGCTGAAGCTCCAATCCTTTGGCCACTTGATGTGAAGCGCCAACTCATTGGAAAAGATCCTGATGCTTGCAAAGAGGTCTTCTCCTGGAGGCTCAGTGGTAAAGAGTCCACCTGCCAATGCAGGAGAACAGGAGATGTGGGTTTGATCCCTGTGTCGTGAAGGTCCTTGGAAGAGTGCATGGCAACCCACTCCAGTATTCTTGCCTGAAGAATTCCATGGTCAGAGGAGCCCATTGGGTTGCAAAGAGTCAGATATGACTGACGCGACTTAGTAGACATGAGCATACTCTAGGAAAGAATGAAGGCAAAAGGAAAAGGGGGCAGTAGAGGATGAAATGGTTAGATAGCATCACCGACTCAATGGATATGATTTTGAGCAGGTGAATGTGAAGGACAATGCAGCCTGGCATGCTGCAGTCCATGGGGTTGCAAAGAGTGGGACACAGCTTAGCAACTGAACAACAAAAACAACAGAAGAGGCCCAAGAAAGCTCCCTCCCTCCTTTCACCATTTGAGATTATAGCAAAAAAAAAGAGTCCATGAACCAGGAAGTGGGCCTTCACCGGACACTGAACCTTCTGGCATCTTGAAATTCCCAGCCTCTAGAACTGTGAAAAATAAAGCTCTATTGTTTACAAACGACCCAGCCTATGTCATTTTGTTACAGCAGTCCAAAGGGATTAAGATACACCTCTCAAGTTGTGACAACAAAAAATGGCTTCAAACATTGCCAAATTTACCCTGGAGGTAAAAAAATCACCCTAGTTGAGAAATATTGATCTAGAATGCATCTACAAGAGACAGCTCTCCCAAAAATCAACAATGGTGGGACGGAGGGGGATGGCAGGGGAGGGCTCATCTGTTCGACAATAAAAGAGACGAGAAATATTAATGACCACGTGTAATAGATATGTTTTGATTAGATCTTGTATTTAAAGGAAAAAATGTCTATAGAAGTCATATATTAGAAATTTGGAGAAATTTAAATATGCACAGCATGTTAGGTGACATTAATTTATTCTTAATTGTTTAGATGTCATAATAGTACTGTAGTTACTTAGGAAGATCTTTATTCCAATCTTGTGGTATATACATGCAAAAACATTTAAGGGAGAAGTATTACGTTGATTGAAACTTGCTTGTAAATGGTTCAGCAAAAAATTAAGTGAGTGGGACGGGGAAGAAAGGAGAGGGAGAGGAAGACAGAGCTCACACACAGATGGGGAAATGTTAGCAACTGATGGACTTCATGGAAGAGTTCATAGTTACTATTCTTCCAACTTTTAATTAAAGTTTGAAATTTTTCAAAATAACAATTTAAATGGAAAATGACAAAATTCGTGGAGGAATAAAAAATAGGTTCAGGCAAAAACTGAAAGGCTTCATCTCATTAGATTGTCATTTCGTGCTGCAGTTTTCATCCATGGATGTCCAGCTGGGTCTTTTTAAAAACTTTTGGTCTTTATTTAAAATGTGCAATATTTACTCCAGCTTCTTAAACTTAGGGAATATAGCTACATTCTGTAAGTTTAAGAAGAATTGTCTACATTCCTGGTTTACTAATTCTGTCTTCTGTGTCCCATCTGGATTGGTTTTCATTAACTAATTTTTTAATACTTTTTATAGATCATAATATCTTGCTTATTTTCATGTTGATAATTTTTTATTGGACATTATTAATTTTATCTTGTTGGACGCTGTATATGTTTGAATTCTTATAAATATTCTTGAGCTTTAAAAAAAATAGGTAAAGAAGCTTAGAAAAATCACTGAGGGAAAGAATTAGATGGAGAAGAGGAGACTCCTAAGGAGAGGAATTCTAGGGAAACAAAGTCGGTTGAGAAAGAGGGGAAAACCAGTGTGAAGTCTTGGAAGCTCAAGAAGAAGGCATTTCAAAAAAGACAGTGCTCAGCACTATCACGTGCTGCTTTGAAGTTCAATAAGATGACAACAGACAAATCCAACAAGCAAACATGGGCTTTGACCCAAGAAGTAGGTCATTGCTGACCTTGATATTAGTGAAATAGTGAGGACAAGAGCCTAAAGGAAGTTGTTTGTGGAAAAATTGGATTTGAGGAAGAATGAGAGCAAAGATAGACAATTCTGATGCTGAGGTTTGTTTAAGAAAAAGATAAGAAGCAAGAGGTGGAAGGGGACATGGGCCTGGAGCAGGTTTTGGTTTTGTTTAGAAAGCATGATTTTGAAGATAGGGGATGTGAACACATGTTTCCATGTCAGTAGGGATGATCTTTTAGACTGAAAAGGGGTGCAGGAGGGAAGAAGCTGAGTAGGTGAGAGAGGATAGGATCCAGAGGTCAAGGAGAATGGGTGGGTTTGGTGGGAAGAGAAGATGAAAGTGAAAGTGAAAGGCGCTGAGTTGTGTCCGACTCTGTGCGACCCCATGGACTGTACAGTCCATGGAATTCTCCAGGCCAGAACACTGCAGTGGGTAGCCTTTCCCTTCTCCAGGGGGTCTTCCCAACCCAAGGATTGAAGCCAGGTGTCCCACATTGCAGGCAGATTCTTCACCAGCTGAGCCACAAGGGAAGCCCAAGAATACTGGACTGGGTAGCTTATCCCTTCTCCAGGGGATCTTCTCAGCCCAGGAATTGAACCAGGGTTTCTTGCATTACAGGCAAATTATTTACCAACTGAGCTATCAGGGAAGCCAGATAGAGCTAACGTGTCTATCTTCCCAAAGGATCACTAAAAAGAGACACAATTAGGCTGAGGAGGAGACGCTACAGATCTGAGAGCAACATAAGATGGTGTATCAGAAAGCAGAAAAATGAAGGTGCTGGGAAATTGAAGCAGAATCGTGTGGCGGTGTTCCAAACCCACCCGTCGTCACACATCAAAACTGAGTTCAATCAAAATAAGAAGGTGATGTTCTTACAATGTGCAAAGAGTAGAGCTGAAGTTATCCAGTTATGATGACTTTATATTTGTCAATTACTGCTCAGGGACTTCCTTCGTGGTCCAATGGTAAAAAATCTGCCTGCCAATTCAGGGGACATTGGTTCAGTCCCTGATCCAGGAAGATTCCACATGCCACAGGACAACTAAGCCCATGCTCTGCAACAAGAGAAGCCATCGCAACGAGAAGTCCATGCACCAAAACTAGAGAGTAGCCTCCACTTGCCACAACTAGAGAAAGCCTGTGGGCAGCAACAAAGGCCCAGCACAGCCATAAATAAATAAATAATTTTATTGTTAAAAATAAATAAATAAATGACTGCTCAGAATCTGAGCCCCTCTCCTATATCAGAACCCCATTCCTACATTTGGAAGCCCTCTCCCTACCTTAACAGTCTTGGTGAATGATAGAGCCCTCCTCCCAGCATAGAAGCTGAAACTTTTCAGATACTTTCTTAGTCTCCTTTGAGGATGGTCCTGAGCACGTGATCTAGGTACAGCCAATCCAGTGCACTGTCCAGAATATCAAATCGGAAGCTAAGGAATAAATAGAGATGGTGGAGCATCATCACTGACAGTGGTAGAGGGGGTGACAGCAACATCCAGCTTCTGGCATCAGCGGTGGCAACCATTGCCGGGAGCCGTCAGGATTCCCCCTTGCTCGGATGACAAGGTCACGAGACTAAGAAAGTATTTGCAAAGCTGACTTTCTTTATCGGGGCATCCTGGGCAAGCCCCACCCTGGCATTTTTCTTGGAAGTTCTGTCCATGTTCGGAACATTGGCTCATTTCAGTAGGTCAGTCACAGTTGGAAAGAATTTGTCCTGAGATAATCCCCCCAGACCTTATGGACCAGAGGATCCGGGAAGGTAGATCACCTTCCCCAGGGGCTATGGAGGAATGAAAGGGACATTTAAATGGATTACTACTCCTTACTGGGGAGTTTACCAAGAGTTCTCTGGAGGTCATGGCAAGACCACCACCAGAAAGGCTCGTACTTGGGTCACCTTTCCACCTCCCATTCCCCTGACCACTCCACAGAGGAGGCTCGCTTCCTTGAAGAAATCAGGCTCGATTGAGATTTAGGAATGCTCATAACTGTGGCCAGCATAGTTGGAGGTATTGATTGCTTTAGGATATGTAGACATAGGAATTCATTTTAGTAGTTGTAAGGTTAATAGGACTTCATTGTTAAAGCAGTGCTGCTAAACTGTCTCTTTGTCCTCTTTTCTCTTTCCTTGTAAGAACCAGAATAGGTTAATAGAATAAAAGTTTCAAGCTTAAGCCCTTCTTTCTAGCTTCTACATAATTGCACCTAGTAAGAAAAATGTAACCTTTCTACTTAGATTGATGTGCTTATCCGAAGTATGCTGGAGACATTCAAATGGTAAACATACTATTGTTAAGTCTAATTATGCAGAAATCCGACCTTTTGCAAGGAAAATGAGCTTAAGGTTAAAGTTGTTGATGATAGGCAGAAAACAGGATTGTATAGAAATAGATGTGATGTAATGGGTGTGTTTCTGGGGTATAAAAACTGTAAACCAACAACAATAAACGAGAGACTGCTCCATCACCACACATCGACTCAGCTCAGTTCTTCTTCCGCCGACGCCACCCATCCCTCAAGACCCCCGGACCCTGCCGAGGCTGGACCCCGGCAAACTATATCAGTGGTAGTCTCCAGTTTCCGGTGCCATCAACAATGTCACTGCACAGTTAACTCTCGGATGGCAGCAGAGGTGTCCTCTCCAGACTGGTTGTATGCCATGATTTTCGTTGTGGGTCTCAGCACATAACCTCCAACCTGGTTCTCCAGACCTCCCAGCAACTCTTTGAGCCAATCCATGCGTATGCAACCCAAATTACTTTATTTATAAAATGGCACTGTGTTAACTTTCGGATTAAGTAAGCAAATTAAATGTCCTATATCAGGTGTATTTTGTGGCCCAAATGAAAAAATAAAATCTGTCATGATAAATACAGTTCACAAGTTTTCTGCTTATCCCAAGCCTTGTGGTTAAAGGTTAGATTCCTGTGAGATTAAACAAAGACAAAAAGCCTCTTGTCCTCCAATAGATGACTATCTTATGGAACATCTTTAGTTCCTTCTTTCTCAGTCCCAGTAAATACATTGAAAAGAACTGTTATGATGATGACAAGGAAGCAAGCATGTATAGTTTAATCATAAATTAGATCTTTGTTGACGCTTGGCTAGTCCCCAACAGTCCTAACTTTTTCTCTTCCTTCTCTTTCTAAGATGGCGATAACCAGCAAAACACCTGCCTTCTCAAATAATTTTGGCAAAAATATGCTTCCTTTTCAGCCTCCCTCAAACACTTGTGTGACCAATCATTTCTTTTGATTTCATTGGGTTGGCCAAAAAGTTCTTTCTGGTTTTTCCATACCGTCTTATGGAAAAATCCAAACATTTTGACCAACTCAACAACTACTAGCAACTGTACCTTTTGTGTCTTTTTTTGTTTGTTTGTTTCATTGCATTGGTTAACTCTCAGATCATTATTAAGTAGCAGAGGTGAGATGACTGTGGCTGTTTTTTTCAGTCATGCAGGGGACCAATGTAAATCAATTTTCCAGCATAGCTGTAACTCTAGACTTTGGGAGGGGGTAACATGGGAATCTGATGTGTATGCCTCAGTCCAGAAACCACCCCTGCCCCAGCCCACACAGCAGGAGGTGAGCACCCAGAAAAACTGAAACCACCCCCGGCTCTAACCCATGGAAAAATTGTCTTCCACAAAACCAGTGTCTGAAGTCAAAATGGTTGGGCACCACTGCATTAATCCATTCACTCATCCATCCATCCAATATGGAAAGAGTGGCTGCAAGTGAAAGTGTCTGACCCTTTGCGACCCCATGTGACCCCATGGACTGTATAGCCCAACAGGCTCCTCTGTCCATGGGATTCTCCAGGCAAGAATACTGGAGTGGGTTGCCATTTCCTTCTCCCGGTGATCATCCCGACCCAGGGATCAAACCCAGGTCTCTTGCACTGCAGGCAGATTCTTTACCACCTGAGCTACCAAGGAAGCCCCAGAGAGTGACTACTACCCACCAAACTCTCTTTTAGGTACTGAGGATACCCCAGTGAAAGAGACAATGTTCTTGCTCTCACAAAGCTTACTGTCTAGCAGAGCAGACATAATAGACAACAAACAAATAAACTAAAAAGCAATTTCACCAGTGACAAGTGCTTCTTTAACAAAACAACATGTGGGGCTTGCCTGGTGGCCCAGTGATAAAGAATCCATCTCCCAGTGCAGGAGACACAGGTTCATCCCTGGTCCCAGAAGATCCCACAGGCCATGGAGCAACCAAGCCCCTGCACCCCAGCTACTGAGCCAGCGCTCTAGAGCTTGGGGACCACAACTACTGAGCCCTCGTGCCATAACTACTGGAAGCTGTGGGCCCTAGAGCCTGTGCTCCACAACAAGAGAAGCCACTGAGATGAGAAGCCTGCTCACGGCAACTAGAGGGTAACCCCTGCTCGCCATAGCTAGAGACCCAGCATAGCCAAAAATAAACAAAGAGATAAAATAAATAAAATTATATGAAAAAAAAAAAAAAACTAGCATGAGGACACAGCAGCTTCTCTTTCCAGGGATCTGCAAGCTAATCTGAGTGTGACTTTGTATCAAGCCTAAAAAGCTTGAAATACATTACACACAGCTAATACATTATGCAGCTGGGCCCTGGCCTCCTGGTGAGTAGATCAGGTCTCCCAAAGTCCCTCTATCAGAATGCACCAAGTGTCCTGATAGAAGAGGGGGAGGCCCACCCGCAGCTGCTGGGGAGCAGGGGGACAGGGGCACAGTGGCAACTGCGATCTTTGCTTTCAGCCTATTGTGATGTGCTGCAGCTTAAGTGGGCCCAGTGAAACAGGTTTTCTGATGATTCTGATGATATTATCCAGTTTGCACTAAACCAACCCTCCAAGACTAGACACAAGCCTTGCAAAGATACACAGATTGAAGATAAACCAATACAACGAGTACACGCCCCAAACAAGGAAACACAGACCTGATGCCTCTCTTATTCCTGGTACAAGTCCTTCTACAGCCTGTATGATATGAAAACAATGGTGAACTAGTCAGATCTGATAAAAATCTGGCAAATGAGCAACATAACAGGAGAGAGAGACTATCAAAAAGAAAGTGGGAACCACATGTTTACATCCACACTAATTAATGCTTTTGACCCTGAGCATATAGTCAGTTTTGAGAAAATAATAGCAGCAGTGTGAATAATTATAAATACAGTAAGGAACTAGAATAATCGGTAGCATGTGCTCAAAAATATGTTGTTTAGCTTCCCCTCAGGGAAGCTCTGTTGTCAATGGTAGAATCACCTAAATCTGAAAATCATTTGATAAGAGCAAATTTCTCAATGGATCCGGGACTACTCTAAATCCATCAGTGCAATATTGGACCCAAAGTAGGTGCCCCGCACTCCAAAAATGTGTTCAAACATATTTGAAGGTGGGCAATCAGTTTCCTGCCTATAAAATGGGGGTGATCACCCCTGCTCTTCCTCGGGCCCCGGATCTGGTGGCCAGATCAAATTCCACCTCCTTCCTGTCTCAGACTCTGTCCTCTAGTTCTCACCACAAGTACCCAGCTCAGGCCTCACTGCTGACCAACTGGGACACCGGCATCGTCTCCTTGCGGATTCCCCCACCTCCCATCTTGCTTACCTCCATTTCACTCTGGCTCTGAATGACCCATGCCTAAAAGCTTGGGTGGCTCTCTGCTGCTGATTGGACACAACCCACGTTTCTCATCCAGGTACACAGGGCCTTCAAAAACAGGATCCCAGCTTCGCCTCACCTCCTCTAGACACCCCATCCTGTCTCACCAAGCACCCAAGAGACAAACTACTTATAGTTCTTTGCAGATATCTCCAAGGTCATCAGTCCCACTTGACACATCTTTCTGTTTATTTCTTCTAACTCTTTGTATTGAGTCCAAATAGAATCTCTTTCAGCAAAATTTCCTTGACTCAACCCCTCCCCAATCTGGGCTGAAGACCAGCCCTCTTAGTGCCCTTATCACAGTGGCTGTTATTTCTGGTTTTGTTCTTTGATCTCCACTCCTCAAAGGGCTTCCCAGGTAGCTCAGTGGGTAAAGAATCCACCTGCCAATACAGGAGATGCAAGAGACTAGGGTTCGATCCCTGGGTTGAGAAGATTCCCCATGGGAGGGCATGGCAACCCACTCCAGGATTCTTGCCTGGAGAATCCCATTGACAGAGGAGTCTGATGGGCTACAGTTCATGAGGTTGCAAAGGGTCGGACAACGACTGAAGTGACTAAGCATGCACTCCTTGAAAGGAGGATGTAGATCTACAACCAGAGTTTCAGTGAAGAGGCTTCAATGAATATCTGCTGCAAGGATAACTAGAGAGAAAAATGAAACACTCAGTGTGGGGAGGGTGTTCAGACATTCATTTAAGATCTCAATCAAAAGCTCCTGCAGATTCCCCACAAGGAAGGATAAACCTTGTAGAATCTATCCTTCAGGGATGTCAATCACTCTACAAGGCTCCAAACCTTGCCTCTAGCCTTGGGTTTGGGCCCATCTTTCCCTGGACTGTGCTGTCTTCTAAACATACACCTGCTCTTTCTCTCTTTGTCATCAGATTGCCAACCTGTGCCGAGTGCTCTCTCAGCAGCAAGCATCTGTATCTGCAGGCTTGGGGAAGGCACACGTCTTGGTCTTTTGCCCTGAACACATACAGGAAGTGAGCCAGCCAGGCAGTCAGCCACAGCTATATTTAGATTTCTGTCACCTGATGGGGTCATCCATTAATCAGGGAACAGTGGCAGCTGTGGCATTTCGGGAGTAAACTGAGGTGGGTCCTTGGGCAGTGAGGAGGGGGCTAGACGTCTGGGCAGTGACCCCAGATTCATTCAAGCAAGACACAGGGCAGAGATGAAAATGCGTGGCTTATATGAAAGCTGGAAAGATGGAGGTCAGACCCAAGGGGGACTGGGACTTGAGGGAGAAATCAGTGTCTGACTTGGGCATGGAAGGAGCCTGGAAGATCAGTAGGAAGAGTGCCTCAGCTGGTTGGGCCCCTTCCTGCTGGGTGAGCTGTGGCTGAGTGAGTGGCTCTCTGACAGGCAGTGAGCCCAGCCTTGGTCAGCAGAGAGAGCTGCGGGTCACCAAACTCCATTTACAAGGGAGAAACAAGAAAGAAGCAGGCATGCAGGATTTTTTTTTTTTAAGCCCTAAAGGCACTCCTTGCCCCAGATTTGGTTTATTAAATGACTGCCCTGGGAGCCAGGGAATAGGTCTTAAGTCATCATTGATCCAGTTGCTTTTCCTTCCTTTATCTCTAGAATACAACCCCACCCCTCTGGTGGAGCCATTACAAGAATCTCCCGGGACTTCCTGGTGGTCCAGTGGTAAAGACTTTGCGCTCACAAAGCAGGCGGCCCAGGTTTGATCCCTGGTCAGGGAACAAGAACCCACATGCTGCAACTAAGACCTGGCACAGCCAAATTAATTAGAAAAATAAAGAATCTCTTGCCCTGACTATGCCCCTCCCGGCTATTTCTGGCCCTGCCCACAAGGGTTGACTCCTCAAGACCAAATTCTATCTGAAACAGCCCAGTGCTGCCCATCACTCCACGGTCACCCACATCCCTCATTCTGGCTTTCAAAGTCCTCCATGTTCTGACACTCAGCCTTCTCCCCAGACCTGTTTTTCAACAGCGTTTCAAGGTATTGGTAACAAAAGAAACAGCACATATTTAAAGTGTACACGTTTGGGAATTCCCTGATGATTCAGTGGTTAGGACTCAGCTCTTTCATTGCCAGAGCCCAGCTCCAATCCCCAGATAGGGAACTAATATCGCATAAGCCAGTGGCATAGCCAAAAAAAAAGGTACGGTTTGGTAAGTTTTGATGTGTACAAAAAATATATATCCCATAAACCAACAACACAGTCAATATAATGAACGTATTTATCACCTTGCCCAAATTTTTGCATGTCCTTTTGTCATCCCTTCTTCCTACTTCTCCCCCCAACCCCCACACACAACAACTCCTGATACACTTTCTGTCACTATAGATTAGCTTGCAGTTTGGGGTAGGGGAATGGTTATGCATAGACGGACTCATACAGTACACATCCCTTTTTGTCCAGAGTCTTTCACTCAGCACAATTATTCTGAGATTCACCCTTATTGTAGTGTGGATCAACAAGGCACTTCTGTTTATTGCTCAGTTTAATATTTTCCACTGTATGAATGTACTGCAAGTTATTTATCCATTTGCCTGTGGATGAACATTTGAATTGCTCCCAGTTTTTTTTTTAAAGTAGTATCTAAGAAATCTTGGCTAAATCTAAGGTCAGAGAGATTTTCTCCTGTGTTTTTGTCTAGAAGTTGTATAATATTGAGTTTTCTATTTAGTTCCATGGTTCATTTTGAGTGTTTTGGTTTTGCTTTGTCTGTTTTGGTTTTCAGTGTTTTGTTTTGTTTGCCTGTGGATGTCCCATGATTTCAGCACTATTTTTTTTTAAGACTCTTCTTTCTTTCTGCACTGAATTGCCTTTGTACCTTTGTTGAAAATCAATTGACCATATATGTGTACATCTATTTCTGAACACTCTATTCTGTTCCATTGACCTATTTAAAGAATTGAAAAATAAGCCTTTCTTTAGGGAATTGCCTTTGCATCTTTGTTAAAAACCAACTGACCATATAAATACAAGTCTATTTCTTGACTCTATATTCTGTTCCAAAGATCTATTTGTATATTTGATATATTTGTACTGGTAATACATTTCTTTAAAGTATTTATTTATTTGGCTGCACTGGGTCTTTCTTGCAGCCATGTGGGACCTTGTCAGTTGCTGCATGTGGGATCTAGTTCCCTGACCAGGGATCAAACCCACGTCCCCTGCACTAGGAGCTCAGAGTCTTGGCCACTGGACCATCAGGGAAGCCCAACACATTGCTTTTATTATTTGAGCTTTATGATAAGTCTTGGATCGGGTATTATTAAGTCCTCTAACTTTGTCCTTCTTCCGTGTTATGTTGGCCATTATCCATCTTTGCATTTCCATCTCAATTTTAGAATCAGCTTATCTCACCAAAAAAGCCACTGAGATTTTGATTGGAACAGTGTTGATTTTGTAGATCAACTTGTGGAGAAAGGACATTTACCAGTATTGAGTCTTTTGACCCATGAATATAATATAGGTCTCTATTTGGGATTTCTTTTCATTTCTCTGTAGTCTTCAATGTGCAAGTCCTGCATGTCCTTGTTAGATGTCTCCCAAGTAGTTAATATTTTTATGGTATTTTGAAATTTTTCAGTATCTGGTTAATCATTGCTGTTATATAATTTAGTTTTCTATTGTATCCTGCAACATTATTAAACTCATTAATTTTAGTATTTGTTTTGTCATTCTATAGAATTCTAGATTGATGGGTGGGTTTTTGTTTTATTTTTACTTCTAGTACTTTTAAAATGTTTCTCCCCTATCTTCTAGGTCACCCTGATTCCAATAATGAGATTAATGAAATATGTGTTTCTCTAGCTGTAATGTGCCCTTTCTTTCTATGGCTGCTTTTAGATTTTCTCCTTATAGCTAGTTTAAATTTTTATGTCCTTTGGTATCATTTTCTTCACATTTCTTGTGTTTTTGGTTCTTTGAGTTTCTTGGATATGTGAGTTTATATTTTTTATCAAATTGGAAAAAAAGTCTCTACTTAACGTGTTCTTGTCCACTAATTCCATCATCTCTGTCATTTCTGAATCTCTTTTGATTGACTGATGTTTCTCCCCATTATGAAGTGTAGCTTCCTGATTCATCAAATGCTTGGAAATTTTTCATCAAGAGATGTTATTTTATTTCCATTATGGTTCATTATAGGATATTGAATATAGTCCCTTGTGCTATATAGTAAGACTTTGCTTTTTATCTGTTGATTTACAGTGTTGTGTTAATTTCTGATGTACAGCAAAGTGATTCAGTTACACAGTTACACAATAATAGTGAATTATTATTCTCCAAAATCCTTGCTACTACCTGCTGTATTATATATTTATTTGTGTTATGCTTCCCTTCGTGACTGTTCCCTATCTAGAAAATAAACTGTAGGAGAGCAGAGATATATCTGTTTTGTGCACTTCTGTATCCCCCAAGCATAGAGAACAGAGCACATGACAAGAGCTTATTAAACATATTTTGGAGGAGAAAAGGGTTGATCTTTGTTTTTTAAAATTAACTAATTTGGCTGCGTGGGTCTTAGTTGCAGCATGAGCAGACTAGTTCCTTGACCAGGGATCAAATCTGGGTGCCCACCATTGGGAGTACAGAATCTTTAACCACTGGACCACCAGGGAAGTCCTAACCAATGAGTGTGAAGTGAAAAAATTAAAAAAAAATAGCAGTACGTGGTCAGGAGGGTTGGAGAAGATGGGAATCTTCTTTCCCTGTCCGGGTTCTCAGCTCTCCAGACAGTATCTGCTTTCCACTGCTCCTCCCCCAGCGCAGACGGTAGACAGTCCCATGGTTTCTACGCTAGGAGAGCAGGCGGGGTTGGGCTCTGCCAGCCTCCTCTGTAAGTGTGTTGTTCAGACGCTCAGTCCTGTCCAACTCTTTGCGACCCCATGGACTGCAGCACGCCAGGATTCCCTGTCCTTTACCATCTCCTGGAGCTTGCTCAGACTCAAGTTCATTGAGTCGGTGATGCCATCTACCCATCTCGTACTCTGTCGCCTCCTTCTCTGTCTTCAATCTTTCCCAGCATCAGGGTCTTTTCTAATGAGTCTGTTAAGCGAGTCAATTAGCTAGTGTGGTGGAGAGGGCGCCATCAGGTGGTAGAAGGGAGAATATCTGCAGACTTTCAGAGGAGACTTTCCACTGAGGATCCCAGGAAAAGGGTGAATGGAGGCAGAAGCGGGGTTTAGCCGCACCAACCAGGCTTTAGCTGTCTGAGAATCTCTTCAGTTCAGTGGTTCCTTCCCTCATTCAGCTTTGGAGAATGCCAGGGCAGCAACCACAGGCAGCGCTCTCCATGCAGTGGTCATAGGGACTCCAGACTGTTCCCTGTCCACAGGCAGGAATTCCCTCTGTCTCAGAATCCTTCCTTCAGGGGTAACCCTGTCCTTCCCGTTTCTGGAATGTGCACATCTCTCCATTCAGGCCTGCCTCAAGGCCTCTGTGGCATGGAGAATACCCTGGTGGCACTTGGTCTGAGAGGTCCAGCCTTGGTCAGACTGCCTGGGTGGCCCAAGTACCACTCCTTGCAGCTTTGCCTTCATCCCAACACTGTGGATCTCCTTCCCATGACGGCGCTCGGGTCCCACCTTGCTTTGTGGCTTCGCCTTCCTGCTGCCCCTGAAGCAAACCCTTAGCTCTTTCACATCAGAGTTGCCCTGCAAAATTCATCAGCGTCCCAAGTAACAAATCAATAGTTGAAGCTTCAGAAATATGTGAACTTTTTCCCCCCTACTCCTGAGGTCCTTCCTCCCTCAGAAGTTCCACTGATTTGCTCTTCTTCATCTTCTTTTTTATTATTAACTTGGCTGCACCGGGTCTTAGTTGTCTCACGTAGAATCTTGCATCATGGTTTTGGCATGTGGGATCTTTGATGGTATGTGGGCTCTAGTTCCCTGAGCAGGGATTGAACCCAAGCCCTCTGCATTGTGAGCAGAGTCTTAGCCACTGGACCACCAGGGAAGTCCCTGGGTCTGCTCTTCTTTTTAATTCCTTCTCCTCAGCCCTGCTACTTCTCATAGAGAGAGGGGGAAAAAAGTTTCAGTGGGAAACTATGCATTATGTAAACTCTAGAGGTCAAATCATCCCTCTGAGTTTTCTGATGCCAGTTCTCTGTAAAATGTAGAGATAATGGATAGCAAGACAGAAATGATTCTTATCTAGAGCTATGGAAATTCAGTCCTATCCTGTAGAGGCTGGCTTTCTTCCCACTCACCCTCATGGTGGAAAAACCAGTTTGGCTCACATCTGCACATTTATTTCAATACTCTTGATCTATAAATTTGTCTGTTCTTTGGATTTTCTTTTAAACCTACTCTAACGTCTACCTCAGAGAAGGCAATGGCAGCCCACTCCAGTACTCTTGCCTGGAAAATCCCATGGATAGAGGAGCCTGGTGGGCTGCAGTCCATGGGGTTTCGAAGAGTCAGACATGACTGAGCGACTTCACTTTCACTTTTCATTTTCATGCATTGTAAAAGGAAATGGCAACCTACTCCAGTGTTCTTGCCTGGAGCATCCCAGGGATGAGGGAGCCTGGTGGGCTGCCATGTATGAGGTCTCACAGAGTCGGACACGACTGAAGCGACTTAGCAGCAGCAGCAACATCTACCTGGTTGCCTCATTGACTAATTCAGTTCAGCTCAGTTCAGTCGCTCAGCCGTGTCTGACTCTTTGCAACCCCATGAACCGCAGCACGCCAGGCCTCCCTGTCCATCACCAGCTCCCGGAGTCCACCCAAACCCATGCCCTTTTAGTAGGTGATGCCATCCAACCATCTCATCCTCTGTCATCCCCTTCTCCTCTGGCCTTCAATTTTTCCCAGCATCAGAGTCTTTTCCAATGAGTCAGCTCTTCACATCAGGTGGTCAAAGTATTGGAGTTTCAGCTTCAACATCAGTCCTTCCAATGAACACCCAGGACTGATCTCCTTTAGGATGGACTTGTTGGATCTCCTTGCAGTCCAAGGGACTCTCAAGAGTCTTGTCCAACACCACAGTTCATAAGCATCAATTCTTCTGCGCTCGGCTTTCTTTATAGTCCAACTCTCACATCCATACATGACCACTGGAAAAACCATAGCCTTGACTAGACGGACCTTTGTTGACAAAGTAATGTCTCTGCTTTTCAATATGCTGTCTAGGTTGGTCATAACTTTCCTTCCAAGGAGTAAGCGTCTTTTAATTTCATGGCTGCAGTCACCATCTGCAGTGATTTTGGAGCCCAGAAAAATAAAGTCAGCCACTATTTCCACTGTTTCCCCATCTATTTGCCATGAAGTGATGGGACCAGATGCCATGATCTTAGTTTTCTGAATGTTGAGCTTTAAGCCAACTTTTTCACTCTCCTCTTTCACTTTCATCAAGAGGCTCTTTAGTTCTTCTTCACTTTCTGTCATAAGGGTGGGGTCATCTGCATAAAAAACTTCAACAGGTGCTCATTTTTATATCTGCATGAGATTCATGATTTCATCTCTCCTTTTTTGTAATTTTATTTATTTTTGGCTATGCTGAGTCTTCGTTGCTGGGTGGGCTTTTCTCTAGTTTCTGTGAGTGGGGTCTACTCTGTAGTTGCAGTGTAAAGGCTTCTCATTGCAGTGGCTTCTCTGGTTGCAGAGCACGGGCTTTAGGGTGCTTGGGCTTCAGCAGTTTTGGCTTCCAGGGTTCTAGAACACTAGCTCAGTAGTTGTGGTGCACAGGCTTAGTTGCTCCAAGGCATGTAGGATCTTCCTGGACCAGGGATCAAATCTGGTCCAGACCAGGGATCACATCTGCATTGGCAGGCAGATTCTTTACCACTGAGCCACCAGGGAAGCCCATGATTTTACCTTTCATTGAAAATTATCTTTGGGGACACTCCTGGTGTGGTCCAGTGGTTAAGAATCTGTTTTCCAATGGAGGGGATGTGGGTTTGATCCCTGGTCAGGGAACTGAGATCACAAAGTCCACGTGCCAAGGTTTCTGAAGCCCATGGGCTCTGGAGCCCACAGGCCTATGCTGCATGATGCAATTAAGATTCCACTGCAGCTGGGACTAACACCAGAGGCAGCCTAATTAATTTGGTAAAGAGACTACCAAGACAAGATTAAAGGAGTGAAGGCCTCGCACACACCCCCTGATCCTTATCAGCAAACCCACCCTAGAACACTGCTGTGAAAGTCTTCACCAAATCTTCCCTGGGACACACAGGTTTTCAGGCCACCAGCTCTCTGTGTCCCCCTTTGCCTGGCAAAGCAATAAAGCTATTCTTTTCTACTTCATGCAGGAATCTGTCTGAGATTTAGTTCAGCACTGGTGCAGAGAGGCTGAGTTTTGGGCATCAAATTCATGTTTAACTGGGACGGAGTTCCACTTCGGGATGACGGGAAAGGTCTGGAGAGGGATGCTGGTGATGGTTACATAACAATGTAAATGTACTTAATGTCACTGAACTCTACACTTAAAATGGCAAATTTTATGTCACATATATTTTATCAAAAAAGAAAAAGGTGGCTCATTTGAATACTTTCTTGGGTAGGTTCCTGTGAGTAAAGTTGAAATTGGACAAGATTTCACAGCTTCTCAGAGACTGATCTTCTGTGTATGTGTGATTTTTAAAAATAAACCTTCCTCTTTCCACCAAATCCCCTCAGTTCTCAACCAAACAGCAAACAACTGTGACCCACCATTTAGAAGGTTCCATGGAACAGAATGGAGGAGATAAAAAAAAAAAGGAGCTGGCAGTGTGAGGGGGGTGGAAACTGACCTGATGGCATGATACTAGTTCTGAAAGGATTGTCTGGGTAAGCAAATGACCTTGAAACCATCTCTGAACTGGCTTAGACATGTACATGAGGGTTGGTAGGATTCAGGAGATGCTGGAGGAGTATTAGTTTCCTGTTGGTGGCTGTGCCAAATTATCACAAATGCAGGGAGTTAAGACAGCACAGATCTACCCTCCTACAGTTCTGGACATCAGTGTCCCAAATAGGTTGGCAGGCCTGCTCCTTCTGCAGGCTTTCAGGGAGAACCTGTTTCCCTGCCTTTTCTCACTCCCAGGGGCTGCTGGCTTTCCTCGGCTCGTGACCACTCTTCCATCACTCCAGCCTCTTGCTTCCACGGTCACGGCTCCTACCCTGACTCTGACCTTCCTGCCTCCCTCTTGGGAAGCGCTTTTCCATCCAAGTCCTGCTACCCTGTTTCAGGATGTCGGCATCCTGGTTCAGTGGAGTCACTTCAGCTGCATTGGGAAGTGTGAAGTGAAAGTCGCTCAGTCGTGTCCGAATCTTTGTGACCCCTTGGACTATACAATCCATGGAATTCTCCAGGCCAGAATACTAGAGGGGGTAGCCTTTCCCTTCTCCAGGGGATCTACCCAACCCAGGGATTGAACCCAGGTCTCCTGCATTGCAGGTGGATTCTTTCTCAGCTGAGCCACAAGGAACAAGGGAAGCCACAAGGGAAGTGTTGGGAAGGACCTCACTCAAATCTGAGTTTGCCAAGTCGAGTGCTTTTGCCACTGTACCAGGTTGCCCAACTGTGCCCTATGTCCAAGGTGGTAAACTCCATTAAGCTTCAGGTCCTCCCTTCAGTGGCCATGCCTTCCAAGGTGCCAGCTGCCACCACAAGGGTTGCTTCCACATCGAGGGCTTCCACCCATTGGTTTTGATTCTGTTTTGATGCCACACAATACAAGTGGAAACTTCTTCCCTGTGTCAGCAGTTTTGCAATCAGAAGTCAGAAACCACAGCCTCTGTGTATGTCATTTCTGTCCACGTGACTCCATACACCCCTGTCTTCAGCTGTTGTTCACAGCAGGAATTAGTGAACACTGGTGAAGGGGCACAAAGAATAAGACCTTCGTGTTATAGGTGGCTGGGCCACCTTAGGGAGAAGAAACAACACAGCAGAAGCTGTGTGTTACCTGGCAGGATGTTAACCAGGACATTGAATCGCAGGGGGTAAAGAGTGGATTAGACTCCCTTCTGAGTCTCCTCTAGTCTGATGGGCACCAGTTTTGTGGCTTTAAGTGGTAAACGTCTTATTTGCCCAGCCTTACCTCCAAGGTCCTGTCCATTCTGACCAAAATAAGAACTGTTGCTTTTCTCCCCCCTTTCTTTCAGTTTAAGGTAGTTTGATACTTTTAACCACAGGGTGATAAAGTTGTCCAGCCTGACCTCTGCTCAGAATCCTGAGGAGGAGAGGAAAGTTCCACAGATGACCACCAGAGGGCGTCTTGATCCCTGCCGGGACTTCTGCAGGAAGCACTTATGATGTGCTAGAAGGCCAAACAGACCACCAAACTTCCTGTCCTCCTCCTGTGGTGGGAAGACAGAGGCGGAGCTAGGCAAAGTGTGGGCGGCAAGGAAGTGGGCAGGTCCAAAATACCTGATGGGGGCTCTCAACTTTGCTGTCAGACTCCCTCTGCCAACATAGGCACTCCCCACCAGACACACAACCGTCTGCTGCTGCCCAAGCACTCTGGAATGGTCTCGCCACATTCTCTCCCCTTGGTGAGCTCCTACACATCCTTCAAGGCCCGATTCAAATGCCCTCTCAGCCCTCTCATTTTGTGCTCCCATGGCACTAGTATTCATTGGTTTCAATGGTAATTACTTATGTGCCCTGCCCTGAAGGACATGGGTTCCCCAAGGGAGACCTGCTCAGCTCAGAGCAGAGACCTGGCACAAAGCAAAGGGTATTGAACCTCGCCAGCATTATAATGTTTCCAGCTTCCTTCTGTACCTTGAGAGGTTTTCCTGAGGGCAGGCACTGTGTTTAACTCCTCTCTGGCCCTCAAACCACTAGCATGCAACCCGGCAAAGTAGGCCCTTCAAGGTTGCCAGAATGAAGTTGCCGCCTTTGGGTATGTAACTCACTTATTTTCCCTATAGATGACTTGGCTTCTTTTTTCAGTCAACACGTATCCATTAGGCATTTTTGGTTGTGCCCAGGTCTGTGCTGAGGTCCAGGGTTGAGGAGGGTAGTTGAGGAGGTGTCCTGTCCCCGCTGCAGAGAGCAGACAATAATGGAAGAGAGACTCATGGCACAATCTCTGAAGCACCTTCTCGTTTATCAGACTCTTCTATTTTACAAACAAGGAAACTGAGGCCCAGGGAGGCTAAGGGTTCATGTAGGAAGTTGTTGACAGACTGAGTCCCGCATTTGGACCTCCTGATGCCCCTGCTTGGATGTGCTGTGCCAAGTGCATTGTGGGAAGCAGTGGGTTGACCAGGTTCACTGCATCTCAGCTGAACATGGCCATCCCAAAGGCTTAGCAAAATCACTTATGGCATGAGTCGATGAGACACAAACCAAGAAGTCGCCAAGGAGTAGCAGAAGATAAGTTCTACCCACCAAAGCATTTATTCACTTCTCAAAAGATCATTTACCATTTGCTCTTAGAGAAGTTTTTGAGCAGCTAAGTTTTGGATCAACCTTAATAAGAAAGAACCTAGACTTTTGCAAATGGACAGACCTGGGTTGAAGGTCTTTCCTAGGCTGTGCAGAGCTGATTCCTGATGTAACCACCTGGAACCCTGATATTCTTACCTGCAAGATGGAGACAATAATCTTCCAAATAAGTGAAGACAGGGTGAGATAAGAGTACCGGTTTGGGGTCCTGATTCCCAGCAGGGGGATACTCCCTCAGTTCAGCTCAATCGCTCATTCGTGTCTGACTCTTTGCGACCCCATGGACTGCAGCACGCCAGGCCTCCCTGTCCACCACCAACTCCCAGAGTTTACTCAAACTCATATCCATTGAGTCAGTGATGTCATTCATCAACTCATCCTCTGTCGTCCTCTTATCCTGCCTTCAATCTTTCCCAGCATCAGGGTCTTTTCCAGTGAGTCAGTTCTTTGCATCAGGTTGGCCACCTACTTTGGGATACTCCCTAGTGGGATTTATCACTTCTGTGGTGAGCTGACAATTGTGTGCATCCCCTCCCAATGCCAAGTCCAGTGACTCCTATCAGTTACTTCAAACTGGCCCTGGTGAGGATATTTTTGTCATGGAAATAAGCAAGCACTGCAAATTTCAGGAAACTTTTTTTGTCTCCTGAGAGCCTTTTGTTAAACGTTTACCAGACATCCCAGGGTATTGTCATTATGGTTGAAAGTTATCGGAACTTTTTCAGCCCAGGCAGACACAATGCATACCAGTCTGGCTATTTTTACTGATGTGACCAGTCAGTCAGAACAGTCAATTCCACAGAATGGTTGGCCGGCTTCGCCCACCATGGCCCCCATTTCAGAGGCAGTGGTGTTGTGGGGAAGTCGATTCAGTCCAGTGGTCAGCTGGGCCCACTTCTTGATACAGTGTGTCACACACCCTCAGAAACAGGAGCAAAAGCTGGGTTGGAGTGCCAGGGCCCGCCGGGGGCTTATGAGAGCTCTCTTCCTTGAGGGACAGCCTTTATATTAATATATGTGAACTGGTTTCTTACTCACATCTGTCTCTGAGTCCGGGGCCGGGGAGGGGGGGGTGTTGTCAGGTTCCCGTAGCTTTACTGGAGTTCCAGGGTACTCAGGGCAGGCTCGTCTGTGGGAAACCCCCCAACCCTGGGGCCCAACCTCTCCACCACAGGATGGTCCACTAGTGGGCCTTTCAGGAACACAGGAGCAGCAAGAAGAATCTGGCTCCTAGAAGAGGAATTGGTTGCCTGGTGATGGTTTCTGGGCCTCTCCCTGGTGGGCTGAGCGTAAAGGGGAAGTGTAGTCAGGCTGGCACTCACAGCTCAGGCTGGGTGGAAGGCCTGTGGGCAAGGGACTGCCTCTCCCCAGCTGTGCCGAGCCACAGCCTTCAGAGCACTGATGGTCCCTCAGCCGCTCACATCTGGACCTCCTGCAACTCAGGTAAGCACCTGGGCCCTGTCAGGAAGGTGACCACCCAGGCTGGGCCAGGGGATTGTAGCCTGGGGCCTGGGGACTGCTGGGTGGGGCTGGAGAAAAACTGGCCTTGAAGAAACCACCCTGCTAGTGGCTGGCTGGATGACCTCAAGGTCATCTCCAGCTCCTGGGGCCTCCTCGTGTGTATGGTGGGGTCATGAAGAGGCCTGCTTCTCAGGCTGGAACGATGTAATGCCTGGGAGCGAGACGTGTGTACTGTGAGGAGGTTGTAGTCATTCTCTGGATTCTGATGGTGAGTTTGGGTACCTGACCCACGCGAGGACCCTCAGTGGGTCTGTGCTGGAGGGAGGGTGGGGATCCAGGCACTAACTCTGTGAACTTGGTGCTCCCCCTGAAGCCCTGGGATAAGCATCAACAGCCCTGGTGTCTTTGTCACTGTGTCTCTAGCATTCAGGGACTTCTCTTTTAGAGGACCTCTCTTTTAGAGGCCTCAGGGTCAAGACCTCCATTGAGCCATCTACTCTCGCCCTCTGGAAAAAATTACTGCAGTGGGGGCCTGGGTTCGGCTTTGTCCTTTTCACTTCCACCTTCTCACGCATCAGTTATCCCTCATGTCACTCCCTTTCCTGGTCCCTCTGCATGTGTGGGCCTCTGAGGAAGCATCAGAAGTGGGGATTGTTGAGCCTGCAGAAGACAAGGGCTAGGAGCTTCTTTTTAATAATTTTTTTTTAGCATCTCTTTCCTTTTCTCTTTCTGAAAATTAGAAAACTGCAAAGCAATAGGGGAAACAATGACCCTTGATCCCACCACCTCACAACAGTCCCGGTAAAGAGGGTGCTGCTGTGTTGCCTTCCAGTCATTTTTTCTTAGGCATAGCTGTTTCGGAAAGTTACCTATGTTTTATTTTGATGTAAGTACATTCTAGACATAGAAATACAGACGCCACTGCTGTCTTCAGGACACCAGCATCCCTGATCTCTTCCAGCTACTCAACATGAGGCTGGCATTCCTGCCAGAGAGTCCCTGGGTGACAGGTTCAAGTTTCCGTCACATTCTCAGAGCCAAACAAATAGGGAAAAGTAAGCAACAGCAAGGGGCTTCCTTGGTGGCTAAGACGATAAAGAATCTGCCTGCAATGCAGGCAACCTGGGTTTGATCCTTGGGTCAGAAAGATCCCCTGGAGAAGGGAATGGCAACCCACTCCAGTATTCTTGCCTGGAGAATTCCATGGACGAGGAGCTTGGTGGGCTACAGTCCATGGGGTCCTGAAGAGGCAGACATGACTGAGTGACTAACACTTACTTACAAGCAAAGGCAAGTAGAAACTTGGTTGGACCCAAGAAAGGACTCCTGGGTTGTATAAATCTTGGAATAAACTCACTAAGAATCCTGAATGGCCTGCAGCTCTGGAGGGCTCTGCTAACCCGAACATCTCAAAGATATTAGAAAATTGACCTGTTTGAGAGCAGAGAGCAGAAGCTCTTGTAAAACATGATGCCTAAATTTTTGAAAATGTGTTTGCTTTATGCCTCACAGCAAGGCTGGGTGAGAGGGAAAGAAAGAGGGATCCTGCTCTCACGCTCTCAACAGTCTAAATTCACTTTTCTGTCCTTTCTCCCAGTCATTCTCCTGTCACATCTTTAAGTAATGTCACAAGATGTGGCTACAGTCTAGATAGAAGTCAGTATTACATCTCTTTCATTTTATGTGGTTTCTGCATCCTATCCTATCAACTCTCCAGGCTTCTTGCCTGGAAAATCCCATGGACAGAGAAGCCTGGTGGGCCCCAGGCCACGGGGTCACAAAGGGCTGGTCGTGACTAACTAACACACACATCCCATCAAGTGGTCCTTGTGTAATTTTCTTCCCCAAGAGACCCCCATTTGACTGCTGGGCAGCTCCCTGTTCATCTCTATGAAGGTGCACGTGATTGTCCTCTTAGAGTTTTACTTTGTTCAGATTATTTCTCAGGCTATATTTCTAGAAATGATATTATAGAATTAAAGGGTGTGATCATTTTTAAAATGTACTATTTTCTTTCCAAAATTTTATTTAAAATTAATGTGTACTATCACTGGCCCTGTGGGAAGGTTCGTTTTACCACAACTTTGCCCTGATAGAATTTTATGGTTATCTTTCATTTTTGCTAGCAAGTAGATGTAGTTCCTAACTGTGGGCACAGGGGCAATAAACTATGATGGGTGAATGTATAGGAACAGAGTCAAGCCCTGTAATGAAATAAATCAGACAAGATTAATCTGAGAGCTGGTGTGATATGCTGTAACATTGAGGGGAGCACGTGTGAAAAAAGATATGTTTGGCTTGATTTCTCCTCTTTAGCTATCTAGGACTTATATTTAACCCTTCACAGAAGTGGAAGGACAGAGAGAGGGAGAAGAGAAACTGAACTCCTTTTAATACTCTGCTCCCACCCTTCCCCAGGCGGGCTTGAGTTTTACTTTTTTAATTTATTTTGGCTGCACCATTACAGCATATGGGATCTTAGTTCCCTGACCAGGGGTGGAAGCCACGCCCCCTGATTTGGAAGGATGGAGTCTTAACCTCTGGACCTCCAGGGAAATCCCACACTTGGATTTTAGGTGGCTATCAACTATCCAGACAGCCGTTTCTGGTGCTGACAACAGCAGGGCAGGGTCCGGTGGGAACTTGGCCTCACTAAGCCTGAGCGGTGACCGTCTGGGGACTAGAGATGAATTCGGCCAAGCACAGCTGGCCGCAGGTGTTGCTTCAGTATTATCTGGAGTCTTCCAGACACTTGAGATATAGGCGGAGAGCAGGTCGGACCCTCAGTTCATGCCCTGTAAAGTGCAAAACTGTCCCTCAGATTTCTGTGGGTTCCACAGGAGGCCAGCCCTGCTCTGAGCCCCTGTGGGTGAGCCTCTGTTCCATACTGCACCAAGCCACAGGTGAAACAGTGCTACAAACTGGATGGGAGTAAAAAGGAGTGGGAAGCTGAAATTAATTTTATTAATACGTTTTACTTAACCCACTCTATCCAGAATACTATTATTTCAACACGTAACCGAGATAAACATTTATTAGTGAGATCTGTTATGTTCTTTCTGTACCAAGTCTTTGAAATCCCGCGTGTATTTCACACCTGCAGCACATACCCAACTAGCCGTCTAGCCAGCGCTCAGTGGAAGAGCCTCACAGGGCTAGTGGCTGCTGTCTTGGACAGGGCAGGCCTCTAGTAGAGGGATTTGTGTCCGTAAAGGCAGAGAGTAAGGAACTGGACTCATATTCACATCTCCCCAACTTCCTGCTAAGCTGTTTGCAAGTCCACCTCTTCTGACTAACTTTCTGAAACTCTAATTCACCCCACCAACACACGCATTCCACCCACACCTCTTGGGACTCATGGCTATTTCAGGGCACTTATTTTTCATGAGAAAAACTCAAGTCTTTCAATACACAGGGCGTGACCATTAATACACTTTGAAATAAATTGAGAGGCTGACACTCAGGACTTCTTCTCATGAAACAGGCTAGAACAGATGAGAAACTGTCAGTTGGAGTGCACCCCATGTCCTGAAGACACTCTGTGATACGTTTTATTTATGTGAATATATGTGTAGCTGTCACATTATAAATTGTACATCTTATTCTGAGGAATTTGGTTAAAAAAAAAAAAGCGCAAATTCTTGAATAAAGCCACAGTCTCCAGAATTCCTGATGATGGAGAGTGAATGTGTTTTCTGCCACTGACTTCCCGGAAACGCCTTTTGGGGAAGTGAGAGTCGGGGCTGGGCTGGTAGTTGCGTTTAGTGGCTCTCCCATCCTGACCCTACTCAGAACTAAGTGCCTTAGGCTACGGAGGACCGAGCAGCCACCAGAGAGAAGCTGCCACTCCACCCTCCACACCTGTCTGCCTGGCTTCTGCTTCCCAGCCAGCCGCTTGAAGCCCACGACCAAAGGCAGGGGGAGAGCAGGGAGCCTGCCCAAGCTCTCGTGTCCAGGTGAGGCGCTTTAGAACTAGAATGCCAGCACTTGAATTTCAGACCCTGGATCCAAACCGCCTACTGCATCATTAGAGAGGAAGCCTGCCCACAAAAAGGAAAGAGGGAAAGAGGCGGGGCCGTCAGTCATTCATTATATGCGTATGGCACTCCCACTGCATTCCAGGTGACATTCTAGGCACTAGAAAGAGTGGTGGAGGGAGCAGTGAGATCCTTGCTCTCCGGGAGCTTACAGCCAGTGTGGGAGATGATGAACAGCAAATAAACGATCAGACAGCTGTCACAGTAAGTGTAGGCAGTCTCAGTCGGAGGAAAAAAGATTGCATTTTGAATATTGATCATACCATGTTGTGGAGTGGGAGGCAGGGCTGTCCCACCCCGCCGCCCCCAGCACCTTGCCTGTCGACTCTTCCTAACTCAGAACAGGAGCTTCTGGCCAGCTTCCTGCCCTCTCTCCCAGTCTGGTTCTGCTGAACAGCACAGCCCTCGCTCCATCCTTGTTCCCTTTTAAAAGCTGATTCTTCCATCTGAGCCCCTAAAGGTAGCTTTTGCTCTCTCTTCTCTGCCTGCATTTCATTTTGTCCTTTTTCCTGACACTTTCACAGTTTATAAACACACTGACTCCCTGTATTTTAAACAATCTTTCCTCAATCTCACTTTTCTCCCTTCTAGAAATCCAGGCTTCCCTTGCCTTCTGGGCTTTCATCAAGCTGACTAGCACTCTCTTTAAGCTGTTATCAGAAGAGTGACTGAGATGCAAAGTCTGTCTGAGGACAGAGTGATTGAGAAGAAGCGGGTTGAGAGGGTGCAGGACACTGAGCTCTGGGGCAAGGAGCATCTGTGAAGCTGCGGGGGAGGACAAGCAGGGAGGATGATGGGCAGACAGCAGGTCTTCCCAGGTCACCTTGGCCCTGCAGGAACTTCACTCCAATGTCATGTTTGGTTATGACTATCCTCTAAGGACTTTGGATAAGATTCTAGGATGCCCCTGCTCCTGCCCACGCCCTGGGGAAGGAATCCCAAGGCTCCATGAAGTCATTCACACTCTAGTAAAAATCAGTTCCTCTTCCTCACTGTCTGGCACTGAAGGTATAAATGCCAGTGTCAGGCAAATGGGTATAAATGGAGGGGAAGCAGGGAGAGGAGGGAGCATAGAACTTTGCTCTGAAGAGAGTAACTTGTTGAAGATGGAGTTCCATCAGCCATGTGACAAGCAAACAGGAGAGGTCTTTGGGTTCAAGGGGTTTGTTTTAGTGCCTTCAGTCTACTCTGCTGCTTCTACTGCCTGTGAGTGTTGCAAGGAACAAGCCTCCAGCCTCCTCACCTCCGCAGCCCAGGGCTCTGTGGGCTGGCTGGATGCAGTGGTCCTCCCCGAGGCCTGAGAACCCACTGGAGTGCGTTTTAATAATGCTGAGCCCCGAGTCCCACACCAGAGTTACAAATCAGAATTGCGAGTAGAGTCGGGACACAGACTATGGTATCTATCTGCATTTTAGTACATTTCCCAAGGCTCTGGCTTGGTGGTCACAATTAAGAGTCCTGGGCTTAGCTTCTGATTTGTTCCACTTATGACCTTGGGCAAGTTCATTGAGCTCGTCTAAACTTCTATTCTCTTTTCTCTAAAATGGGGTTATAATTAGGACCTGCCGTACAGTGCGGTTGAACTCATGGTAAGGTAGCATATAATGTATGTTACTTTTCTAAGGTGCATTTTCATATTGAGGTTCTTATTATTTGGAACAAGTCACAACTCAAGGCGGAGGTCTTGCCAATATTGGAATTTCTTGACCAAGGGTTCTGCTTTCAGTTCTGTTATGAAAAGAAGTATTTATCAACTTGGTGTCAATCTGACAGAGTAAAAAGAGCATGAACTTTGGCATCAGACCAGGCTGCGCTGCAATCTTAGACTAGTCAGCTACTAGCTGTGCTGCCTTTAACAAATTGCTTAAACCCTCTGAGTTCTCTTTTTTTTAAATCTATAGAATGAAGGTAATAATAACACCTTCCAACACCAGGTTATAAGGATTAAGTGATAACGTATGTCACTGGTTCTCAACATTGGCCTCCCACTAGAATCATCTGGAGAACTTTACTAAAACAAAGTCCCAATGGCCAGGCCCCAGGTGGGAATTTCCACTCTTCCTCAAGTTCTTGCCCTGGGGTCTGACACACCAAGGCCCTCAATAGCTAATGACTAAAGGCAGCTTCCTTGTTCTTCTGACTCTTCTTTGTTCCATTTGTGGTGTCCATAAAATGCTCCCCCGGTTGATGGGAACTGAGGTCAGGCCCTGCCCTCCTCCCAGCAGCCAGGACCCCTAACTTGTCTCTGTAGACTCAGCACCTCACCCTCCCCGGGCCCAGGACCTGCTGACCTATGGCTCAGCTTTGGATCAGCTCTGGGGCCACACTGAATCCTTCCCCTCTCTGGTCCATACTGCACCATGAGCCCCAACTCTGGCTCACAGGGTCCTCTCTTATCTCTGAGTCCAAGTCCAGCCTTGAGAAACTCCCAATGACCTCAGACTCTTGAAAACAAAAATGTCCCCTCCCATGTGGCAGTCCCCTCCCAGACACAGAGACCCACATCTGTCCCCAGCCTCATGGTGGGTCTTCACTGCTTCTTCCCTGGGCCAGCAACACCAAGCACTCTGTGGTGGACTTCTGGTCAGAGATGGCCGGATCATTGCTCACTTTTTCCCCTTTTATTCTGGAGACATCAATAGAAGGCAAAAAAAAAAAAAAAAAGAAATTTTATAATGTATAAACCCATGAGACCACTTTCACTAGAGTCTCATCTTTCTGCAGTATGAGCATGAGGTAGTTTGTGTGGTGGTCCCACCCACTCCGAGATGTCCACATCCCAAACCCCTGGAATCTGTGGTTATGTCAGATTACAAGACAAGGAGGAACTGTGGTCACAAGTGCAACTGAGGTTGCGAATCAGCTGACCTGGAGACGCAATGATGAACCCAGATTATCTGGGTGAGCCCAATGTAACCCCAGCATGTGTGTGTACATGCGTGCTCAGTCATGGCCACCTCTTTGTGACCCCTCAGACTGTAGCCCGGCAGGCTCCTCTTTCCATGGGATTTTCCAGCAAGAATACTGGAGCAAGTTGCCATTTCCTCCTCCAGGGGATCTTCCCAACCCTGGGATCAAACCCATGTCTCCCAGATTGGCGGGCAGGTTCTTTACAGCTGTGCCACCAGGGAAGCCCATTGTAATCACCAGAGTCCTTATAAGTGGGAGAGGGAGACACAAGAGGAGGTCAGATGTGACTGGGGATGGACTGTCAGAGAGATGCAAGGAGATGGAGGAGGGGGCTGTGAGCCAAGGGACACAAGCAACCTCCAGAAGCTGAAAGGAGCAAGGAAGTGGCTTCTCTAGTGGGGCCTTCGGAAGGGGCCAACCCTGCCCAATGGCAACATGCTGGCTGTTGTCTTTGTTGTTTTTAGACATGGCATCCATGGTGATTTGTTGGAGCGGCCACAGCAAACAGATGCAGTTTGTTTCTAACGACGCTACTGCCTGGATTCCTTCCCCAGTGACATTTCGGTCCAACCCCAAGACTTTTATTACTTTTGATTACTAAGCAGACTCATTTCAGTTTTAAAAATTTAGTCACGCTCATTTAAAAACTTCCGTCTCATCTTTGACTCAAAGCTCCCCGCTTTGCCCAGTGAGGGGAGTAGAGAGCAGGGTGAGGGGTGAAGGCTACCTCAGCTCCCTAAGCACCCTTCCCTGCCCTTATCCCCCTGGTGTGGGATTGAGGAGGAGACAGGGACAGACAGTTTTCCATAGGAAGGCTCACTGCCGCTGATCGAGTCTGTGGTGTTAGGTGGAGACTCACTCCTGGCCCTTGAGTCCCTTGGGGTCCCTTGAGAGACTTGGCTGCACCTTTGGGCTGGCTGCTAGCCTCCTCTCATGTAAGCACCTCTTTGCCTGATGCTTCAGTAGCTCTCAGGAAGCCTGCGCCCCATAACCTTACCTACTCCAGGCCTGACAACACAAGTGGGATTCTGTTTTCATACTTTCCAGAACCTGAGCTGGACTGTATAGCCATGACACACTGCCCACCAGCTGTGCTTCTTGCCATCTCTCCCCAGGGCTCCTGTCCCCTCTCTCGGGGGAGGGGGGCACCCACTGGGATGTGGTTATTAATAGCCCCCTTCCTCAGCTGCATGCTCCCAAAAAGACCAGCTCATCTTGGTTCTGTTGAAAAGGCACCTGTCAGCAGTTCATGGGAGAAGAGCTATTTCTCTAATCTTAGGTTATGGGGAACTTGGGACTTCCATTGTCAAACCCTGATCATTCATTCTGGGGAATGCCTTGGGCCCCCACACCACCATATGACTACCACAGCGATATTCCTTTTGAAATAAAGTGAGATATCCTGACCTCCATCTGGCCTGTCCTTGATGATTTAGAGGCATCCTGACACTGGAAGGGCCTGAGACAGAGAGGAAGTGTTCCACCCTCCCTCCTACCCGGGTGACCTAGAGGAGACACCTTTGTCTCAGGCCCTGTCTAGAAAAGGGTGTGGTGGTGAGGGTGAAATAAGTGAGTGGTGAGAAAGCTCTTGGTGCACTAAACACACTCAAAACTTCTGATGGAAAATCAAAACCATTCAATTTGTGAGAACAGGACTGCAGAATATTTACCACTTTGTATAGTTCTGAAAAGTGACCCATAGTTTCACTCTCTGGCATCATCCTATTTCCTCTTTCTTTCCCAAGAATCTGATGAGAATAGAAATTTTTTGAACTTGAAATCTGAACAAAAGGAAGCTACACTAAATGGTTGATTGACTCTTATCAGTGTTATAAAAGTAAACACAAAAGTTAGAAAAGATAAAAAAGCAAAGAATTCGGAGGGTTTACAGAGAACAGTCACAGCTGCCAGGCCTCTCGCTTCCCTCCCCACACCCAGTCATGCTCTTCAGATGCAACAGCTTTTAACTCTATCTGGTGTGTGTTTCTATAGCTCTAAAGAGTATGTTTATATTTCTCCTTGGAGAAATCCGCCAGGAGTAAAAGAAGAAGTCAAAGAGATAGAAAATATGAGGGAAAAATTAGACTAAGAACTAGGAGACATTTAAGTAAGAGAAAAGAGACTGAGAGGCCATTAACAGATAGATGGATGAAGAAAATGTGGAGGTATACATATATATTCACACACACACATATATACAATGGAATATTACTCAACCATAAGGAATGAAATATTACCACTTACAGCAACATAGATGGACTTAGGGAAGAACACATTAAGTGAAATAAGTCTGACATAGAAAGACAAATGCTATATGACATCACTTAGATGTGGAATTTTTAAAAGTAATACAAATGAACTTGTTTACAAAACAGAAACAAACTCACAGAACTAGAAAACAAACTTATAACTACCAAAGGGGAAGGAGGAGAGGGATAAACTAGGAGTATCAGATTAACAGATACACGCCACTGTACATATGTGTGTGTGTGTGTGTGTGTGTGTATACATACACACACACACATATATATAAAGGATTTACTGTATAGCACAGAGAACTATATTCTACATCTTGTAATAACCTATAATGGAAACGAACCTTTTCTCATGCAGACTAATTCAGTTTGCTTTGCATCTTTCTCCCTCTGATCATGCCTTACTCAAAGAGATCCATCAAGGTATTTTTCTAACCTCCACCTCAAAAAACAAGTGAAAATGTTAGTCGCTTAGTTGTATCCAACTCTTTGCAACCCTGTGGTCTGTAGCCTGCAAGCTCCTCTGTCTATAGAATTCCCCAGGCAAGAATACTGGAGTGGGTTGCCAGTCCCTTCTCCACAGGATGGTCCCAACCCAGGAACTGAACCCAGGTCTACATTATAGGCAGATTCTTTACATCTGAGCCACCATAGAAGCACCCCCTCCACCCTGCACACCCCCCAAAATCTCTCAAAATTCTATCTGCCCTTTTATGAATTTAGTCTAGTTGTCCCTTTGATATAAAAATGACTGCTGTCAGTTATTGCTTTAAATGGCATTCCCCCTTCCTGCTTCATGTTTGACAGTGTAAAGAAAAGCAGTGATATGTCTACAGTTTCTAGAGTAACTGATAAGTACATGTCTTACCTCCAATTTTCATAAACTCCCTGTAAGGTAGTAGACAGCATCACTCGCATATTGCAGGTGAGGACACTGAGGCTTGGAGAAAGTTAATCACTTGCCTGAGGTCTCCCAGCTGCAAATCAGCAGGGTTTGATTGTGAACAAATGCCTGCCTGGTCCCTAAGCAGATGTAGCTGCACAATGTGGTAGATAACTGCCTCCACCCCACCCCCCCAAGAAACCCTTCACTCATGTCTCATCCTCTCCATCCATTCTTCTCAGGATCCCAAGGCCATGGATTGGTGGAAGGATTATTTCTGGATCATCTTGGCTGGGGCCATCATCTTTACCTCTGTGAGCCTGGGCACCATCCTGTTCTGTGTCTGTAGGTGTCTGTTTAGACAAGGTAATGACCCTCACCCTTGGGCAGGTGGAGGGTGGGGAGGGAAGAGGTGGTTGTCAGGGCATTGAGGCTTCTTTAGGGCAAAAAGATTAGTTCTGGGCTTACATGGGCTGAACTCCAGATTTAGCATCATGCACTCTGGGTCTGAGTCTTAGTTCTGCTACTAATTTGTGTCTCTGGGCCTCAATTTCCCCCTCTGCACAGTGAAGGGAGGGAGGTTACTTAATCTTCAAGAACTCTTCTGGCCCTCAGGGTTTGGGTAAAAGCAGAATCAGTTTTAAAGCACGCTGTTCTCCAGTGCTGTCTCTCTCCAATGTGGCTGCTGATCACAGCACCTTACCTCTGGAACTTGAGGGTACAAGCGCATGGAATGTCAAAAACTGTCTTGATTCCAAATGCATTGAGTTGTATAGATGAAATACATACAGCATTTTGTATGGCAATCATTCTCCACAAAGTAGTTTTTAAAAATGTCTTAGAACACCTCTGACTGTCTAATGGTTAAGACTCCATGCTTCCAAAGCAGGGAGCATGGGTTCAATCCCTGGTCAGGGAACTAAGATCCCACATCACATGCAAGATGCAAAAAAAAAAAAAAATTAAAAACTGAGTGTTTTTGAGCTATCTAAAAAAAAGTCCTAATTTGAATTTTCCAACTCTCACCTTACTCCATTGGAGAGGGCAATGGCAATCCACTCCAGTACTCTTGCCTGGAAAATCCCATGGATGGAGGAGCCTGGTAGGCTGCTGTCTATGGGGTCGCACAGAGTCAGACATGACTGAAGAAACTCAGCAGCAGCAGCAGCAGCAGCAGCAGCACCTTACAGAACAGTGTACCTTCACATTTTGAAGTGTGGTATAAAAAAAAAATCTTCAGGCATGAAAAATGGACTTATTTCATGGTTGACCATCGTGACTGCCCATTCTAAGATCATACCCTGAATTTGGGGGTGTTATATGTACCTTGGATAGAGGTTCTTAGCACATTTGGACATAAATAAGCAGCTTCCTGGAGGATTAATGTAAATTTAGACTATCTACAAGTGAGTTTCTACTTTAATATTCATCTACAAAAACATGAAATTCTGGTTCAATTGTGAGTTTTCTTAAGATCCTATCCCTTACCTAATGACCTAGGCCTGGAGTACACCTGGGGATGGTAAATGCTCTGAGAGGTATGGCCATCTTTCCCTGGGGCACCTAGGGCACATCCCTCCATGATCAGGACCCTGTCCTCCTGATGCATCTGGACACAGCCTTGGGGTCCTGCTGAACCAGTGCTGGAAAGTCAGGGTTGCTCAGGAATGAAAGCTTCTGTCATTCTTTTCAATCTCTCTTTAGAGATAAGAAAAGCAAAGTTCAAAGAGTGGCAAATCCTTGGTTCCGGTCTCCTAGGACTTGGTGGCGGAGTTGGAGCCAGAACTCGGTACACTGAGCTCCCCATTCAAAGTCCTTTCCCCACTACCCCCTGATGGTAATTAGGTTTTTTAAATACAGAAAGTGTATTCTAGCCACTATAGTCCTCTATCCACTTGCCTTTTTTAAATATTTCATTTTTAAAATTTTGATTTGTTTTATTTAATTTTTGTTGCACAGTTTCTTGGGTGTGGTGCACAAGCTTTTGCTAGCTGTGGTGTGCCAGTTTAATTGCCTCGAAGCATGTGAGATCTTAGTTCCCTGACCAGGGATCGAACCACATCCCCCTGTATTGGAAGGCAGATTCTTAACCAGTGGACCACAAGGGAAGTCCCAAAACATTTTGCTTTTAGATATGGACAAAATATGACTCTGAACAAAAACTTTACTTATCCTTTTTTATCTTGACCCACTCCTATTAACAAGTAGGTTGTAATTAATAATAACTTACATGTCCAGCATATCACAGTTTACAAACTGCTGCTCTCATTCTTCATCTCATTTCCTCCCATTATGCTTTTGGCTATTCACTCAACTAGTATTTCTAAGTGACAACTATATGCTAGGTAGACACAGTACCAGGCGATGAGGAAGTAGCCACAGACTACACTGGATTAGTCCCAGACACTGAGGTCAGATGGTCTGGATGACATTCTGACTCTATCACTTATAAGCTCTGTGCTCCTAAGTCTGTTTTCTCTGGATGGTTCTTCTTCTGACTATCCTGAACCTTCTCATTCTCTGATCTCTTCTAAACTCTAAAGATCACTTCTAAACTCTAAGAATTTTGGACAAGTGTTCCTAAATGAATATGCTTATTTTTTTTCCTTAGGCAAGAAATGGGAAATTTCCAAGTCCTTGAAACAAAAGCAGAGTAATGAAGAAATGATGTATGAGTAAGTGGGGGGAATCCTGCATTTTAATTTTGAGAACCACCTGTCCATTCCGCTTCCATTCTTATGCCTGCGCTACTGAGCTGGTGTGTGCATGCTCAGTCACTTAGTCATGTTCAACTCTTTGCAACCCTGTGGACTGTAGCCCACCAGGCTTCACTGCCCATGGGACTTTTCCAGGCAAGAATACTGGAGTGGGTTGCCATTCCTTTCTCCAGGGGATCTTCCTGACCCAGGGATCCAACCCACATCTCCTGCTTGGCTGGCAGAGTCTTTACCACTGAGTCACCTGGGAAGCCCTTGAAACTTCTTATCAAAGTATAATATAAATACAGAAAAATGCATATGGTAAGAGTACAACTCAATGAATTTCCACAAACTAAACAGACCCCGTAGCTGGCACCCAGATCAAGAAACAAAATTACCAGCACCTCATTCCCATAGATGCCCTTTCAGCCTTTAAACCCTAAGGATAATCACTGTCTGAAATAGTAGAGGCTCATTTTTCCTTGTCTTTATACTTCATATACATGGAATTATACAGTATGTGTTATTCAGTGTTTAATCTCTTCTACTCAGCATTTTTTTTTTTGTGAGATTCATTGTGTGTAGTTGTAGACTGTTCATTCTCATTACCATAGAGTGTTCCACTGTGGAACTGAACCACGATGAATTTATCCATTCTGCTATTTATGGGCATTTGGGTAGCATCCAGTTGGCCACTGCTATGAATAATGCTGTTATAAACATTCTAGTAACAAATCAGCAGGATGTATACCCAGTGTTGCTGTCACATTGTGGGTGTATGTTTAGCATTAGGAGTACACCTGTTTTTTGTTTGTTTGTTTGTTTGTTTGTTTGGCTATGATGGGTCTTCATTGCTTCAAGGGCTTTTCTCTAGTTGCGGTGAGTGGCGGATACTCTTCATTGAGGTGTGAGGGCTTCTCGTTGCTGTGGCTTCTCTTGTTGCAGAGCACAGGCTCTAGAGCTTTCATAGCTGCAGCATACGGGTTCCATAGTTGTGGCTCCCCGGGCTCCAGAGCACAGGCTCAATAGTTGTGGCGCACGGGCTTAGTTGCTTCACAGTATGTTGACTTCCCGCATCAGGGGTCGAACCCATGTCTCCTGCATTGACAGGCAGATTCTTTATCACTGAGCCATCTGGGAAGCCCAGGTTTTGCACATCCATTTTGCACATCAAAATACACCTGGTGCTTACCTCCCCCTCCTGATCCAGCTCAAGTAAACACAGGAAGATGAGCTTCATGGTCTAAGTTAGAGTGCTTCTGCTCCACACCCTCAAATCCAAATGGTCCCTGGGCTAAAGAAATGGTTTCTTTAGAGTGTCAGTTACAGATGGGATACAAGACCTAGAAAAGAAAGGAGATGCTTTAAGTCTTTAGGGACCAAGATTTGAATGTTCAACCCTGTCCATTTCCCTTGACATTTTCTCTTAAATGGCAGGCATGATCAAAACCAAACACTGACTCCTATTCTTTCTCTCTTCCAGGAATGTTACAGAACAATTCTCAGTTCAATTACCCCCTCTGCCACCCAGGGATATGCTTTCCCCAGAAGTTGCCTGTGAGTATGTTTTGCTGATAACAGTCTCATTCAGGGTAGAATAATAAACTTGTCTTGGCCTCTTAGTCAGCTTGTGCTCAGTCGCTCAGTCGTGTCCTACTCTTTGCAACCCCACAGGCTGTAGCCCACTAGGCTCCTCTGTCCATGGGATTCTCCAGGCAACAATACTGAAGTGGATTGCCATTTCCTCCTCCAGGGTATCTTCCTGACCTAGGGATTGAACCTACCTCTCCTGTGTCTCCTGCATTAGCAGGCAGATTCTTTACCACTAAGCCACTTGGGAAGCAGTCAGCTTGGGTTGCCCATAAAACAGTAACACAGACAATGTGGCTTAAATGGCAGTCAATTTCTCACAGTTCTGGAGGCTAAAAGTCCAAGATCAAGGTGCTAGGCCAATCTGGTTTCTGGTGAGAATACTTCTAGTTTGCAGATGGCTGCCTTCTCACTGTGTCCTCACATGGAGGGCAGACTGCTCTCTGGTGTCTCTTATAAGGGCACTAATCCTATTGGATCTGGGCCCTGCCCTTCTGACCTTGTTTAACTTTAATTACTTATTTGGAGACCCCATCTCTGAATACAACGGCACTGGTGGTTAGAGTTTCAACATATGGATTTTGTGGGGACACAAACTTTCAGTCTATTATACTAGAATTTGCAGATGGCAGCAGCAGGAGATGAATTAAGTTTAAGGTGGGGTGGGAGTACAAAATAAGTACCAATGCTTCCAATATTCAATGTGTTAATTCATAGTCAAATTCCAGCTTGCAGCATGGGTATAAAGGAACACTGGGCCTCTCACACTTCATATCAGAAAATCTCTGCCTGGTTCCCTTGACTGGAATGTTCTTCCTTAAGCTCTACATACAGCTGACTTTACTTCACCCTTCAAGTGTCAGCTCAAATGTTACCACCTCAGAGAGTTCATTCTTGACCATCCTACATAAAGAAATCCTTCTAATTCTCCTTTTGAAGCTTATGGCAATTATCCTAAGTAAGCTTATTTAATTATCTCTCATTTGTCCATTATCGGTCTCCTCCATTATAATACAAACCCTAGAAAATAGGCGCCTTTCTTGTCTTGTTCACCGTTGTTTACCCACCATTAAGAACAGTGCCTAGAGGGACTTCCCTGGAGGTCCATGGGTAAGGCTCCACGCTCCCAGCGCAGGGGGCCTGGGCTTGATCCCTGGTTGGGGAATTAGATCCCCCACGTGCCATACAACTAAAGAGTTTGCATGCCACAACTAAGACCCTGGACAACCAAATAAATAAATACAAATATTAAAAAAAACCAATAATGTCTGGAACTTAGAAGATAATGGATGAAAATATTTTAATTGAATAGATAAACAGTAGTATTAGCTAGCATTTACTGAGCAGGCACTGTGTGTCAGGTCCCATGCTAGGCACTTTATAGGGACTGTCTCATTTAATCCTCTCAACAACTATATGCAGCAGGTACATTATTATGTCCCTCTGACAGAGGAAGACACTAAAGCACAGAGAAGTTAGGCAACTTATTCATGGTCACACAGCTAGTGACTGCTGAATCCTGAAGGTGAGTTTGGAACTGACTGCAGAACTGAAATGGTGGTTGTTATTCAAGTTCTCTTAGGAAAAGATGTGATTGTGGGGAGGCAGTTCCAGGCCCCATCAAGGGGGAGCTGAGAGTTTCCTCCCACTTTAGTCCATGCGCTATGTGCCCATCTTCTGCTAATTCTGCCTTTTGAAGACACCACTGCCCCCTTCCTTCTTAGCAGAGCGGTGATGGACGTGAGCAATTATAGATAGTTCTGGAATGCAGTGGTCAGTCATTGTGAGGGATGTGCCTGAAAGGAGATATTGTTTGTATTGCTTCCTTATGAGAATTAGAACCTGTAGGCACAGCACTACTCATTCCACTACTAGCTCTGGTCAGTTTCTTGTCTGAACTTCTGTCTTTTGTGGCTCCCACTGCAGTGCAGTTAGGCAAAGTGACAAGGGAGTCAAGATGTCTGACTGATATTTGCCACTTACTCACTGGGGTGAGCCTGAGACTGTGTCATGGCTGGACCTCAGTTTCCTCTGTGAAATGGGGATCTGGTCCACCAAGATGTGGGAGGATCACTGAAACCCATGAAAATCATGCAGAGCCACTTGGTCAAAAATACATAAACACACATTAGCTTTGCATCTGATACCTTTTTGTGTACTCTAGCCCCACAGGAAACCCCAAGTCGGCCCACACCAGCTGCATACTCTTCGGTATATAAAGTTAGAAATAAGAAGACAATCACCGTCCCAAGCTATATTGAGCCTGAGGAAGACTATGATGATGTTGATGTCCCTGCCAATACAGAAAACCATCATCTTGAAACAAACGTTTCTTCCTTTTGGCAAGCAGAAGACAGGTCACAGAGCTTATTTTAAAAACAATCAAAAATGGTTGGAGTTCAATAAGTGCCCAGGTCCGAAAGCCAGTGGTAACATTATGGAGCTCTATAACATAAACACTTTCTGAATTAGATGGAGAAGCATCAGTGATCAGATAACTGCAGCCGGAGGGAAGCTGCCTGTGCTCAGCTCTGAGAATGGAGAGGAGTCAGGCCTTGGGCTTCTGCTGAGCGAGTTTCCATGCGGAGGCCCACTGGACCCTGCAAAGCCCTCCCCACTTCCCTCCACCCTGAGAAACCACTCAGTTACCGGCATTCTTCCCCTGTTTGTGTGGTTCTAAGTGATCTTAAATCTTGTGTTTGATTGTACGAGCCTCCCAGGCTCCCATCCCCTGCACAGCCCCCACCTGCTCCACCCACCTCACACATTGAGGGGCTGTGGGTGGTAGTCACAGCTTAGCACTCTTGCACGCAAGTCACACATCATGCCTTGTGCATTCTTCAAGGGTGGGGGTGTGCTTTTGGTTCTTGTGAACCCTCCCCACCTACACAACCCCAAGCCCCAGGGCCTCTCTATGACATCAGCCAAACTAACCACAGAGATCCAAGTTCCCAGCCAGAGTTTTTTCACTGCTTCCCTGCTGCACCGTAACAATCAACAAAGAATAGAAGTCACCTTCTGGACCACAGGACAGACGTTACCCATAGGGGTGTCGATTTGGCAATATGTGTACTGGAGGAAAGAAGGTTTCCCCAGGAAAAATCATAGGGAACAGGAAAGAAAGGGGCAAGTCAGTGGCAGACTCAAGATGAGAGTTCAAAGGTCTTTAATACCCTCCTCCAATATTTTCATTACTGCTTCCCCTCTTGTGTAGCATTCAAGACAAACAGCATCATATCCTCCCTGCCAGATTCCTTTCCCCGAGTAACAGGAGGCAGAAACTTCAGTTCAATACGCTACACCTAATGATACACCAGGGGAGTAGGCTGTTGTCCAGTTATACGAGTGTCCTAGTGGGGTCACCAAGGCCCGACTCAGCTTTGTAGGCTCCTAAACCTCATCAATTCCTTCAAGTTGATCTGCTGACACCTGAGGACTTGACACTGTCTAGCCAGACTCACAGAATGCTGACTTCTAAGCAATCCCTGAGAAATCCAGTTAACAGGCTTGCAGGGTGAGCAGCATGAACTGGTGGAAAGGCCCAGGAGTGACACCTGGACTGAGCTCCTCCTTGAGAGATGGAAAGCCTGTACCTGTCATCCCCCTCAACCACTTAACCACTGCTGGATCAGTGAGGACATATGCTTCCTCCCAGGTTCTCTCTTTCTAGACTCCATAGAAACTTCCAACTCCTCATAATACCTCCTTGTTTTAGACCAGTGGTTCTCTAACCATAGCCTCAGGGAACTCTGGTATTCCATGAGCCAGAGAGGACTTATTTCTTAAATCCTAGAAAAACCCCATGTGCCCTAGAGCCCGCACACGGCAACTACTGAAGCCCCCACGCCTAGAGCTTATGTTCCACAACAAGAGAAGCCACCGCAATGAGAAGCCCAAGCGCTGCAATAGAGAGTAGCCCCTGATTGCCACAACTAAAGGAAGCCTGCACAAAGCATCAAAGACCCAGCGCAGCCATAAATTAGTTAATTATATTTTTTAATTATAGGAAAAAAATGGCTAAAGGATAGAAGTGTTTACCAAGCATGCTTTTCCTTTTAAATTTTCCACAAACCTTCCACATCTACACCAAAAGTTAAAAAGTAAATACCAAACATGTGTAAACTCCTTGGTTTCTGGGCCACCACCATCTCCTGATTCTCCTCCTGCCTGACTGGCCTGTCTCCATCTTTGCAAGAACACCTCCTTCTGAAACATCTCTTCAATGCCAATCTTTCTCAGGGTCCTGTCCCTGCACCTCCCTCCAAACACTCATGAGTGACCTCATGGGATCTCACTGCTCCCTGCAATTGGCCCTAATGAAACTCCTCTCACTCTGCCTTATAATTGCCTGGTTAATTCTTTATCCTCCCTCCTAACTCTTTGGGGTGGAAGCTGTCTGGCTCACCACTATATTCCTAGTGTCCAGCTCAAACCCTGGAATACATTAGGCACTTAATAAATATTTATTGAATGTTGATCATTAATGGAAAATCTACCAATGTGACAAAAACAAATAATTTTTCTCTGGGCCTGTGTGACTTGGCTGAGATTTTATACAGGGCACCTGTAATAAAACCATGTTTTATACCAACAAAGTTGTTTCCAGTTTGGATGATATAGTTAGGTACCTCAGGATTTCACAGGACATTTTTGTGTATTCTAGCCCCATAGGAAACCCCAAGTCAGCCACCAGTTTCATACTCCTAGAAAAAGTCAGAAATAAGAAGACAGTTTCCATTCTGAGCAACAGTGATGATGTTAAAATCCCTACAAATATGGAAAACTATTATTTGGAAACAATTTCTGTTCTACCACCTTAGCTGATTTGAGAACTGATGGCTTACCCATGCCCCAAATCAGTGAATTTAGTTTTCTTTAAAATAGTTAACAGTCTGATCTTCTTTGTGATACAGACAAGATTGTTTCCTGGAAATGCTCTGGTTTGCTAGCAACAAATTTTACAAATCATGTGTATCAGTTAGTATGCTTTAGGCTGCAAGGAATAGACTATCCAATGAAAGGTAACTTAAACAATAAGAAATTTATGACTTCACAAACCAAGGCATCCTGGTAAGCACTCATCCCAGAATTCATCAGATTTAAGACTCAGAGGTATTAGATTCTTTTCTTAGATTCTCTTAGCTTTCCCCTCATGGCAGCTATTTTTCCACCATGAGGGGAAAGCTAAGAGAATTTTCCCATGAAAGGAAAGCTAACAATCACATCCTCTTATAACAATAAACCTAGGAAAGAAAGGGGGCATTTTCTCCCATAGAACTTTCCATTAATTACGAAAAACTTTCCCAGAAGCTCCCAGCAACTTTTCCTAATGTCTCATTGGTCTGGATTGGTTCACATGCCCAGCTATAGGAAAGGCCTATTTTCAGCCTTTCTGGCTGGAAGTGGGCTTTGCCATCAAGGAAAATGAAGGGAATAGCTGCTAAATAGGCAATCTACCATCACTTCACTTTTATATATAACACTGTTCATTATTTGCTGGTTTTCAGTTAAAACCTCAGAGTTGGTAGGGTGTTTAAGGTAAGGTGTCATGTCCAGATTCTACCATTCACCTTTCTTTTCTTACAGGGTTTTGATCAATTAAAAATTGACAAAGAATTGCCATCAGATGAGGATAATAACAATAATAACAATAGCATCACTAACAGGGGCCCAAAGTGACTGAGCATTACTTTATGTTATGTTCTAAGGGATCACTGTGCAGTGTAACAACAACCTTGAACAGGCAGGCCTAGTAGAACAGTTATCAGAGAAGGGCTTCATCCTCCTCTTTCCACCTCATTGGCCTTGCTGTTCCTTGAAACCCACTCTGATGGGCTCGTTCTCCCCTGCCCTCCGATAAAATCTGAAGGTAATGGACTTTTCTGTTCAGTCTATGGTAATAAAAAGTCCGCCAGGTGTGGTTTACACAGGTGTATGCATTTCTCAAAACTCAGTGAATCATACACTTCAGATTTTTGCATTTCAACCTAAGTAAATTTTACTTAAAAGAAAAACTGGGACTTCCCTGATGGTCCAGTGGTTAAGAATCTGGCTGCCAATGCAAGGGACATGGGTTTGGTCCCTAGTTGGGGAAGATTCCACATATTGCACAGAAACCAAACCCATTTGCCACAACTACTAAAGCCCTCTCTGCAATGAGAAGCCAGCACAATGAGAAGCCCATGCACTGCAACTAGAGAGTAGCCGCTGCTCGACACAACTAGAGAAAGCCTGCACGCCGCAATTAAGACCCAGTGCAACCAAAAATAAATACTTTTTAAAAAAAAAAAAGAAAAGAAAAACCGTAAACAAATATTGAACTCTATAATGATATGCACACTGAAGTAGTTAGAAGAGGCACACTAGTGTTTGCAATTTATGTTGAAATAATTGCAAAGACAAGAAGGTTGTAGAGGCTGCACTTTAGGCCAGAGAGAGAGTTGGAGCCATTTCTCCTTTTTTTTTTTTGCCACAACATGTGGCATGTACGATCTTAGTTCTCTGACCAGGGATGGAACCCATGGCCCCTGCAATGGAAGCCTGGAGAACCACTGGACTGCAAGGGAATTCCCTCTCATCTGTCCCTTTGGAGATAAAATAACTTCATCCCTATTCTCAGCAAATCTCTTAGAGTCAATTCTGTCAAGTTAGTCCCTCTCTTCTCCTCCTCCTCCATGGAAATCAAGAGAAAGAGGATGACTCCCTCCTGACTAAGGATGACCTTTTCCCGACCTTGCTGTGTGGCCAATGGACTGGGGTCAGAGCAATTTCCTGGGGGTCAGTCCAGCTCTGCCTCCCTGGTAGGTGTTCTTCACCTCCCCAGTATGCACTCTACTCTTTTCAGATAAAGCTCCTGACTTTCCCATTGGATCCACTTTTTTTTCTTCTCTCTGTTGGTACAGTTTGTATAGTCTCATCCCTAACATAGGCTAGAGCATGTGACTCAGTCTGGGCAATCAGAAGCTCTCATTCCCTTGGCCCCAGTGACTGATTGGTTGATGCATTGAGTACCAAGGCAGGTGTCCACTCTCACTGGATCTGAAGCTGAGGGGATATAAGTCCTCAAGAGAGAACCTGTCATGAAAGATGCTGAGCTAAGAAGAGAGTCCAGATGCTAATGGCGTTGTTTGAGTTCCTATAAGCAGCCATGCTTGAAACAGGCATACCCTCTGGAGTTTTTAGTTACTTGAGCCAATATTCTTTAAAAGTCTTTGACTCTGCCCATTAAGGCTTATCCTCATCATTGCTGCCTAATCTAGGTCTTGCCATCATTCACGTGGCTTAATGCCAAAGCCTCTTGACTATTCTCTCCTCCCCCGATGCATCTCCCACTTGCAGAGTAAACTTTCTAAAACACAAATATGATTAGATCATGGCTCTGCTTAAAACCCCTCCATGGTGCCCTTGTGCCTACAATTAAAATCCACACTCCTTTGTACACCATGTAATGCCCTGATAACTGGTCCCTACCAGCCTCATTTCAGCACTTTCTGTCCTCCCGCCATGCATCCTGACCACGGGAAGCTGCTTGCAGCACTCCCAAAGGGATGAAATGGTGCTAAGGCTTTGCATAGTCTCTTCCTTCTGTTGGGTACACCCCTTCCCCCCTTCTCCACCAGATAAACTGTGACTCACTCCTCAGCATCCAGCTGGGGTGTTGTTTTTTCTGAGAGGGCTTTACTCATCCTCCTCCAGTACTTCTCTTATACTTACCATAATGCATAACTATCTCCATCTCATGGTTACACATCTCTTCCCCATCAGATAATGGGCTCCTTGAGGGTTTGGATTATTTTAGGGTAACTCTACATTCATTTTTGCCCAGGAGAATTTTGGCTTTAATGCCTTGGCATAATTATTAACAGCACTCTGTTTGGCTCTCAAAAGTGTCCTGGTTTGGATGATAAACCATACATTCAGCCTACTTATTCATGATGTCTGCCCTCAACAGAGTATTAAAAAAAATCTCTTTCAAATGAATGCATGAATGTGCAACCCTCCCTTGGTCTCATTTTCTTCTATCAGAAAAATGGCTAAACTAGATGATTTCTAAGCTTTTTACTGTTTGAGGTGATTCAAATAAAGTCAGTAATCCTAAAAGCCAAAACCAGCAGGTTTAGTTTATCTTCCCCTCAAAAGGACCCGCCTTATAGAATTACACCTTCAAACATATTCACACCTGGATCAACAACTCAACCATTACCTGCTGGGAGGCTGGGAACTGACACAATATAGACTGAAGACTGAAGTCTTCTCACCCGAAGACACAGTTCCCTCAGATAGCCCCACTAGTAGCCAGATAATTTCCTTTGTTGTTCAGTAGCTCAGTTGTATCCAACTGTTTGCAACCCCGTGGACTTCAGCATGCCAGGCTTCCCTGTCCTTCACCATCTCCTGGAGCTTGCTCAAACTTATGTCCATTAAGTCAGTGATAGACTGACTCGTCTAGTTCATCCATTTTTCTGATAGAATAAAATGAGACCAAGGGAGGGTCGCACATTCATGCATTCATTTGAAAGAGATTTTTTTTTTTTAACACTCTGCTGAAGGCAGACATCAACAGTCCATCAAGCCATCCAACCATCTCATGCTCTGAAATCCCCTTCTCCTTCTGCCTTCAATCTTTTCCAGCATCAGGGTCTTTTCTAATGAATCAGCTCTTAAAATAAGGTCTTTCCAATGAATATTCAGGAAGGATTTCCTTTAGGATTGACTGGTTTGATCTCTTTGCTGTCCAAGGGACTCTCCAGAGTCTTCTTCAACACCACAGTTCAAAAGCATCAATTCTTTGACACTCAGTCTTCTTTATGGTCCAACTCTCACATCCATACATGATTACTGGAAAAATCATAGCTTTAACTAGACAGACCATTATTGGCAGTGTCCCTGCTTTTTTTAGCAAACTGTCTAGGTTGATCATAGCTTTTTTTCCAAGGAGCAAATGTTTGTTAATTTCATGGCTGCAGTCACCATCTGCAGTGATATTGAAGCCCAAGAAAAGGATAATCTCCTAACAACAGACAAAATAAAAACAATTTCCATTGGTTCTTGTGATGCACTTTGCATCAACAGTGTTATGACTGCTCAGACATGTCTCCTGAGTTGTAGGCATCAGTTTCTAACCTAGCCCAACAACTTTCTCTGCATGCTTTGTCAAGGCCGCACAGCAGAATGAAATCCCACCCAGATTAACTCTTGGTTGCTGAAAACCCTCCACCATAAATAGACGGGTAACAGCTGATTGTGGTCACATTGCATTTTACTACTACAGTAGAGTGTGCAAAGAGCTCCCTCGTAGCTAAGTTGTTAAAGAATATGCCTGCAATGCAGGAGAGCCGGGTTTGATCCCTGGGGTGGGAAGATCCTTTGGAGAAGGAAATGGCAACCCACTCCAGTATTCTTACCTGGAAAATCCCATGGACAGAGTAGCCTGGTGGGCTACAGTCCATGGGGTCGCAGAGTCAGACACGACTTAGCGACTAAACCACCATGAGAGCGTGCAAATCACTATCTGCAAAACCATTGTAAGAAACAGCCAATTAATATTGCTGCATCTTGGTCCTTCACTGTAATAGTTTATGTATTTACTCACGTCTCATTGCCAAAATTTAATGCAAAGTATTAAATCAACTAGACTTGCACAATTTAAATATTATACAATCAAACAAGCTTAAAATTGAAGCTGAATTATTTAAACTTTCACAAAGTGACCTATGAACTAACAGGTTTTGAATTATTACTTTTCTAATATTAGATGCCTCAGCAATTTTTTTTAACAAATTGAGGGTCAGTGGAACATGGCTTAGGTTTTAACCAAAATAGCAGAAGGTAGAATTTAAGAAAAATGAAATTCCCCTGACGATAAAAAAAAAAGTTCATTTGCATAACTTGTACACATCTATCTCCCATGAGGCACCAAACAAAAATAAATCTTCTGATACATTTAATGTTTACAGTCTACAGTGGCCAGGAAAAACTTCTTACTCTAAAGTACTCTAAAAATAAAAGTACCCTGAACTTCTCACAGTTGTTTAGAAAAGACATTCAACATTTCATATATCAAATCTCTATTGTATCATTAGCCTACTTTAATAACAATTCTATAATTCTTTACAGTTTCAAATTTACCTGAAAACAAAAACAACTATATACAGATGTTTTTAAAAGGTCAGCTTTAGCCACTGTGGAGAACAGTCTGGCAACATCTAGATAGTGGTAAAGAATCCGCTTGCCAATGCAGGAGACACAGGAGCTGTGGGTCTGATCCCTGGTTGGAAAGATCCCCTGGAGTAGGAAATGGCAACCTGCTCCAGTACTTTTTCCTGGAAAATTCCACAGACAGAGGAGCCTGGCGGGCTACAGTCCTTGGGGTCACAAAGAATCAGACACTATTGACCAACTGAACACACACACATAGCAAAACTGAATATGACCCAGCAGCCCCACTGCAGAATACATACCCTACAACAGTGACTGCTGAAATTTTGGGCACCAGATCTCCATCATACTCTTCAAAATGACTGAGGATGCCAAAGAGATTTCATTTATGCAGAATATACCTATTGATATTTACCTTACTGGAAAGTAAAAGTGAGAAAGACTTAAGATATTGACTTATTCATTTAAAATAATGACCCGTTCATATTAATGTAAATGAAATTTGGTTAAAATAATCACATTTTCCCAAGGCAAAAAATAAAAATTAGTGATAAGTTTTTGGTGTTGTTATATTTTTGTGAATCTCTTTGTCTAGCTTATTAAAAAAAATAGCCAGATCCTTATATCTTATTTTTATTGTAAATCAACATCTTGTAGCTTCTGAAGGCTCCACTGTACATTCATGAGAGAGAAAGGGCAAATAACATCTTAACATCATTTATAAAGATAGTTTTGTTCTCATGGCTCAGACCACACTTTGAAAACCACTACCCAAGAGAAGCTCAAGAACATATATAAAAATGTTCTTTCTAGATTTTTGTTATAATAAGAAAATGGAACTTACATATCTGTCCCTCTGCAGGGGACTATAAGGGGTGTGTGTGTGTGTGCGTGTGTGTGTGTGTGCGTGTGTGTGTTCATGTGTACGCGCTCAGTTGTGTTTGACCCTTTATGACCCATGAATTGTAGTCGGAGAGGCTCCTCTGGCCATGGAATTTTCCAGGAAAGAATACCAGAATGGACTGCCATTTCCTTTTCCAGGAGATCTTCCCAACCCAGATAGATACCCAACCCATGTCTCTTGCATCTCCTATACTGGCAGGGGGATTCTTGGCTGCACTATTACTGCTTTGCTCACCCCTTGTATTTTCAATGACCAACATGGTGGGTGCTCAGTAAGGATTTGTGGAAGGATGGAAGGAAGAGACAGAGATATTGAGGAAGAAAGCCCACATATTGTCTGCGCCCTCTATAGTGAAAGCGCCTGAGTCCTAATCATAGGACCAACAGGGGATTCTATGCAACTTGCTTTAAAATTTAACTGTACTGTATTTCAGAGACATATTTTCACAGATGGAGACTTTGAGTTCACAGGGTAGGAATGACCAAAAGCCATGTGATTCTTGTATAATTTGAAGGCTTATTTTTCTACTAACTAAAAATAAAGATGTATTAAGGTGTCAGTGGCAAACCACTTCAGTATTCTTGCCTTGAGAACTCCATGAACAGTATGAAAAGGCAAAAAGATATGACACTGAAAGATGAACTCCCCAGGCCGATAGGTTCCCAATATGCTACTGGAGAAGAGTGGAGAAATAACTCCAGGAAGAATGAGAAGACAGCGCCAAAGCAAAAAACAATGCCAAGTTGTTGATATGACTGGTGATGGAAGTAAAGTCTGATGCCATAAAGAGTAATATTGCATAGGAACCTGGAATGTTAGGTCCATGCATCAAGGTAAATTACAAGTGGTCAAACAGGAAATGGCAAGAGTGAACATCAACCTTTTAGGAATCAGTGAAATAAAATGGACTGGAATGGGCGAATTTAACTCAGATTATTCTTATATCAACTACTGTGGGCAAGAATCCCTTAGAAGAAATGGAGTAACCTTCATAGTCAACAAGAGTCTGAAATACAGTACTTGGGTGCAATCTCAAAAATGACAGAATGATCTCTTTTAGTTTCCAAGGCAAACAATTCAATATCACAGTAATCCAAGTCTATGCCCCAATGAGTAATGCTGAAGAAGCTGAAGTTGAACAGTTATATGAAGACCTATAAGAACTTCTAGAACAAACACCCAAAAAAGATGTCCTTTTCATCATAGGGGACTGGAATGCAAAAGCAGGAAGTCAAGAGATACCTGGAGTAACAGGCAAATTTGGCCTTGGAGTACCGAATGAATCAGGGCAAAGACTAATACAGTTCTGCCAAGGGAACATACTGGTCATAGCAAACACCCTCTTCTAACAACACAAGAGAAGACTCTACATATGGACATCAACAGATGGTCAATACCGAAATCAGATTGATTATATTCTTTGCAGCCAAAGATGGAGAAGTTCTATACAGTCATCAAAAACAGGACCAGGAGCTGACTGTGGCTCAGATTATCACCTCCTTATTGCAAAATTCAGGCTTAAATTGAAGAAAATAGGGAAAACCACTAGACCATTCAGGTATGACCTAAATCATATCCCTCATGATTATGCAGTGGAAATGACAAATAGATTCAAGGGATTAGATCTTATAGACAGACTGCCTGAAGAACTATGGATGGAGGTTTGTGACATTGTACAGGAGGCAGTGATCAAGACCATCCCCAAGAAAAAGAAATGCAAAAAGGCAAAATGGTTGTCTGACGAGGCCTTACAAATAGTTGAGAAAGAAGAGAAGTGAAAGGCAAAGGAGAAAAGGAAAGATATACCCATTTGAATGCAGAGTTTCAAAGACTAGCAAGGGGAGATAAGAAAGCCATCCTCAGTAACTAATGCAAAGAAATAGAGGCAAACAATAGAATGAGAAAGACTAGGGATCTCTTCAAGAAAACATTTCATGCAAAGATGGGCACAATAAAGGACAGAAATGGTAAGGACATTACAGAAGCAGAAGATATTAAGAAGAGGTGGCAAGAATATACAGAAAAATTGTGCAAAAAATATCTTCATGACCCAGATAAATACGGTGGTGTGATCACTGACCTAGAGCCAGACATCCTGGAATGCAAAGTCAAGTAGGCCTTAAGAAGCATCACTATGAACAAAGCTAGTGGAGGTGACAGAATTCCAGCTGAGCTATTTCAAATCCTGAAAGATGGTGCTGTTAAAGTGCTGCACTCAATATGCCAGCAAATTTGGAACACTCGGCAGTGGTCACGGACTAGAAAAGGTCAGTTTTAATTCTAATCCAAAGAAAGAAAATGCCAAAGAATGTTCAAACTACCACACAATTGCACTCATCTCACATGCTAGCAAAGTAATGGTCAAAATTCTCCAAGCCAGGCTTCAACAGTTCATGAACTGTGATCTTCCAGATGTTCAAGCTGGATTTAGAAAAGGCAGAGGAACCAGAGAGCAAATTGCCAACACCCACTGGATCATCGAAAAAGGAAGAGAATTCCAGAAAATCATCTACTTGTGCTTTATTGATTACACCAAATCCTTTGACTGTGTAGATCACAACAAACTGGGGAAAACTTTTCAAGAGATGGGAATACCAGACTACTTTACCTGCCTCCTAAGAAATCTGTATGCAGGTCAAGAAGCAACATTTAGAACTGGGCATGAAACAACAGACTGGTTCCAAATTGGGGAAAAAGTAGGTCAAGGCTGTATATTGTCACCCTGCTTATTTAACTTATATACAGAACACATCATGCAAAATGCCGGGTGGGATGAAGCACAAGCTGGAATCAAGATTGCCAGGAGAAATATCAATAACCTCAGATATGCAAATGACACCACCCTTATGGCAGAAAGAAAAGAGGAACTAAAGAGACTCTTGATGAAAGTGAAACAGGAAAGTGAAAAAGCTGGCTTAAAATTCAACATTCAAAAAATGAAGATCATGGCATTCAGTCTCATCACTTCATGGCAAATAGATATGGAAACAGAGTCAGACTTTATTTTGGGGGGCTCCAAAATCACTGCAGATGGTGACTGCAACCTTGAAATTAAAAGACACTTGCTCCTTCGAAGAAAAGCTATGACCAACCTAGACAGCATATTAAAAAGCAGAGACATTACTTTGCCTACAAAGGTCCATCTAGTCAAAGCTATGTTTTTTTCAGGAATCATGTATGGATGTGAGAGTTGGACCATGAAGAAAGTTGACCCAAATAATCGATGCTTTTGAACTGTGGTGTTGGAGAAGACTCTTGAGAGTCCCTTGGGCTGCAAGGAGATCCAACCAGACCATCCTATAGGAAATCAGTCCTGAATAATCATTGGAAGGACTGATGCTGCAGCTGAAACTCCAATACTTTGGCTACTTGATGCAAAGAACTGACTCATTGGATAAGACCCTGATGCTGGGCAAGATTGAAAGCAGGGGATGAAAGAGGATGAGATGATTGGATGGCATCACCGACTCGATGGACATGAGTTTGAGAAAGCTCCAGGAGTTGGTGATAGACAGGGAGGCCTGGCATGCTGCAATCCATGGAGTCTCCAAGAGTCGCAGCTGAGTGACTGAACTGAACTGAATTGAAGGTGTCAGAGTTGTTAACAACCATGGGCTGAAGACTACTGCCATCTACTGTTGCATTAAGAAGTCCACACTTTATGGGTAAAATGGCCCTTGTTGTTAAGAAAAAAATAATATTTTGCCCAGATTTTGTTTGGAAGTATTAGATAATTCAAATATAAAATTGAAATATTTACTTAAAGACCTTTTTAAAAACTAGATAATTAATGTAGAACTCTTTGTTACATACAAATTATTTGCATGTACATGAGAGGATTTTCTTAAGATAACTTAGGTAAATTTGTTAACATTTTTCTGAGACTAAACAGCAAAATCAATGGTTAAAACAAGTTAACATATTATTGTCTTACTTTAAAGATATTTTCCTTTCTCTCCTCTTATCTTGCTTTTATTTGGTCTCTGACTGTGTGGATCACAATAAACTGTGGAAAATTCTGAAAGAGATGGGAATACCAGACCACCTGACCAGCCTCTTGAGAAACCTGTATGCAGGTCAGGAAGCAACAGTTAGAACTGGACATGGAACAACAGACTGGTTCCAAATAGGAAAAGGAGTACAACAAGGCTGTATATTGTCACCCTGCTTATTTAACTTCTATGCAGAGTACATCATGAGAAACGCTGGGCTGGAGGAAGCACAAGCTGGAATCAAGATTGCCAGGAGAAATATCAATAACCTCAGATATGCAGACGACACCACCCTTATGGCTGAAAGTGAAGAACTAAAGAGCCTCTTGATGAAAGTGAAAGAGGAGAGTGAAAAAGTTGGCTTAAAGCTCAATATTCAGAAAACTAAGATCATGATATCTGGTCTCATCACTTCATGGCAAATAAATGGGGAAACAGTGGAAACAGTGGCTGACTTTATTTTGGGGGGCTCCAAAATCACTGCAGATGGTGACTGCAGCCATGAAATTAAAAAACGCTTCCTCCTTGGTAGGAAAGTTATGACCAACCTAGACAGCATATTGAAAAGCAGAGACATTACTTTGTCAACAAAGGTCCGTCTAGTCAAGGCTATGGTTTTTCCACTGGTCATGTATGGATGTGAGAGTGGGACTATAAAGAAAGCTGAGTGCCGAAGAATTGATGCTTTTGAACTGTGGTCTTGGACAAGACTCTTGAGAGTCCCTTGGACTGCAAGGAGATCCAACCAGTCCATCCTAAAGGAGATCAGTCCTGGGTGTTCATTGGAAGGACTGATGTTGAAGCTGAAACTCCAATATTTTGGCCACCTGATGCAAAGAGCTGACTCATTGGAAAAGACCCTGATGTTGGGAAAGATTGAGGGCAGGAGGAGAAGAGGACGACAGAGGATGAGATGGTTGGAGGGCATTACCAACTCAGTGGACATGAATTTGGGTAAACTCCAGGAGTTGGTGATGCACAGGGAGGCTTGGCGTGCTGCAGTTCATGGGGTCGCAAAGAATCGGACACAACTGAGCGACTGAACTGAACTGATTTACATGGTGAGAAATCCCTTAAACCTCTTGCAGAAGAAAAAAAACAGCAGTCCATAGTAACTGCCCCCCAAATATTTGCTCCTTGTAAAGAAAACACAAACATGGCCCTTTTTCAACATCTGCTTTTATTCACTTTTATATCCTCAGTGGCTAGCACTTAAGTTTTGTTCAGTCACTCAGTTGTGTTCGACTCTTTGCAACTCCAGAGACTGCAGCATGCCAGGTCTCCCTGTCAATCACCAACTCCTGGAGCTTTCTCAAACTCATGTCCATCGAGTCGGTGATGCCATCCAACCATCTCATTCTCTGGTGTCCCCTTCTCCTCCTGCTTTCAATCTTGCCCAGCATCAGGGTCTTATCCAATGAGTCAGTTCTTTGCATCAAGTAGCCAAAGTATTGGAGTTTCAGCTGCAGCATCAGTCCTTCCAATGATTATTCAGGACTGATTTCCTATAGGATGGTCTGGTTGGATCTCCTTGCAGCCCAAGGGACTCTCAAGAGTCTTCTCCAACACCACAGTTCAAAAGCATCGATTATTTGGGTCAACTTTCTTCATGGTCCAACTCTCACATCCATACATGATTCCTGAAAAAAACATAGCTTTGACTAGATGGACCTTTGTAGGCAAAGTAATGTCTCTGCTTTTTAATATGCTGTCTAGGTTGGTCATAGCTTTTCTTCGAAGGAGCAAGTGTCTTTTAATTTCAAGGCTGCAGTCACCATCTGCAGTGATTTTGGAGCCCCCCAAAATAAAGTCTGACTCTGTTTCCATATCTATTTGCCATGAAGTGATGAGACTGAATGCCATGATCTTCATTTTTTGAATGTTGAATTTTAAGCCAGCTTTTTCACTTTCCTGTTTCACTTTCATCAAGAGTCTCTTTAGTTCCTCTTTTCTTTCTGCCATAAGGGTGGTGTCATTTGCATATCTGAGGTTATTGATATTTCTCCTGGCAATCTTGATTCCAGCTTGTGCTTCATCCCACCCGGCATTTCGCATGATGTGTTCTGTATATAAGTTAAATAAGCAGGGTGAAAATACACAGCCTTGACCTACTCCTCTCCCAATTTGTAATCAGTCCCTTGTTCCATGTCAGCTTCTAACTGGACACATGGGATCTCATAAGGGATCGCAATAAATATTGTGGGAGGAAGGTGGGGAGGGAAGGAAAGAAGATGTAAGGAAGGAAGGTTGATTGTGATCACAAAAAGAGAGAGAAGTGCTCACAAAAAGAAGAGATCTTCAGAGTGCCTTCTATCTCTATGATTCTAGAATATTAGTAACTATGACAAGGAAGCCCATGGTGAATTACAAAGATTTCAAAGGCAACCAAAAGTCACTCCAAAAAACAGATTCAGGCATCCTTGCCCTTTATCATCGATGAAACAGCCCTGCCTTAAAGATGATTACCAAGGAGTCCCATTTTTTTCAAATACTCACCAAGTCTCCACTATTATGAATCCGGGTAGGGAAAAATCCATCAAAACATGAAAATATTCACCCATCAACTTCCAGTTAGTTCCCTTGCAAAAAAAACCCTCTCAACTTAATATCCATGACTGTTTCCACCTATCTAGTTAACACCTTGTCCCTTGGGTGATGTAAAGATTTTTGCATAATAAAATTAAAATACTATACAATGAAAATTTATTAGAAAGTAAAATTCAGATCTTCCAACAAAAGAAGGATTTGGATTTTCCTGTTACATACGTTCCAGTAAAGGTGGGTGTATGTGGCTTTTTTGTCCTTCATCGGCCTAACTCTTCAGGGAGAGCTGGATTGCAGAAAACCTTCACAGGCCTCCCTGTGCAGTCAAATCTCTTATAAACATTTAGGGCACCATGTACTCTCCAGAACAGCACTCACTACTGTTAACATTTTATATTTATTCATGGAATTGTTTAACTATCTCCTCTTGATGACTAAGTTCCGTGGAGGGGCCTTGGGTTTGCTCAACATTCATTGCATCACCAGTGTTTGACAGAGAGCAGGCATGACATACATACTTTCAGAGCAAATGAATTATAAAAAGAATTCACAGGAGCAGCATGTTAAACCCAGATAAGATCAGAATCCTTTTTATTCTTTAAAAAAACAAAAAAAAGTACTAAAAAACCAAAACAAACCACTCTCAATATGACTTTGTATTTCTCAAAAAAAAAAATGTAGCTACCGTTCTTCCCTCAACCATCCTTTTTCATTCTTTTGGCTTAAGAAGATTTTGGTTCTTAAAACAAAACAACACTCCCCCCTCCAAAAAAAAAACAAACCGCTATTTGTGCTTTTAAAAGTAATATAAGAAATATAAGAAAACATCGTTTACAGCTTTTCTGAAAAAAAAGAAGAGACTAGCCCACCAGATTTTAAAACATAGTTAAAAGCTCACTATAACAGTTTATTATCAAAGCAGATAGAAACAGGTAACAAACAGAAAGTATTTACAATACATAACCAAGTACATATGTGAATTTAGTTAATGATAAAGACAGTATTTAAAATCAGTGAGGAAAAGGAGGACAATCCATTAAATTAAACTCAGAGAGGTTAGGTAATTTGCCCAAAGTCAAACACCTATAAGTGATGGGTCAATGATTCTGATTTCTAATTATCTTTCTCACTCAGAATTCAACCTATTAAGCATCTTGCTATCCTTTTTAATCTCCGTACTGCCAAAGCTTTTTTCTTTTTTCTGCCAAGCCTTTGACAGGGCAATGCAAATAGACGGCATCAATGAATCAGACCACAAAGGCACGCAGGGAGAGAAAGATTAAAAATTAGAACAAAAATGTAGTTATCCGATGAGATCGCCCACCCAGACCGACAGGCCGAAGGCAGGCCCGTGGGCGAGTCTAGGACCCCAGGAGGACTTGCGTCTCCGGGGTGGGCTCGCTGGTGGAACGCGGCGCCGGCGGGTACACCAACCTGCTCGGCGCAGGACCCTCAGCACTCTGCTCGCGCGAGACCGAGAGGACGACACCGAGCCTGCGCAGGGGAGACCCCAGAGCCGGCGGGCGGGGGCCTCGGGGCGCGCCCGCGGGTTGGCCGGCACGGCCGCGTCGGCCGCGGGAAGGTGAGCCGCCGCCTGCTGGAGCACGCCGGAAGTGACCGGCAACCGCCGGCGCGGTGTCTGGGGTGGTGGCGCCGCGCCCGAGGGAGGAACCGGGGCTGAGCGCTGGTGGCCGTGGAAGGGGTCCCGCTCAAGCGGGAGGCTAGGGGTGGCTTGGAGGTGAGACCACGCCGCGATCGCAGAACTGGGGGCGGCAGGAAGAGAGTTGGGGAGCAGATCTTCGGAGGTGGGCGCTGAACTCTCATTTCTCCAAAAAGGGAGAGAGTCTGCGGGTTCCAGGACCTAAGCGCCCGATGCGCGCGGTCAGGCCTTCTGAGCCCTTGGCCCTCACTATGGTCTCGACGTGCCCCGCCCATCTCCAACTCCCGTTCTCCGCCGCATCCCCTTTTTACTTTCTGTTCCAGTTCCCTCCTGGGGGTTCTGCAAACCGCATCTCTCCCAGGCCCAGAATCAATCCCCAGGCATGAACTGACCTTGTTCCTTGTCCAGTGCTGTGCCAAGGGCGTTTGTAGATGTAACTTCAAATACAAGATCGGGTTTCTAAGCTCCAGGAGTAACGGACAGCCCCGTTGGGAAGACTAGACTAAACCACAGGGATGATGTGTATGGTTCAGACACGTTCTAATACCTGATCTAAAATGTTTGTACTGTTGGAGCTCAGAGGGGGAGGGACTTGGGCTGGTCTCTTCTTTGTGAAGGTCTGTATATTTTTTTAGGTATAGCTTCAGAAGTCATTTTCTTTGGGAAGCCTCCCAGGATTGCCATCTCTCACTTTAAACTGTTCATCTTTTTTAGCTTGTTTAAACAAGGGTCTGTTTCACAAGCACTGACTACCTGGTTTCATGTCTAAGTCTTCCAGGCCCCTAGGCAGGGACTCTTGTCTGTGTAGCATCATCTAATGCATGAATATGAATTTAAAAGATTGAAATAATAAGGATCGAAATAGTAGAAGGTACTAACTAAGGTGAGCCTGAAACAGCCGAGGGTATTTGTGTAAGTCAGAGATAGTAAAAGTTTGGCCCCTGGGCCAGATTACTCTGTAGACACTTTTTTTTTCTGGCCTCACCCTGCAGCTTGTGGGGATCTTGGTTTCTGACCAGGGATTGAACTCCAGCCACAGCAGTGGAAGTGCCAAGTCCTAACCACTGAACCATCAGGGAATGCCCTCTAGACAAACTTTCTTGACTCATGCTGTTTGTTTTTACTTGAACTTGTTTGTTTTTAAAGTGGCCAGCATTTTAAAATCAGAAAATTTCTTTCACATCCACTCACTCAAAAGTCTGGGTTTTTAGCGTCTCTTGGAAAATCAGAAAATGTGGCCAAAAGGACCCACGTGTCCGCATGGTACAATTAGCAGGAATTGAGTAGCCCTTCCCTGCTTTAGACTCAGTATAAGATTTTTAGATACCCAGTCCCCACTAATCATTGTCTCCCAGACATTGAAGCAAAGTACCAGCTGTCATTTACCACCTAGTTTATGTTACTCATTCTGATGAACTGCCTGGCCTTTTGACGCATTTGATCTTGATGCAGATGAAGGAGAGGAGGAAGGAGCACAAGTAGGAGAGTCATGGGCAAAGGGACAGAATGGGAAGAAGCCTAGTTAGTATATGGGAATGTTAGGGAGGATTCAAGAGCTCTTAGGGAATCATAGAGCAGAGCTATTGCTCTGGGTTGAATTGTACCCCCCAAAAGGATATGTTGAGGTCTTAGCCCCTCCGTGCCTCAGAAGTGACCTTATTTGGAAACAGGGTCATTGCAGATATAGCTGGGTAAGACGAGGTTATGCCGGAGTAGAATGCACCCCTACTTCAATATGACCAGTGTACTTATAAGAAGATGGCCAAATGAAGAGAGAGAGAGAATGCCATGTGAAGATGGAGGCATACGCTGGAGTACTGCATCTGCAAAGCAAGGAACACAAGGATTGCCTGCTGTCACCAGAAGCTAGGAGAGAGACCTGGACCAGTTACCCCTAGGAACCTGCAAGAGGAAGCCACCCAGCCAGCACCCTCCTTTCAGACTTCCAACTTCCAGAACTGTAAGAGAATAAATTCCTGTTGTTTTAAGTCACCTGGTTCATAGAACTTTGTCATGGCAGCCCTAGGATATAATCCAGCTCTGTAAGTCAACGAGAAACTAGTATTTCCTTTAATGGGTGATAGAAGAAATCATGATAGAGTTTTGCTCATTGGTGTTAGCCATGCCTTAGAAAATTATTTCATTTGACAGTGTTCTCAGCACTGATTAGAGCCAGAGATTTTACAAGAATCCAAGCATGGAGTGAGAGAACGTTTTGAGTTAAGATGGAGTTGGAGCAGTTGTCAGAATTAGGTAAAATATACAGACAGAAGGGATAGAGAGGGAGAAGTCCAAGATGACTACAGCAGTGCCTCTCAGATTGTAGGAAAGCTAAGGAATCACCTGCAGCATGAGCTGGGTGAGCACAGATTGCTGGGCCCCTCCCCAACAGACTGATTCAGTGGGTCTTGGCAATGCTTCAGAATTTGCATTTTACCAAGCTCCTGGGTGAGGCTGATGTTGCTGCTGTATGGATCACATTTTTGGTAGACTACTGTGTTTCTGGCTTAGAAAAGTACAAGCCCCATCAGGGGCTTCTTCACCAGAGTATCCCAGGGCCTAGAACAGTGCCTGGACACTGTAGGCTCACTGTAGACACATTAAATATTTGTTCAATGAAAACTGGTTGTTTGGGCAGAAACAGCTGTAAGAAGAGGGAATACATTTAGAAACAAAATGATGAGTTCATTTTTATGCATTTGATTCTTCTTGACTGTCAGTAAGACATTGGACTGGAGATGAATTGTGAATATAGGCTACAGTGTAAGTGAGGAGGTGGAGTTTTAGATTTATGATTCATTTTGGACAAAGGTGATCACTGAAGCCAGAGTTGATATGGTCATTGAGATACAGAATGTAAAAGGAGAGGACTAGGGGCTGAGCCTTAGTAACACCAACATTTAATGGCTAGAAAAGCTGAAAGGGTAAAGACAATAAAAAAAAAAGTAGAGTGGGTGGAGCATTGTGCATTATGGAAGCCAATGGAAACAAGAATTTCAGGAATTATTTAGTCAAGGGGAAGGGAGAGAACCTACTATTCACTTATTCACTGATTTTTTAATTGAGCACCCACTATGGTCCAGGTACTGGTCCAACACTGCACAAAATAAAGATCCCCACCCCCATGGAGCTTACACTCTTGGGAGGCTTACATTGTAGTGATGTGTGGCTTTCTGTACATTGGGGTGGGGTTTTTTGTTTTTTATTCTGCCATGCAGCTTAAAGGATCTTAGTTCCTCAACCAGGCCACAGCTGTGAAAGTGCCAAGTCCTAACCACTGGACCGCCAAGGAATTCCGGGGGTGGTTTTGTTTGTTTGTTTGTTTTTAATATGTACAATAACACTTTGGAATAAGTGATATTTCTGTTTTACATTTGCAGAAATGATGGTTGGGGGAGATGAAGAAGCTGGAACTCTAACTTGGCTCTGCTGGCTTCTAAGCCCTGTTCTTTTCAGAACCCTAAGCTGCCTCTAGCTGTAATCACCACGGTCACTTTTCTGCTTTGGATACTACTTATATACTGATGATTCCAAAATCTGTGTGTCCATTCTAGATTTTCTTCCTGGGTTCCTGACCTGCTGATCCATCAACTTCTCAGAAGTTTCCTCCTGGATGCCTCACAGGTAAGTCAAATAAGACATGTCTGAAGTGTAATTCACCAGCTCCTCCCCCTCAGCCCCACTCTTTTACTCCTACTACCCAGTTTTGTTTTGTTTTTTGTAACGTTAAACTTCTTATTTTATATTGGGTTGTGGTAGTTTCATGTGAACAGTGAAGGGAGTGAGCCATATATATACAGGTATCCATTCTCCCCCAAACCCCCCTCCAACCCAGTCTGGCACCTAACACTGAGCAGAGTTCCATGTGCTATACAATAGTTCTTTGTTGGTTATCCATTTCAAACATAGCAGTGTTAGTGTACCAGTTATTAATTTATTACATCTCGACTCCAAATCTACCCTCCTTTTCCTTGCTTATGTTACTAGATCTGAACCATCTCTCCTTTGCCAGCTGGTACAAGACGTATGTTTTGTCAACAGAGGTTGCTGGAGGGAAATGCAAGGCCAAATGGAAGGAACTTCTCTTGCTGGTGCTGGTGTGCTGTTTATTTACCGGGGTGGTTGTCAGCAGATCAGCTAGGGTGAGCCGTACTCACCCTAGTGGTTGCTTCCTGTGAACCCGTTCTGGCCTGGACACAGGGCCCAGCAGCTTCCTACCCCATCAGAGAGGCCACCTCCTCCAGTGAATTCCTCCACCTCCCTGCAGGCCACTCCTACACACCAACTCCAGCCTGCACCCCAGTTGGTTTCTTCTCCATCAGTAGAGTGTGTGTTCCTGTGATAGCCACAATCCGTCTGAAAAATGTCTAAATCTCAGTGCCAGCAGGGAATAGTCTTCTTGTAAGTTCCTTGTTCTTCCCTCTACCTCCCTCTCAGACTTTCTGGTGTAGGAAAGAGGTGAAATTTGTATTTTAGGAATTATAGAATGGTCTGCATATCATTTCAGATTCTGAAACCAGGAGTAAGATGAAAAATTGGAAGTCAAAGATGGAAGTTTCAGAAGAAAAAGATTCAGCAAGGACTGTATCAGAAAGACTCCAAAAGACAGATCTCCCAGGAATGTGGGTTATTTGAAACCGATGATCCTGAGGACAGGTTATTGAGGTATTGGGTAAGCTCCTTAGATGATGCAGTGAGACATCCCTCTTCCCAAGAGAGAGGTGTCAGGGAAGTGAATGTGATCCCAAAAAAAACCATTGCAGGAGAGAGGCCATGGATGTAAGGAAAGAAAAAAAATCCTTTCTGTAGGAGAAATATCCCACATATATGAAGTCTGTGGTCAGAGCTTCAAACAGAAGTCAGAAATAACTGAACATCAGAAAATTGATAATGTAAAGAAAACCTATGAATGTAAGGAATGTGGAAAAACTTTCAATCAAAGCTCAAACCTGATTATACATCAGAGAATTCATACAGGAAAGAAACCATATGTATGTAGTGAATGTGGAAAAGACTTTAATCATCAAATCTTATTATACATCAGAGAATTCATATAGGAAAGAAATCTTATATATGCCATGAATGTGGAAAAGACTTCAATCAGAGCTCCAACCTGGTTCAACATAAGAGAATTCATAATGGTGAGAATCCCTATGAATGTAAAGTCTGTGGGAAGGCCTTCAAGGGCAGCTCAAACCTTGTCCTGCACCAGAGAATTCACACTGGAGAGAAGCCATATGTATGCAATGAATGTGGGAAGGCCTTCAATCAAAGCTCAGATCTTATTATTAATCACAGAACTCATACTGGAGAGAAACCCTACGAATGCAGTGAATGTGGGAAAGCCTTTGCCAGAGGTTGCACCTTATGACACATCAGAAAACTCACACTGGAGAGAAACCCTATCAGTGCAGTGAATGTGGGAAAGCCTTCCGGCAACATTCGCTCCTCATCCAGCATCACAGAATCCATAGTGGCGAGAAACGTTATGAATGTAAGGAATGCAGAAAAGCCTTCATCTGGTGCACAGCTTTTGTCAAGCATCAGAGACTTCATATGGAGAGAAACTTAAGGAAGTTGGGAAAACATTCAGCAAGGAAAAATTGTTTAGAGAAGAGCAGAGAATTTGCCAAGAAGAGAAAGCTTATCAGTGCAGTGTGGTAGAACTTTTCGAGGCAGCTCAGACCTCACCCGGCATCAGGTAACTCACTCAGTAGAGAAACCCTATGAATGTAAGGAATGTGGGAAGACTTTCAATCAGAGCTCAGACCTTATGTAACATCGCAGAATTCATAGTGTAGAAAAACCTTATGTGTGCAATAAACGTGGGAAACCTTTTAGGGACAGCTCAAATCTCATTAAACACCACCATGTTCACACTGGCAAAAAACCCTGTGAATGCCTTGAGTGTGAGAAGGCCTTCTGCCAGAACTCAAGGTGTGTTAGTCACCAGAGAATTCACACTGGAGAAAAACCCTTTGAGTGTAGCCACTGTGGGAAGGCCTTCAGCAGGCACACAGCTTTTCTTAAACATCAGAAACTCCACACTGGAAAGGAGCTTGGGGAACACAGAGAGTCCTTAAATATGACTTACTTTAATAGGAAACAAAAACCTAATGAATTATTGCACAGTAAACGGTTTATATTGCTGAAAACCATTTAAAAGTAGGAAAACATTCAAAGAGCCCTAATGGATGGAAAACATGTAAGTGTAATGTGGGCAAGCTCTTGGACATAATCACCTTTTCTCTGCTTCAGATCTGAAACTGGCATACAATCCCGAGCATAGTTACTTGAGAATGTTTCAGGGGACTTCCATTGTTGTTAACATCATTAGAAATCACTTTGCCAACAACCCCCAAACTAACTTCTTCATGGAAGGAGCCATTTCGATCTTGACTACCTAATCTAGTGACAAGTATAAATCTGCTTTTAAATATTTTAAATATTTAAATCTCTCTGGGATGAGTTCTTCCTGTTAGATATATACTTTATACATATTCCCCTTTTATTTGCTTATAAAATATGCTTATGCATATGTGATCATACTAATTAGAATGAACCATTAATTGAGAGGAAACAAAAACTAATAGAAATGACTTGACAACAGGAAAGTTGAAGGCCAGGATACAAGAGCCAAGTGAAGTATTCCCCAGAGAAAGAATGATAATGACTAGTAGTACCAGCAAACAAAAGAGCAGAGGAAAGGACGGTGGGTGCCGGAAATAGGACTAGACTGAGTGCCAAGGCAGAGCATTTAGGTGACCTGAGTTGGTAGGAATTAAAGCAACAACTTTGAAAGGTGAAGTGATTAGAGGAGAGTGTTTTTGTCTTGAACCAGAGCTTTGTAATTATTTGAAAATTCGAGACTCTAAGCAGAACTCTCAAAGAGATCAGTTATCTTTAATCTGATAACTGATATTGGTAATTAGGTCCTGCCTATCTGTGCAGTCAAAGCACAACTGTCAAATATTTCTTGTACCGTGAACTACTGGTAGATTGTATATGAACTTACACGTATCGGTAGACAAGAAAGTTACTGAATAGGACAATGTAAGGTGAGAATTTCAACCTATATCTTTCCTCAATGGGAATAGCTTGTGAGATGCACAGAGGGGATCAGTGGTTCTCAACCAGGGTGATTTTTTGCTTCCCAGAGGGCATTTGGCAATGTCACAGAGACATTTTGGTTGTCACAACTGGGAAGAAAATATTGGCATCTAAAAAACAATAATGTTGCTAAATATCTTACAATACATAGCTTGGTCTACCCCAAAAAAAGACCTTAAGTGTCAACAGTGCCCTGATTGAGAAGCCCTGCCCTTGGATATTTAGAACATCAGTTACCAGGGGCCATTTAAGGAAGCATTTCAGTGTGATATGGGTAGTGGCAGTGCATCCCAATGGGAACCCAGAGTCTGATAGAAAACTAGTTTGATAAACTCTTTCAGGAGAAGCAGTGTGGTGTAATGGAGGGGACGCAGATGTAGGTTTGAATCCCAGTAGGACATGCTGGCCTCAGGACCTGGAACAAATTATGTAACCCTTCTGATCCTTATTTTCCTCACTAATGGTGATAAAATAATATACCTCCTGGTGTAACTGTGAGCTTTAAATGAGAAAACTGATCCTGTTGACACACAGAAGGGCATCTAGAGCTTTAACCATTTTTAAACAGAAGATGAAGTATTTACAAGCAAAATAAAAGATGGGTAAGATACAGTGCTGTGTTGTGGCTGGTGTAAAGATGTCCCCTTAAAGTTCGACACACTGGGGGCTAGGACTCCTCCACAAGGGCATCCTCAACAGTAGTGGGATGTCTTAAAGTGGAGAAGCCCATCCACACCATCCCTGAAAGCTGGCTGCTGGGGAATCCCCTGAAAGTCCAGTGGTTAAGACTCAGTTTTTTCGCTGCCTTGGGCTCAGGTTGGATCCCTGATCCCCACAAGCCACATGGTGCAGCCAAAAATTCTCTTCCTCACGCCATTGGAGTCCCTCTCCCAACACACTATCAAATCTACCAAACACACTAGTGACATTGGTCACTAAATTTACTCCTTATTTGGCTTCTTTTCTCCAACTCATTTCCTCACTGAAGCAGGATGGGTTTGAATGTAGCAGTTGAGAATGTTGAAAATAGAGCAGGTAAATATGTTGATGTCCCTTGGCTGCAGCTACAGTACAAATCATTTCTCATTTCAGTTTCTGAACCTCTGATGAAATAAAGATTTGGAAGAACTTTCTTCCTATGTCTGAAGTTGAGAAGATTAGAAAAACTAAAATTCTGGTCAGCCATGTACATGAGTTAAGCCTATTGTGAAGAAAACCTTAAACAAATGGGGACAAATTTGGAAGGACTGGTTTGTCTGTCTCTGGAGTTTTATTAGCACCTTGGGTATAATGATTTCTCCTGATTACCTCTGAAGGGTATCCATGCATTTTTTGGATGTGTGATCAAGGAGACTGTACCCTGCCCCCGCCCCCCCCCCCTCCGGCCATGTGCTTTCTTTCCTTTTAGCATAAAGAATCTCAGGATCAAATCTGGCAGCACCTTGAGATCCTGAAGGTGAAAGTGAACAAGGCTTCTCTGAGCCTTGGTCTTCCATTACTGTTCTAGTTGTCTTGGAACTGTTCACCTTTTTAATCCATCATGTACAACGCTACTTTATTTTCTTCAAATACTGCTTTTATCATCTCACACACAAACAAATGCAAACTCACGTTCAAAAAGGAGCCAGTGGCTGCCCATTTTACTAAAGTGAAAGCTCTTGGCTTGGCATTTAATATGCTCTCTCATACTGACTTGTCTCTCACTTCGTGAAAACTTCCAGTTTGAGGCCTGGTCTCATTACTGTCCCTAAACAGCTAATGCGTTGTCCTAACTCTTATCTCAAGTTGTCTTGATCCCCTACAGCTTTCAGAGTTCCTATCACTTAAAATAACTTTTTCTTTAAATACGGACATGTCTAACAGGTTCTGATGAACACATACTCAGTTCTTTAAAGAAAAATGCCTTGGTACTTTTTTCTCCCACATTGTTCATTGTAAGAAAAATTCAAGCACTGAAGCATGGCTTGTTTGAACAAACCAAAGTCCTTTGTTTCTCCAGCCTCGGAGCTTACAAGAAGCCATTATTACACTGTAAATCTTTTATGTATATTCTCTTGTTTTCTTTACACTTCCTACACTCTTAGCTTTTTGAAAGCAGGGAGCTATGTTTTTGTATCCCCTCACCTGTAGCCACACCTAGATTTACATATATAATTTTTTTCCATACATGTTTGAATGAACGTGCTTGTTTATAATTTTCTAGTTTTGTATTGGTTGTTGAAGACTATAGTCATCACAAGAGCATAGTATGTGTAATTTCCTTCCTTGTCTAGATATAGCCATAAACTAGTCAGTATAGAAAAAATTCAGGTTATATTTTGCTTGGTCAAAGTATCTGTTTTGAATTGATGACTGGTTTCTAGTTAAGTGTTTTGGGGGGAGGGGAGGGTGGCAGGCTTGGCCACACCTCACTGGGCTTGTGGAATCTCAGTTCCCCTCAGTTCCCCTGGCACTCGGTCCAGGCAGTGAAAGCACCAGAGTCCTAACCATTGGACCATCAAGGAATTCCCCCTAGTTAAGTATTTTAGTGATTCCCATTTGAAATGTTGTTTGCCAGAAAATGGTACTTCATGTTATATATCTAAAAGCTCTCTAGCATTTTCCTGAGATCTTGTATCCCCAGAATTGGGTCGTTTTATACACATCTGGCTGGTGCACACAATTTTGGTAATTTATATTTTGCTAAAAGATCACTTCATCTAGATTTTTCAATATCCTACCCTAAAGCTGGGTGAAATGGTCTCTAATTATTTTCATCTCTTCTGATTCTGTTGTTATGTTTTATTTCTCATTCTGATTCTTAATTTTTCTTGTTCTTAATCAGGCTCTAAACAAGTTTATCTATTTTGCTGCTCTTTTCAAGGAAATTAGCATCTGAATTTATCCCTTCTACTATTTTTAAATTTGTTTTTTATCTTTAGTGATTCACTCTTCTTTGCTTCTTTGGGTTTATTTCACTATGCTTTTAACGTTTCTTAAGGTGAGTTTTAAATTGTTTTATATCTGTTTTCATTAATAGGGGATGTAGTTGTTGTTATTGTTCAGTCACTCAGTTGTGTCTGACTCTTTGCAACCCTATGGACTGCAGCACACCAGCCTTTCCTGTCCTTCACCATCTCCCAGAGCTTGCTCAAACTCATGTCCATTGAGTCGGTAATGCCATCCAACCATCTCATCCTCTGTCATCCCCTTATCCTTCCAGCCTTCAATCTTTCCTAGCGTCATAGTCTTTTCTAGTGAGTCAGCTCTTCGCATCAGGTGGCCAAAGTATTGGAGCTTCAGCATCAGTTCCTCAATGAATATTCAGGACTGATCTCCTTTAGGATTGACTGGTTTGATCACCTTGCTGTCCAAGGGACCCTCAAGAGCCTTCTCCAACACCATAGTTCAAAAGCATCAGTTCTTCAGTGCTCAGCCTTCTTTATGGTCCAACTCTCACATCCATACATAACCACTGGATAAACCATAGCTTTGACTAGACGGACCTTTGTTGGCAAAGTGATGTCTCTGCTTTTTAATACTCTGTCTAGGTTGGTCATAGCTTTTCTTCCAAGGAGCAAGTGTCTTTTAATTTCATGGCTGCAGTCACCATCTACAGTGACTTTATGGTGTACATTTTCAAGTATGGCTGTTGCTAAGTCCCATAGATTTTACCATGAAGTGTTCTCTTTATTGCCTTATAGGTGCTTTGTAATTTTGCTTTTGATATCTTTTTTTGATCCAGTTGGATTCTTTTCTTTCTAGGATTCATACTAGTTTGCTCGTTCTGTTTTTTTCCCATGTTAATTTTGATGCTCTACTGTTCTTTTCCATTCTCATAATGGTTACCTTTCCTTCCCAAGAACTCATAATCAGACATCTTTGTTATTATTGGGAAAGCAGATGGCAGTAATTTCCTCTATCAACAAGTCCTTTTCCCCCTCCCCAATTAACTACATCCTTAGATTTTATTTTTCTTCTTACAAGGAATTGTTCTTATTTACTGATGGACATGCATAGGCCTTTTCAAACTGTTCATGGGTGATAAACCTAGACAGCATATTAAATAGCGGAGACACCACTTTGCTGATAAAGGTCTGTATAGTCAAAGCTATGGTTTTTCCAATGGTCATGTATAGATGTGAGAGTTGGACCACAAAGGAGGCTGAGCGCTGAAGAACTGATGCTTTTGAACTGTGGTGTTGGAGAAGGCTCTTGAGAGTCCCTTGGACAGCAAGGAGATCCAACCAGTCAATCCTAAAGGAAATCAACCCTGAATTTTCATTGAGGGACTGATGCTGAAGCTGAAGCTCCAATACTTTGGCCACCTAATGGGAAGAGCCAACTCATTGGAAAAGGCCCTGATGCTGGGAAGGATTGAAGGCAAAAGGAGAAGAGGGTGACAGAGGATGAGATAGGTGGATGGCATCATCGACTCATCAGTGGACATGAGTTTGAGCAAACTCTGGGAGATAGTGAAGGACAGGGAAGCCTGGCGTGCTGCAGTCCATGGGATCGCAAAAAGTCGGACAGGACTGAGCAACTGAACAACAACAACACCTTCTCCTTAAGGCTAACTTCTTTCTCCAGCTGTGACCCTCTAATCAGGTCTGGGAAGATGTAAGTGGAAAACAGAAGGTAGAGGAGGAAAGGCTGCAAAGAGGCCATGCATAGGGTAGAACTTCCTGGCCATTTCTATCAGCTTGGGCAGGACCCTGGATGCACAACTGAACAGAGAAGCAAGGCACGCCAGCCTTTAGGTAAAAAGCTCGGCACACACCTGCCCCACCTACTCCAGGGCTGCAATTCTCCGAGCCCTCCGCTACAGGGGAGGCCTTGGGTGCGCAGGCACACACCTGCCCTCCCTGGAAGCGCGAGCTGCGCAAAAGCGGCCAGGTGTAAGCTCCGAGTCCTCTAAGGTGAAGTTTAGCGGTGGCCCTCAGGGTGTCGCCCGCTGGCCTGCTTTGCTGTAACCGGTCCAGGAAGGCAGCGGCGGTTTCTGCAGTGAGTACACCCCGCGGGCAGCCCTTTGAGAAGCCGAGAACAGATTGCGCGCCTTTGCACGGAAAGGGGTCCAGGTCCCCACGGTTCGTGGAGGGCGAGGACTGGCCCGGTGCCCCTCTTCTCTGGAGATTCCAGGGCTTAAAGTGAAGGATGGGGAATTGTAACTGGCCAGGCGATCCGGCGGGCCCCGTATCCAGTGCCGTGCGCAGGAATTCAACTGGGAACTGGCCACCGGGGTATCACCCTGAGACACAGGCTTCCGCGCTCGTCTTCTGCGCCTCCCTCGTCCGTAGCCAGTGGCCCCTGTTTGTGTGCCTTTAATGGCTTCTGGGTGCGTTCCACCTCCTTCCCTTTAGATTTTCCTGACGCTGGACCTTACCCGAAAGCAAGTTTTGCCCAATAGCTGCCCCTTAACAGGACCCTGCTACAGATCCTGGGCGTTTGAATAAGATTGCCTTAGAGAAAATTTAAACTGTTCTTTTGTTGTGGCCACTACTGAAATTTTAGAAAGAGTGAAGGAGCCATCTAGCAGGAGACTCCACTCCAACACCTCTGAGAGTCAGTAATTGAAAACAGGCAAGTCACCTTGCTCTGAAAGTTGCTCAGCTCCGAGCTCTGGGAACTTGGCTCTTACTTCAAACTTGTTTCTTCCCGTGAGATTCCAGAACACTCCCCTCTCCCCAACCCCCGTGCTGTTTTCTCCTGCTATAGCCTTTATCAAGTTGTAATATGTAGTGTAGAAACCACTTTGTGTATCTGTCTACCAGACTTTCTCAAAGGCAGTGACACTAGAATAGGAATTTAAGGAGGGATGGAGAAGGAAAGATTAAAGGATATAGTACAGAGTTTGGCTCTTGGTAGATGCTGAGTGTGTATTTAATGAATGAAAAAAAAAGTTCTACTAATATTACAACGTGCCACTGAAAGACTCTGGTATGGGTCTTCTCCAGAGCCAATCCAATCTAGGATGGCTGTATCACTGACAGCAGCTAAAACTCTGGCCCTTCAAGGTACACAGGATCCAGAAAAGGTTATGATGATGGAGCCAAAGGAAGAGGAACAGACTTGGGAGTGTGAGACCAGACTACATGGGAACCACTCTCCCAGTCAAGAGATCTTCCGCCAGCACTTCAGGCAGCTCTGCTACCAAGAGACTCCTGGTACCCGGGAGGCCCTGAGCTGACTAAGGGTCCTCTGCTGTGAGAGGCAGAGGTCCGAGAGGCACACCAAGGAGCAGATCCTAGAGCTACTGGTGCTGGAACAACTCCTGACCATCCTTCCCAAGGAGCTCCAATCCTGGGTGCGGGGACATCACCTTAAGAGTGGACAGAAGGCTGTGACTGGGCTGGAGGATTTAAAGAAAGGACTCAATGAACCAGGACCCCAAGTGGAAAGGGGAATATACGATCTGTTGTGGGAAGCAGATAATGACTTTCCAGCCTGACAGAGGGGCAGTAGTAGGGGGAGTTGCCAAGTTCAAAACTGTTTGGGGCCAAGTAGAACAGTGAGTATGTGTTTCTGTCTTTTCTGCCTTTAAGCCCTGAATGAGACTCTAGCTCCTCTTCCTGCCCCTGTGCTGTGAGGAGGCTCTCTAAAGTCTCCTTGAAAGCTTTGGTCTCACAGAAACCAAGTGGTACCTGATCACCCACAGGTCCCAGGCCTTGCGTGTGGACCTGCATGGGAAGAGCGATGGGAGAAGGCAGCTCTGGGAGCAGCCCGGGAGAAACCAAGCTTCCAGCTGCAGCCTACGGAGCCCTGGCCTTTCCCAGAGAGTATTGAGTAGCAGCATTCTGTGGGGAGGAAGGGAAGGTGGAGGGAATATAAAGGGCACAGAGCAGGAGCTCAGACGCCGTCATTATCTTGGCCTTACTGCTTTTATCACTTAGGTGAGAGACATCATCACCCACAAAATTAGGAATAATGATAACCTACCTTATGTAGTAGCTCTAAAGATTAAATTTCTAGCATATCTGGCTATAAAACCTCACCAGCATCTCATGGTTTAGAGAGCCCTAAATGCGTGCATGCTCGGTCGTGTCCAGCTCTTTGTGACCCTATGGACTGCAGCCCACCTGGCTCCTCTGTCTATGGGATTTTCCAAGCAAGAATACTGGAGTGGGTTGCCATCTCCTTTTCTAGAGGTCTTCCCAACCCAAGGATCAAACCCACATCTCCCATGTCTCCCGCACTGCAGGTGGATTCTTTACCGCTGGGCCACTGGGGAAGCCCCAAGAGCCCTGAAGCAGGACCAGAAAATACTTCATTTTTGGCCTCATCATTTTCACTGCCCTGAGCTACAGGCCAGCCTGGAAATATTTTCTCTTTGAATTTTTTCATGGCTCCCAAAACACACTTTGTAATCTGTAAGGCATTCCATGTGAGACACAGCCTGTCATCACCTTTCTCTACCACCTACTTCCCATCTAAAAGCCCCATGTGAAACTCTCTTTTGTCTACACTTCTGCCCTTCAGATTTACCACAAGAACTTCCTCCCCAGTTTTCATTCATTCCCATAAAGATCCTCTCCTCTCTGTCTATGGCTGACCCTAGACTGAGAGCCTCAGGACCATGTACTGTCCTTGCTGAGCACTGTATAACCTCATAAACCATTGGAAACATGACAAGAATATGTTGCTAATCAAGAAGATTCTATTTAACACTTGGTTTTACATCATAGCTCCACAACCACAAGAAAGAAGCATCTTCAAATTCAAATTCTTATTAGCAACAAAATGGTAAAAACAAAAAAAGGAGATTAATCTTAGTGTCTATTTTAAAAGTATGTTATTTCCCAACACTTCCTTCCCTTTCTTGCAGTTTTCCTTGTCTCCTTTGCCTCTGTTTCATAAGTCTCTCTTCAGAGCTAACTATTGTTTGATTTTTTTTCCTAGTAAGCATGTTTCATATTTCTTTAACCACAAGCATTTAACCTGGAAAAAAATTTGTATTTTTAAAGTTTGGCATTACCTTATAGCCATTGCTGTTTGTCCATTTTAGATTATAGAAAGCATTACAGACAATTAAAACCACAAAGTGTTACAGACCTTTTAAAGATGAAAAGGCAAAGCATTTGTCTCTCTTTTTTTTAAAGAGCAAGTCAAAGGGCAAGGCTGAGAGCACCAAGCAGGCAGTCATCCCTTCAGTAAAGAGCTAGCCGGTTGGGGACCCTTTTCTGTGACTACAGATTGGAGGAGCCAGGGTTGACTGGGAAGAGGTGAAGTTCACAAAGTCAGAGGGGCAGGGTCCTTGCGCCTTTAGGAACATCCTTTTCCATCACCCTATGATTCTCATTTTTCCTTTTCTATACAACATCAGTTAACCACTCCCCAGTTTCTTGAAAATATTAACTTTTTCTCATATTTTTTTAAAGAGTAAATCAATCCTAAAAAGAAGATCCTGCCTTGAAACTTATTTTATTTTTCAAATAACATTTTTGCAGTGTTTCATAAGTTAAAAAATTAGGGAAAAAAACAGATAAGGAGGAGGAATGAGGAAAAAAAAGGACCTCATATTTAAGTGACTGTCCTTCTGAATTCTGTCGCATGTATACTGAATATTTTTTAAGCATTTATTTTCATACCAAAAATCCTAATCTGAGTGTCATTTCTCTATACACTCAGAACAGATATATCTGCAGTTTCCATCAAACGTTGCAGAAGATGATGCAGAGACCAAGGACAAAGGGTCGTTGCCACAACCACCCATTACTGAGATGGAATCATGGGTGCTCAGAGAAAAACTCACCACCAGCACCGCTACCTTTGAAGCTGCCTCTGAAGGTGAGGATGCTTTAGAGCAGCAGCAGAGAAATCTTAAAAGGGAGTGACTGAGGGAGTCCCCCACTAAGGGGAAAAGCTGCAGACAGATGGTTGTAACCCATAAGACAACTCCCACAGGGAAGAAAGACCATTAATGCAGTGGATGTGGTAAAGCCTTCATTTATAACTCACACCTTATCATCCACCAGAGAATTCATTCTGGAGAGAAAACCTATAAGTACAGTGACTGTGGGAAAATGTTCAACCAGGGTTCACACTTCATTCAGCATCAGAGAATTCATACAGGAGAAGAAATCCTACAAGTGCTATGTCTGTAGGAAGTCCTTCAGGTGGAGCGCTCATCTTGTTCAGCATCAGAGGATTCATTTGGGGGAGAAGCCCTACGAGTGTAATGAGTGTGGGAAAGCCTTCAGTCACAGCTCCTATCTAAGTCAGCATCTGAGAATCCACAGTGGAGAGAAACCTTTCATCTGTAAAGAATGTGGGAAAGCCTACAGATGGAGTTCCAAGCTTCAAGACACCAAGGAGTTCATGCCAGAGAAGAGTCTTCCCTGTGGACTGAGGGTGAGAAAGTCTCCCAGCAGAGTTTTACTTTTGTCTAATCACTTTTAGGACTAGATTCCATAAAAGTTATAAGCGACTTAAGATTTTTCCTGTGTCTTTCTCGATTTAGGAAAAACTGTATCTAGTCCTACTACCTGAAGGTCATCACTTCACACCCTTTGTTTGAGATGATTATATCAACTAGCATACCTTTGGCTTCGAGTAACAGCCAACATACCAACTTCATTAGAGTTCTGGGTCTGGCACAGAGCTGCTGTGCAGGTAATGGCCATCCTATATTAGTATTCTTATGAATGGGTCTTTGATCCTGGCCCTTCCTCAGCCCCACAATAATCGGCCTGTTGGGACAGGGTCCCATCTACAACTGTCCAAGCATGAGACAGAAACCACACTTGTTATTTGAGCAGGGAAAGCTTAATATAAAGAAGTATTAACTAGTCAAGGGGAATGATCTATTAAAGGAGATAAAGAGATTTTAAGAATATAGGACCAGCAGCATGCGGAACAGCTATTACCTCTAGAGAGAGCCACACACAAATAGCCCAGGACTCTGGACTGGTGTGGCTGCTCTAGTGGTGCGTGAGAGCTGGTTTGTAGAGATGTGCAACAGCCAGTTTGCACCTTTTCACCAGCCTGCATTGAAGTTGGTGATGGTGGGAGTTCACTGTGGAAGTCAGGGCTTTAAAAAAAAAAAAAGTTGTTAACTATTGACTAAAATGACACTGGCTGGTAAAGTTCATCAAGGTGATACAGGCCAGGGCAGGAAGCCACTGGTTGAGGTACCTGCAAACTCACCAGAGGACAGGTGCCACATGGTAAGGACAACAAGGGAAAACTACCAGGACGAGAAGCCCCTTTCTCTCTGCTTTGTCCCTCGAGTGCCCTTTAGTGGCAAAGGCCTTCCTGACTCTCAGATACTAGTTTTTATTTCTCTCTCACATAAATGTCGACATCAGCTAGCGGTCAGCAAACAGCCCACCGGCCAAATCCAGCTCATGACCAGTTTTTTTGATAGCCCACAAGCTAAGAATCACTTTTATATTTTTAAATGTAAAAAGCAGGGGAGAAAAAAAGAAGTGTGGCTCACAAAGCCTGAAATGTTTACTTCTGGTGCCTTTACAGGAAAAGTTTGCCAAGCCCTGGTTTAAGGGAAAACTGAGTTTAGTTTCACCAGATACTTCAAGGACTCACCTTGATCCTCCATCCCCTAGACTAGCATGGGTTTGCCTGCATGGTTGATGCTGGATCATTACTGTATCTACATTCCAGCTCCTAGAAAGAGTGAAGTAACAGTCTCAAGGACAGGCAGTTTCCTTTTCACCAGGTGTCACAGAAGGTGCCCCAACTGAATCTTGGTGAAGATTCAGTTACACTGCCACATCCACCTACCGCTGGAAAACACCTCCAGCTGGGTGACAGTTTGACCAATTAAAACCCAAGGGGAAGGAGAACCAATTTAGAAAGACAATGAGCAGTGTTCCACCCCATGGAACATCTCCCCACTTCTGCAACCTGGTGCTGCAGGTTGACTGGGGAAGGAGTGTCCTGTTCCCAGAAATGGCAGAGTAGGATCGGGGAAGCAGAGGATGACTCCCACTTGGGAGTCAAGGGAGTGGAGTGTGGATTTTAGTCCTCCCGTGACCAAAGTTTCAGCTCGTTCTCACTGCAGCCCTGCTCAGAGAATGCCGATGTACCCAGCAGATCAGGGTTAAAGGAGAGTTCGTCTCCTTTCTTGATGACTTCTTGGGTAATCCTCGGAAGCTGCCCCAGACCTTCGCTCACTCCCAATGTATTACCACACTTCTTAGCAAAAGGCATCAAATGATCAACTCTGCAGGCCCCCTGCCCTCATCCCCTCCACATCTGTCTTCTTAATCCCTCCAGCAGCCTCAGAGGACAGTGCTTTCTTCTTTCTGAAGCCAAACCTGCCTTCTGTACCTTGAGTCTGTCCTTCCCACTGCCACTAAGTTAAATTTTAGTATCAGTATCAGTTCAGTCGCTCAGTCGTGTCCGACTCTTGGCCAATCAGCTCGGCGTGCCTCCCGCCCTGCCCACCAGGTGGCGCACGGAGGAGGGTTGCCCGGCTTCGGAGCGCGGGCACCAGCTGCCGGGCTCGCGCCCAGACTCGACGCAGCTCCTTCTTCTTGGTCCCGGAGGCACTGGCGGCCGAGCGCCTTCGGTGACTTCTTAAAGGTTTGCAGGTGCCGGCAAAGTTGGGTCCACCGATGAAAACACTGCCTGCAAAGCGTGGTACAAATAAGTAGAACATCAGCGTTCTCGTCGGTGGCACAGCAGGAGAGATGAGAGTCGCGGCCGAGTCCCCGTGAGAAGCCCGGAGCTGGAGACAGGGACGTGGCAGGGTCGGCCAGGGGCTGGGCAAGGGTGATCTCGCCTCCTGGATGGCTTCGTCGGCAGCCGCTCCCCAGCTCTCAGGGAGGAGGCGGGCTTCCTGCTCCATGGGAGAACCGAAGCCTTCTCTCCTACTTCCACTCCGCGGCGCTGACCGCTGCTGCAGGGTTCAGGTCTCCACCAGCCTCGTGGCACGCAGCCCCCGCGCCGCACACAGGTCCAGTCGCGTCGTAGGTGCTCAGCCTGAGGTTGATGAATGTGCAAGGACCCACGTTATTGAAGCGCCGCCCTCAGGTTATCACCATAATGGCACCCTACTTCCTACTGGATTTTACTGAGGCTCCAACTCCCGTCCATTTTCAAGGGTTCACCCGAGGGCACAGTCTTGGCATAGCTTCATCTCCAAACCGAAGGGAATGTGATGAGGAGAGGTTATTTCAGATTACTTGATAATTTGTGTTATAAGTAAACGTTTGATTTCAAAACGTCTAAGGGACTACAGGGGTTCAAAGATGGGTTTCAAATGGTCCATGAATTCCCCGAATTTGCATGCACATTTTTCTAGGCAGAACTTTCTGGAGTTTCAAAGATCCCAGACCCAACAACCTGAGGAAGGTGCCTTAGACCAGGAGTCACTTAAAAGAACATGTTAAAACAAAACAATAATAAACACCAGGGCAGAAATCTCAGTAACATTTAAAAATAAAATGAACCATTCAGATGATGGGGGGAGGGGTTGTTTTTATTTTTTTGCCTGCTCAGCTTGTGGGATCTTAGTTGCCCCACCAGGGATTTCACCCTTAGGCAGTGAAAGCACGGAGCCCTAACCACTGGGCCACCATGGAATTCCAATCCAGAATATCTTACATTAAGTTGTTAATCGTGAAAAACTATATCTATCTAGATAAAGAAAGTAGGTAACGTTTGCCCTGTTATGAAAGGCAGAGGATCTCACCAAGCGAAGCAGATCAAGGTCAGTGAACAGCACTGCAAAACTGGAAGGTACCATAGCACATGTTGGTGAAATTTATAGGTTGTATAATACTAAGGTGAACTTTACAGGATGGCAAGAAACTGGCACAACTTTTTCTGCCCTGCTAGGCAGGTGGGCTCTTAGTTCCTCAACCAGGGCTGGAAACTGTGCCCACTGCAGTACAAGTGAGGAGTCTTAACTACTGGACCACCAGGAAAGCCCCAAAGACCATATGAAAAAAAAAATTTTTTTAAACAAAAAATTTTTTAAAAGACCATAATGAAACAATGTATGTTGGAGTATACATTAGAAAGGCATCAAATCAATAGAATTGTAAAGAAATACTTTATTTACACAAAGTGTTAGAATACCAATAAAACTATTTAATTAGGGAAGGGTGAAAATATACATGGACATAGCTGCAAAAATCCTGAAGGGTATTTCTGGGCATTTTAGTAGGTCTTTGAGATTGTGAGGCCTGGTATTTTTAATGGGTCTAACATTAAGAAAACTTACTCTTTTCTTTCCTTGACAGAATTCTACTTGCACTAGATTATGACTACCAGTCGTAATTACATTATGGTCAGATTTTGGCTCCCAAGTGAATTGAGGGGGACGGGCAAACAAGGAAAAGAGAGGAGTCTTTCTGAGCTAGCTGGGTGAGAGGTGGTAAAGGCAAGAAGTGAGGTTACAGGAAGTGTGTATATAAGAAGGTGGAAATAACTTCATTCACCAGAATTTCTCTTAAAACACTAATATACATTGGCAGATTCTTCTTAGAATGAGATGGGAGAAATTCCTCCCTTAACATTAGGATCAAGCACAACAAAAATTGGTCACAGCATTGCACCTAATGTTCCAATAGTATATTTAACTGAAGGGCTTTCTTTTTTTCTAATTGCTAAGCAGTGGGTTTAAGAAGGTAATGGAGCTGGAGGTGGGGGTGGGGGGATTCATTACCTGGCAAGAAAAAAGGAGCTAAAGTGATAGACCTGAGAGGGAGGGACAAAGAGAAAATTTTTCAGTAGCAGTTTGTCCAAGAAGGGAACTCTGAGAACAAAATGTCTAACAGGATATATGAACCTCCTTCTCCACTTCTTACACACCAAAATCTTCAGTAAAGCCAGTATTACTCGTGGGTATGTTTGTGTGAAGGGATCCTTTGTGGGGAGTGTGAAGAGGTGCTGAGTTCTATATTAAGGGCTGGCAGGGGTGTATGTGCCAGTAAAATGTTCAAACACAGGAATCAGAAGTTAAGGGGATGGATGCTATCCAGGTATCATGTGAGAAAGATATGTTTGGGTATAATTCAATTTGAGCTTGGGCAATGAAAAAAGGAATGAGAGCACACTGCACTTGTAGTCACCCATGGAAAGAGGTAAGTTAAAGAGCTGCTAAAGTCTATTAAAGAGGTATCTGGAAGCATGTGGAAACTGTGTTATCATCTTATTTTTACACCCCTTTTCTCAAGCCAAGGGCAATGAGGGACACAAGAACACATATTGGGACACAAGAATAAACAGTGGGTTTGGGCTGTGACCAATTACGTTTCCAAGGACATGATTTAAATCAGCTATATTCAAATTCATGTAGTAATTAATAACAGAAAATGTACAAAGGATTTTGAATAAGGCAGTAATGCATCCACCTACCCAGAGTACAGCACAGTGCTTCGGAGCACAGCTCAGGGCTGGAGTCTTGGCTCTAGTATTTACTTAGCTGTGTGATCATGAGCTTGATCATGTGATCAAGTTACCTGACATCTCCCCTGCCCCTCACCTTTCAAATTGGGCTAGAATACCCAGATCACTGATGATTATACAACTCTATAAACTAAAACGCATTCAATTGAACATTTAGAACAGGAGAATTTTATGGTATGTAAATTATACCACAATAAAGCTGTTTTGTCTGTTTTTAAAAAGAGAGGACCCGCATCATAGGGAAGTTGTAAAAATAAAAATATAAACTGTCTGGCATTGTGCCTGACACATAGTAAAAATTCAATAAATACTAGTGATTAGTATTAGTGTAATAAAGAGATTAAAGAATAAAACACTGATGATGCATAAATTTTTTAAAAAGAGTCGAGGAATTATTGGGCTGGTTGAAACTTGAGATCATTTAGTTCAACTCCCCTTATTTTACAGATGAGGAAATGAGGGATCAGCAGGTGAAGTGACTTAAAGGTCTGGTTCTTAGACCAAACCCCAAGCCTGCTGGATTTTCATTAGTGCAATCCCCATGACTTCAGAAAGACTGCCTCAGAAACACTGACAGATGAACAGCTGAGGATGTGTTTCCTTGGAGGAAAAAGAAACACACAGGAGAACACAGAAAACATATAGATATGTTGAAGAAAGAGAATCCCAAGGTCAAGGGCAAACTGAGAAGAGGCTATCACATTCTGGTCCATGAACCAAGGCCCCCAAAAGTGGTCATGAGAGCTTAAGTGCTTTGGCAAGGCAGGGGCCTGGTCAGTCACGTGAACCTGCTCATCACTGTGGCCTGGTGCCTGCTAATAATGAAGCTGCACAGTCCTCTTTGAGCTACTTCCTGACACAGGATTTGTCAGTAGCAGCAAGAACTGGGGCCAAAAGTGAACGCAGCAGAGTTCTTGGGAGCAGTCAGTCTGAGCGGCTGTGAAGTGGGAAGTGGCTGTGAAAGAGCTGCTTCTACTCATGTTGAGTGGCCTGGCCTCACTTGTTTATCCCCTGGCCTTGCTAATCAGCCCCTCTGGATTCTGAGGGCCTTCACTTATGATCCTATAAATTACCTGTCAGTTTCCTCCATCAGGGCACCTCTTCAAATCACTGAGGAAGCCCTAGATGGGAGATGACCCAAGTTTCCTGCTTCTTCATTAATACTGCCATCTTCTAAGGAAACTTGATAGAGTTTGGAACATTTTGAAGCTAATAAAGCTTACTAAATTCCAATGCTAAACATTGGAAAAGACAGAGACGTATGTCTCCTAGGCCATGACTTTAACATTTCAGGGGTTAATATTCAAGAGGTCAACTCTGCCATTCCTAGAAGGTGGTGGAATCATGTTCCTCCATTTTTCCTGAATAGTAACAAGATGGCTAGATGGCTGGTGCAGACCCCTAATGTTATGTGATCATAACACATAGGGGGGAAAGGAGGAAGGAGAGGACAAAGGAAAGAGGAGAATTAAGGCCTGAAACAGCTTTTATGATTTAACTCAGTACAGTGAAACTTCTCAATGAATAGTTCATAAAAATGCCTCATCCTTTTTCGTCCAGCTGCTTAAATAAAAATCAGTACAAGGACAGGGGAGGTTCTGCTCATTCATCTGATCTGAGAACTCGAGGTGCAGATTAAGGACACAAAGTCGGGCTTCCGCTCTTCCCTCAGAAGGCTTTCCTGCTTCTCAGATCATTCCATACAGTGGACACTTTGATGTCGGAGGAGGTGAGAGCTCCGACTGAAGGTCTTCTGGCATTCTTGGCACTCGTAAGGCTTCTCTCCAGTGTGAATTCTCTGATGTATGATAAGCTGGGAATGCTGGCTGAATGTCTTCTCACATTCATTACATTCATAAGGTTTCTCTCCAATGTGGATTTTCTGGTGGAGAAGCAGCTCAGAGTTGTCCCAGAAGGTTCTGGCGCATTCATTACACTGATGAGGTTTCTCTCCAGTATGAATTCTCTGGTGGACAATAAGGTGAGAGGTCCGTCTAAAAGCCTTCCCACACTCAAAGCACTCATAGGGTTTCTCTCCAGTGTGAATTCTCTCATGTCTAAGAAGTTCCGAGTTCCCCCTAAAGGCCTTCCCACATTCTTTACAAACGTAGGGCTTCTCACCAGTATGAATTCTAATATGCCTGATTATCTCTGAGTTCTGGCCAAAAGTTTTCCCACATTCATTACATTCATACGGTTTGTCTCCTGTGTGAATTCTTTGATGCCGGATGAGCTCGGAACTCTGCCCGAAGCCTTTCCCACACTCGTTACATAGATAGGGTTTTTCTCCAGTATGAATTTTCTGGTGTCTAATAAGGCCTGAACTATGCTTGAAGGCTTTGCCACACTCATTGCATTCATGGTATCTTTCTTCAGTATGAATTCTCTGATGCTGAATAAGCTGTGAGCTAACCCTAAAGGTCTTCCCACATTCATTACATTCATATGGTTTCTCCCCCGTGTGGATTCTCTGATGTAGGATAAGGGCTGAATTCTGACTGAAGGCTTTACCGCATTCTTCGCATTTATAAGGTCTCTCTCCAGTGTGAATTCTATGATGGTGGATGAGATGTGAACTCTGAATGAAGGCCTTTCCACATTCATTACAGGCAAATGGCTTCTCTCCAGCGTGAATTCTCAGGTGCCTTCGAAGGCTTGAGTTCGTTCCAAATGTTTTTCCACATTCTTTGCATTCAAAGGGTTTCTCTCCACTGTGAACTCTCATATGCTGAATAAGATGTGAGTTCTGATTAAAGGCTTTTCCACATTCTTTGCATGTATGAGGCTTTTCTCCCACAGAACTTCTGTGTGTTTTGTTAGGTCCTAAATTCTCTATGAAGTTCTGGCCAGAAGTAGTAAATGTGCTAACTGCCTCTACTGTGGTGTCTCCCTGACGTGTGAGCAGGTTTGAGCTGAGACTGTAGGCCCGCTCACTCTCATCCTTCTCCTGATCTTTCTCACTGGAGGGTGATTTCTTAAAGATAATCAACTCTGATGCCAAGTCTCTCTCCTCAGACGACTCCAGCCCCAAAATCTTTTTTGTGGACTCTCCGGAATGCCCCGCCAACGTGTCTTCTTCACATGCTGCTCCAGACTCACAACCCTGGCACACTACCTTTGGAAGTTTTTCTTCCATTTTTTCTAAAAATGCCCCATGTGGCTGAGATTCTTCAGAAATTTCTTCCTTGGGAATTACCTCCTTGTTCTCAGTCCCCATCTCACAATCTGAAATGAGAGAAGTAAGTCTGTGAAGTGGCTGTATCACAGCTAAATGAAGCCCATGCTAGGAAGTACGGAGCTTGACAGGGTTCTGACAGCACTGTCTATATCTGGTGAGATTACAGGATGCTATGGAAGAGAAGAGAAAGATTCAGGATTATGGTGGACATGCTACACAAATAGCAGATGTTGACTGAAGAGAGTGAGAAGAATGATGAGAGGAATGATCAAAGGAAGAGATTTAAGGCTAGAGACAGGAAATGGATGGTAAGAAGATGCTGATAAAAGTTCCACAATATTAACAGTGAGTTGGAACAGAACCTGAGGTTGATAACGAAAACATTTAAGGAAAATTGTGGCCATATTAGTAGATAATATATGGAAAAAGTTGGGAGAAGGGACAAAAATGACTAATATGACTTTGGAGTTTATAGAGGAAGTAACCAGAAATGAATAGCAAGAAGAGCTATCTTTAGCCCAGTGCTGTGGTGCTCACCAGCTCTACAGAACAGGGGACTGTGTATGTTGTAGGTGTCACCCATTCAGAAGGTTAACATGACTTAGCTACAATGGGCACAGAAGGAACCACATGACTCCCTTATATTTGGATGAAGTAAGCTTCTAGGTTAATTTTCTCCAGAGGGTTACTAAACTGCATCAATACCTTATTTTCCCTACTAATTTGAAATGCCTCCTACCACTCTGTCCAACAACACATATATATATATATATATATATATATATATATATATATATATATCTGGGTCAGTTTTCAGACTTTCAGTTCTCCTGATCTGTCTATTCCTTCTCTAATACCAAACTGTTCAACCTACTGTAGCTTAAAAAGTTTTAGTATGTTAGAGAAAGTTCTCTCTTATTAGTCTTCTTTTATAAAAATTTCCTGTCTATTCTTCTATTATTCCAAATAAATTTTAGTATAATTTTGTAAAATTTCCAAACTTACCCTGATGCTTTTGTATCTATCACATCTCTGTATGTCTTCTCTTTTAGTGAGTTTTTCTTATATTTTCTAACTGGTTGTTATTATATATATGTTTGCAATGTTGTTTTACTTATGAGTATTATAATTGGTCCCTTTATGTAATTTTCTTAGCACCTTTATAAATCTAAAAGCCTGTATTTTTAAAAAGACTTCTAAAATGCTATGGCAAGGATTTTTAGTTTTCTATCCCAATCTCCCCTCTTCCTCACCTCACCAACAACAGAATAATGAATTTACTTTTGTAGCAACAAGGCTACCTAAGGAAATGTATTCTCTAGCCTTCTTTGCAGCTAGATTTGGTCACATCACCAACTTCTGGCCAATTAGACAGTAAAATGCAAATGAAAACACAAGGGACTTCTGGGGTATCTACTTAAAGGTAAGGGGATACATTTCTTCACCCTCCTTGGAGCTGTACCTGGGGCATTAGGTGACAGCTGGAGTGCCACCTCAGGCCATGCGTTCACCGGCACACCCTGGACCAGAGCAGGAAGGAACCTGGGTCCCTGGTGACTCTGTGAAGCTGCCAGAGCAGCCCTGGAATGCCTGCCTCTAGATTTCTTTTATCTAAGAGAGAAATAAGGTTTTTCCTTGCTTAAGTCATTACTTTTTTTTTTTTATTTATGAAGTCAAACTTGCTACTAACAGGTACAATGGCCCCAGAGATTTAGCAAGGGTAACAGTAGTAGTGTGAATGAAGAAGAAACAGACTAGAGAAATGTTTGAGAGGACAAATCCTCTAAGACTTGGGGTATGATTGAATACAGGCATGAGGTAGGTATAATTAGATGGATAGTGGTAACACCAAGGTTGGGAATATTGAGGAATAGCTAGTTTAGGAGGGAAGATGACAAGTGAGCTCTGTTTTGGACAAGATGAGTTTCAACACATCCATACAGAAGTATCAAAGAATCAGCCAAAATATATTGGTCTAAAGCTTACAGCAGTCAGGACAAGAGATAGACTTGACAGTACTCAGCATAGGCAGTAATGAATACAATGTGAAAACTGTCAGATACTAAAGACAGAAACCTAGAAAGCCAAAGCCAACATTCAAGAGTATTCCAGTTAAATTCCATGTTCACTCCAGATCTTTCAACTTTTCTCCACCCTGCTCTCTGCCCCAGAAGGCTAACCTACACAGCACTCACCAACAGGCCCTTTGGTTTCCAGCTGTATTTTACCAATGCGGAGCCCCAGCAGGAGGCTGGAAGGAGGGAGGAGAGTAAGGTCAGAGTATTTATCTTCCTGGTTCCTTCCTATGAGGTCTCCTTGAGCTCCTGGTGCCCTTCAACTGAAGTTCATGACTCATCTCAAGGAGTCTGTCCTACCCAACTGTCTCATATGGGTTCCAGGACCTCTCCTACCTCTCATCTCTTCTGGTCTAGGGCTGGTGACTACTCTGCTATTGCCAGTCCCAGGTACCTCAACACCCTTCCCACACCCACACCTTTTACAACTAACTTCTTTGCAAATAAACCCTACTCAAATTACCCTAATGTGAGTGAAGTACCTGTTTCCTGTTAGGACCCTAATGATAAAGGGGTAGTGGGAGGAATATAAGCCCTCCAGGAAGAGACAGAAGGGTTAATGAAGTAGAAGTACCAGAATACAGAGGCATAGAGGTCACCAAGGCCATGGCAGAGGGAACAACAAAGCATCACAAGCAGCTGATAGATCCAGTAGGATAAGAACTGGAAAATGTCTGCCGAGTACTCACAGATGACATGTGAGAACAGGGTCAGTGGAATGGCAGCAGCAGAAACCAGGTGGCAGTGGACCAATTAGTAAATTTGCTGCTTCTTTCAGAAAATTTAGATGAAAGGAGAGGACCAAGATGGGCACTAGTGCAAAAGGCCAAAGAAAATCAAAGAAAGATTTTCTCCAATGGGAGAGAGTTGAATATGCTTATATTAGAAAGGATGGTGCCAGTAAAGAGAAAGCTTAAGAGGAAAGAAAAGCTGAGATTAGTGAAGAAATGAAGATTTTCAGAGGCAGGAGAGACTGGGAAAGGGGAAAGGGGGGATTTGGAGGTGTCCTTTGTACTGCCCTTTTTCTCTGCCCAGCCTCCAGTCATCCACAGGATCATATCCTGAGGCCTCGCGAGTCACTCAGGGGTGTAGCCCTGGTAAGCTCCCTTCCCTGACACCTGGAAGGAATCTGATCTCCTACTGGAATCCTCAAGCCTTGGAAGCTCTTTCTGCTACCCCTAAAAATGAACTGGAATCTTCAACTTTCCCCTACACAGTGCTTTCTCTAATTTTCCCAAGGAAAAATGGCAGACACTCAAAATCTGGATTTCCCCTTTCCTTTGAAGTTTTTGAAAATTATAGATAATGTGTACCTATATAACTGTAAGAATTTCATCGTAGAGAATTTAGCTCTCTTCTTCAACCATGGTACTACTTGAGTTAGGAAGTGCTGCCTTAAATAAACTTTTCTCTAATGCTCATCCAAGAACAAGTTCCACAAGCTGGTATTTCAGTCTTTGTCTACTTCTGACTCCTCCCTGGCCTTTCCTTTCACCACCATCTCTTCTATAGTTACTTCTTTCCTATCATCTAGCTCCTTACAAAATCAGCATTCATAAAACTCACATCTGTCTCACACCATATGGAAAATCATGTGTTCACAGAAAAACAATTTACAAGACAAAGAAGTTAGGCATGTATATCTATCCCCAGCTTCAACACCTGGTTCAAAATTCTAATCCAGAAAGTCTTCCCCAATTAAATTTTGCCCCCTCTGATTATTTTTACTTTGCATTCCACCAGTGCCACAATATTAATGCCATTTGTTAAATATTGTTTTGTTTTATAGACACCTTCTCATGTATAAATAAAACCATCCTTCTTTCCTTTTTTTCTTTTGGCCATACTTGGAGGCATGTAGTATCTTAGTTTCCAACCAGAACTGGACCCCATGGACCCTGTAGTGGAAGTGCAGAGTCTTAACCACTGAACCACCAGGGAAGTCCCAAAGCCATCCTCCTTTTGACTGATTTTTCCAGAGGCACAGACACACATTAGACCTTGTCCTCAAGTGGGAACACTCCACTACTCATAACACAAATTCAAATTTCCAAACATAATTTCCTATGTTTCTCAATTCTTCACTTTCCTAAATTTGAAATGAGGTTTTTCTGGAGAGAGAGAAGATGGACATGCCATCTCAGGAGTAGGCTGAGCACTCTTAGTCCTCGGTCTGAGGATGACAAGGGTCTGCTGGGTCTCCAAAGTTCAGAACAGAGTTTTCAACTCTGAAGATCTGTACTTCTTTTAATGCACTCAGAAATCCTCATTCACAGAATAATGATACATAAACCAAATATCCACCAACTTATTAACCACAAGAAATGAAACTTTCAAAGGACCATACTGCCTATATGAGAAGCCACATAAAACTCAAAATATTGTTCAGTGGGTTTGCAATCATAGCAGGAAGGTTTTTGTGTGTTTGTTTAATGAACGATCCTTAAATAATGATTCTCGGCCTGGGATTAGGTTAGATGCAGAAAAGTCAACTAGAAAAACCTCTGAAAATACTAACTTCCAGGTCCCACCTCATATTTCTTAGAGTCAGAATCTCCAGGGATAGGCTAAGTCATCTGCTTCCTTCTTTAGACCATAAGCAAGGATGTTCTATTCATCTTGACATTCCCAGTGCCTAACATACTTCGGGTACCTGGTAAATACACAAGGAATTTGTGTACATGTCTTGTCTACAGAAGGAATCTGTGGTACCCAGGAGGAAGAACTTGGTATTTCACTCATTTCTGTATCTCAAGAGCCTAGATCGGGGGTCTGACACATTGCTGATGTCAGTAACTAGCTGTAAAAAGAAGCTCCTTTAAAGCACTGTTATCTTCTTTTCCTCTATTGTCTCCCTATTCCCACAATCAGCAAGGCTCTATTAACTCTGCGCTCAAACCTACCTCCTCTCCATAACTAACTCTCCTAAGCCAATATCCCGTCTGCCGGCCCTGGGCACAAGCTGCCAGGAGGCCTGGAGTTTTTGACACTGCCCGCCATTTCGTCCCCGCAGTTTACTTGGGGATGGAACGTCTGAGGAAACCACAGCTCCCATCAGTCCCCACGTCAGGACTGAGGAAGGGAGTGTCCCTGCTGCTCTGGCGACTGACAGGCAGGGAACCAGGGCGAGGACGGGCCCTGGCCGCGTCCAGGGTTTGTGCAGGTGGGGACCCGGTGGGGGCTTGGGGGACCATAACGTCCAAGGTCATACATGGAACCCGGATCTGGTAGGGGCCTAAACGTCGAGTTTCCGCGGCTCTAGCGGGCCAGGGGTTTCGGAGCCCAGCGCCCTCCGCCCAGCGCCGGGACGGGATGAGGTCTCACCTCAGGCAGCTACCGCCCACACTCGTTCCAGTCGGGCTCCCCAAGCTTTTCCGCCAGCTCGCTCAGAACCCGCAGCTGTTGTCTTGGTTTCACGGGCGACGGGCATCGGCCACTTCCGGTACCCAGGCAGCACTCCAGCCAATCAGCAGGCGCCGCACTCCCGGGAGAAACAGGTGGTCGGCTGGCGAGCGACTCCTCACCTTTTCCAGGCTTGCTTTGCCCCGGTTCTCAGCCTCACACGAGCCCCACCTCGCCGCTGCCTCCCACACCAGCTCCCTGAAGTGGCCTTTTACGCCTGGCAATGCCCATTTCTGCCCGAGGATCACCGACAAGCTGGGTCCTCCGAGTTTCCTAGAACGGCTCCAGGGATGCACTTCCGCCCTGGAACCGGCCTCTCTGCACGCTGATGTCGCTCCCCAAGCATTGACCTGGACTCAAGAAATTGAAAGTTGGCTTCACTTTCTCCCCGGGCAGAGACTGTGTCCTTAACGTCCCCATCTGCATCCTTTATCCCGTCACTCCCTTCGCTGACTCCACGAATCTGGTAAACACAGACCCCTACATCCTAGGAACAGGCTGGTCATCTGCTGGGAGCAAAGGGAGACCCACTCTTGAGGTCAAGGAGGGCTTACAGGAGGGAGTGATGTTTAGGCTGAAATCTGAAGGTTGAGCGGGAATTACCGGGATTAGGAGTGAAGGGGACAGTGGTTCAGGCAGTGGGAACGCATTCTACCAGAACCTCCTTATTTCTTGAATAGCTTGATAGTTCTCAACTCAGCACCTGTGTACTTGTTACTTTCTCTGCCACAACTATCGAAGCCCGCACACCCTAGAGCCTCTGCTCTGCAACAAGAGAAGCTACCACAATGAGAAGCTGGAGTACAGCAACTGGAGAGTAGCCCCATCGCCACAACTAGAGAAAAGCCCATGCAGCAATGGAAGACCCAGCACAGCCAAAAATAAATTAAAAAAAAAAAAAACTGTGGTGTCTGAATCTGCAGCAGCTGGAATGTTGGTTAGAAATGCAAACTCTCAGACCCCACCCACAGATCTGAATCAGAAACTGAGGTTAGAGCTCAACAACCTGTGTTTTAGCAAGCCCTTCAGTTCTGATGCACTCTAAAATTTGGGTGTCACTGGTCCAGACGTTCAGTTCAGTCACTCAGTCTTGTCTGACTCTTTGCGACCCCATGGACTGCAGCACGCCAGGCCTCCCTGTCCATCACCAACTCCCAGCGCTTACTCAAGCTCATGTCCATTGAGTCAGTGATACCATCCAACCATCCCGTCCTTTGTCATCCCCTCTCCTTCCAGCCTTCAATCATTCCCAGCATCAGGGTCTTTTCAAATGAGTCACTTCTTCGCATCAGGTGGCCAAAGTATTGGAGCTTCAGCTTCAGCATCAGTCCTTCCAATGAATATTCAGGACTGATTTCCTTTAGGATTGTCTGGTTGGATCTCCTTGCAGCTCAAGAGACTCTCAAGAGTTCTCCAATACCGCAGTTCAAAAGCATCAATTCTTTGGTGCTCAACTTTCTTTATAGTCCAACTCTCATATCCATACATGACTACTGGGAAAACCATGGCTTTGACTAGATGAACTTTTGTTGGCAAAGTAATCTCTCTGCTTTTTAATATGCTGTCTAGGTTGGTGGCTTAGAAGGTAAAAGTGTCTGCCTACAAAGCAGGAGACCTGGGTTCAATCCCTGGGTCAGGAAGAACCAACAGAGAAGGAAATGGCAACCCACTCCAGTATTCTGGCCTAGAGAATCCCATGGACGGAGAAGCCTGGTAGGCTACAGTCCATGGGGTCACAAAAACTGAGACATGAGTGAGCGACTTCACTTTCTAGGTTGGTCAAAGCTTTTCTTCCAAGGAGCAAGCGTCTTTTAATTTCATGGCTGCAGTCATCATCTGCAGTGATTTTGGAGTCCAAGAAATAAAGTCTTTCACTGTTTCCATTGTTTCCCCATCTATTTGCCATGAAGTGATGGGACCAGATGCCATGATTTTAGTTTTCTGAATGTTGAGTTTCAAGCCAACTTTTTCACTCTCCTCTTTGACTTTCATCAAGAGGGTCTTTAGTTCTTCTTCACTTTCTGCCATGAGGGTGATGTCATCTGTGTATCTAAAGTTATTGATATTTCTCCCAGCAATCCTGATTCCAGCTTGTGCTTCATCCAGCTGGGCATTTCATGTCATACACTATGCATGTAAGTTAAATAAGCAAGGTGACAATATACAGCCTTGATGTACTCCTGTCCCAATTTGGAACCAGTCTGTTGTTCCATGACCAGTTCGAACTGTGCTTCTTGACCGGCATACAGATTTTTCAGGAGGCATGTCAGGTGGTCTGATATTCCCATCTCTTCAAGAATTTTCCACAGTTTGTTGTGATCTACACAGTCAAAGACTTTGGTGTAGTCAATAAAGTAGAAGTAGATGTTTTTCTGGAACTCTGTTGCTTTTTTGATGATCCAGTGGATGTTGGTAATTTGATCTCTGGTTCCTTTGCCTTTTCTAAATCCAGCTTGAACATCTGGAATTTCACAGTTCACATACTGATGAAGCCTGAGTTGGAGAATTTTGAGCATTACTTTGCTAGCCAGACATTAATAGTGTTTCATTTGATCAGCCCCAGTACTGGGTTAAACAGGAAAAGGATAAGCTGTATCCTCCTAGCTACTCCCCTGCCTACTACCTGCTTCACTATACTAGCCAATTTAGAAGCCATCTGGAGCAATAGGGACCTACCAAGGGAAGAAGCCATGGCATATGGTCCACACACAGCCATTTTCGTGACTGGGTATATGAGGATGTGTATGACTGGGTAGGGGCTGGTGTTTCACAGTCTCCTAAAAGGTTCAGGGCTTCCACAGAATTGCTTCTTATATGTAAGTGTGAGCAGTGTTGCTCCTCTTGAAAAAAATGGCAGCCTGGAATGTCAGCCACCTCTTGAATTCACACAGAGACAGGAACATGGAAAATAAAAGGCATACAGCTCTTGCCCACCCTTGTCTCTTCTTTTCTCTCTATGGGCGATGTGGGGAGGAGGGCTACCAGTACTGGCTACTCTCCTCTCTTAAGACTTCAAAACCATGCCACTTCTCAGAGTAGCTTACAGTTCTGATTTGGCCCTAGTGCTGATCAAAATTATATTTTCTATCCTCTATGGACAACATTCCAAGCTACCACCAAACTGTTTATAAAAGCACTCAGTGTCCCCTGAGATTTAAATAACATTGTAAATGTAAGTCTTTGAGAGGATTCTTGAAGAAATGACTGAAAGCACCCACCTTGCAAACATTCATATCTTTCAAAACCCTTCTCTCCCAGTGAATAATCCTGGGCCAGGGCCTGACCTAACACAAGGACACTGGCTTGGTAGCTTTCCTCTTCCTGTAAACAGCTCTTCTCTTTCAACTCCCCACGTTCATTCTTTTTATCACCATCACCTCTCTCCTTGATCCTGCCTTCCTTTCAACTGCACTAACCTCACAGTACATTCAACACACCAGAGTCTCACTCAGCATGACACAATTGCATCCTGCCTTATGTGACTTAACCATTTTCTATGAACATACCTTTTCCCCCACACAGAGTGCTCCTTGAGAGTCAGCACTGGGTTTTATGTCCAGAAGAGCCGCCAGCCATGCTGGGTCCATGTTTGGTAGAAAGCGACTGACCTGAAATATTCACATCTCATCTCCACACAGTACAGCAACCGGCTGAAGGTGAGTCAAGGCTCAATTAAGTCTTCAGTGTTCCCCTCACACCTTCAGCTATGAAGATGCAAGGAAGTTAAACACAAAGGCAGTCTCCTTTTCTAGGGTTAACAATTACCCCGGGGAGCCCAGAGCAACCATTTCTGAGCCTGATCCAGCAAGGTCATGTTAAAGAAAAAAAGAAAGTGAAGTCACTCAGTTGTGTCCAACTCTTTGCGACCCCACAGACTATAGCTCACCAGGCTCCTCTATCCATGGACTTTTCTAAGCAAGAGTACTGGAGTGGGTTGCCATTTCCTTCTCCAGGGGATCTTCCCAACCCAGGGATCGAACCTGGGTCTCCTGCACTGCGGCAGACACTTTACCATCTGAGCCATGTTAACATCTTAACATCTGAGGTCATATTAACATTGTGCCAAAATAGCAGATCCTTCCTGGACAAGTTCTAAACTGAAGAGGTGCCTTCAAGGTCCTGTAAGGTCCACGTCTCTCCCTTTCTCAGGTGAAACTATAACCCCTTTCATGTGGGATGTGTGTGTGTGTGTGTGTGTGTGTGTGCGCGCGCGCTCAGTCATGTCTGAGTCTTTGCAGCACCATGGACTGTAGTCCACCAGGCTCCTCCATCCATGGGATTTTTCCATGGAAAAAGGCACGAATACTGGAGTGGGTTGCCATTTCTTTCTCCAGGGGATCTTCCCCACACATGGATCGAACCCTCATCTCCTGTATCTCCTGCATTGGCAGGTGGATTCTTTACCACTAGCACCACCTGGGAAGCCCTTCAACATGAGACAAAATGCAGCAATACCTGGAATTCTCACTCTCCAGTGACTGGGCCACGATTCAGTGCCAGGCAGAGAGGCAGAGAAGAGAAGGCTGCTCTGGCAGAAGGGTCAGTGCTGGGCTTTGAGAAAGGAGGGCTGGAGGTGGTGGCAGGAAATGCATTGGAAATAGACAGAAGCAGAATGTACAAGGGAGCAAGTGATCAGAGGACAAAGCAGAAGAAAACTGTACCCCAGGGCATGAGGCTCCTCTCCAGGGCTCTGGAGTCTTCACAAGGTCAGCAAAATAATGAGCCCACCTGAGGAGTGTGAGCCCGTGCGCTCAAGAGCCTGTGCTCCGCCACCAGAGAAAGCCTGTGGACCACAACAAAGACCCAGAAGAGCCATAAAACAGAGCCCACATGCCTCCAGGGCTAAGACAGCACCTCTGGTGTCTCTGTCCACTGAGCCCCTCATCACAACATCGAGAAACTGCTGCTAAGTATAGTCTGAGTTCCCATGTGAGTGGAAATCTTTTGCCATCCAGACCAAGGCAGTCCTACATGAATATTTCTGAGGCTCTATTTTGAGAAAACAACATAGGAGGAGTGTTGTGTCCAAGGCCAGGTGTCTCCCACCATCACAGGGACATGTTAGTTACCAGTGTGACTAGAGAACCTGTAGGGGGCCAGAATGATTCCTCACTCCATCTTCATAATGCTGTTTTTCCAGCTCAAGATACAGCCCCTAAAAATCATGGATGATATTTGGGAAAGATGAAAACTTGAATTCGAAAAGATATATGCACCCCAACATTCATAACAACACTATTTACAATAGCCAAAACATGGAGGCAACCTAAATGTCCATCAAGAGATAAATGAACAAACAAGATGTGGTATATACAGAGACAATGAGATATGATTAAGTCATAAAAAAGAATGAAATACTGCCATTTGCAACAACATGGATTGACCTAGAGACTGTCATATTAAGTGAAATAAGTCAAAGACAAATATATGATGTCAGTTATATGTGGAATCTAAAAAAAATGATACAAATGAACTTATTTACAAAACAGAAATAGACTCACATACATAGAAAATAAACTTATGGTTACCAAAGGGGGAAGGTGGGGGGAAGGGATAATGGAATTTAGGATTAACAGATACACACTACTATATGTAAAAGAGATGAACAGGGCTTCCCTGGTGGCTCAGTGATAAAGAATCCACCTACCAATGCAGGAGACATGGGTTTGATCCCTGGCCTGGGATGATCCCACATGCCACGGAATAGCTAAACCCTTGCATTGCAAATACTGGGCCTCTGCTCTAGAGCCCAGGAGCTGTCACTACTGAAGCCCACCCTCTCTAGAGCCTGAGCTCCACAACAAGAGAAGTCACTGCAATGAAAAGCCCTGCACCACAAGTAGAGAGTAGTGCCTGCTCTCCAGAACTAGTGAAAAACTGTCACAGCAACAAAGACCCAGAACAGCAAAAAATAATAAATAATTAATTTAGAAAAATAAGGACCTTCCATAAAGCACAGTGAACTCTATACAGTATCTTACAATAACCAATGATGGAAAATAATTTTGAAAAACGATGTATCCAATCTATCTATACTTTGCTGTACACTTGAAACTAGCACAACATGGTAAACCAACTATACTTCAATTTTTTAAAAAGCCCTGGATGCGCTATTCAGTGCTTCAACAAGATCCTTTCTCTGTGATGCAACCTCTCAGGTTAATGTGATCCCTTTGCCATCACCCACACTGTTTATTGTTCTTCGTACTTTGTTTTCTCTTATGCCACACCCCTACCCACAATGCTGTCTTTGGGTCCAATGCCATTGAAATCCATAGTTGTGATGACCCTCTGGGGTCCCTCTAAAGCAGAAGTGTCCCTTTGTCTCTTGATGCTTAATTCTGCTGCCAACACCCACACATTCTCTCTCTAGATTTATCTTGGGCTTGTCATCTTCCTCCTTGTTCAAACTCTCTCTACCCCTGCAGCAGTGAGTCATTCACATGATCCTCAACTTCACTACATTCATGCCATATATGAAATCATGATAAAGAGATGTTATTCAGGTAGGCAAAATATAGGCTGTGAGGCACAGTTTAAAAGAACAATAACAACAATCCAAACCTCACAAATACTGAACATAGCTTCCAAAGCTATCCCATATATATTACTAGCCATGATCAGAGTCTCTGGAAACTTTGGCTGTCTACAGCAGCTGTAGAAAAGTCCTTCACAGGCGAGGGTGGCTCAAAGGATTCAGTGGCTGGTCGAGGTTTACTCAGGTCAGAAGAAGGGAAACCAGATTAGCACCCACATCTTCAGATTCCTCCCCAGGCTCTCTTCATTTTTCCTAGAGTCTCACTGAATACACATCTACCCTCATCTGGCTCAGTCAGTCAAGAATATACCTGCAATGCAGGAGACCCAGATTTGATCCCTGGGTCAACAAGATTCCCTGGAGACAAAAACGGCACTCCACTCCAGTGCTCTGGCCTGGAAAATCTCATGGAAAGAGGAGCCTGGCAGGCTATAGTCCATGGGGTCAGAAGAGTCGAACATGATTTGGTGACCTTTAGTGGGGCTCTGTTTTGTCTAGGCCAGTTTTGCCACTATTTTGACCAACAATCAGTTCCAGAGAGGAAGTTTCAAATCTAACATCCAGAAAATCCACATTTGGTTCATATGTACATAAAGTGTCTCCCATCTACTGAAACAAAATCCTGCATGATAAGTATATTTGGGTTACCACCTGGCTTCCATACTTCAAGACCTGGTTCCAAAAAATCACATCCACAAAGCCTTCCATGCTTGCTCTCTTCTCATTTCAATCTCTCCTCACTGTCCTCGAGTGACCTTTGGCATTTGGGCTAATTTTACCTTTGGTATTTTGTATTCTCTTGTAAAAATATTTTTTCATCTCCTCACCTAGTGATAAAGAACCCAACCTGCCCTCAGGGACTGTGCCCAGAGCACTGCACTAATCACAGATGGTCTGTACATGTTGACTAACAAATGCTTACCTGGAAAAATCTGTAATTAAGCTGAATTTTAACAGTGGCCTTAAGGAACAGGACGTTAATGGGGAAGAATAATGGCAGGGATTTGGGACATAGGGTATAGCTGGTTGAAAGAGCAAACGTAGCCAGCTGGCTCTGCAAAGCTCCTTCTATCACACTGTTGCTGTTGTTTAGTCACTATGTCATGTCTGGCTCTTCTGCTACCTCTTGGACTGTAGACCTCTAGCCTCCTCTGTCCATGGGATTTTCCAGGCAAGAATACTGGGATCGGGTTGCCAATTCCTTCTCCAGGGGATCTTCATGACCCAGGGATTGAACCCATTTCTCCTGCTTGGCAGGGTGATTCTTTACCACCAAGTCACCTGGGGAAGCCCTTCTCTTCCATTAGATCAACAGTTATCATGGGGTTGGTAACTTTTTCACAGGGTGCATAAGGAACCTTAGCTGACCCTAGAGTCCACAAGTTCCATATAACATTGGAGTGTCAGTGAACCAAAATATAGCAAGCAGAGGGATCAACCATCAAGCTTGATTGTTTTTTATTTTTGAATAAGGCCACCCTTGGATAAGCAGCAATCAATATTATAAAATTACACCTTCTAGAAGATCAAATTAGCCCTTTCCTTAATAATGACTGAGTATGTAATTTGACCTACTGTGCTAGACCCGAGGGAGGACAGGATGATCCAAGGAGTATCTTTGGTGCCAAGATGTTGGAAGAATCTGGGACTGTTTCCAGCACTAGTGGGCAAGGGTTTAAAGTCTCCAGAGCCCAAAGGCAAAAGCAGCATCCCTGGAGGAGATGGACAGACACCTTTAATTGGGAAAATAGATCACACCTCCCATCATCCTATGCTGTTTAATATGAGATGTCTATATAGTCAAAGCTACAATTTTTCCAGTAGTCATGTATGGATGTGAGAGTTAGACCATAATGAAGGCTGAGCACCAAAGAATTGATGTTTTCAAATTGTGGTGCTGGAGAAGACTCTTGAGTGTCCCTTAGACTGCATGGAGATCAAACCAGTCAATCCTAAAGGAAATCAACCCTGATTATTCACTGGAAGGACTGATGCTGAAGCTGAAGCTCCAATACTTTGGCCACCTGATGAAAAGAGTTGACTCACTGGAAAAGACCCTGATGCTGGGAAAGAATGAAGGCAAAAGGAGGGGGGTGGCAGAGGATGAGATGGTTAGATAGCATCACAGACTCAATGAAAATGAATTTGAGCAAACTCTGGGAGATAGTAGAGGACAGAGGAAATTGGCATGCTGCAGTCCATGGGGTTGCAAAGAGTTGTACACGACTTAGCAACTGCACAGCAACAAAACAACAATTTAAGATGCAGGTTGTTAGGGTAAGAGGAGAAAGGGGCCGAACCTGGAGGAGACTGGGATTCATGGAGAGGGACATAAATAATTACATTAGACCCTGTCAGAATCAGGAGACATCTTTCCTTTGACAAGACCCAAGTGTTAAACTATGCAAGACAGTGGACACTGCAGCCCCCTCAAAGACCAGTCACAGGACTGTTTTGCCCTCTGGAACAACACACTCAACAACAGCACACAATGTTCAGGTATGACTAGGTTTGTTTCAGCCCTCAGCTTGTGGGACTAGCCTTCTACTCTAATAACATATGAGAAATGAATTCTGCTTTATATCCTGAGATGTAGAACCTCTGTCTTGTGGTGAGGAGACCCAAAGAGCTTTGCCTAAAGCCAGGCATCTGCTTCTAATGGGAAGGTGTTCTAACTTCTGGGATAGATGATCAACAGAAATGACAGCCACGAAAAACTCCATAACCTCCTTGGAAGCAGGTTTAACAGGCAGATCTGTTCTTTAGTAGCAACGTTAAACAACAACATGTCATAATTTTAGGACAAAAAAAAAAAATCCCAGGCCGCTTTGTAGACCAAATATTTCAGAATTTCTGGAGGTAAGACAGAAACATCAGCGAAGCTCCCCTGGGGATTCCAGTGTGCTCTCAAGTTAATAATCACTGGTTAGGGACCTCCCTGGTGATCCAGTGGTTAAGACTGTGCTTCCACTGCAGGGAACATGGGTTCAATCCCTGGCTGGTGAGTGAAGATCCTGTATATCGTGTGGTGTGGCCAAAAAATAATTTTTAAAAATCTTTTTTTTTTTTTTAAGAATCCCTGGTTAAACAGTTGGGGAGCCACCTAGATCTTAGACCCAGCTGACTTCTCTAGAATTCAGGTGCTCCAGGCAAGTGTAGATACCTGAGTGAAAGTGGACTTCTGACAGGAAAGAGGAAGAGGGGCCCATTGTACCCGGTAAAGGGTTAGGGCCCAGCCCCCTGTTGTTGCAGAGAAGTGAAAAGAATTTTGGCTTAAACCCTATGAGACCAGGCTTCTGGTCCTGGCTCTGCCATTTATTATTTCTGAGACTTTAATAAGTGGCTTAACCTCTTGGCTCTATGAAAATGGGCATGACTGCCCACATCACGCCTGATGAGAAAACTACCACCATTACAAAGCTGACGGTTTTAGGCAAGAAATGAATTTCCGGAGACATTACATAATTTAAGGTAATTTCCCCAAAGGAATAAAGATAAGATGAGCTGGTATCATCACATAGCTCATAAACCTACAATCAGTGAGTATGTTTTGCACAAAGGCTGTGTTTATTGTGTTTGCTGTCTACGTGATTTCACAAGGTACTCTTTCCTAAAGGTATAGGATCAAGTGGCATAGTGATTGTTAAAACTTTTCTATGGAGGTTTATTACATCTTGCTTTCATTTTTCACTGCTAACATCAGCATGCATGCTTGTGTGCTTAGTCACCGCAGTCGTGTCCGACTCTTTGTGACCCTATGGACTGTAGCCCGCCAGGCTCTTCTGTCCATGGGATTCTCCAGGCAAGAATACTGGAGTGGGTTGCCATGCTCTCCTCCAGGGGGTCTTCCCAACCAAACGATGGAACCCATGCCTCTTCTGTCTCCTGCATTGGCAGGCAGACACTTTACCACTGAGCCAGAGGGGAAGCTCAACATTAACACCATTACACAAAAATGCCAATATGAGGTTATAGAACATAAAAATATTTAAATGATAACAGTACATTTTTTCCATGTTTGCAATTCTTTGTTTTACTTATTTTAAATAAGCTTTTAACTTTAGAACAGTTTTAGATTTATAGAAAATTACAGAGGTAGTACAGAGAGTCTCATCTACCCCACATTGTTTCCCATATTAACATCTTACTTGAGAATAGTACATTTGTTACAATTATGGAACCAACTGATACAGTTATTAACTAATGTCCAGTATCTTATTCAGATTTCCCTAGTGTTTGCCTAGTGCCTTTTCCCATGCCAAGATCCCATCCAGAACACCACATTACTTTTAGTTGTCATGCCTCTTTAGATTCCTCTAGGCTGTGCAGTACATTTAAAAATAACAATCCACAACATAATCACAGAAGGCACGAAGCAAATCAAAACAACTGCCAAGTTCTCATGATACTCACTAAAGACTCGGTCATTTGTTTACCGGTTCATTAGGGTGAACAGTGTCCAGCTTCCTTCATGAGTTTTCAAACTGCAATTCTTGAAATTTTGTTTTAATCTGTTTTCACTTATTGCATATTAAATGAATTTTTATCACATCCTTTCAAATTATTCAACATTTCATAAAATGCATCCAGTAATACCACATTATTATAAGGCACTTCCGTTAGTGAACAGAAGGCAGATTGCAGATTCCTGGGCCCACCTCGGGAGAAGGTACTTTTGAAAGGTCCAGGATTGGGGCAGAGCTATCTGCATTTTAATTCCCAGGTGATTCTGATGTCTTAGGGCATCATTAAATATAAAAGTCACCTTAGGACATCCCTGGTGGTCCAGTGGTTAAGAATCCACCTGCCGATGCAAGGGACATGGGTTTGATTCCTGATCCGGGAAGAAACCACATGCCTTGGAACAACTATGCCTGTGAGCCACAATTAATGAGCCCAAGTGCTGCAATTACTGAAGCCCATGTGCCTAGATCCTGTTCTCTGCAACAAGAAAAGCCATCACAATGAGAAGCCCATGCATGGCAAAGAAGAGTAGCCTCCATTCACTGCAGCTAGAGAAAACCCGTGCACAGTACAATGACCAAGAGCAGCCAAATATATAATTTTTTAAAACAAATAATATATAAAAGTCACCTTAACTCTGAGGAACAAGGCTTTCAATTTAAATTCAGTATCCAAGTAACATAACCAGCCTGGATGCTAAAATTCACACTCGAGAGAATAAAGATTCAGTGAACATATGCCAAGACACACAAGTATACAGGCATCCTTAACCTACATGCAGGAAGTGCTCCTAAATTTTATTTTTAGATTAGCTATTGAAACCAGAAATACATTTATTTACCCCTGGAACATTGTTATGATCACTGGGTAAGTTTTCTTGTGCTGTGCTGTGCTTAGTCATGTCCAACTCTTTGCTACCCCATGGGCTGTAGCTCACCAGGCTCCTCTGTCCATGGGAATTCTCCAGGCAAGAATACTGGAGTGAGTTGCCATGCCCTCCTCCAGGGGACCTTCCCAACGCAGGGATCTTATTCGGGTCTCCTGCACTGCAGACAGATTCTTCACCAGCTGAGCTACCAGGGAAGCCCAAGTTTTCCTAATAACCACCAAAATGTATTTTTCCCATAACACAATGATATATTTAAAAGTGTTTTCTTAAAAAGTTTAAAAAAATTAAAAAAATACAGGTGCTTTTCAGCGTTGAGAACCACTGGTAAAGCATAGGCTTAGAGACAGCCCTACACTCTTCCACTTAGTAGCTCTGCATACCTGGGAAATGACTTCAGCTTTGTACCTCAGTGTTCTCACCTGTAAAATGGGATAGTATTAGTTGTGATGCATGGGCTTAGTTGCTTTGCAGCATATGGGATCTTAGTTCCCTGACCAGGGATTAAATCCACATCTCTTGCATTGCAAGGATTCTTAACCACTGGACTGTCAGGGATGTTCCAAATGGGATAAATTAGTAAATACACAGGATTCTTGTGAGAACTGTGAGATAATGCACAAAAAGCTCTTAGCATATACCAGGCACTAGAATGTGTACAACGGCAGTGAACTCTGCAGCAACTGCTGGTGCAAACAAGGAGAGATGGTGCAGTGGTAAAGAATCCGCCTACCCACACAGGAGATGTAAGAGACGTGGGTTTAATTCCTGGGTTGGGAAAATCCCCTGGAGTAGGCAATGACAACCCACTCCAGTATTCTTGCCTGCAAAATTCCATGGACAGAGGAGCCTGGTGGGTTACACAGTCCATGGGGTCACAAAGAGTCGGACATGACTGAGCACACACATCCACAGGCAAGAGTTGAAAGAAAGGGGTAGAAGGAAAGAGTGCTTGTGTGAGCGTTTTTGAAGTGTAATCACAGTAGATGAGCGCAGCAAGAGATATGTTTATGTGCTAAGGAGTCCTCTCCCAGCTTGGGGACGAAGAGGCAGTGTCCTCAACGGACGTCAGGTGGCGCCACAAGCCTACACACCAAAGTCCAGCTTTGTGTGGGAAAGTAGATGGCAAGGAATGAAAAAGTGAAATCTCAGAACCCTTGTCAATCTGACACAGCTGCCACTTTGAATAGTGACAATGTCTTAAGTCAGGGGTTTACATATCAATAAACCCATACAATTCAATATACAGACCATTCCCCTCATCTAGATTCTTCTTAATTATTTCTATACCAAGGGACATGTTGAAACATGCATGTTGTTTGTGTATTACCTAATATAAAAATAATATCCTAACCAGCACCCCAAAGTAAAACAAGCTGTTTCTATAGGCAAATACGGCAGTGCAACAACAGCCCTGGTGGAGAGAAGAAGAGAGGAAAATGTGATGAACATTCATGACAACTGTGGTGGAGATGAATGACCCAGTATCACCCACCCCTCTTAAGAGTCCCAGAGGTTGGGACTTCTCAGGTCGTCCATTGGTTAAGAATCTCCCTTCCAATACAGAGGGCACCAGTTTGATCCCTGGTCAGGGAACTAAGATCCCACATGCTGCATGGTACGGTAAAAAATAATAATAATAATAATACAATTCCCAGTTCTCTTTGAGCTGGTGTGGATGTGTAGCTAAGCCCTGGCCTCTGGGACATGAATGGAAAGGGAAGTTTGTAGGAAATTCCCTTGAAAGACAGATGGCAGGCATCTTCCTCCATTCTCTGCCTAAAACACGGTTTTGATGCCAGCTGCTCCACCTTATACCTGAAGGCAGGAACTTCACCCTAAAGATAATCCCAGAAGACTGTGAGGGCTCTTTAGGAACCCTGAATTGCCTACCTCTGGCCTTTTATATGAGAAAAACAAACTTAAATCATAAGTAAGCCATTGTTATTTTGGGTCTTTAGTTCTCATAGCCAAACACCATCCAACTGACATTTCATATAAGAGCCCTGGCTTTGTTTTTTATTTTTTGGCCACACCACACAGCATCTGGGATCTCAGTTCCCTGACCAGGGACCAAACCTGTGCCTCTTGCCTCTTGCATTGGACGCATAGTCATAACCACCGGACCACCAGGGATGTCTCTCTGGCTTTGTTTTTAAAGAATAACTTTTGTATTTTAAAAATATTTGGATGAAGAAAATGGAAGATAAGGGACCTCCCTGGTGCTCCAGTGGCTAAGACTCTGTGATCCCAATGCAGAGGTCCCCGGATTCAATCCCTGGTCAAGGAACTAGATCCCACATGAAACTAAAGATCTTGTGTGCTGCAACTAAGACCTGATGCAACCAAAAAAAGAAAGAGAAGTAGAGAAGATGGTGACTGAGATGTAAAGACAACTTTCAAACTTATAAGACTGAGGTGCGTCATAAGGAGAAGGGGGAAATGTCAACAATAATACAGTAAAAATGTTGCTAATTGGAGTCTCCTTTCAGTGCAGTCTGGGAACAGGGAAAGTCCAGAGTGGGAGGATTAAAGACCTACAAAGCTCCTGCTGTTGAAACAAGCTGGGCTCTCCCATTAACTCTGAATTCCTCACCAAACTAGTAACCAGTGGGGTGTCATCAAGGTCATTGGTTTCTGAGATGAGAAAGTTAACAAGTAGAGGTGAAGTTTAAGGTATTAATCATTCAATATTGAGTCACCATGGACAGACACTTTTCCAACAAGTACTTCACTTTTATATTTACTGAACTTTCTGGGATGGTAGTAAGGACTGTGAGATAATACAGTATAATTACGTATTTCATGAGTGTGTGTGCTCAGTCATGTCTGACTCTCTGTGACCCCAAGGACTGTAGCTGGCCAGGCTCCTCTGTCCATGGGATTCTCCAGGCAAAAATACTGGAGTGGGTTGCCATTTCCTCCTCCTGGGGATCTTCCCGACCCAGGGATTGAACCTGGTTCTGCATTGGTAGGTGGATTCTTTATCTCTGCAACACCTGGGAAGCCCACTTACATATTTAGTAGTAGTCTTTTCCTCTGGGAAAAGGAATGCTTTGATAGTAAAGACCATTAAATGGGAAAATCACAGATGGGTTCCTCCCAGAACATGAGGCCCAACAGTAAACGAGGCCCTTAACCATGCCTCTAGTCAAGAGATATCCTTTGCTTGACATTTGGTGTTAGCAACATATAGACAACTATAGCTGTTTGTGCTCTTTTTTATTTGCTTTTGAACTTCTATCTTTGGGTACTTATAATTGATTTAAAAATAAAGTTCTGTGGCTGAGATTTTTTTAATTTCTTAAATAGAAGTCCTTCGAACTGCCTTGGATCCAAAACAATCTTCAGCCTGTCTGTTCTGCTTTTCCTGGGTTCTCCAGCAAGAATATCTATATTAGAGTCCTCAATACCACTCTCAGAGATTTGCTAGCAGGACTCACCAAACTCAGGAAGCAGGTTTATTACACTGAAAGGATGCAGATTAAAATTAGCAAGAAGACGGGCATGCCTGGTGGTCCAGAGGTTAAGACTCCACGCTTTCAACTGCAAGAGGCAAAAAGTTCTATCCCTGGTCAGGAAGTTCTCGCATGCCATGAGGGAAAGAAAGAAAAGAAAAATCAAATTGGAAAAAAAAATTAGCAAAGAGAAAATGTGCATAGGGTGGAGTTCAGGAGGGACCAGACAAAAACTTCTGGTCTCCCTTTTCCAGGGAATCACACAGACAGTGCATGATTCTCCCAGCAACAATGTATGACAACACATACGCGGTGTTGCCAACCAAGGAAGCTCAAGCCTTTTCAGTTCAGGATTTCTGCTGGGGGTCAGTCATGGCAGCATGGAGTGCCAGTGTGACTGATCTTAGCTATTCAGTCTTTGGCCCAGATGCAGTGTGGCCCAAGCCCCTAGGCATACAAAAACAGGTGTTCACCATGCATCATATTGTTAACATAAACTATCTGGTATGGCCCAAGGCCTCAGATACACAAATTCTCTTAGCAGGCAAGATATCCCAAGGGCTCAAAGGTTATCCACCAGGAGCTGGTTAAGGGCCAGCCCTGGAAATCTTGGGAATGGGCAGAGTTTGTGCAGCCTAAACCACTGAGTTCTCCCTCTATTTTTATAACAAAGCCATAAAAAGTAACAATAACCACCCCAACACCTTTATGATAAAGAACCATTATGTGAGCTAGCTTCTAAAGGCCTTGGAAGAGTTCAACCAAACCATTTTTTTAAAAGATTTTTTGATATGGACTATTTATAAAGTCTTTATTGAATTTGTTACAATGTTGCTTCTTTTTATGTTTTGGTTTTTAAGCTGAGAGGCATTGTAGGATCTTAACTCCCAGACCAGGGATTGAATCCACACCCCCTGCATTGGAAGGCAAAGTCTTAACCATCAGACTGCCAAGGTAAGTCTCAAAGCATGCTTCTAACAGCGATGTGTCAAGCATGGCGGCACTTAGTAAGTGAGTCAATGGACACAGGGAGGGCCACTATAGGTGCCTCGGAAGATGGGAGGTCTGTGTCTTAGAGCCACTCAGTTTTTCCAACTGTGGCTCTGTGACAAGCCCATTCCTACAGCTCTTTCCCTCAGCTAGCTTCCTCCCAAATGTTTCCTTCATTTTTCCTTCCACCCCTTCCTCTCTGCTCCAGCTGTTCCAAGACCCCCTAAAATCCAAATTTCCATTCAGTCCCCTCCAAGCAAGCCATCCAAGCTCTGGGGCTTCCCTGCAGGGCCAGGACTAGACTGAGCCAAGGGAGGCACAAGGTCCTGCAAAAGATCAAATGCCTCCAGGAATTCTGTACCTCAGACACTCACTCTCGTCCTGGCCTCACATTCTGTCTCGAAAGGGTATCTGCTTGAGAACCTGTATCCCTAGTCTTGCATGTGTTGAGAGGAAATGGGCAAGTTTGAGAAGAAACACAGAAGCCAGGTTCTGGGAAACAACTGAGCATTAGTTCTCACAGGCATGAATGCATCTTCACATCCTCCTCTTTAATTATACACCACCCTAGTGGCTAATTCAATCAACATTAAGTTTCAGAAAATAACTTAATCAGTCAGCATCTACTTCTCTTCATTTTTACCAGGGACAATCCACCCTTCAACCCTTTCAAAGGTATGAGGGCTCTTATACCACAGCACCCTGGAATCTTTCTTCCCAATATAAACTACTTCTTGGTGGTGGAAAGCTTTCTGGGACCCTTCAGTTCAAGGTCCCCTGGCATTTCCCTAATTCCAGGTAGAAAATACTACAAGAGCTATCAGGAGCTCTGACCCTGATTGACAAGGACATTTGAGCTACTTACATGGCATGACAAGTCAGAAAGTTTCCATTAATTTCCAAGGATTACGTCCAGTGCTGTTCCAACTGGTGTGGTACTTCTGATGATTTAGAAAGAGGAAAGGTAAACAAACTTGCTTCCACGTTTACCATTAGATCAAGGACTCACGTAAGAAATGTATGAACCAAGGCAGTGCATACAGGGATCTTCCAGCAGCTTTGCATCACAAAATAAATACACAGAGACATTCCAATTGCTCAAGTTTTTATTCTCTCTTTTTCCAGAAAGCAGATTCTCAGGGACAGGTCGAGTGAGGGTATCATCACGTTCATTACATTCATAGGATTCTTCCCCAAAATGAAGTCTTTGATGTTGTCGTAAAGCTTGACCTAGGTCAGCAAGCATGTCCACTGTTTTGTTCTTTTTTTTTTTCATGTCCACATTTATTATAGCCAGTTTCTCTCCTGTATGAATTCTTTGGGTTTCAACCATCAGTATAACTGAAGACCTTCCAACACTTGTGATGTTATTCACATGGTTTCTCTCCAAAATGAATTATTTGATGTTCAAGAGCTGATTAAAGATTTTAAAGCATTCAGTAAATTATAGGGTTTCTCTCATGAGTAGACTCAGTGATAGAAAATGAGCTGTGGGCTCTGAGGAAAGGTTTTCCTGCAGTCATTATATTTAAATGGTTTCTCTTCTAACATGAAGTCTCTGAACTGTTAAGGCTGAATTATATCTAAATGTTTCCCCACACTCCTTACATTCATAAGATTTTTTCCAGTATGAATTCACCGACGTTCAATGAGACCTAAGCTGAAGCTGAGGGCTCTTCCACACTCAATATACTCACATGGGTTTGTCTCAAATGAATTTTCTGATGTTGAACAATGTATGAGCTCTTCTAGAAACTTTTCCCACACTCATTACATTCCTATGGCATTTTTCCACTGTGAATTCTCTGATGTTCAGCGAGTCAAGATTGCCACCTAAAAAAGTTTCCCCACATTCCTTACATTCATTGGGTTTTTTCCACTATGATTCAACAACACCTAACAAATTCCAATTTCCCTTTGAAAACTCTCATATAATTCATTTTTTATATGATTTTTCTCCAGTATGAATTATTCTATGTGGAGTATGATATACATTTTTTGGCCTCACATGTCACTTTTTCATCTAGTTCACTGGTAAGAAAAAAATTTTTTAATTGATAAAACTTTGTTGTTGGGGGGGCGGGGGGATATGAGCCCTTGTTCATTACTTGAAGAATGCAAATTGGCAGACTCCAGGAACAAATTTTTCCAATTGAAAAATGTGTCTACTTTTGACAGAGAAATTCTACTCCTAAGAACATGTTCTACAGATAGACTTTACTGTGTGTAAAATTACAATTGTACAAGGTTATTTAGTGCAACATTGTTCATAATAGCAAATGGTTTGAAAACAGTCTAAATGGATCCAAAGGAAAGTGGTTAGATAAATTATGATACAAGCATAAAATGAGACACCTTGTAGCCATGACTAAGAATGAGGAAGCTCTGTATAAACCAATATGGAACTACCTTAAAAATAAAAAATAAGGTTCAGAATAGTCTTTACTGAGCATTACCAATTGTGAACTGAAGATAACCAAAAACACACAAACAAAAACAGAGTGGGGTGGGTGGGAGGGAGGTTCAAGAGCGAGGGGACATATGTGTTTTTATGGCTGATTCACACTGTTGTAGGGCAGAAACCAACACAGTACTGTAAAGCAATTATCCTCCAATTAAAATAAATTTTTAAAAAACAGAGGGAAGAAAATCCCACAGATACGACTGTATACGCACAGCCTATCTCTAACAGGACTGAGATCCTTATTCTAGGGAGAAAAGGTGGGTGCTAGTACTGTTTAGTTTTGCTTTCTGCACCACACAAAAGTATTGCTCATCTTAAAAATTAAATTGAAAAACCCATGAAATCTAGAAAAGAGACAAATGGAGAGATGTGAATTCAGGCAGTGAGGTTATGACCGAGCAAGGCTGTTAAGGGACTGCATTATTTAAAACTGTAATCTGTTGCCCTTTCTAGTCCCACAGGTATAGGGCTTAGAAACTGACATTCCATCCTAACAAGTAAAAAGCTAAACAAGCTGAAAAATCAAAAACTCTTCTGAGATCCATAAAAGAAGTGAGGTCACAGGGCAAATGACTACCCCCTAAAATTGGAGAAACAGGTAACTGCCGAGAATCACAACACACTGGAGCAGAAACCTCCACTGGAACCAGTGCTGGGCTAGGGAAACTGGAAACAACTCTGAGAGTGTGGACAAGTCTAAGAGTTAAGTCTTCAAAAGGACGTGGTTACAAGGGTGGGAGGGGGCATGCTTTTGTGAATTTTATCTTCCAAGAACTCGATCAATTTCTTGCAGTAAATACTGGAGAAAAATCTCCTTGTATTTGTAGCTAGGGAAGAAGAAAAGGAACTATTTTGAAATACGGCAGAGCACTCTGCTCTTAACAAGGACTACCCTCAGGAGAAACTAGATAATCAGAACTTAACCTGCCAGGGTTTCATCAAGCCTAACAGATCTGCAGAAAGGGAAATACCCAACTTCAGCCTCCTATAACCATCCTGTCCCACCCAAGTGGGTCAGAAAAAAGGTAGAGTCTAGAGAAAAAAAACCTGAGAAACACTTATGAAATTCACAGTGCAGAGGCACAGGCTCACTAAAAGACTGAGACCTAATCACTGGCCTATGAAACACTTCCTGTCAGGAATCCCCCTGCTCTCACTGTTGAGGACCCCAGTTTGATCCCAGGTCAGGGAACTAAGATTCCCACATGCCTTGCAGTCAAAAAAAACAAAACATTTTTTAAATGGGAGCAATCCTGTAACAAATTCAATAAAGATTTTTTTTTAAATGGTCCACATCAAAACAAAAATCTTAAAAAAATTATAAAGTATACTAAGAGCATACATAGCTTCAAGAGACAGAGAAAGTATCAGGACCAGACATGGAGGAATGTTGGAATGATCAGACAGGGAATTTAAAACAACTACGATTAATATGCTAAGGACTCTAATAATGGGTAAAACAGATAGTGTGCAAGAAGAGATGGGCAATGTAAGCAAAAGATATCTATGTTCTGAGAAATAACCAAAAAGGAATACTAACGATCAAAAACTCTAACAGAAATGAAGAATGCTTTTGATGGGCTTGTGAGCTGACAGGGCAGAGTTGAGGAAGAATCTCTGAGCTTGAAGGATATCTCAAAAGTAAACTCCAAATTAAAAATCAAAGAAAAAAAGACTAAATGACAGAAACAAAATATCCAAGAACTATGGGACAACTACAAAAAGTGTGAAAAGTGTAATGGGAATTTCCTCAAATTGATTAACATCAGAAACAAAAACGGCAGATCCTGAAAGCCAAGAGGGAGCAAGCAGGTTAAATGCCCCCTCCTTAAAAAAAAGAACTATACCTAGGCATATCATTTTCAAACTACATAAAATCAAACACAAAGAAAAATTCTGAAAGAAGCCAGAGAGAAAACACGCATCACTTACAGAGGAGCAGAGATAAGAATGACATACAACTTCCCAGAAACCAATCAAGCAAAAGAGTAAAGTGAAATATTTAAAGTGTTGAGGAGGGCCTTCCCTGGTGGCCCAGAGGCTAAGGCTTTGCCTTCCAATGCAGGAGGTGCTGGTTTGATCTCTGGTCAGGGAGCTAGGATCCCACATGCCTCACAGCCAAAAAAAAAAAAACCACAGAGTATAAAACAGAAGCAATATTGTAACAAGTTTAATAAAGACTTAAAAAAAAAAAAGGCTTCAGAGTAGCACCAGTCACATAAAAAGGGGGTGGGGGACTAAAGAGCTAGCTTAGCAGACACCTCACCAAAGAAGATACACAAATAACAAGCATATGAAAAGATGCTCCACATCATATGTCATCAGAGAAATGCAAATTAAAGCAACAATGAGACACCATCACAACACCTATTAGAGGAACCTTCCCTGGTGGTCCAGAGACTGACTCCACGTTCCCAGTGCAGGGGGCCTGAGTTCAATCCCTGGTCAGGGAACTAGATCCCACAAGCTGCAACTAAGACCTGGAGCAGCCAAATAAATAAATATTGAATTAACAACAACAACAACAAAAACACCCACTAGAATACCCAAAATCCAGAACACTGACAACACCAAACGCTGGCAGGAATGTGGAGCAAAAGGAACTCTCATTCATTGCTGATAGGAATGTACCATTTTCAGAATGGTACAGCCACTTTGAAAGACAGTGGTTAGTTTCTTACAAAACTAACCCTACCCTTACCATACGCTCTATCAATCACATTCTCAGTATTTACCCAAAGGAGTTGAAAACTTATGTCCATGCAAAAACCTGCAGGTAGATGCTGAAAATAATTTTATCAACAATTACCAAAACTTGGAAGCAATCAAGGTGTGCTTGAGCAGATGAATGGATTAACTGTGGCTCATCCAGAAAATGGAATATTATTTAGTGCCAGAAAGAAATGAGCTATCAAGCCATGAAAAGACATGAAGAAAACTGAAATACATATTATTTAATGAAAGAAGTCAACTTGAAAAAGTCACATACGTATGATTCCAACTCTATGACACATTGGAAAAGGCAAAACTATGGATGCAGTAAAAAGATCAGCCAGGGGTTGGGAGGAAGGTGGGATGAACAGAGGATTTTTTGGGGCAGAGAGTGTGGCTGAACCACACTGACTGGCTGAACTGACTGGCTGACTCCATACTGTCAGTTCCCTCTTAGGCCTGCAGTTCTCCCCTCTCGTTACTGTTCACAAAGAATGTGCCCAAGCCAGGGAAATTCTCTGTCAACTTTACCCTTACCTTCATCTGATATGAAAACTGAAAGAATGCCTTTTGCTGATGCAGATTATGATACCCCCCACCCCACCCGAGGGTAGGAAAAAGCCCAGGTTCCAGTCTGTGCAGCCCTGCTTCTCACATGGTAGTCAGATTTTTATTTTATTTTTTTCAGATTCTATTTTTAGCTTTGGCCCCTTTACATCCCCCTGTACCTTCTGGATTGTTCAGCTGCTTATATGTAAATTCCCCACAAGAAATTTTCTAATTGTAGTTTAGGAAGTTGCCCCTTCATTTTTCTATCTCAAAGTTCCTTCTCAATTCAGAGGATATTATTCAATACCTTCCTTTTCTTGGATCAGCTTTATATGACACTATGGTGGATACATGTCATCATACATGTGCCCAAACACACAGAATACACAACACCTAAAGTAAAACTAAGTTGACTAAATCCTAAAGTAAACTATAGACTTTGGATGTTGAAGATGTGTCAGTGTAGGTTCATCAATTGTAACAAATGTACCAAGCTGATTGGGGGCGGGGACGGGGGAGTGCTGATAATGGGAGAGGCCGGGCACCACACCAAAAGCGAACCCTAATGTAAACTATGGACTTTGGATGACGTTGATGATGTGTTAATACAGGTTCATCAATTGTTAACAAACGTACCAAGCTGACCAGGGTGGGGGAATGCTGATAATGTGGGAGGCTGCACGTGTGTGGAGACAGGTCTATGGGTAATCTCTGCATCGTCTCAATTTTGCTGTGAACCTACAACTGCTCTAAAAATCAGGGGTGAGAGGAAGGCTCAAGAAGGAGGGGATACATATATACATTATAGCTATGATGATTCACGATGTTGTACAGCAGAAACCAATACAACACTGTAAAGCAATTATCTTCCAATTAAAAATTTTTAAATACAAAAAATGCTCTAAAATTTTAAAAATTGTGATCTTTCCCATAATTCCCTCCATTCTTTTTCTTTATTTTTCTCCATAGAATTTGTCACCATCTGACGTACTATGTATTTCACTTATTTGCTTTATTGCTTTTTCCTTTCATGAGAATGTTCACTGAGAGAAAGGATTTTTTTTCTTACTGCTAAATATTAGTATTTAGAATCTAGGAAAGCGCCTGGCACAGAACAAGTGTTCAATAAATAATTGTAGAGTAAAAGTACAGTTAGGACATACCTAATATGTTTCCTCTTCATCTTCTTAGGAGATCTTGTCTCTACCTCGCAACGTAGACCCACAAATCCACGCAAAGTGCTCCCCAGATAATTGTGGGGGTCCCCAAAGGAAGTCTTACATGTACCAATGAGCAAGACTGGTGAATCACAGACTGACACCAGACATTTCGTGCACTTTTCCTGCTCAGGACTCCTGCTGGGTATCAACTTGTCCTGGCTCCTAGGAAAAAAAAAAAACAGTGTCAGCTATTATTCCTCTGTTAAATGCCCCAAACCTTTGAAAGCTGTAAAAAAACTGCTACAGAATTACAAAATATTAATGCTACAAGAGATCTTTAAAATCTTTAAAGTCCTGGGACTTTCCTGGTGGTTCAGTGGATAAGAATCCACCTGCCAATGCAGGAGACATGAGTTTGATCTCTGGGGCAGGAAGAGTCCGCATGTCACGGAGCAACTATGCCAATGCACCACGCCTACTAAGCCAGCACTCTACAGCCCCTGAGCTGCTACTGAAACTCCTGCCCCTAGAGCTTGTGCTCCACAACCAGAAGCCCCCGCAGTGAGCAGCCCGTGCACCACAATGAAGAGTAGCCCCCATTTGCCACAACTAGAAAAAGCCTGTGCGCAGCAATGAAGACCCTGTGTAGCCAAAAATAAAACGATTAATAAAATAAAATAAAATCAACTAGTCCAAGCCTCTCTTCTCATACTTGCACAGGATGGGACATAAAAAACAGGAGTTTTGCTCATAGCTCAGTTTGGTGTGCAAGCCAAGCCTATAACCAAGAGCCAGGACTAGACTCCTGAGGGTCCCAAGACTCAACAGTACGCTTAGATAGATCCATAGCAGTTCTGTTGTACTTTTTTGCTTGGTTCACAGGTTGTTAGTTTTTCTTCAGTTTTCTTTTAATTTTTGGCTGGGTTGCGTGGCATGTCAGGGATCTTCCCTGACCAGGGATGGCCCCCTGCATTACTTACAACTAACAATACTTAAAATATGCTTACTTTTCATAACTGACAAACAGTATACCTCTGACGTTTTCACTTGTCTTTCTTTGCTATTTAGTCAGGGAGAGTACTTTTTCCATATGCTTACTGGCCACTTTGTATTTGCCATTTATTTATTGAATAATCTTTCCATCTGTCCCTTCCCATCATTTTGTAATATGACCTTTGTCATTCTCACACTACTAGGGGTGTCTCTGAGGTATGTCTCTTATAAACCTCTCTGTGCTTGCAGGCGTGGCATCCTGAGCTGAGCCTGGGTGAAGACAAGTATTTCCACAAATAGGAATGGGGCGAGGATGCTCATCCAGTCTGTAGGAACCGGGTGGACAGGCTGTGTTGACAAAGGGGCACACTGTATGACAACACAGTGCTTCTCAAACCTTTTAATTCTTAATTTTACTACTCAGGAAATCTAAACTGTGGGGCCCAACATACATTTTAAAACATTTTTCCAGTACAAATACTTGCTTTTTAATTTTGTCAATAAAGACATTTGGCAAGGGGAACACTGTCAATATCATCGTGTTTTTTAAAAGAAGAAGAAGGAGGAGGGAAGAAAATAATTTCAGAATGAAGGAAAGGCCTCCTTGACAAAGATAACCTTCTCACACGTGTACACACATACCGTCTGAGGAACCCAGGGGTCAGGACAAAGTCCAGCATGCAGGATGTGTTTAGAAACTCTTGCAGTAAGAGAAGAGAAACAGAGAAATAACAGAGTAGAAATGGGATGGATCAAGCCTTTTCCCCACTGGTTCCAAACGCGCCTGAGCAGGGAGAACCACAAGGCTAACCTCCAAATTTCCTTAGGCCTGTTTGTCTTCTTCAATCAATACTCAGCTTTCCAACCCTCGAATGCTGCTTTTGGTGGTGCCCTGTCTCCATGGTTACTGTCCTGCACTCCCTCTCAGCTGCAGGAGAGCATTCATTGTGTGATGGTGGTAAACTGCAGTGTTCTTTTGTCGTTGTTCTCATTAAAGAATTTTTATTTCATTTATGTTTTCATTTATCTAGGCCGACCTGTGTGGGATGCGGGACCTTAGTTCCCCAATTGGGGATCAAACTCGTGCTCCCTACAGTGGAAAGCACGGAGTCTTAACCACTGGATCACCAGGGAAGTCCGTGCAGTGTCCCTTTAATAGAAATATAAAACCTTCTCAGGAAGCAGTTAAGTTTTCCAAGCTTCTCATCCCCCTTCTCTTTCCCTTTCCCCTTGGCAACGCTGTAGAGAAGCAGGAACAGGCCCCCAGCCTTGAAGTTCCTCTGATTGTCCAGTTCTCCATGGAAAATCTTATTATTTGTTTGTCAGAACAAAGACAAAATCAGTGTCCTTAAAAGGAGACAGACAACTGCAGAGGACGGACGACAATGCTCACCCAGGCAGCCTCCTCCTTTCCCCACTCCAGCCAGTATGGAGCAGAGGACAGGCTGTGCCTGGGAAGACCTCAAAGAAAGGACTCTGTAGTCCCATCCCCTCCTTGAAAGAAAGCAGGGCTTGGAAAGACCCCCTTTCCCTCAGGCCTTACCTCCAGGTGCCAGACACAGGGACTGTGAAAACAAGCACCACCTTATGACCAACCCAGGCCTTACAAAAGGAAAAGATTCTGAAACAAGTCATTTGTGGTGGAGGGCAGCAAAACAGGCCAAGCGCCAGCAGCATACAGCTTCACTGTGCTTGACAGCAAGCAGAGAAACATGATCAGAGCAACACGGTGCTTCTCTCTTTCGCTCCACTAGTTACCTCATCTGACCCCCTCACTCTGCAGCATCTCAACTTCTTTCATCTGATAATCCAACCTCACCAGGTGGAATTAAAAAACCTATATACCAGATACCTCTGGCTTAGATAGAAGTGCTTGAGAAAGGCAAGTCCTAGGTAGTCATTAACCCTGGTTTTTCAGAAAGATAAGAAAATAGGTGAGGAGGGACTTCCCTGGTGGTCCAGTGGCTAAGACTCTGTACTCGAAATACAGGGGGCCTGGGTTCAACCCTTGGTCAGGGAACTATTATAGATCCCACATGCCATAACTACGAGTTTGCATGATGTTTCTGGATGCCACAAAGAAGACCAAAGATCCTCCGTGCTGCAACTAAGCCCTGGTGCAGCCAAGTAAGTACATAAAATAAGTATTTTTGAAATAAAAATAGGTAAGGAAATGTCTATATATTAGAGGCCACAAAATATAAGTTAAATCTTTATTTACACTGTATCCTGTCCTGCTAAAACTGGTATTCAAAATCTTGTTTTCTTTTTTTATGTTCTGATTTTATTCATTTTTTTCAACTGAAGTATAGTTGATGTGTTCATTATATTAATTTCAGGTATACAGCAAAGTGATTCAGTTACACATATTTTATACATGTAAGCTGAATATACATATTCTTTTTCAGATTCTTTTCCCTTATAGGTTATTGCAAAAGACTGAGGACAGTTCCCCATACTATACAGTAGGTCCTTCTTTTCAGTTTTCCTAAAGAGCTTTTTCCATCAATATTAGAAGGGCTGTTTTCATAATTCTAAGTATTGTTTGCTGTAACCGGGAGCTTGGGACTATTACAGGAATCTACATTTGTTTGACTGTTTGGTATAGAAAACTGTCTTCATTTCACTTAAGTTGAAAAGTGTGTTAATCATCACAGGACGTTGACTTTACTCAGGGACCTGGTCATTATAAACCCTCTGTAACATGACTGCTCTATTTCTACTTAATTTCACTAATAGAATAACCTCTGCGGGTTCTCAGGAACCCAGCTAAAGGCATTCCTTCTTGTAAAAACAAAACAAGTGCAAATTAACAAATAAGTCTCTGAGATTAACTGGAAAACGCAATGTAGAATCTTACTTATCCAAACTCACTTGTAAACCTAAACCGAGGAATCCGTGCAAATCTGGGACAATGTAAAGCTCTCTGGACTTCCCTGGTGGCACAGTGGTTAAGGATCCACCTGCCAATGCAAGAAACATGGGTTCAACTCCTGTTCTGGGAAGACTGCACACGCTTCAGGGCAACTAACCCTCGTGCTACAACTACTGAGCCCACGTGCTCTAGAGCCTGGGCCCTGCAACAAGAGAAGCCACCACAAGGGGCAGCCCTTGCTCACCACAACTGGAGACAGCCCTCATGCAGCAATGAAGATCCAGCACAGCCAAAAATTAATTAATTTTTAAAATAAATAAAGCTCTCCAGGAGGGTTTTACATCTCACTAGTGGTTCGGCCATGTCAGATTCAGGTATGAGGGGGAAAGCCACTGAATCAGGGAGGGGAAAATTCCAATTACCCGTTGGTGTTTCAATACTAATGACAGCATGTCCTGCTCTGATATTTTGAAGGCAGACTGAACTAGCACTGGGCTTTCCTGGTGGCTCAGATGGTAAAGAATCTGCCTGCAATGAGGGAGACCCGTGTTCAATCACAAGGTCGGGAAGATCTCCCAGAGAAGGAAATGGCAACCCATTCCAGTATTCTTGCCTGGAGAACTCCATGGACAGAGGAGCCTGGCAGGCTATAGTCCATCAGGTTGCAAAGAGTTGAACACGACTGAGACAGTAACACATCTTGGACTAGCGCTAGCCAGGCTAAGTGCTCACTGACTCAACACAGCCTTGTGCAGTAGGTACTATTATTCCCATTTACTGTTGGGGAAGCTGATGCACAGACAGATTAAGTAACTTGCCCAGAGTCACACAGCTAATGAGTGGCTCAGAGTCCATGTCATGGGCCACGACTCTACTGAATAAAAGGGAATCTTTCAGTCAACAAATGTTTGAGCATCTGCCATAAATTAGGTAATAAAGGAGCTCCACAAATACGGTCTTTGCTCTCAAGGAAGGAAAAATTAATGGGGGTAAAGAAGAAACAAGAGAAACTCATAAGAAAATGGTGAAACAGAACAAAATTAAGTTTCCTAAGAGCAGGGGGGCATGCTAAATCACTTCAGTCATGTCTGACTCTTTGTGACCCTATGGGCTGTAGCCTGCCAGACTCCTCTGTCTATGGGATTTCCCAGGCAAGAATACTGGAATGGGTAGCCTTTCCCTTCTCCAGGGTATCTTCCCAACCCAGGGATCAAATCTGGATCTCCCGCATTGCCAGAGGATTCTTTACCATCTGAGCAACTAGAGAAGCCCCTTGCTAAGAGATACAGTTTTCCATACATTTTTCCATAGGGGTTCAGAGCAAAGAGATGACACTTTCACTTCACATCTGGCTTGGAAGATGAAGGCTTCACTCAGGAGATGGGATCTGAGCTGGTCTAAAAGGACAGCAATATTCTTTTATATATATATATATATATATATAATTTTATTTATTTTTGGCTGTGCTGGCTCACTTACTATGTGGGCTTTTCTCTAGCTGCAGTGAGCGGGCTTCTCACTGCAGTGGCTTCTCTTGCTGCAGAGCAGAGGCTCTGATGCATGCCGGCTTCAATAGTTGTGGCTCCCAGGCCCTAGAGCACAGGCTCAACAGTTGTAGTGCAGGGGGCTCAGCTGCTCTGAGGCACGTGGGAGCTTCGCTCACCAGGGATCAAATCCATGTTTCCTGCACTGACAGGTACATGCTTTACCACTGAGCCACCAGGGAAGCCTAGGGACAGTGATAATCTGACCAGAAGATAGCTGGGGAAGGACAAAAGTGGTTCTAGGCTGAAAGGAATGACAGCTCTGGGGAACCCCATTCGGTCAGTGGGTAGCCTGGTGGACCAAAGTGGATCAGATGGAACAAAGCATTAACCAGGACCAGATCCCCTGATCCCCCACCTTGGGATCCTTGACTACTCTTCACTGCCTTGTTAGTCAGAACACTCACCTGGGGATGACTCATGCTTCTGTGCTTGACAAAACCTCCCTGGGACTCAAGGGCTTTAGTTTGGAAGGAAGTGACTCCTTCCTGGGCTACTTCCTTATCTGGAGGCAAATTTCTAGCTCTGGCCTGCTGCCAAGAAGCTGAGAGTGATTTGATGCTAGTCTTTTACTGCTCTTATGATCTCTGCCACACCCACCTTGATATACCCCTTTTATAAGCCTCATGATGGCTTCTCTCTCCTGCTAGTCTTTATTAGAGGAGAATCAGTCTGCCTCAAAGATAAATAGGTTTAGTCTGTAACCACAGAGAGGCCAGAGTCAAGGGGAGATGACAGACACAAATTCATAACTGCATCATCACATGGTACTATGAATAGTGATGGAGACGTGCCCAGCATAAGCTGGAAAAGAAAAGGGTCCCCAACCTAGACTAAGAGAACTGAGGTTTCCTGAGATGAGAGCAGTTAAGCTGAGATGCGCAGTGACCGGAGGCAGCCAGTCAAAGGGAGCTGTGAGGTGTGGGGCACCTTCCAGGAAAAACAGAGAGGCAGAAAACAGTGTGGTGTCTACAAAGAAGCATAAACAATTTGATGGGATGCAGAGAGTGCCAGTAAGAAGGGAGGAGAGGAAGAAAGAGATATTTAATATGCCTTTGTGCCATCCAAAATACATAGGAAAATGTATCCTAAATAATAGATCCTCCGTAAATTTTTTAAAAAATAAATGCAATAAGATAATGGGTTAAGATCTTCCTGGTAGCACAGTGGACATAGGAACTGCCTGCCAATGCAGGGGACATGGGTTCAATCCCTAGTCGGGGAAGATCCCTAATGCTGCAGGGCAACCAAGCCCATGTGGCAGGACTACTGAGCCCACCATGTGCAACTACTGGAGCCCTTGTGCCTGGGGTCTGAGTACCACAAGAGAAGCCCATGCACTGCATCAAAGAGCAGCCCCTGCTCACTGCATCTAAAGAAAGCCCATGCACAGCAATGCAGACCCAGTACAACCAAAAATAAATAAAATTAATTTTATAAAAGAGAGAATTAGGATTTAAGGGGGAAAAAAGAGGGAAATTTAAAAAAAAGAAAGAGATGAGGGATTAAATGTTTTCCAAAGCTCATTACAGTTCCCAAGTCAGTGCTGCTATAAGCAGCAGTGCAAGGCCTCTCTGAAATTTGAGTTCCAAAGGTTATGAGTTTCTGATGGAAGATAACGTCATTTATTCACTGTCTTGTTCTACTCTTTTGTAACCCTCTAGACTATAGCCCGCCAGGCTCCTCTGTCCATGGGATTTCCCAGGCAAGAATACTAAAGAGGGTTGCCGTTTCCTAATCCAGGAGATCTTCCCCACCCAAGTATCAAACCTGTGTCTCCTACATTGCAGGCAGATTGTTCACCATTTAAACCACCAGAGCTGCCAGAGCAGAAGGTAAAGAGCAGGAAGGTGGCAGCACTCCCCTGTGATCACCATCTTAGGTGACACAGAGGTGGGATAAGTCATCAAAATCATTACGAAGGGCTTACCCCACAGAAAATGGTTCACAGTGCCTACCCCAAGGCCAGTCTTCACAAGGCTATGAGGCTTTTGGGTCCACCCTCCCTGTGTGTGTTCAGTTGCTCAGAGGATCTTCCCAACCAAAGGATCACACCCACGTCTACCACACTGGCAGGCAGATTCTTTACCAACTGTGCCACCTGGGCAACTGCTGCCTACAGACCCACAATACCAGAATGCCATATGCTGCTGTGAGGTCTTCAACAAAGGAACCCTTCAACATAGGAACCCTAGCAATTGTCTAGGATTCCAGGTATCGATATTTCGTGGTAGTAAGGAAATTAAGGGAAGGGGAAAACCAGGAGATGGGAGAATCTTTACCACTTGCCCCTCCCACCTACCTGGACTGGATGTTATGGATCTTTGGTGGCTGCAGAATGAGAACAGTGTTAGGCCCCCTGAACTCAGTCACTCCCGATTTAGGCAGTGCAGTTCCAAAATAAAAATAAATCTTTCAAACTAAAGAAAAAAAAAAAGAAGTGTTATTCCCCAAGATGCCCTGTTTCCTGGGGCACTCAGTGGGTGCTACAGAGTTAGGCAGGGCTGTTTATGCACCGTGAGGCCATCCACCAAGAACCACATGGAGGATTCCCCTGGCAGCTCAGTGGATAAGAGTCCACCTGCCAGTACAAGAGACACTGGGTTCCCTGGTCCAGGAAGACCCCACATACTGCGAGACAACTAAGCCAGGGAGCTAGAACTACTGAAGTCGGAGCTCTAGAGCCCCTGCTCTGCAGCTAGTGTAGTCCTCACTGGCGACAACTAGAGAAGCCACCATACCCAGCAACAAAGACCCAGTGCAGTCAGGAAAAAATTTTAAATTAAAAAAAAATGCAGCACATGGATTCTTCAGGTGAGGTGGGCATGTTAGATCCCACTGCCCCACCTTGCTTATTCCCCCAGCATTATCCCCTCCCCAGGGCTACCACATGCCTTGTCTCCCAATTTTACTCTTTTGTGAAAATTCATGGTGAAACCCTAGGTTTGGGGCACTCCTCACTGAGACTTAATGTGACCTTGTTTCCATTTATGTCAAGCCTCTCACTCTGGATGTTAACAAGTGATACCGGGGTGGCTCGTCAGTCAAATCTGTCAAACTCTAACTTGCTTAATATTAATAAATAAAACGCTGAAGGTAGGTTCCTACCTTCACTGTTCAGGCTTGCCTGAAATTGTTTTTACGATAATGTGCATGTCCTTTAAGGTTCACGTAGCCTAAACAGGAATAACTTTGGGTGGGATGTTGTTCAGCCAGCAGCGTCCAGCGCTGAGACCGCGGGCCTTCCAACTGGGCATGCGCTAGTGTCCCTTGGCGCCGGTTTGACGTCAGAGAGCCTCAGATGTCAAACCCCTCCCTCAGAACGTGCTAATGGCGCCATTTTCTCAACGTGAGGCCCCTCAAAGAAGCCCGTGCTTAGTTCCACCTGCTGAGAAAGTAGATAACCTTTTCTTTTTTTTTAAATTTACTTCTTTGGCTGTGTCTGGGTCTTAGTGGCAGCATGAAGGATCTTTTGTTTTCCCACTGGGGCTTAGTTGCCTGGCCGCAGGTGGGATCCCATTTTCCTGACCAGGAACCCACATCCCCTGCATGGGAAGGGGGATCCTTATCCGCTATACCACCAGGGAAGTCTAATTTTTCTCATTTTTCCAACCATTTAAAAATGTAAAAACCATTCTTAGCTCTCAGGCTATACAGAAACAGGTGGCATGCGTGCATGCATGAAAAGTTACTTCAGTTGTGTCCGACTCTGCAACCCATGGACTGTAACCCACCAGCCTCCTCTGTCCCCTGGATTCTCCAAGGCAGGAATACTGGAGTGGATTGCTGTGCCCTCCTCCAGGAGACCTTCTCAATCCAGGGATCTAACCCATGTCTCTTATGTCTCCTGCATTGACAGGCAGGTTCTTTACCACTAGTGTCACCTGGGGAGCCCCAGAATGACCCCTGAGATAAACAAAAACAAGTGAAGAAGTACGAAGTAGCCATTCAAAGAGAGGGGGGACTACATGGAAAATTAAATAGAGTGAAATACACCAGAAAGTGTGAATGTCTCTGGGTACCATGATGCTAAAGTCAAAGAAGGTTCTCTGAAGAGACAATGTTTCAGTTGAGGCATAAGTGATACACAAAGATAGGAAAGGAAAGTGCGTAGACAATCAGAGGTAAAGTGAACAATGTGGGTGAGCCATGGTAAGGAGACTGGCTCTCAACCTAGGTGTCCTGGGAACCAGATTTGCTCAATGAGAAAGGCTGTTAAAGGCTGGGTCCCAGAAGCTCTATTTCTAAGAAGCTTCATATGTGACTCTGATGTACAACCAAATTAATAACTTCATAGCACCCTAATCATTCCCCGTTGAAGGTCTGACTCTGGATATTCTTCTAAAATCTTGAAAGGGTATTTCCAAAGACCTTTCCCCAACCATGTAGTCTACAGTAAGGACTATTAGCTGGGTCCTGGTCTCACTATCCCACATTCCCCTCGTCTCATGACTGAAGAATGATGAAGATGTTCTGAACCATACAGAAAGCAAACTGGGTGGTTCCTCTATCATTGGCATGACAGGAGTCTGCCTGGTTCTAGGCAAACTTTATCTGGAGCTAATTCAAGTGTGGACGCCCTGGAATTTAACAAAGACAAGAATCCATCTGACATTTTATAATATTTATTAAACATATTTACTTTACAATATAAATCCTGTTATCTACTAAAAGTTATGATATAGGACTTTCCTGGTGGTCCAGGGGTTAAGAATTCACCTTCCAGTGCAGGGAACGCTGGTCTGATCCCTGGTAAGGAAACTAAGACCCCACATGCCTCAGGAGCAACTAAGCCCACGTGCCACACTAAAGAGGCTACTGGTGCTGCAATGAAGATCTCTCCAGCCACAATCAAGACTTGATGCAGCCAAATAAGTAAACATTTTTCAAAATTATGATATAGCCAAAGGCTATTCATTACGTTTACAAGTGATCTCCTTAGTAAGAATTAGTCAACATCAATTATGATCTGAGAACTCAACTTTTGATTAAATTTGTAGACTTTTTCCCTCCAGAATGAATTCTTTGAAACTCAACAATGTGAGCATTTCATTTAAAGCATGAACCACATTTGGCTATTATGGACAACAAAAACAGTACCAGCCTGGAGTCTGAGATCCGAGGTCTGGTTCCAGTCCTCTCTTGCAGTTTTCCCCTCTGCAGTCCCACATAATCTAACCTGCTGAGCAGATAGGTGGGTGTTCTGTAAATACTTGTTCAACAAATATCCTAGGGTACATTTATAAGAGACGAGGGATCTTTTGTGGTGAGGAAGTATGGATGATTTCCGTTTTCTTCCTTCTATTTTTCTGTATTTGCTAAATTTCGAACAAAGTAAACCTCAATCCAAAAGTTCCTCTAGTATGTGGGCATCGCGGCCCCTATGGCAGAAGGTGCTCGATGAATGTCCCCTCTTCTACCCTTTCTTTGGAATTCCTGATCATTCATGATGGGGAAGAAAATATTAACTCCGAAGGAAGTCAGGTCACCTCTTCTAGAAAACGAAGATTAAAGCTAGCCTCAGAGGAAGAAATGCCCGCAAGGCCCCCAGCCCTACACTCCAGCCCCAAACCACCCTCCTGGTGCTCCCGAACCGGGTAGGAGCAACCCGATGCAGCTCCAGCGACGCGGGAAGGGAAGCCCCGCCCAGAGCCGCATCAGGCCCAGCCTTTTGCGCCTGCGCGCTCCGCCCCTGGAGACTCAGGAACGCGCAAGGCCGCGCTCTCAAGGCTCTGTGAACGCGCAAGAAAAGGCGGCCCGCGAGGGAACGTGAACGCTTTCTCTCCCTGGCGGACAACAGTGGAACAACCGGGCTTAGGGGAGAGTTTTCGATGGACAGAGTGCCAGGAGTCGCGGAGGTACCTTCTGGGGTATCCGATTTCGTTTTGCGGCACCTCCCTCCTTCCCCAGTCTTCATTGCCAGTTCAGAACAAGGGAAAAGGGATGGCACCAACCTTGAGCCCTCAATATGTGCCAGGCCCTTTGCATCTATTATCTTATTAAATCTTTCCACTGCATTATTAGTCCAATTTACAAAGAATGAAACTGAGACCCAGAGGGGCTGACTTACCTAGAGATACACAGCTAACTAGTGATGAGTTTGGGACCCAGGTCTGTGTGCTCCAAAGATTGACTGCAGCCCTGACTTTTGGGGGGTGGGGCCCTGCGCTTGGAGAAACCAGAGCCTGCTTCTCCTCTATGGCTGAGAAGTCTCTGCAAGAACACTGAGAACCATTTCCATGGTCATTTGAAAGAAACTTAGCTCGTTAGGCAGGAGAACTTTTCAGGCTGGTCCATGTGCCTATGGCATCAGGCAGGACTCCAGCTACATCCTAAGAACTACAGGAGCTCAGGAAAAGACTTTCCCAGGTATCCCAACACACAGTCCTTTTCCAGATCCAGAAACAGAGGGAACACAGGAAAGGACCTGGAGGAGTCAAGGTGGAAATCCTCACTGATGAGGCTATCAGGGCATGACAGGTTAATATCGGTGCCTACAGCTGTGGGATTGTTTAGGGATGATGAAAGAGACAGTTTCTACAACACTCATCTGGTGACCAGACCTTTAGGAGAGATATACTGTCCAGATGATGCTGCCATCTCCTCTTGCCTTTCAAGAGAGAAGTGTGTGGGAGGAGTGAGAATTTGTATAATAAGGCAGAGGCTGCTGGCCTGAATTTCCAAGGCAATGAAGGATAAAACTGTAGAAATGTCCAAATTGAGGGAGCTACAGATACTTTGAGGCTTCCCAGGTGACTCAGATGGTAAAGAATCTGCCTGCAGTTCAGATCGGGGTTTGATCCCTGGGTTGGGAAGATTCCCTGGAGACGGGAATGGCTAACCCAGTCCAGTATTTTTGCCTGGAGAATTCCATGGACAGAGAAGCCTGGCAGGCTAGAATCCATGGGGTTGCAAAGAGTCAGACATGACTGAGCAACGCACACATACACATACATACAGAAGGCTGGCTGGCAGGTGGTCTGGATGACTTTGGCTTGTGATCCTGGAGGAGATGCACAAGTAGTGGCTCTCATTTCTTCTCAGGGGGCAGCTTTGGAAGAGGCCAGAAACAAGAGGCAGACTCACGTGAGGAGAAGGCAATATGGTTTCTAGAAGGAAAGATGATACCTGACATCCTAAAGGCGTGAAACAGTCTGGGCTTCAGTCAAGTTGACCTGAGTTGGTATCCTAACTGTGCCAAACCCGTCTTCTTATCTGAGAAATGGACACAAAAAGAATCCCACTTTACAGTGTTTTAAGAATGATATGCATAAAAGATGCTAGCATGTGTAGCACAGATGAGATTAGTAGGCAATTCTCTGAATAAAATCTAAAAATCATCACATTTTTAAAAGACTGTTCTAGAAGTTGATAAAAAGTGGTATAAAACATATTTATACAAGGTAGTCTTGAGGGAAAAATAATCCAACTGTATTTTAGTGAGCTGTCTTTCCCATCTTAACTCCCACAAATTGCCTGTACCACTCAGCTTGCTCTGACCTGGAGAGAAGTTTGTATTCTATCATTTTCTTGCTCACATTTAGTCTCCTTGACCAGATTATAAACTACTCAAATAAACACAGTCAACAAACCATCCATTACATTCCAGATACTAGGTGACTGTCAACAGATCCCTGAAGACCTGGCAGTCAAGGTTGCCAAAATAAAGGTAGCCAGCATCATGGTGCGGAAACCAAGAGTAAACATAATCATGGCCTTGCCCAGAGCCGTGGTTTGGCTGCAATTGGGATAATGTCTATGGTTTTGGCTGCTTGCACCTCCAGACGGACATCAGGAAGCTGTGGGCAAGCAGCTCAAATTTTCAAATGGGTGGAAGTGTTTTCCTGAGTACAGGTTGAAAACATGGGGATCCCAGAGCCTGGCCTGGTGCAGGCAGAACACAGATATAATTTCCTGCAAAAGGTGAACTGTCATGGACGTGCTCCTCCAAGCCAGAACATTAAAACAAGCAGGGAGCATACTTCTTAAGACAATCTTAAGATAAAAATATTACTTGGAATACTGACCATGCCCTGCCAAATGGGATGAAAACAGGTAGGTGGAGCAAGCTTGACCAACACATTCATTACTAAACATCCAGAGATGGAACAGAACCTGGGAAAACTGTGGCTACATGGGCTTCCCTGAGAGCTCAGCTGGTAAATCTGCCTGCAATGCAGGAGACCCCAGTTTGATTCCTGGGTCGGGGAAGATCTCCTGGAGACATGATAGGCTACCAACTCCAGTATTCTTGGGCTTTGCTAGTGGCTCAGACAGTAAAGAATCTGCCCGCAATGTGGGAGGCCTGGGTTGGGAAGATACCCTAGAGGAGGGTATGGCAATCCACTCCAGTATTCTTGCCTGGAGAATCCCCATGGACAGAGGACCCTGGCGGACTACAGTCCAGAGTCGCCAAAGTGTCAGACACGATTAAACATAGGCACAGGGAAACCTTTAAAATAGCTAAGTGACTCCAAGAACTACAGTCAGGCCTTGCTCCCAAATCCCTCCACTTCCTGAGGAACAGCCAGTTGGGTGTTAACAGGCTGGAACTCCCTCCTCCTCCCCTCTCATCCCTCTCTTGCCTCCCTCCAGGACAATGACAGCAGTTTTAGAGACAGAGATGGAGATGCTGGGTAAGCAAAAAATGAAACGGATAAAATGGCTTACACACTCTCAAGAGAGAATACATGATATTGAGTATTCCAGAAACTGTAATGGAAACACTCTTCTATCTTAACCTGAATGGTGACTGCACGGGTGCACACGCATGCAAAAATTCACTCAGCCACGCTTAAAGTTCTGTGCATTTTGCTTTGATATCATCCACACCTCCACTGAAAACCAAAACTGAACAACCACCAGCCACAGGCTCCTGTTTGCTAGCTTTTATTGAAGGGTCCCACATCCTCACGGGACCTGAGCCAAACCAGAAACCAGACAGGTTTCCCCAAATATAGCAGGAGGCCTGGAAGGGGGAGGGGAATGACTTATGATCCCACCACACCTCCCTGGAAACAGAAACCCACCACAGACAGACAGACAGACAGGGGCCAGGACGAGGAGATCTCACTTCCCTCTAGGTTCTCTCCTGCCCCGACTTGAAAAGAAAGTCAAATACTGACTACGCAGCACCCCAGCCCCCCACCCACCCTAGCAGCGTTTGTGGGACCTCCCTGGCAAGGGGGAGTGGCCCCAAGGCAGCTTCTCGTCGCTCTCGTTCACTTTGGTTCACTCCTGGCAGCTCCACGCCCTTGTCCTTCCTCAGCCTCCGGCCCAGTCACCCCTACGTCTTCTATCACCTACTCGGACCTTCTATCTCTCTCTCTCTCTCTCTCTCTCTCTCTTTTCCAGGGCCTCCCTACCTCTGGGGGAGCAGTGTTCCTCCCAGCAAGGGGCCCCACCAGGCCCTCTCTGCCCAGGACGTGGGGCTCACACAGCCGCCCCACTCTCCTTGAGGTCAGGGGCTGAGCGCTGCCGTCTCATCCTCGGGGGTGTAGTGTACGGTGGGTAGCGGGGCCCTGGAGGCCGCTGGGCTGGGTATGGCTGGGGCTGCTGGGGATAATAGTTGTGCTTTTTGGGCTGGAAGTGCTGGGGTTCGGGCTGCGCGGAACCCCCTCCCCGGGACCGGCCCCCTCCGTCCAGGGAGTTCCTGCGGGGACGATGGGACCTGCGGGGACTTGGGGGCCTTCGCACGGGGGTGGCCGGAGGTGGGGTGAGCTCCTCCGGGGGCTGGGGTGGTGCTGGGGACTCCCCGGCCCCTGCCCCCGGCCAGGACTCGCGGTGCTGGGGGTTGCTCTTGAAGGGGAAGCGCAGTTTGCAGTCATGAGGGGGCACAAAGCGAGCTGGGGGTCTGCGCAGCCCCCCGCCCCGGCCCCCAGAGCCCTGCAGTCCCTGCAGCCGCAGCTGCTCCTGCTTGAGCCAGCGGAGGCGGCCCCGACGGAAAGCGGGGTCCTCCTCCATCAGCCTTGATACCCGCTCCCAGCTCGACAGGGGTGGCGAGGAGGGCCGGGCAGGGGGTGCTCGGTCACTGGGGGCTTCCTCCTCCGCTGCCTCAGACCCCTGGGACTGGGCCCACGTGGTCTCACCAGCTTCTTCATTCTCATCCTCATGATCCTGGGAGGGGGAAGGGTGAAAGGAGAGGGGGGACATGAGAAGAGTGACCTCTTGAGGACATACAGGTTCGGGAAGACATGTGGGAAGGCCCTGGAGCGGGTGGATGTCCAAGGTCCTGAGAGGGGCCTAGGATTGAGGAAGCTGGAGGGACACTGGTTTAGGAACCCAGACCCAGAGCCAGGTGGTCAGACCCAGTCCAGGTCGGCCACCTCCGAGCTGTGGGTCTGAGTCCTTGGCTTGTAACCTCTGTGCTCTGTCCTCATGTACAAGATGACATCAACAATTACAGTACCTATGACACAGGGCTGCTGTAAAACTACATGGGAAATTCCACAAGCCTCACCTAGCGGGCACTCAGCAAATACTGCTGAATAAATGACATGCCCTGGGGACACAGCAGTCAGTAAAAATGGAAGAAAAATACCTGCCATCATTTCAGTGGACTGACACAACTGACAAATAAATGAGACAAATATATAGCATGATGTGTATGCTATACTTCCATAAAAGTTGAAGTTACTTAATTTATATTATACAGTATATAGAGTACCGTGTTGTAGATTTTATATAAGTACAAAAATATATATTCACATGGAAAAGACCAGAACAAGGAGAGGGGACAGGAGACCAGAGTGGGAGTAGCTGCAATGAAAGAACAGGAACAGATTCACTGAAACGTTATCATTTTAGTGAACACCTCCTGAAGGAAGTGAGGGGTGAGCTACATGGTATCAGGAAGGGTGTTCTAGGCAGAGGGAAGAGCAGGCACAAAGGCTTTGAGGCAGGAGTTCAAGGAACAGCAAGGACCCAACAGTTTGGAGAAGGGAGAGCGAGGAGACAGGGTTAAGGGCTGCATGCAGAATTGTAAGCCTTCAACAAGCATGACTGTCGTCATGACCAGCTGCCTGTCATCCCCCTTCAGCAAGCAAGTGGGAACACAGCCGAAATTCTGTCTGTTGTGAGTAACCCCTATAGCTAGCATGATGCCTGGCACCCAGTAAACACTCAACTCTTGTTGAGTGAATACATACAAAACCAGGGTAGGTGGTAACACTGTGGCTTACAGGGCCTCTGTGAAGATTTACACAGTGACACAGGAGAAGTGCTCAGTACAGTGGCCACCAGAGTCGAGGGTCCCCCAGGAGAGGGGGGTTTCTAAGAGTACACAGTGCGTGAACACCCACCGAGTGGTAACGTAAGGGACTGTACCCCTTATATCAGTGGTTCTCAAACTCTACTCCACTTCGGAACTACCCAGGCACTTGTTATAAATGCAGATTCATTTCTAACCCCCAAAGATGCTGCTTCAGTGAGTCTGGGGCAAAACCCAGGAATCTGCATTTTCAGTTAGGGCCCCGGTGGTTGTGAGGCAGGTGATTCACAAACTACACTGAAACTTCGATAAGATTTTTTTAAAAGCAGAGGGGAAAGGAGGTTGGACTCTGTAGTGGGAGGTTCCGGTTCTTACAGGGGAAGACAGTGGGCAGGGAGGAAAGCAGGGAGAGGCTGGGCAGGCCTGTCCTACCTGGGTCAGGGGGATGACCCTCTCCATGCGAAGCATGCGGTCCCGCAGGGCCTGCAGCTCACGGTCCTTGGTGCTGTTCTGCAGCTTCACCTCCTGCAGGATCCCCGTCAGCTTGTCAATGTGAGCCCGCAGGTCCTCCACCTCCGCGCCGCGGGCTCCTTCCTCACTGCCGCCGCCTCCACCTCCGCCACCTTCTTCCTCGCCCACCGTGTCCCAGACGTCCCGGGCCACAGCCCTCCAGGCGTCCCCGGGCCCCTCGGGCTTGCCGTACGTGCGGCAGAGCTCCCGCATCTTGAGGGCGGCCAGGGCTTCGATCTCGGCCCGCCCGTGGCGGAAGTCAGCCAGGGCCACCTCGTAGCAGATCTCCTTCACAGCCTGCATCTTCAGGTCGGCCATGGTGGCCCAGCGGGGGTCTTTGCCCTGCAGCCGCCTCCGCTGGGGGATCTGGTACACCCTGCGGGGGGCCCTGCGCTTGCCGCTGCTGGGTAGGCCACAGCGCTTGACGATGGTCTGGACCGTGGTGGGGGGCAGCTGCTCGCGCAGGGATGAGATGAGCCGCCAGCTCTCTTCACAGGAGCGCTTGTCGGAGTCATCCCCACTGTCAGAGTCTGCGTACTGGGGCCAGAGAGAGGGGAGACAGGTGGGGAGACGGCTAAGGACACCTCAGAGCCGTGCATCCCAGCAACGTGGAAATATGGTGGTTAGAACTGTGCAGTGTGGGGCACAGGGCTTGATCTCTGCTTGTCTGCACAGCAGAGGTGATGACAGCACCTCCCCACAGGTACCTTTTGAGGATTACCATACTTGGAATGTGTGGTGCAGAGGCTGCTTATAGCTAGTAAGCTGCAGCCATGCCAAGTGTGGGTTTCATGTATATATCACTCAGGACGAGATTAAAGACTTAAAAGTAGGGTCCAAGGGACTTCCCTGTTGCTCCAGTGGTTAAGAATCCTCCTTGCAATGCAGGGGACACGGGATCCACCCTTGGTTAGGGAACTAGGATCCCACGTGCCATGGGTCAACTAAGCTCATTCGCCACTAGAGAACCTGTGACTGCAACAAAAGATCCCACAGGGCAGAACTAAGACCCAGTGCAACCAAATAAACACACATTTTAAAAAGTAAAAATAAAAGCAAGTCTACCCAAAGAACAATCTTAAATAAGTGACAGCTCGTGGGTGCGTGCTCAGTCTCTTCGCTCATGTCAGACTGTTTGCAACCCCATGCACTGTAGCCCACCAGCTCCTCTGTCCACAGGATTCTCCCAGTAACAATACCGGAGTGGGCTGTCAAGATCCGCTAGGGATCATCCCCACCCAGGGATCGAACCTGAGGCTTCTACGTTTCCTGCACTGCAGACAGATTCTTTACCACTGAGCCACCAGGGAAGTGACAGCACAGCTGGTAAAAATCATACAAGAGGCCCAGGATCAGCAAGAGTCTGGGAAGCCCCAGTCGCCTGGGAGGAACCCTCACTCCTGGGATGTATGGGTTCTTCCCTGGGTTACATTTCTCTCCTGTCTCCTCCGAGACAACACCTCTAGAGCCAGCCCAGAGCCACTCCCTACTCTGACTCAGTGGGAGTCAGGGTGAAGTGCTGCTAGCCCACCTCCCACCCGCCTGCCTGCACTCCACGCCCCACAACCCTCGCCTTCCCTTCGCACCCCCACTGGCCCCTCACCAGCCGCTGTTGCTCCAGAAGAAGGTCAGCCTCTTCCTTTTCCTTTCTGTACTGGTTCTCCAGATCCTGAAGCCTGGAGTTGGGTGGGAGGGGAGGCAAAGCTGTGAGGTTCTGGAACCACGTCAATGGGGCATCTAACAACAGGAAGATGCTAGGGGCCTGGGCGAGATGGCCCGGAGGGCCTGGGGTCTCTTGATCACCCTCCCCACGCACCTCTTCTCCATCTCCAGCTTGATGTCAATGCCTTGCTGCTCCAGCAGTTCCTTCTGAGCAAAATTCCAGTCAACAGGCTCGGAGGGCGGTCCTGGGGGTGGGGGGACCCCTCGCTCCCGCTCCAGCCGTGCCTGTTCCGGGTGATTGAAGCGGAACACATGGTTCTTGCCCATCACAATCCTATTCCCTGGAGGAGGGAAGATGGAGATGTGGGCTTACTCCCCAGAGCAGCACTCCTTCCTCACGCCTTGGGGGTAAAGGAGCCTTGCCCACCAATCCGAGGAGCTCACACACCATCTCTCCCTTCACCTGAAGTCCAGGGAGGTCAGAGCCAAGGCTCCCCCAGTTGACCCTGGGAACTTCCCTGTCCCTGAGAGTCACAGGAAGTCAGGAGCTGGGCATCCTCTTCCTGTTGCCCTGAGGCAGCAAGACAAACCAAGCCCTGGCTCCTCTCCCCTTCCCAGTCTATCTTCATATCCCACACTGTCTCCTATTTATTTTTGAGTCCTGCCCAGGATTCACCCACGAAGCTCTTCCTTGCACAGCCAGGCCCCTCACTACACCCTTCTCTACCTGACTTCAGCACCACGGGCCCAGTCACAAGTTTCCCGTTGACATAGGTCTCAGCTCCTTCGCAGGGCTCCAGGGTGACCACCACTGAGGCAGGGAGAGAGGAGAAGGAGGGATCAGACTCCAAGGGAAGAGGGGTAAGGTCACAGATTCCCACCCTGCATTCCCCCCCAAAACACACATGCACCCCAGTTCCACCCTCCAGTACCTGTTGGGGGTGCCATGGCCCCTCTGGTGGCAGGCAGCATGGGAAAGGAAGAGCAGAAGGAGGGTTAGAGCCCCAGCTGCAGCTCCCACGAGCCTCGGTGGTGGTGGGGGTGGGGGGTGGGTGCTGCCTGTTCACCCTCCACCAGCCTCTCCAGCAGTGGCTTAGCAAGCCTGGAACTCTCAGAGGACGTGGTCTCTCAGGTCCAACTGGTCGGTGGACCCTGTCATTCCTGCCACTCAGATGACAACTCACTCCCTCCTTCCCAAACAACACTGTGCCTAGATTCTTCTGGCAGGCTCCTAGCACCACTTCTGCCTGATGCAGCTTGCAAATTACTACCTGACTAATCCTCTCAAGCCACAGTCCACAGATCTCTATCTTCACAGAATGAGATTAAAGTCAACCCAAGCCAGAGTCTATCAAGGTGCTCCTTGTACAAGTCACAGAACCTTCCTCTTGTGGGACACAAAGATGCCTGAGGTAGCTCCCCGTCCTCAAGGACAAGTGCCCCATGGTCAGGGGGCCCCAAATTTCAAAGACCCAGACTCTGTGACTCCTTAGTGGAGGGACACTGAGCAAGTCACCCAAGCTCTCAGAGCTATGCAATGGGATAACAAAGTCTTTCCATACAGAGTGGCTGAAAGGCTCAAACACAGTGATGCACAAAAATGAGTTATTTATGTTACAGGGAATAGAGAAACCAGAACAAATGGTAACGTAAGGCAAAGATGAGCCTATGGGTACTGCGGGAGAACAAAAATAGCAAAGAGGAACTTGCCTTAGGGGCAGAGGACTGGAAATGATCATGGGAAAGTGCTAACTTTTGAGCTGATGCTCGAAGGGGAACTCAGATCAAGGGGCAGAAAAGATGGAGAAGATGGCAGACAGATGGAATAAAACATCATTTGTGTCCAAGCCCAGCAATGGAAGGTGGTGGCAGAGGAGAGGATGAGATGACTGTAAGGCCATGAGCACGCCCCAAATTCATCCATCCATTCCACAAATATACTGGGCCCCTATAACACACCAGGTACTATTTTAGGTCCTGGAAATACAGGAGATAAAAAACATAATTGCTTCTCATACAGACATCACTTCTACTTGGTAAGACGATAAACAAGTAAGTGAGCAAATAATCTAAAGTCAGGGTTGGGCGGTAATAGTTGTAATGGAAGGAAATGGGGCCTGGAGAGAACCCAGGTGAACCCATAGAGGTCTGAACTGAGGCAGCCAGGACTCACAGCTCTGGCCCTAGAGCCAGCCACGCTGCATCCCAACCCAGTTCTCCCACCTGCTAGCTGTGTGTGACACACTCAGTGGTGTCTGACTCTTTTGCAACACTGTGTGCTACAGCCCACCAGGCTCCTCTATCCATGGAATTCTCCAGGTAATAATACTGGAATGGGCTGCTATTTCCTCCTCCAGGGCATCTTCCCGACCCAGGGATTGAACCTGGGTCTCCTGCACTGCAGGCAGGTTCTTTACCATCTGAGCCACCAGGGAAGCTAGCTGTATGGTCTCGGGCAAATTCCCCAAACCCAGGAACCTCACCTCCCTCACCTGTGGGCTGTAGGAGAAAATACAATGTACATGGTAAGTAATAACTATTCTTCCATGCTCACAACTGCATTCCTGCGGACTGCTCTTCTCAGCCTGTCTTTGGTCTTAAGTCTGCTGTTAAAAGCAAAGGCCCAAACAGACTAACCCTTTACATAGCCCCCTTCTTTGGGGAGGGCTTCCCAGGTGGCTCAGTGGTAAAGAATCTGCCTGCCAAGCAGGAGACTGAGGTTTGATCCCTGGGTTGGAAGATCCCCTCGAGAAGGAAATGGCCACCCACTCCAGTATTCTGGCTTGGGAAATCCCATGCATGGACAGAGGAGCCTGGTGGCCTAAAGTCCATGGTGTCACCAAGAGTCGGACATGACCAAGCAACTAAACAACAACGTCTTTAGGGCACAGAACAGCCGCTGTTTTCACTGTGATGTAACCAATGTGTGCCTGTCTTCTCCCCACACACACTCTGAGCTCCCCCTCAAGGGTGGGTTGGCTCCAAGGGCCTTCTGTGGTTTCAGTATCACCCCAGAACACAGCTTGAGGGAACCGCAGAACAGGAACTTGGCACTCACTCACTGGGCTGAACTGATTTAACAGTTCACAGCTCGCAATGCCGGAAGCGTGTGCTGCCACTGGGGACCCAAACCAGGTGACCCTGAACTGGAATGGAAGCCCACCTGGCAGGTGTTCAACCTGAGCTGCAGGCCATGAGAAAGCGTCTTATTCTAAAACACGATATGATATGCCCGTCTCCCATCCCCCTACCCTATCCCCCATCCCCCACCCCACACTGAGGCACACAGCACCAGCTCGAGGTGACAGACAGCTCAGGTGTGACACAGCATGAATGCCAAGGACTCAGGTGAGACACAGTCAGCCTCCCTGCCCAAATCGCTTCCCAAAGTTCCACTTCACTCAGGCCCAGTTGAATACAAATCAGTCCATTAAAAAAAAAAAAAAAAATGACTGAACCACAACAAAATGTGACCTCAGAACACTCCCTAAGTGGTACTTCACCAAGAGCGTTGTGGTACTACCTGTCAGACACACTACTACCTGAGGGCTCGTGATTCCTTAAAGCTTTTGCCGCTGTGGCCAGAAACAGCTAAAAACCTCTGAAAGTTTTACAGCCAAAAAGATTCACACATCAACTAACTGCCTAGAACTTTTGCATTCATAGCTGGACAGGTAAGCAAGTTTTCAGAGATAAATTCAGATATCTCACTGAAAAAATACAAGTTTTCATAATAAATGACCAACGTGCTATTTGAGGCTAAAAAATCAAGCAAGAGGGCTGGATCTCCTCTTCCCCAAAATCTCACCCTCTGGGAGCCACAGTCTCCTATTTCTGCCTTGGGGACCTTCACCACCCCTGCCCCTTGTAAACACTCTGCACCCTGAGGGTGGGTGCAGACACCAGGGCCCCCGTGGCTGACCAGGAGCTCGAAGCCCTTCTCAGGGTGGACACGTCCCTCTCACATGACCACACTCCCAGAGCCTGACCCAGGACTCTGCATTCAGCATGAGGGAGCGCTCGCTCTCCTCATCTGCCCACTCCACTCTCACCCCCTCAGCCATTACCTTCTCCGTCTGACTGAGGGATGCTCCGGAACAGGCAGTGTTGCTCCCGGATGAACTGCCCGGTCAGCTTGATGTCCACATCGACCTGGCCGACCCTGGGGAAACAATGGTCGACACTTTCTGAGCATGTGCCTGTCATACATATGCCAAGCCCCTTCTGAACCAAAACGTTCATCTGACTCAATCAACCAAGTATAATTATTGCCATTTCGCAGATGAGGAAGCTGAGGCTCAGAGAGATAAATAATTTGCCCAAAGTCAGGCAGCCTGGCAGTGATGAAACTGGGGTGTGAGCTCAGATCTGCCTGGCTCCAAGCCCGCATCTGGTGTATACTATTATAGAGCAAATGGGGAAGGGAACCTGCAGTGGACGCTCTCAGTCTCAGTTCCCATATCCTTCCCATGATGATCACCAAGGACAGCTAAACAGCCTATGGCAGAAGAGGAAGGAACACTCCCACCCATTTAACTCCAGGAGGTGACCTTGGACGCTCTGAGACCTGGGGATTCATTAGCATTAGCTAGTGAAGCCACCTGCCACGTGGGCACTGTCCCTCAACAGTGTGGGGCCAGGGTCATGTTTCCCTTTACTCCCCCGACTCCAAGGGAAGGTTCCACTAAGTGATGCCCAGCCAATGGTGCTGCAGGGTAAGAACATGGTGGTCAAGTTCCCACCAGCTCTCTGCCCCAGGAGATCAGGACCCAGCTGCGCCAGCATTTAGCTTGTTTGGTCCCAAGAGGCATGTCACCCCCACCAAAGGTAGGCTCGGCCGGTTCTCAGGAAACCCAGAGAGCTAGCAGAGCTGCAGAAGAGCTGACCTGAGACCCAGAAGGTCCCCATGAGGTCACTGGAAAGGCAGGTCCCTCTGCAACCAACCTCCAAAAAGAGACACTGCCCTACAAGCCCAGAGCAAAGGCTACCTGGTGACGCCATCTTTGATGTGGTAGAGCAGACACTCAGACATCAGGGGGTCTTCGTTCAGGTTCACCAGGTGCGGAGTCTGAGAGGGAGTCAGTCAGCAGAAGGCCGTCAGGAGGGAGGGAAGGCACTCTGGCAAACATCTCTGCAGGTGAGCTCTCCCAGCTCCTGCTGCCACTTATCTGATCCACCCTACCCTCTCCTCACACACAAGACGCCTTCACTCTTCTAGCTGTTCCCCAGGCCCCACCAGTTTCCCTGCAGGAAACCTTGGCAGCTACCTGCCCTTGCCCTGCTTTCCCTCTGGCCCCAGGCTCATCATTTCTTCCTTCAAAATACATCTTGCCACTTGGGGGGGGGGGGGGGGTGGGAGGGGAGGTAATGAGAGAGGACTGCTCAGACTTCTCCTGCCCACACCTCTAGCTCACCCAACTTGAGTCTGCTTTTGCAGCCTGTACCTCTGGGCCTCCTCCATGGCAGGGCCCAGCTCACTTAGCCCAAGCCCCTTTCCAGGGCATCCTCTCCCCTTCCAAGCCCTCACTCCCAAAGCAGGGCTCCCACACCCCTGCCTGTCCTCCTGCAGCAATAGCTGCCTTTCCGGCCCCCCCCCCCCCCACCTGTCAAAATCATTCATTTCCCATCCCTCTTGGTCTGTCTCAAAAGCCACTTCTTCCACGAAGCTTTCCTAAGCCTTCCACCTGAACGAAAGATCCCTAGCCTGTTCTCCAAGGAGTTACTGTGGCCCTTCTAGTTGCAAGACCCTACTGAGGCGCCAGGCAGGACACAGAGATGAGCCAAACCCAAATGCTGCCATCCCATTGGTCAGGAAATCAGAATCAACAAGGGGAGATAAGCTTGGGTGTGGAAACACCATCATAGGTGAGAAACACATGTCTCACAGTAGACTTTCTGAACTCCTCATGCCCTTACTTAGCTCATTCATTCATTTATCCCATTGCATCCTGGAAGGGGCTTATACACAAAGATGAGTGCAATGAAAACCAATGGGAGCTCAGGCAAGTCAGGGGAACTTCATGGAAAAGGCAGTATGAGAGCTGGTCTCTGACAATGAGGAGGACAAAGACATGCAGAAGAAAGGAGGGGTCTGAACAAAGGCAGGGAGGCCGGAAAACACAAGGTACAGGGGGAACACCCAGCAGTTGAGGCCCCATGTTTCTCTAGGAGTTCCCCTGAACAGGAAGCCCAAGGCTATGTCCATGGTGGGTGTGATGAGTCCCGATCCTCCACCAGGCCCCTCAACAACCATTCTCCAACACCTGCTCTTCTCCAGAAGACAGTCCTGCCCCCCTCGACCCTACAATGTCTGGCCTGCCTGGGAATGGCAAACACTGATGGGGCCTAGAAGCAGAAAGCAATCTGTCCCCTGGGAGAGGAGACACGATTTAGGACAGCGATTTTCAGTCTCTGTTCAGCCTAGGAACCCTTTGTTCACGTGAAACCTTACCAAGAAGCCTAACACATCAAGCAGATAAGTAGAGAGCTTCTCAGGTCGAAGTGGGGGTGGGAGACCCACAGTTCTGTCCTGCTCCCCGCCCCCTCTACCTTGGTCCCATGAAGGAAGCTCCCAGCCACATTTGAAGACGACCAAGAAGACCTTACTTAGGCTTGGGGCAAGGTCCCAGAATGAGGGGGCTTTCCCGAAGATTCCTGGCTCTCCCCAGGACAAACTGGAGCTTTGGCCCAAAAGACCCAATTCTTCACTGGACCTTTCCTAGGCTGGAGTCACCCCCCACTAAACCTGTTTCTCCTGTGAGTCTAACAGCTTTTTCTCTGAAATCCACATGACTTTTAAAGCCATGAGAATGGGTTCATCTTCACCACCAGGAGAAAATGCAAAAGTTACCTCCTCTAAGACACTTTGTTTTTTACCAATCAGATTGGCAAAGATGTAAAAGGTAAAGAGGGTGAATGAACATGGGCTCTCAGATATGTTGTTTTGGGAGTCTAAGTGGGCATGGTTAATAATCTCTGGAGGCAAAACAGATCAAAATCTGACTGTTGGACCCCAAATCTCCACTTCTAGGAATGTGTTCTACAGACCACAAACCATTTGTAAGACTATCTTCCATAACATTGTTTATAGTATCAGAGAACAGGAAATGACTTAAATGTCCATCAGTAGGAAGCTGGTTTAAAAAAAAATTATTTGATGTCTATACAATAGAATATCCTGACACTGTGGGGAAGAAAAAAAACAATAGCAGACAGAACTGTGATGCATTGTTATGTGAAAAAAATAACATGTCTGGTATGGAACCACTGCTGCTGCAAAGAGAAAAGTGTGCCTGAGTATGTGGCTGATTTTCTATCATACATGCCTGCACGCGCGGAGACGACCTCTAGAACACAGCAGAAACTGCTAACAGGACTCGCCTCTGGGAGGGGAAGCTGAGGGTGGGAAGGAAGGTTTCCCTTTCACTCCACACACCTCACCGCATGTGAATGCCACCTTTACAAGACGAAATAAAAGCCCCTCCCATTGGTCTCAGGCTTGAGCAGGTGGCATCCTGTGCTGTGAGAACCCTGTCAGTCTGTCCATCCCTCTCGACCTCTCCACAGCCCTGCAGCTGTGGCAAAAGTCCAGAGGTACCTGGCACCCCAAGGTGATGGATGGGCAAGCCACACTGAGAGCCTCTTTCCAGCCCCTCCTCCCAGGTGTAGGCCTTTCAGGGACCCCAAAACCCCAGGTACCTAGCCCCAGACCTGACCCCTCAGCCCTGCCGGCTCCCCTCTATCACCCACAGACAGCTCTCTCACTCCCCGGGCTGAGCCTCAGGCAAACCCCTCTCCTGTTTGGATCCCGGTTCAGTGGTCCCTGCTTGCTCAGTCTCCCAGAAGCCTTGTCCACCTGAAATCCGGAGGGGTCTCCTTCCAATAATCCACCGCCTGGAAGGGGTGTGTCACTCTTAGGGCCTGGTCCATTATGCTCGGTACCAAGGCCCAGACAGGCATGGCTCCCTTCCAGCGCTAGGACTGGAAGTTCCTGCTCTGCTCACACTGGCCAGGTACAGCTGTGCTGGCCCCAGTCCACTCTGGTTGGTGGGTCCTTGTGCTGTGCTGATTGTTACAGGTTCTGAATATCATTCCTCCCTCCTCCAACTGAGCCTCATCACTCCTGCCCTGCTTGCTTCCTTCCTTCCTCACCACAGAGACTTTCTGAGCTCTGACTACACCACTGGCATGTGCCAGGCCCCACTGTGGCAACCAGATTCCACATCTGCTCAGCCCCATGTTTTCCCTGCTCCCATCACCCCATCCATCTTTCAGGCTACACTTTCCAAACCGCCTTCTCCAGGAAACCAGTTTTCACAAGTCTCCAGACTGCACTGATATGTCCATCTTTAAATCTTTTGCTGCCTTTCCAATCAATATCTTACAATTTAGTGCTCATTCTTCCTCTATTCCTTTACAGTGTTGTCTTCCCAAGCTAGCTTTTCAAAACTTCATTTTTTAGGTTTGGGGTTTTGTTTGTTGAGAAGGTATCGCACATACAGGGTTGCTGTTGTTCAGTCGCTAAGTCATATCTGACTCTTTTTGATCCCATGATGATAGCCCACCATACTCCTCTGTCCATGGGATTTCCCAAGCCAGAATTCTGGAGTGGGCTGCCATTTCCTACTCCAGGGGATCTTCCCAACCCAGGGATTGAACCTGCATCTCCTGCATTGCAGGCAGATTCTTTTCCACTGAGCCACCAAAAGCAGGTCACGTGCACAGGGTATAAAATCCAAATGATACAGAAGAGCACACCATGGAAAAGTCACTTTCCCAATCAACCTGTACTCTCCCCAGCCTCTCCCTTCCCCTGGGGTAACCACCATAACCAGTTTCTTATGAATCCAGAAACACACGCTATGCATGAACTCACACGTGTGTGGGCTTCTGTCTGTCAATACCTAGGTCTTCCCTGGCATTCTTCTGTGGTCCCTACATGGACGGAGAAGACAGGGACAGCCTGATAACACAGACAGCAGGTGGCACGGGTGGGGACTGAGATGATGGAGGGCCAATTCAGAGACCTCAGAAAGCAGAGTTAGAACTCACTACCCTGCCACCCCAACCTTCTCTCAGCACCCAGAGTCTCCCAGGCCTCCTCATTCAGCCCCTCACTCACCTTCTTTGGAGAGAAGACGCCCACGGTTCCCCCGTCTTCCCGGACAGCCACCCCCATCTCAGCCAGCAGTGCTTCTCTGTAGGCACAGGAGAGGTGGATACTGGTCTTGTCCTCAAGACCCACAAACTCTTTCCGGGCAGGACCTGACCTCCCCTCCCCACCCTGCTGCTTCCGGGGCTCCAGCTGTGGGCCCCACCCACACACCTCTCCATCCTCAAGGCCTCCGTCTTACGGAGCTTCTCCTCCCAGGTTTCATTCAGCTCAGCGATAATCTTCTCTGTCTCCTAGGGGCACAAACAGGCAGGGATCAGGATCAGGCCCTGCTCCCGGGGGGCCGTGCTACTCCCAAGATGCCTTCTTCCTCTTGGACCCTGGCTTTGGAGGAAAAAACTCCCAGCGGCCCCCAAGCCCCCTGTCTGCTCCAGCATCCCACCTGCAGTCTCTCCATGGCCTCCTCAGGCCCAATCTGGGGCTCGGCATTAGGGGAGAATGAGGGCTCCAGCTCCCCATTGTGAGCTGTGGGGGATGAGGGCGAAGCTTGGGCAGAGGGTGATGACAGAGCCGGCAAAGCACCTTCAGGACTCCCCTCATCCACTTTCTGGCCTAGGAGAGAGAAAGAAATAAAAGGAAGCTAAGATAAGATGCACCTGACGAGAGACAGCGATCTCACAACAGACCAGCCTGTAAGGACTACAGAAGGCATGTGGCCCACCCCCACCAAGTGGGAAGCCTTCCTACTATGCCTTGACGAATGGTCACTGAGTCTCTGCTTGTTCCCCTCCAGTGATGAAGAGCTCATTACTGAACAAGGCAGCCAGTTCCTTCCACTGTTAGATGACTTGCACCATCAGAAAGTGCTTTGCTGTGCTTAGCTGAAATCTGAAATGTACCTGTTTCTAGTTCTGCCTCCTGGGATGAGAGGAACTACACTGTTTTTTTTTCTTGAGCAAGACTACCCTTCAAATGTGCAGAGGCCAACATCGCATCTACCTTCTTTTCCCAAGAACCCTTATTCTCCTCATCATGCCCCTGAGCACCCTGACTCCTCAAAGGGATGGACCCCAAGACTGAATGCAGAACCCACGCCAGACACAGTTAACAGAGATCACAGATTCTGTAATACAGATGCCATTTGAGGGTAGAGAGGCCAAGCCTCACATTTCAGAAATTACTCCAAGCTGACCGTTACTAAGTTTACGATCAATTTAATTTCCAATGTTTCAGAAGAATTTCTGTCAAAGCAGATACCCAGCAGTCTATTCTTAATGACTTACTGTGTAAGTCACAAATGCATAACTGGCTATTTATTCCTGCTCCTGTCATTTCAGTAGTTTCACGAGCCTGTCAAGGTCCCTCTGAATCCTGCCTGCCCCTCCTCGGGAGGACCTGTCCCTCCCAGCTGTCACATCTGAAGGCATGATCTGTCACCTCTCCACATCTGTAGCTAAGTCATGGGGCACATACGGGCTTTTCTGGGTAGTGGTCCCTCCCTGGCTCCAGGCCTGGACAAAGGCAAATCAGGAGGGATGAGGTGGGCCCAGGGGCCTCCCGAGCCGCTCCTCTTGGAGGCCCACCTCCCAGGGCTGAAGCGGAGAGCCCTTGAGCCATAAGCAGCTCCCGCAGCCGGGCCACCTCTTCCTGCAGCTCCCGGATCAGCCGGGCGTTAGGATCCTCATTGATGACGGCATTGCAGCGGATCTGCTTGGTACGGTCAGCATACCTGGGTGAGGAAGGAGGAGCAGGACTAGTGAGGGCCAGACACGGGCGACTTTGGTCTGCTGCCTAATGCCCTCTCTCCCTCCCAGGTTTCCTCACAGTGGGATAGAGTTGAGGGTCAGCCCTCTCTCATGCACAGGCTCCTGAGCTACCAGCCTCTGAGCTCCTGGCACTTCTCATGTCATCCCCCAGCCTTGCCAGAGCCCCACCTGAGGGTGCTAAGAGTCTCTTCATAATTGATATCCGCGGGGCTCAGGGCTGCAATCATTGCTGTGCGGGAATTCCCACCTGTGAATGGAGAGCACAGGAAGGCTTGAGCTAGATGGAGTTCTAAGAAAAGTCAGACTGAGACTCAGGGGCAGGGGGGCCTCACTGCCCAGGCAGGGATCTGAAAGGGTCACTGTTCAAGTAAGGTGAAGCTAAGAGTTGGTGAAGCTGATCATGAAACTGACAGTCAGAGGAAGTGGGGACATTAGACATCTGCGGGATGGTTGAGGTCAGGGAAAGGAGGGTGAAGTCAGAGGTGGCTATGGGATCTGAAGGGTCACAGGGAACCCCAGGTCAGTGAGGCCCTTGGCTTGGCAGGGAGGGTGTGGCTTTGATCTCAGCATGAGGACACTGTCTAAAGGATGTCCCAGGCTCAGGCAGGGAGTCAGGGGACAACTGGAGACTTGAGATCCCAGGGGTGGCAGTGGGTCTGGTCAGATCCATCGGGGGTTAGCAGGGGTTAGCAGGACTGGTGGCAGGGACGGCAGAGAGAGAGAGAGAGAGAGAGAGGAGTCCCTCACCCAGATTCTCCTTGAGCAGCCAAGTGAGCACAGAGTCCCTGTAAGGGATAAAATCCGACTTCCGCTTCTTTGATTGCTGAAGGATGGAGGAGGGGGGGTCAGTGTGGCCACCTGCTTTGTTCACTTTCCCATAGCCCCTTCTCTTCCCATGCCCAGCTCTCACCATGTCCGCAAGGGCCGAGATCACCTTCCCCAGAGTGGTCAGGGACTTGTTGATGTTGGCACCTTCCTGGTGAGAGGACCGTGGGTAATGAGGCCTTCTTCTTCTACTCTGATCCCCTTCGCCCCTCTTCCCCACAGCCAGAGCCCCAGGTTACAAGTAGAGACCACCGCCCTCAGCGCCCAATACTTCCCTGTCTGTCCCTCCCAAGCGCCTCACCTTTAGGCGCATGCCCCGGGCCCCAGAGGAGTCAGCCCGCTCGCTGCCAGCAAGGTCCACCAAACTGATCTTACTGACCTGGTCAGAAGAAGGAGGCAGGAGGTGACTGGGCAGTTAGCAGGGGATGGAGAAAGCCAGGAGTGGGGGAGGGAGGGGGAATAGATAAGAAGACAGTGAGGGCTTAGTTACTTGTCCATTTGTTCATTTATTTGTTTATGATGTTCACAAGCCTGCTGTGTGCCAGGACAAGGCACTGTGGGCTCCAAGCACTGCCCTGACGAATCTAGCAAAGAAGGACAAACACTCAAACAGGAGACTGTATCCCACTGATCTGATGGAGGAAGCACAGGGCAGGGGCTGTGGAAGCCCAGAGGAGGCCCTCGACCAAGCCTGGGCAGGGAGGGAGGACACAAGGCCCGCTGATCTCATCTCTGTCTCTATGACCAGGCAGGAGGGGGGCCTTACCTTCTCTGAGTCTAGTCCAGTGAGCTGGTCGTGACAGCGCTGTGTGAAGACAATGGTGAAGACAGCGTGGGAACGGCTGCTGGTCTCATTCATGTTGGTGGCAGCCACGGTCCTGGGTGGGGGAGGGAGTGGTCAGTGAGTCCCGCCCCGCACCTTCCTATCCCCAGCTCCCTTATCCCTCCACCCCATCAGCCTGCCTCACCGCGCCTTATTGCCACAGTCCATGAGGTCAGCAATGTCAGCATAGGAGGTCACAGCCAGTTTAGACAGGTCCTGCACGTAGGGGCCCAGGATGGGGTGCTCTCGGACTCGCAGAGAGCCCCGACTCTTTGGGTTCAAGAGGTCTCGTACCCTCTCGCAGTAGATCTCCATGTAGCTCACCTGAGTGGGAGGAGCAAACTAAACACCACAAAGCTAACAACCATACCCAGTGTAAAACTTACCCTGGACTCTCACTGGATACAACACAGGTAATGCTGAGTGTTTACTACATTTACTCTGCATTGCTAGGCATTTTACAAGCACAAGTTCACCTGATCCTTCCAATAACCCTAGGAGGGAACCCCTGATCATTATCATTTTAGATAAACATCCTCAGGAGCCGAAAGAGAAATTGTTTGCCCAAAGCTGGTCACTAACCGGCAGAGCCTAGAATAGATCCCAGGCTGCCTGACTCCAAAGACGCCCTTGGTCTTAATCACTCTGTTCATCTCCTCCCTACCCAGGAGATACTATGTACCCCCTCCAGCCCCCTCCCAAGACCTGGGCTTACCTCCACAGAATAGGATAGCTGAGCACTCTGGTTCTTACTAACACGAGAGAAGAGGTCCTCACAGAGCTGAAGGGGGACACAGAGAGGCACAGAGATGCTGCTGTTCACGGCACACCTGTGGAGCCCAGCACGAGGCCAGGCCGGGTCTCAAGTGAGACCCATTTAACCCTTACCACAGCCCCAAAGGAGGGATGGGATCATTTGCATTATACAGAAGGGAGAGTCACCTCTGAGAGGTTGGCTTGCCCAGTATCTCAGGCTAGTATTCAGTGAGCCAAAATGCAAACCCAGGGCCCATGTGCAAGGCCACAGTGCTGCAGTCAGGGAGAATATGGGTCAATTCTCAACTATCCACAACTGGTTTTTCCTATGGTTAATGCCTTGACTACAGCGGAACTACGCTCACAAGTAATTCCGAGACAAGGTAAGACAGCAGGAAGTGGTAGAAGCAAGCTTCAGACCCAGCGCTCTCTGCTCTCACTGAGCCCCCTTGGCCCTGATGTCCAGGCTGTGGCCAGCCTCAACCGCCATCACCTTCCCTATCTCTGAGGACCTCAGAGAGCCGTCACCCTGAGACCCGGGCCTTCCTCCCCTAGAGGCAGCTGAAGATGTTCCTGCCTCAGCCTCCCTGCCAGGCCCTGTGAGTACCTGGGGCACAATGCCCTGCTGCCCCGGCTCCTGCCGCCCCATCATGGTGTAGGACTTCCCAGCCCCCGTCTGCCCATAGGCAAAGATGCACACATTGTAGCCTTCAAAGGCATGGAGCAGCATCTCCTCTCCGATGTCCCGATACACTTGCTGCTGAGATGCAAACTGGGGGTCCTCCGCCTAGGTGAAAGGGGGCAAGAGAGACAGCAGGAACCCTAAAAGACTCTGTCCTTGGTATCCAGGTGCCCAAAGGTCCTGTGTGCTCCCCACCCCCATCACGATCCTGATTGTCCCAGAAGATCCCATCTGGTCTCCTGTCGGTCATTACCCTGGGGACTCTGCCTTTCCCTCCCAATCCAAGTCACAGGGTCCTACCTACCCCCACCCACGGGTACTGGTCCTTCCAACCCATCCCCTGGAGGTCCAATTTCCTAGCAACACCCCTTTCTCCAGAACCTAAAGCCCCTGTCCCTCATTGCTTAGCTCTTCCCCCAGCCCAGCAACCTCACCGAAGTGTGTGACCAGTAGGAGTAATCGAAAGTGAAGCTTTTGGGGGCATCCTTGCTCTGTTTGGGATTGATGATGGCTGAGAGCAAAGGAAGTAAGGCCAAAGTCAGGTACTCCCAACCTCTGCCCACTCCCCACAAGCCCCCAGAATTCAGATATCCCACTCCCCACCTCTATCCTAATTCATCTCTCCCCTTTAATACTCCCCACCCCCTCCAGCCACTGAAGCTAATTTTGGCTTCCCAGGACCCGCCCCCCTCCCGGCTGCCTCCCTGGATTGGGCAACGGAGGGCTTCAGGCCAACATTCCCCCTCCCAGGGACTGGGAGCATGGAAAGGCCAGCCCCTGTCCTTATAACTAGCACCTGCTCTGTGCCCAGCGCAGCCCTCCTCCCGGTTCGGCACAGCAGGCCTGGCCGGTATAGTGGGCCTAGCCTGCCCTGCCTGTGCCCAGCCGGGCCCCTGGGACTCACTCACAGGTGGTGCTGCCCTGCATGCTGACCACACACTTGGCATCCTGGCTGGTCTCACGGGCGTTAAAGGGCCGAACTCTCACTGCCACTTTCACTGAAGCGCCAGCCATGGCTCCAGTACGTCCACCCTCCTCAGCTAGAGAACAGAGACAGAGATGTCAGAGTGGCTGGGGGCACCCAGATGTTACCTCCCAGCTTCTCCCAGGAACCAGCCTCTCCACCCCGCCCTGTCCCCAGCTACACAGCCCCTCAAAGACCCAGTCTCTGTTCCCCTGGCCTTCCTCCCCAGTGTCACTCTCCTCGGGGACTCCCAGAGGTGCGCCTTCCTCTCTCCCCAGCCATATCCCAGCTCGCAGGGACCTGGATTGTCACCCCAGAGTTACCTGGCATCCTGGCCCCAGACCAGGGGAGCTGTATCAGTTCTGGCTGCCACCGGCCCTCGTAGGAGGAGCCCCATCCTACACTGGGGGCCTGGCCGCGCCAGCTGGGGCTGTTGGGGAAGCCCTGGTTGTGGGGGAAGAGTAGTTAGGAGGCACCAATGACTCCAGAGGTGTGTCTGGGCTGCCAGCGTTGGAGGGCAAGGGGTAGGGGGTAATGGCAGGAAAAGTGAGGCCGGCTGTCCCTCTGGAGTGGCCAAATGCAATGTGAATCCAAGGGCAGGGATGATGATATTTTTATTCCTCGTCACTCACAAGTGTACTGGACGTTCAGATAGAGAAGAGAGAAAGAGACTGGACAGAGGACAATTCAGACACATGGGCAGAGACACTAAGGCTGGTGGGAAGCGGGGGCAGAAAATCCCTGACACCATGACATCAAGAAAACCAGAGAGACCAAGACTGAGATTATGCTACAAGGGAAATAATGGAAGAAATGGAAAGGAAGACCTAGAGGACAGCAAACACAGAAATGTTCAACAGGCAGTACTAAAGCACAAACTGGAAACCCAGAAAAGAAATGAGATGAGAGAAAATCCCAAACATAAGACCTGCCCTAAAATTCTCTGACAGGGTCAGTCAGGAAGAAGTAGAAACCAGTTCCCACCTAGGGTCCATGACCTGCACACAGAGAGGGACCGCTGATGGGCAAAGTCCAATGGCTGGCGGTACAGCCCAGAACTGGGCTCCATAGGGCCTGCCAGTAAGCCCCAAACCCCTTGCCCAGCCCCCAGCACTTCCTCCTTAGGATCCAGGACAATGGGCAGGAGAGGGTGGGGTTATCCTGTAACCATCCTACCATCCCCCAGGGTCCTCTGTTAAGGATCCAGAATACCTGGGTTTAGGGGAAGTGCGGTCCCTCTGAAAAGAGGGAGAAAGGAAAGGAAGCAGACAGGTCCCAGCTCCAGCCTGGGGCTAGTGCGATGGCGTTCAGTGCCCTGGGGAAGGTGCCAGGCTGGAGCCCAGGAATGTGGGTGATCTGGTGCCCACACCCAGGGAGGAGAAGCTGAGCAGCCCACACCCAAGGACAACAGGGTGGAGGGTTGTGAACAGAGATCAGGGATGCGGGTCCCCCTTCTGTGGCCCTCAAGGGCCTCAAATCCCTGTCCTGCTGGGCCTCACCTCACCAGCCCTTCTGGCCAGGGCATGGGAGGGGTGAGAGGGCTGGTCTGTCCAGGACAGGAAGGGAGTAGCTGAAACCACAGAGGCTGTCTAGGGGAAGAACAGCCCTGACCCCCAGACCCTGACTAGGGGAGGGAAGGGACACTGATGGGGACACGCTGTGGTGACACCCTGACAGCTTCTGGGACTGGGAATGGGGTGACACTGCTGGGGGCCTGCGGCGTAAAGGACAGAGAGAGATACAGGGGTCGGCCGGTGCACTGTATAGGGGCAGGGGGGTACCGGGAGGAGCCGCGGCTGGGGTGAGGCCAACTGACCCCAAAAGGGTCCTCGGGCCACCTGCACCTTGCCCGCCCCGCAGTTTTCACACAGGCCCCCGGCTCGGCCTTTCTGGGCGGCCATGCGGATCCTGTCCTCCAGTCCAGCCAACCGACGGCCGGCCCGGGCCTGGCACCTCTCTGCGCCTCCGCGGGACAAACAGCACATGATCCCGGCTCCCGCGGCCAGCCAGCCCCCACCGAGTGGTGCAAACCGGGACCCCGGGTCCCCGCCCCCCTGCCCGGCACATTCCTCCGCGGGCGTCCCCTCCCTCACTGCCCCCCCCTTCCCCAGCTCTCACCTCGTCGCGGCGGGGCTCCCGGAGCGGCTGGGCAGAGTGCAAAGGGACAAACTTTCCGGGAAGCGTGAGACAGGAGTGGGGGCGATCCGGGGCCGGTTCGGGGCTGCCCCCGCCCCTCGCCGGGTCCCCGGGCGGCGGGCGGCGGACTCGCGCCCCGGGGGCGGCAGCAGTAGCGGCGCCAGCGGCCGGCGCCCGCCCGGGCAGCGCGAGCTGGGGCGGGAGCGAGGGGCGGGGGACCGGCGGGCGCGCGCGCGCGGATGGGAGGGCGGGCGCGCGCCGTCGCGAGAATGGCCCGGGAGCGACCCGGACAGCTGTTAAAGGGGCAATGTCCCCGGGACTGAGGGACCCACCAGGCGGAGACAGGGGAACTGAGTTGCAGACGCGGGAGGGTGACCCGGACGCCGGGACTCGGGAAGGTGGCCAGTGCTAGAGAAGCCAGGAAAGGTGGGGGCGGACCCGCGTAGGAGACCCAGGCCCCTGACGCGCGCACGTCGCCGCCGTCGGAGGCGCGCTCAGGGGGCGGAGCCGCCCGCCGAGCCCCGCCCAGGAGGTGGTGCGACGCAGGCCCCGCCCCAAGGCTCGAGGCGCTGGTCGGCTCCGCCCTCAGCTTCCGTCGTCGCCTCACTCCTCCTCAGCGCCTGGTGTTAACATTCTAGAGCTCAACGAGCAGCTGCCTCAGGTGCCCTGGCCAAGTGCAGTCGGCAGCGGCACCACCACCCGAGCGCTGTGTCTCTGCCTGGTCCTTAGGTTCGATAGGGCCCGCAGTGCCGTGTCGCCCCCTCAGGCCCAGGCCACCCCTGCCTGTCCAGCCTGGCCCCAGCAGGCCTCAGCCCCGCAGGGCCCACCACCTGGAAGCCACATCAACTCAGCCCCCAAATTGTGCCTTCAGGCTGAGCAGCTCCTCACGCCTCTGTCAGCTGCCAAGGGTCCCTTGAGCCCCCTAAGGGACTTCCCTCTAAGCCTTCCCTCCGGACAGGGCTGTCCATCCCCCAACGACCTGCAGCCTCTAGCTAACTCCTCAGCCTGGCCAGATTCCTCGGGTCCTCTTCTGCCCTGTCAGGCTCAGGTTCCCCTCCCAGACTTGGCTGCCCCTACCCCGCGCCGCCCCCCCCCCCCCCCCCCCCCCCCCCCCGCCCCCCGAAGCCCGTCAACCATCCAGGCTTCTTTCTAGCTTCCTTAGCCTCATCTTTTAGATCTGAATCACCCAGCTAGACACCCAATTACCTAAGGTCTGAATGTCCCTCAGCGGCCACCTGCTCCCTAGTTCAGCTTCCTCTGCTCTGGCCCAAGATACTCCATTAAAACCCCATCTGCCCATTCAGCCCAGCTTTACTGGCATTTGCCAGCTCAGCTCTAAAGTCTCCTCTCCTCATTCTTCATTTCCTTTCTCAGCCCAACTTAGTTACCTTTGAATAAATACTTATTCACCTGCAACAGTTTCCAATTTTCTGGCATTTATGCTGGCTCTCCTAACTCATCTAACATTCTTATCTGCATTGTCTGCCCACCCCAACTGGCTCTCAGGTCACCTTTTGCTGTCCGGAATTCTGGTCCTGTGTAACTGACCTCTGCTCACCTTCTACCTCTCTAGACATTCCCACTGCCCCCCTCCTTCCTTGTCACCAATTGACTGCTCTGTCCACACTTACCTTTTATTAACACCTCATTCCTGGTTTGTTTACCAACCCTCAGTTCTCTAACTGGCCCCAGCCACCAGTTCTGTATCAATTATCCTCAAATGCCTCTGGATCTGCCTAATTCACCTCTCATTCTTTTTCATTTCATTATCCCATATTGCCAGTTAAGTCACTCAACTGCCATCTGTCAGTTTCACTTACTCTGTGTATTTGGCTTCGGAAAAACGATTTTTTTTAATCTTTCACCATTTCTACATTTCCTGTGTTCTCCATCTTGATCGTGTATGTTCAGCTAATGAAAATATTCAGCACTTGAAATACCTTTTCAGCTTTCTTTCCTTTCTTCTGGACCCTATACATCTTCTTTCCAATCTTTACATTCACTCATGGTGAATTACATGAGTGAATGATTCATTTTCCATTATCTTCCCAGCACCAACGAGGAGACTCAATCCAGCCTCCCAACCCAGTCCAGTCATGCAAGTACAGGAAGATGCAGACAACCTTATCCCTTTTGCCAAGTGAGTCCTCCCCACACAGTGGGGGAAGGGGGATAAGACAGAGGGAGGATTCCATGTCTGGGTTCTTCCCCAAGAGGAGTACAAAATAAGAAACAAGAATCTTGGTGCCTGGTCTCAGGGGATTTGTGATTTATTAATTTACTCAGCAAATTATTTTTGAACACTATCGTGTTCTAGGCACTGAATATTAGGCATTGGGAACTCAGCAATTAGAAAGATAGGGGTCCTGCTCATAGAGCCAACATTCTACAGGGAGGAAATAGAATGTGTATATGAATAAATATAATTTCAAATAATAGTAAGCACATGAAAAAATAAAATGTACAGTATAATGTAAGTAGAATGTCTCTGAGACACAAGTATATAGAGTGTGACTGTGGAAGGGGAAGAGGAGATGAGTTTGAATTGAGATATGAAAAATGAGAAGGAACCAGTCTTCTAAGAACCAGGGAGTAGAAGGAATAGTAGGTTTGAAAAAAGAAAACGAGGTCCTAAGAAAAGAACTAACTTTCTGTCTTCTAGGACCAGGAAGCCTGTCAGTATAACTGAAACTTAGTGATCAAGGGAAAAGTGGAGTAAAGGCAGAGAAGTAGAGGCCAGATCACATAGGACCTTATAGGCCATTGAAAAGAGTTTGAACGTTATGCTAAGGACAGTAGAAATCAGTGGGAGTTTCTAAGCAAGGAAATTATATGAGCAGACTTTCTTTTCCTTCAACTTTTTTATTATGGAAAATTTCAAACAACTGCAGAAGTAGAGAAAATAGTAACCACAAAACCAGAGTACCATTTTTAGTCAGCTGCAGTAATTATCATTAGATGGATAATCTTTGTTTTTTCTGGATACACCACTCGGCTTGTGGGATCCTAGTTCCCCAACCAAAGATTAAACCTGGGCCCTCAGCGGTAAGAGTGCTGAGTCCTAACCATTGGACAACCAGGGAAGTTCCTGGTGAATAATTTTTTTCTTGATACACCTATTCAGCTTCCTGCTACTTAGACCATTTTGAAGTAACTTTAAACAGGGTATTATTTCACATAATCATTTCTAAAAGATTACTGCGACTGCTCTGTGCAGACTAGATTGTAAAGGGATTTAGATGGAAGCAGGGAATGGAGGAGGACGAAATTGCAATAGTCCAAAGAGGAGAAAATGTGCCGGAATATGGTGGTAGGAGTAGAAATGGTGAGTGGTAGTTAAATTTGAGTGTATTTCAGATGTAGAACTCACAGGACTTGCTGATAGATTGAATATGAGGGATGAGGGAGAGGGAGGCATACCTGATTTTTGTTCTAGCAACTGGGCATTTGGGGTGCCTTTTGGCAAGATGGGGAAAGCTAGGGAGGAGGTGTTGAATGGGCAGTTGAACCTACAAATCTGGAGTCCAGGGAAGGAGCCAGAGCTGGAAGTCATATAGATTTGGAAGTCATCAACACCTTGATGGTATTTAAAGTCATGGACCTGGGTGAGATCACCTAAGGAGGGGTGAAGATAAATGGCCAAAGTCCTGGGACTTTCTTCTGAAGAGCAGGAGAGCAGACATCAGTCAGTCAGTCTGGCAGCTTTAAAAGTGATAAGAATTGTTCTCAAACAGCTTTGCACACCCTACCTAAAGGATATTAGTATTTCTGAGTTATTGTTTACTCGCTAGGTCATGTCGAACTCTTTGTGACCCCATGGACTGTAGCCCACCAGGCTTCTCTGTCCATGGTATTTTTCCAGACAAGAATACTTGAGTGGGTTGCCATTTCCTTCTCCAGGAGATCTTCCTGACCCAGAGATCAAACTCACATCTCCTGCTTGGCAGGCGGTTTCTTTACCACTGAGCAACTAGGGTAGCCCCTAGTGCTTCTGAGATGGGGGAGATATAGCAGGAGTGAACAGAGACTCTGCTCTACTGGATCCTTGCTTTGACTAAAAGGAACATGTTGAATCAGTTGAGTAGCTGGGACCTTCCTCTTTAACAGCCCTGCTTGCTAAGTATGATGTTCTCTTTGGTTGTGGGGTGTAGAAGTTTGAGATTCAGTGAGATCTGAGGCTCAGACAATTGCTAATCTCCATGCTCACTCCAGCTCCACCTCTTTTCAAATCAAAGTCTTCGCCACCTTTCTCATCTAAAATGGATAAGGGAGGACATGGCCTGAGGGAGCCTGGGCAGCTGTGTGGTCCCATGGTAAGGTGGTAAGATAAGACTCCTGAATCCCTCGAGTGAGTAGGTACTGTAAGGGAAGAGGCATATCTGAGCCTACCTTGTCCTCACCTCAGGTGTTCTAGGGTGGTCAGCCGATCTCCACCCCCTGGCTTGCCTTCCCAGAGCCTCAGACTGACGCCCCAGCGCTATGGAGACACCTTCTGGGAGAATCTTAGTCAAAGACCCAGGTAGGAGAAATGGAGAAATGGGACTAACTGGAGGTGGGGAGGGGAGGCTGTACAATTTTAAACTACCATAAAGCCCTATGGTAGCAATAAGTCCTAGTCTCAGGATAACTGCCCCACCAAGTGATGGACATGGTAGCTCCTAATGCCAGGTAGGTGGTTGGGAGAGGTTGTTAGAGAAACAACATGGATAGGGATATTCTCTTTGTACTTAGTCCCCTTTTTGTGCTTTACAGCCCCACCTGGATGGAGGAACAGTACATCCCACCCCTGCTGGTATGATGAACTTTCTGCCCTTTGACACTTCTTAGTTAAGATCACACCCACTGCCATCCCATCCCCAGCTCCCCTTATTCCCCCTTCCCTCTGGTCTCCCCCAGCTAGTGCACAGAGCAGGCCCTCCTTCCTATGAATCAGTCATCATGTTTTCCAGATCACAGCCATGTTTTTGTAATCTGGTCTTCCCAAGATCCTAGTTCCCTATTTCAGTCCCAGCTCCCCCAAGAGACTCAGTTCTGCCTTCTAGCTCCCTCTCCCCATTCTCTGGTACAGAGAGCCACTGGTTGCTCCCAGCCTGGCCAGTATGGCCCTGAGGGACTCCCACCTCCTGAGGTGCTCTGCAGAAGAAAGAGGAGGAGGCCACATTCGGGAGGAATGCAGCAGGGATCTGGGGGCATCCCAGCCCGGGTAAGGGCGGTCACTCATCACTTGGAGGATCTAAGGAGGCGACAGAGAATCATCAATGAGTAAGGAAAGACATCTGGGCTCTGGGAGCCAAACGGTATGGGGACAGGGTGGCTTGAACTAAGGAAGAGGTGGAGAACTTTGAGGGAATTGGAGGTTGCTTGGAAGTGTGCCATGGTCTTGGTGAGATTGAAGCAAAGTTTCTCATAATGTGGGGAGGAGGAGGGAACGAAGGAATGGGGAATGAGTCACCTGAGCTGAAAGGAGTGGAACCCTGGTCACTGAAGACAGGAAAGCACTCCAAAGAACTGGAGGATGGTGCAAAGCTAGAGGTCACCTCTGAGTTCCTGGATGGGAAACCACTTCAGTCTGAGGGGAGCAGAAAGTTGAAAGTGGAGAGTTTGAAGTCAGATGTTAACACTCCTGGGTCCCAGCAGGAACTAGTTCAGGGTGGGAAGATGAAGAATGGAGAGACAGGAAGCCTGGCCTCCAGGCCCCTCTCTCCTAAGCCTTAAATCTCCACAGACTGAAGAAGGCCCAGTGGGGCAGCTCTGGGGCTGCGTCTGGGCCTCTGATGGTTGACAGTGATGACTGTGGCTTCCCCAGCACCACCAAACACCCTGATGGGGAAGAAGAGAGGGCAGACTACCCACAGGAGGAGGACCACTTCCTCACTTCTGGCAGGGCCCAGGTATGGATGGCTGAAGAGGACTTTGGTGGGTCGTGATGTGGACCCCTGGTCTTGCATGGGGAGACAGGGGAAGCCAAGAGCCACATGGGATAGCTGGATGTGAGAGGAACAAAAGTAAAGTAGGCCAGATTCTGAGACTTGTGGGTACCTGGGTTTGGAACCTAGGAAATCTGAAGACCAATTGTTTGATTCTTTTTTTTTCTCCTTCATTTTTTTTTTTTTTTTTTCCTTACAGCTGCTTTGGTCTCCCTGGAGTCCCCTGGGCCAGGAGGGGTCTTGTCTCTCCAGGCAGCTGGGCTCTATGGGCCCCTTCAGCGCTGTCACAGCCAATAGGGACCCTTTTTACCATCCCTGGGGGGTGGAACTGCAGTCTGAGGAGTAGGGATAAACTCTCCAAGCCCAAGACGCTGGCGGTGCCTCAGGGACCCAGAACTGGGAGCTGGAATCTCCAGTATTTCGGACATCAAGGCATTCCTCCTTTCCTTGGCCTCTCCCATCTTCCTCTCCCTGCCTCTGAACTAGGCACGAACAGCCCTGATGGCCTCCCCTCTCCACTCTCAGAGAAGCCCCTCAAGGCTCCCTGTCACTGTTCTCTTCTTCGTTCTGTTATTAAAAAGCAAGAAAGTGGAGGTCTGAGTTGTCTTTCTCTCCGCAATGTAGTGATGGGGAGGCTCATGGGGAGGGAGGGCTTCTTTTAGCTTCGCGATGACCCTGCCAAAATGAAGTTAGGCTGATAGCCCCAAATTCAAGGAGTTGTACCCGAAAACTTAGTCCTGCCAGCTCCAATGTTCCCCACCCGGCTCTCCGGGCCGAGGTCACGTCAGTCGGCCGAGCTTCCGCCTCCGGGACCCCGCATCCTGCTGCCCCTTCTGGGACTTCCCGGCAGCCTGTCCCTCAGCCTGGCTCGCGGCCCTGGAAGCCGAGTCCCTCCGGCCAGCGCCCCACCCAGAGCCCAACTTGTGCTGACCCCAGGTTCCAGTCCCGACCCCCATCCCCTTAATTGGGAGGCCCCGCCCCGTGCGCAGTGACGTCGGACGCCGCTGTCAGCCGGCGCTGGGGGGGGTCGGTGTGGGGTAGAATGGCCGCTGCCGCCGTCACCCGCGGGACCCCGGGAGGTAAGAGCCGGGGCTTCTCGCCCGCCTCTCCGCCCCCGCGCCAGGGGGCGCAGCTCCACCGCCCGGACTTGGCGCGCCGCGCCGGGGACCACCGGCGCTCTCCCGGGTTCGCCCTCACTCCCCGCTACCGTCCTCCTCCCCCGCGCCAGGGGGCGCCGCTCGGCTCAGGGCCCCACGCCCGACCTACCGGGCCGGACCGTCCCGGGGACCCCCGCACCCCGGCACCTGCCCTGCCCCTTGCCCGCCACGCACCCGCGGACTCTGCTCCGCAGCTCCTCCACGACATCCCTCCTTGCGGGCGAGAGGCGGGACCCTCCCACCTCGGAGAGTCTCCGCTGACCACCGCCCCTCCTGGGGGGGCCGCCCCCTGGGCCCGCTCCGCACCCTGGCGGGCTGTCCATCCTGGACTGCGCACCTGTGCCCTAGGGCGGAGTCCTTACCCCAACCCAGGCTCCAGGGCTCACAGTCGTGCTCGGACGGGCCTCTTCCCCCTCTCCATTCCCAGACACCTGGCGGAGCCCGTGCTGAGAGCATCCTCCAGCTTCCATCTGTTCCCTCAGGAGGGTGGGGGCTCAGGCTGGAGCCAGAGTGGTAGATGGGGTAGGGCTGGAGGCCGAGGGAAGCAGAGCCTTTGGGGAGAGAGGTACGGTGGGGTGGACAGGGCGGTCAGCCTCAGGGTGGAGGATGGGTTGACCCGAAGCTGGGTAGCTGGGTTCTGGGTGTCTAAACCAGGTTCTACTCAGGCCCCACCAATCTGGAGGAAAGGGTGGAGGTTACGATCAGCTGTCAGATCTGCCCTTCCCCTTGGAAAAATCAAAGAGAAGGAACTCAGGGTGTGTCTTTTAAGGCCTAGCTCTCCACCCGGACTTAGAACTCCTGCCCTCCCCCCAACATCCAGGCCCTCATTTGTCAAACCGTCATTCAAGGACCGGCTGCTCTGAGTCCTAGCCCCAGGGTCTGACCCCACCGCTGCTCCAGCCTCGCAAGAGCCCGGGCTGTAAACGCCGGCCCCCCGCCGGCTTTCTCCCCTCCCCCACCCCGCCGGTCTCTTCCTGATTACTCTGTTCTGTTGTGTCTCCCACTCGTGTTGGTTCCTGGCACCATGTCTGGGTTCTCCCTCTCCTCCATCCCGTGGCTGTATTCTGACATCACAGTCCAGCCCCTTCCTCTGGCTTTCTCAGATATCACGACCCAGTTCTGTACCAGGTCTCCTACCTCATTCTCCTCATCCTAGATACAGGGGGCTTTCTGCCATGACCTTGTTCTCTCCCTTCCCAGCACAGACTCCCCCTCCCCCCGGCCCCTCAGGCCGGGGGTGACCTTGCTCCCTGGAGCCCTCACCATGAATACCAAGGACACCACCGAGGTTGCTGGTGAGTTCACAGTCCAGGTTTCCAGGTTGGGCACAGCCTTTTATTTCCTCAAGCGGTGGTGACCTTCTAATTCTTGGATCCCCACTCTCCTTGACATCATTTCATTCACCACCACCACCACCACCCCACCACCTCCTCAGCCCCCCACCCCACCCCGCACCCCAGTGCTCTGGATTCGGCCCTTTTCCCCTGGGCTTTCACGGGGATGTCTCACGCTAAGCCCTCCCTTCTCATCCCCTCTAGAGAACAGCCACCACCTGAAGATATTTCTCCCCAAGAAGCTGCTGGAGTGTCTTCCTCGCTGCCCACTGCTGCCTCCAGAGCGGCTCCGGTGGAATACAAATGAGGTTTTCTAGGGAGCCTGGGGGATTGGGGCTCAGCAGAGCTTAGCAGGCTGGAGGAGTTCCCCTCTGTGCCTGTCAACACTCTCTAGACTCTTTGGGGATCACAGGAGAGCTATAAAGACCTGCATCTCGTAGGAGCTCACTTCTCCTTAGCATATGCACCTGTGTACAAATGCTACAACTTACAAAGTATTTCGTACAAACAGTGCACTGTACTCAGTACTTGTCCTGCATTATCTCACACAGTCCTCCAGGGATGCCGTTATCCCTGAGGTATAGATGAGGAGGTCCAAGAGGCCAGGCTGAGTCTTTGGGAAGGGGACCCCCACCTGAGTGCCTCTTCTCCTCCAGGAGATTGCGTCCTACTTGATCACCTTTGAGAAGCATGATGAGTGGCTATCCTGTGCCCCCAAGACAAGGTGAGAAGTTTTGTGAAGATAGGGAGTAGCAGGGGTCCTGGGCTCTGTCCACAGAACTCAAAGCGAGTAATCCCTTCTCAGGCCTCAGAATGGCTCCATTATCCTCTACAACCGCAAGAAGGTGAAATACCGGAAGGATGGTTACCTCTGGAAGAAGCGGAAGGATGGGAAGACCACCCGAGAGGACCATATGAAGCTGAAGGTCCAGGGCATGGAGGTAAGCAAGGCCTCCCAGCACACCTGCCTGGGCCCCCGCTTTTCCCTAAGAGCTAGGTTCCAGCCCTGCCAGGGCTTGGTGACCTTCTCTGCCTACCACCCTCCCAGTCACTTTTTGCTTCTCACTCACTTTGGATCAGCTGGGTGATTGCTTAGCCCACTCTCTGCTTTCCCTCCATGACCCAATTCTCCAGGACTTAGGCCACGTCTCCCCCTGGAGGCCACAGATGCCCAATCCCCTCACTTCGCTTGCATTTCCCCCAGGGGTCGGACAGTACTTAGTACCTCAAAGCACAGATTTCTCTTCTCTCAAATCATTGCTCCTCATCTCAGATGTGTTATTGCCCTGCCCTCTGATTTCTGGATAGTCCCATGTCTCAAATCTGGTCTTTGTTGTAAGGTCCTGGCCCCACTGTCCACTCTTCTCCACCGCAGGGTGATTTGGGTGCTGGGTTTTGAAAGGTGTGGGGAATAGATGAGGGTGGATAAGGGTTACAGAGGAACTGGTGGCAAGATTGGGATTCCTGCAAAGGGGCTGAACAGAGGAAGAGTTGGGGAGCAGACTAGCCCTCCCCCCACCCCAGCCTGTCTCCTGGCAGTGTCTCTATGGCTGCTACGTTCACTCTTCCATCGTCCCCACATTCCATCGGCGCTGCTACTGGCTGCTCCAGGTGAGGACGGGCAGGGGTGGGGGTGGGGGGTTGGGGAGGGGCTCAGGGAGACAGAGTCTCCCTGGCTCTTTGAGGGAGGTGGGGGTCTGCAGGAATGAAGGGGAAGGTTGACGAGGTTCTGAGTGTGGAAAGGAGACTGGGAAGAAGAGAAAGGGGTTTGGGGATGGTGAGAGCCAGAACTTGAGAGGGTGAGGCTAGGGGTGCTTGGGAAGAAAGTGAGGACTAGGAGGCCAAGCCCCTGGACATCAGGACCCCATAGCGCTCCATGTGTACCCTTGTGCCCGCAGAACCCTGACATCGTGCTTGTGCACTACCTGAACGTCCCGGCCCTGGAGGACTGTGGAAAGGGCTGCAGCCCCATCTTTTGTTCCATCAGCAGCGACCGTCGAGAGTGGCTAAAGTGGTCCCGGGAGGAGCTCTTGGGACAGCTGAAGCCCATGTGTAAGGCAGCAGGGCCAGGACAGAGCTCCAAGGGGAGAGTGGACACAGGGGCCTCCCATGGCAGCCAAGTTTCTAGACTCAGGAGCCTGTGGGGTGACCATGTTGCCCCAAGCCAGGAGGGTTCTTTCCTGGGTGGCTGGGTGGGTACCAGGGTTCCTGGTGTGATCTAAGGTGTTCGACTATGGAAGACAGCTGTGAGCTCCAGGCAGAAGCAGTCTGGGGGCTTCTGGCTGCTGTTCTTCTGGCTGGAAGTCTCAGAGCATCTCCGGTGCTTGGGGGAGCCATCAGAGTTCTCTGGGGCCTATTTTGTGGGGGGACCCCACAGCACTTCCCCTCAACTCTCCTCCAGTTCATGGCATCAAGTGGAGTTGTGGAAATGGGACAGAGGAGTTCTCCGTAGAACAGCTGGTGCAGCAGATCCTAGACACCCACCCGACCAAGCCTGCACCCCGAACCCACGCCTGTCTCTGCAGTGGGGGCCTTGGTGAGTGACTCTTGACCTTGGAACCCTCCTTCCTCCTTGCTGCTCTGCCCTTACTCACACCAAGGGGGTATCTCTCTTGGGATTTGCGTGCTTATTTGCATAACTTTTGCATGTTCCAGAAAGATGGGCCAGATGAGCAGAGGCCTTCCCGTCTGCATACTGCCTAGTTCCTTTTACTTATTCCTGGCAGCTTGGGCTCTCTGCTTTCTTCCTTTAGCAGTTCCTAGCCACCCCGGCACTTACACACAGGCTTACACACAGGCTTAGCCTTATTCTTAGTTGGCACCCCCTTGGTTCTGTTCTTTTGTCCTTTTTCTATGCTTTCACCCATTGCTCTCAGCTATTCCCCCAAGCCCTGGATCCTCCCCTGCAGTGTTCCTCCAAGGGGAGGGAGGGGGAGGAGAGACATTTCTGCTGCCTCTCAGTGGCCACAAGCAGTATGACACCTCTGGTATGTAGTGACTTCTCAGGAAATGCATGACAGCTTCCAGCAAGGGAGGGCTGGAGAGAGATGTGTCTTACCCCTTCTCTCCCCACCATCCCTTCCACTCCAGGTTCTGGGAGCCTCACCCACAAATGCAGCAGCACAAAACACCGCATCATCTCTCCCAAAGTGGAGCCCCGAGCTTTAACCCTGACCTCTGTCCCCCACCCCCATCCCCCAGAGCCGCCTCCACTGATAGCCCCCCTTCCCCCAGAGCTCCCCAAGGCACATACCTCCCCATCTTCCTCTTCCTCTTCCTCCTCTTCCTCCGGCTTTGCAGAACCCCTAGAGATCAGACCGAGCCCTCCCACCTCCCGAGGGGGTTCTTCCAGAGGAGGCACTGCCATCCTCCTCCTGACAGGACTAGAGCAGCGAGCCGGGGGCTTGACGCCCACCAGGCACTTGGCTGCACAGGCTGATCCGAGGCCTCCCATGAGCCTGGCTATGGTTGTGGGCTCTGAACCCTCGGCCCCGCCAGCCCCTCCAAGTCCTGCCTTTGATCCTGATCGTTTTCTCAACAGCCCGCAGAGGGGCCAGACATATGGAGGGGGCCAAGGGGTGAGCCCAGACTTCCCTGAGGCCGAGGCTGCCCATACCCCCTGTCCAGCGCTCGAGCCTGCTGCTGCCCTGGAGCCCCAGGTGGCTGCCCGGGGTCTCCCTCCACAGTCTGGAGCAGGCGGGAGAAGGGGAAACTGCTTCTTCATTCAGGATGATGACAGTGGAGAGGAGCTCAAGGCCCAGGGGGCTGCCCCACCCGTACCTTCACCCCCTCCTTCACCCCCACCCTCACCTGCCCCTTTGGAGCCATCGGGCAGAGTAGGAAGAGGGGAGGCCTTGTTTGGAGGAGCTGGGGGGGCCAGTGAACTGGAGCCCTTCAGTCTCTCATCATTCCCGGACCTCATGGGAGAACTCATCAGTGACGAAGCTCCGAGTGGCCCTGCCCCCACCCCCCAGCTCTCTCCTGCTCTCAGCACCATCACAGACTTCTCCCCAGAGTGGTCCTACCCAGAGGTGAGTCTCAGACTTCTCTCCTTCCTCCTGCATCCCTCTCACCCTGTGGCCTGTGACTTAATTTCCCTCAGCATCCATGGCTGCTTAGTTCTCTTCCCAGCCTCTGTCTTTACATAGGGTGTAGCTTCTATGTAAAGGCCTTCTTGACTACCCCTTTTCCCCTCCCTCCTCCTTCTACCTGTGACTTGTGGTTGTGTGAGTCCCTCAAGTGCCCCAGGGGACTTCATTCCTTTGTTGACGGGGTGGGGAGGGCCTGGGACATTTCAGCCTGAAGAAGAGAAATCCCAACTGGGATGTGATGGGAGACTTTGAGAAGCTGAAAGACTGTATTCATCAGTGAAGTTCTGCTTTGTGCTGCCCCAGAGATAGAAAGCAGGAACTTCTGTGGGGTACTGGGGGGCCCCAAGAAAAGACTTCCTCCCAGTGATAGCTAGCTGCAAATGGGATGGTAGCCTTGGGAGAGGCATTGAGTTCCCCATTTCTGGCAGATTCAAGTAGAGGACAGGAGTGTGGGGAGAAAGACAGTGGGTGGATTGCACTCCACTCCATGTCCAATCCCTGTACCCCAGACCCTGGGGTGTACAGAGAGCAATAGGTCCTCTCTCAGGGTCTGAATGAATGAAGGAGTAATTATACCCAGCAGAGAGAGCCTCAGTCACATGGCTGTCTGACTTCTGCCTGCAGGGTGGGGTCAAGGTGCTCATCACAGGACCTTGGACAGAGGCCACCGAACATTACTCCTGTGTCTTTGATCACATCGCCGTGCCAGCCTCACTCGTCCAGCCTGGTGTCTTACGCTGCTACTGTCCAGGTATGGGGACTGGGGGTGGTAGGGGAAGGGACTAAGACATGACTGTTAGGACTCCCAGGAAACACTGGGAACAAACGTGTTGGGTTGTTCCTGAGAACATGACAACCTCATCCAGTCCTGGGGCTGAGTCCGGTGGTTGCCCCCCCAGCCACCGTCCCCCCAGCAGGCAGATGAGTCTGAGCTGAGGTGTCAGAAGGTCTAGATTCTAATCCAAGAAATCTAATGCAGAGCTGATGGGTGGTCTTGAATAAGCCTACTCCTTTCATAGGGCCTTGGCCTCCCCTTCTGTAAGATCAGCCATTTGACCCAAGGAGTCTTTCATGCCTCTCCAGGCTTACTGACTCCAATCCAGAGAGAGTCTCTTGGGAGAATGAGAAGGGAGAAATGTTGGTCTCCTCCAACCAGTTCTGAGACTGAGGGACATTGGCTTCAAGACCTGTGCTGTCCAGTATGGTAGCCATGAGCCACACGTACCTATTGAAATTAACAATTAAGATTAAACGAAGTTTCGAGTTCAGTTCTGCCGTTACACTAACCACATTTTGGTGCTCAGTGGCGACATGTGCTCGTGCTTCCCTAGGGGACAGTACAGATACAAGATGTCTCCAACACTGAGGAGAGTTCTTTTGGACAGCACTGGTCTGGATGTCATTGCCAAGGTTCATCTCTGCCCTTTTGCCACCCCCTCTGCCCCTCACCTGACAGTCAGCAGTGTTGCTGTGGGACCCCAAGGACCACTGGAGTGACACGTTGACAGCTTTGCTGTCTATCAGTGTGTCCTCCCCGAGTCTCAGCAGCCCTGTTCAGTGGTGGATAGCAGGAGAGGGGCTGAGACCAGAGACATCGGGGATTGGGAGACTCAGCCTCTAATCTTGGGACCACGGCCTGGTGGCTTCATTCTTAAGGTTATAGATATTGAGACCCTGGGACACCGCTCTCACTTGACCCTGTTGGTGAGCGGCTAATTCCTTTCCCCCATCTTAGTAACAGAGTTAAGGCTTCTAGACCTTGATCTTAGATCAAGAGATTTTACCCTCATCAAATTGTTTATATGTATAGGTATTGCTATACACCTACCTTCATCTGGCTCATTCAGTAAATAATCTGCCTGCAATGCAGAAGACCCGGGTTCGATCCCTGGCTCAGGGAGATTCCCTGGAGAAGGAAATGGCAATCCACTCCAGTATTCTTGCCTAGAAAATCCCATGGAAAGAGGAGCCTGGAGGGCTACAGTCCACGGGGTCACAGGAGTTGGACACAACTTGGTGACTAAACCACCCACAGGCATCTCTTGACTCTGCTTCTATGCCTTGGTGCTGAACAACATCCTTCACTACAGGGTCTAGAACCCAAGGGGTCTCTGGCCCAGAGGAGCTATTAAGTTCTCAAATGAAGGGACTCCCTCCCCACTTGGAGCCAAGACCACTGGAGCCAGGGCCTCTGGGGCCACAACAGGGCAGATAGGGGAGGTGGATGTGGAAGGACCATCTGTGGCTCTGTGAAGGAGACTAGGAAAGAGAGCCATCTCGCTGATCCTTGCCCTCCCCAGCCCATGAAGTTGGGCTGGTGTCTCTGCAGGTGGCAGGGCGTGAGGGGCCCCTTTCTGCGTCTGTGCTCTTTGAGTATCGAGCCCGCCGATTCCTGTCACTGCCTAGTACTCAGCTTGACTGGCTGTCACTGGACGGTGAGTTCCTAGCCCTCTGACCCCACCGCCTTTGAGCATGACATGTTCCTAGGCCTGTCTGGACTTGGGTGGCCACTGCCTTGCCCCCACTGTACCCGTCTTCCCAGCTCCTGCTTCCTTCCTCATTTCTTTAGGAGCAGCAGATTTCCTCCACCTTCTCTTCCCTGTAAACCTTGGAGGCAGCTTTGTCTCGGCACTTGTTCCATCCATAGGAAGTGATCAAGGCCATGGGTGGGGCCATGACAGTGCAGAGCAGCATACATGGGATTCACATGAGTATATATGTCCCTACACAATGTATTTAAACTTTCCTATGGTTTTTCCCTCTAGTTATAAAGACAGGCACTAATTATAGAAAATTTTGAAGTTATAGAAAAGCAGAAAATAGAAAACGAAAATTCCCTGTAACAATGCTCAGTAACATACACTACTTTTAATATATCTTCTTATACCAACACAGAGATGCACATACATACACATGTGTGTATTTGTTTAAATCCAGAGCTGTGTTTGTCCCCTTTACTGGTTATCCCTCCTGTGGCTTTCAGAATTGTTTCTCTCTGCCTTTGCTTCTTTCTTGAGGTTTTTGTCTCCATTTCTTCCTGTTTAACCTGTGCTTTACCATCTCTCCTGTGTTTCCTGCCTCTCTCATCTCTCCATTCCTCCTTGGATTTTTGTCTTCACTTCCCCTCTTCCTTCCCTATTGCTTGTTCGTTCTACATCTCCAGCTCTCATTTGCCCTTTCTCTCCTCTCCTTCCCTTGTTTGTCTTCCCCTCTCTGCTCTCATAACTTGAGTCTCTGCTCAGCCCTCTCTAACCTCCTCCCCACCATTACCTCTGTCTTCTTGCCTGTCTGTCCTGGCATCTCAAAACATCCCCAGCCTCCACCTGTTTGTTTTCCCACGGCTCTGACCCCCTTCTGCTTCCCTTCCTCGTCCTTGTCTGATCTCAGGAGGGGACAGATATAGCTTGGGATGTGTGCATGTACATTTGTGCCTGGGGTGGGGGAGGAGGAGGAGAAATGGACTTGGCCATCCATCTCTGTCACCTCCCCTCCCCGCCATCCTCTTTGTGGACAGCTGCGGGGGGCCAGAAGGGGGTGGTGCTTTTCAAATCAGTCTCTGAGTTCTTTGGGGCAGTGATTAACTGAGAGGAGGGACCCTGAAGTCCTTCAGCCCCAGCATGGGGGACGAAGGTAGTGTCTGGGCTAAGAAGGAACAAAATAAGCCACCTGGGAGGAGGCTGGGAGTACACACACATGCATGCATGTATGTGTGTGAGATCTGGGTCGTGTGTGTGTGTGTGTGTGTGTGTGTGTGTGTGTGTGTGTGTGTGAGAGAGAGAGAGAGAGAGAGAGAGAGAGAGCGAGAGAGAGAGAGAGAGATCTGGGGCAACTGGGGCTGGACACCTAGCGGGGAGTCCTACAGTCTCTGTGTCTTGAAGGACACAGTCTTGGTTCTGCATTCAGGTCCTAGGTGGACACCTGGTGTGAAGAGCCCTAGCTGAGGACTGGTTCTGGGGGGCTCTATTCAGAAGGTGGGGTGGATGGTAAAGTGCCATTGTATGGAGAAGAGCAAAGGATATGCTTGTGTCTTCATCACTCAGACCCTGGGACAGGATCTTGCTTTGTTGCCCAGGGCATCCCCTGGACTCTGCCCACTGAGCCCCCCATGCCCACTTCTCTTCCCCCCAGACAACCAGTTCCGGATGTCCATCCTGGAGCGACTGGAGCAGATGGAGAAGCGGATGGCAGAGATTGCAGCAGCTGGGCAGGCCCCCTGCCAGGCTCCTGATGCCCCTCCAATTCAGGTACCTCCATGAGACCACTCTACAGTGGGGAGCAGGGGGAGGGTCTTCCTGTAGAAATCAGCTCTGGTGTGTGACTCCCCTCGCTGTCCAGGCCTCAGCCAGTCCCCTTCCCTTCTCTGTGACATCACCCTGCTACCACCCCCACCCCGTGGCAGGAGTGGCTATTCTGGGCATCCTCTTGGCATGACAAGCTTCAGACTATTTCTGGTCTGAAGGAGGGGGGAGGTGAGGGTGGGGGAGGGGATCCAAGAAGTCGGGGCTCAGCACTCTGAGGGTTCCAGGTCTCTGAGAAAAGAAGGTTGGAGAGGACTCGAGGTTCTGAGGGGGAGAAGCCATCTGTGGATGTGGCGCTGATCTGAGCCAAAGTGAAAACACCACGTGGGCATGCAGGCATGAGGTCTGCTGCTGGAGAAAGCTGCCTGAGGGACAGGCAGGACGGGCGGGCCATCAGAGGTCAGGGTGGTGGGAGCCTAGAGTGGGAATTGTAGGGAGGGGCCGAAGTGGAAGCTGAGAGGACAGGGGTGGGTGGCTAAGGCCATCCCAGGCTGGGGACGCTCAGGTCTCTGCCTCAGGGTGTGTGCATCGCAGGATGAAGGCCAGGGGCCTGGGTTCGAGGCTCGGGTGGTGGTCCTGGTAGAGAGCATGATCCCACGCTCCACCTGGAGGGGTCCTGAGCGTCTGGCCCATGGAAGCCCTTTCCGAGGCATGAGCCTTCTGCACCTGGCCGCTGCCCAGGGCTATGCCCGCCTCATCGAGACCCTGAGCCAGTGGCGGTGAGCTGGGGCTGGTGGGAGTTGGGGTGGGGGGGTGTCAGGGACTGAGGAGGAACTGGAGGCCTGCCAGGAACTGGGTCACTGTGGGAAGGAAGGGGGGCTGGAGCAGGGTTTGCACTTGGGGGAGCTTCAATGTTCTTTGACTTACAATGCTGATTTCTTGACCTCCTTACAGTCATTAATCTCTTTGATTACCCATCCTGCTGACTTTAGTGCTTGCCAGCCCCTTTGATTCCGAAGTTCCTGCTGGGCCCCCTTTATCCCTAACTGGGCTCCGCTGTCCCTTTCCCAAACCCTCCAGGAGTGTGGAGACGGGAAGCTTGGACTTGGAGCAAGAGGTTGACCCACTCAATGTGGACCACTTCTCTTGCACCCCTCTGGTGAGGATGCTGGTTCCTAGTGCATGTGAACAATGGGAAAAGAGATGATCCTTTGGGGGATGCAGGGAAGGAGTAAGGACTGGCCCATGCCTCACCTCCACCTCCGCCCTCTTCTCCTCAGATGTGGGCTTGTGCCCTGGGCCACCTGGAGGCTGCTGTGCTCCTCTTCCGTTGGAACAGACAGGCGCTGAGCATTCCTGACTCTCTGGGCCGCTTGCCCCTATCCGTGGCTCATTCCCGAGGTCATGTGCGCCTCGCCCGCTGCCTTGAGGAACTGCAAAGACAGGAAGCTTCTGCTGAGCCCCCACTTGCCCTGTCACCACCCTCCTCCAGCCCCGACACTGGTGAGGGTTTAAGAGGGGAATGCGGGTGGAAACATAGGCCAGGGGAAAGCTAGAGGGTGGGAGACAGTGTGAGGAGAGAGGAAGTGGTGGGGATGGGCAGGTAAGAGCAGCAAAGCCAGGACGATGGAGAGTGAGGAGGGGGCAAGTGGCGCCTTATGCTCACACCCCCTTCCCTCCCCCTTGCAGGCCTGAGCAGTGTCTCCTCACCATCAGAGCTCTCGGATGGCACTTTCTCCGTCACATCGGCCTATTCTAGCGCCCCAGATGGGAGTCCTCCCCCTGCTCCTCTGCCAGCCTCTGAGATGACTATGGAGATGGTCCCAGGCCAGCTCTCCTCTGGTGCCCCAGAGACCCCCCTATTTTTCATGGACTATGAAGCCACCAACCCCAGAGGGCCCCCACCCTCGCCTCCTCCTCTCCCACCAGCCCTGGACGGTGGGGCTGCTCCTGAGGAAGCTGATAGTCCACCAGCTGTGGATGTGATTCCGGTACCGCTTAGGTGGAGGGCTACAAGCAGAAGAGGGTGCAGGGCTGGGGTGATGCCAACCACCACATGAAACAGACCCAGAGCCGGGTGGCAGTTTGGGAAGAAGGGGTCATTTACCCTCATTTGGGGACAGGCAAGGTAACCCTCTGCTTAAGCTTCTGTCAGAGCTTGGGATTCAGAAGTCATGAGGCCTCACAGGTTAAAATTCTGGAGTATATCTTCAATTAGAGCTGGATGGTAGCAGTTACCTGTTGTTCCATAAAGGGACAAGAGTGATGGCAAGAAGTGGGGAGGAGGGAGGAGCAGAGAGGTCGGCAGGATGGAAGCAGAAGCATCTGGCACTAACCAGGGGGCAGGAGGTGGCTTGCACATGGTAAGAGCTAAGAGTCTTGTGGAATGAGTGAACCCATGAGAGAGTGGAGAGTGGCTCTTCACGTGCAGCAGCCTGCTTCTCTGCTAGGGCCTGGGACATATCTGCTTTAGAGAGACTAAGGGATTAACCAGAGAACACTAAAGTGCAGCAGATTTAGAGAACTACACACAGTAGGCAGCTTTATTTGAGACCAGCAGGAAGTGCTGCAGATTGCAGGGCTGGAGCAGAGGCAAGGCTGGAGCTATTCAATAAGGTGTCACATGATTGGCAAGCACTCAGCTGATTCTTGGCAAGCTTAAGGAGGAGGGGGTGGCAGACATGGCCAAGTCTGTGGGAGCTGGCATGGGGCAGGCTGGGTGGGACAGTAGGCAGTCAGCCTGGAAGGCTAAGCCCTTCATTTGCTCAGCTTCTGAATCCCCATGTGCTGTATATCCTTCCTAGCCTATGTTTTCCACAATGTCTCAACACAGGGCTGTACTGAGTGGGACCCCAAGGAGTGTAAATGAACCTGGAACCTGGAACCTGGCTGAGAAAGACAGAGTTAATGGGGGCAGCCATCCATGAGGCCTCATTGTCTGGTGCTGATAGGAGAAAGATAGGAAGTAAACTTAAGCTGTGGCCTCGGCAGAGCAGGAACAGCTGGGGGGCCCCTCAAGATTCACCCAGCTTCTCCTTCATCCAGGTGGACATGATCTCACTGGCCAAGCAGATCATTGAAGCCACACCAGAGCGGATTAAACGAGAGGACTTTGTTGGGCTGTCTGAGGCCGGAGCCACAATACGGGAGCGGACGGGAGCGGTGGGGCTCAGTGAGACCATGTCCTGGCTGGCCAGCTACCTGGAGAATGTGGACCATTTCCCCAGCTCAGCCCCTCCAAGGTGACCAGCTTAGGACAAGCCCTCCAGATCCTTCAAAGGAACATGGGAGGGAGAGAGTGAGGGAGGGAAGAAGCTGCACTATGGCCAGAGCCTTTGACGAAAGGATTGGCACTGGCTGGCGAGCTCTGAAGTCATTCTCCAGGCCCTGTTACTGGGGCTCTGCCTTCAGAGTAGGGCCCAGGTGGGAGAAGAGGGACTTCAGATGCCCAGGACATCCTTTATCCCTGTGCCCTACAGTGAGCTGCCATTTGAGCGGGGTCGCCTGGCTGTCCCTCCAGCACCTTCCTGGGCAGAGTTTCTCTCCGCATCTGCCAGTGGCAAGATGGAGAGTGACTTTGCCCTGCTGACCCTGTCGGATCATGAGCAGCGGGAACTGTACGAGGCAGCCCGAGTCATCCAGACAGCCTTCCGAAAATACAAGGTCGGGGGCTTTGGGGGCTCCAGGGGATGAATTATACAATCTTGAGTGGGGAGGTGATGGGTTCCCAGGACTTTGGGAGGGACAGCAATCATCCGGACAGATCTGGGGTACATTGAAGGGTTAAGGGACCCCAGGCATATTGGAAGAACAGATCAGATGTTAGGTGGGCAGTTCCTAACTGATCCAGGTGCTGAGACTTCCTTCTTGTGGCTTAGGGCCGGCGGCTGAAGGAACAGCAGGAGGTAGCAGCGGCTGTGATCCAGCGCTGTTACCGGAAGTACAAACAGGTGAGGCTGTCCTCTCTTGAAAGTATATCCACCACACGCGCACCCACTCACTCCAGCCCAGAGCATCCAGAATGCTGCAGTAGCCCTAACTCCCCTTTTCTCTCCACAAGCTGACCTGGATCGCACTTAAGGTATTAGGCATGAGACCTGGTTGTGAGGCTGTCTGTGATGATTCAGCCTTTCCTTCCGTAAGCGTGTGGATTAGAGAAAGACTTGCAGCGACTGAACTTGAAGCGGGGTGGGGGGTGACCCTTAGGGGTCTGGGTCTCTGTTCCTCCATGTCAGCCCCTGCCCCTCCTCCCCACCCCTGCAGTTTGCACTCTATAAGAAGATGACCCAGGCGGCCATCCTAATCCAGAGCAAGTTCCGAAGCTACTACGAACAGAAGCGATTTCAGCAGAGCCGCCGAGCGGCAGTCCTCATCCAGCAGCGCTACCGCTCCTACCGCCGCCGGCCCCCGGGGACCCTGCCTTCCCGCAACAAGTACGGCCCCAACCCTCCAGCCCTCAGTTCGCACCCACTGTGTCCACGCCCACTGCCATGGACTCCCAACTCATCATCCTGCTCCTCCCCCACCCTTGCCCTGCCAAGGTCCCCAAGGGGCGGAGGGCAGGTGATTCCTGAGTGTCCTGTGCGGTCTCATCTCTTCTTCCTTCCACCAGAGGCTCCTTTCTCACCAAGAAGCAGGACCAGGCAGCCCGGAAGATCATGCGGTTCCTGCGGCGCTGCCGACACAGGTGCTGCCCTTTCCCTCACTGGGGGGGGGGGGGACTGGGCCTCCCCCCGCCGACTCCCCTTCCCATCGCCCTGATCGGCCGGTCTCCTCTGACTCCTTCCTTGTCTCTCCGCAGGATGAGGGAACTGAAGCAGAACCAGGAGCTGGAAGGGCTTCCCCAACCCGGGCTGGCCACCTGACCTCTCCACTGCCTTTCTCATCACCCTGGGGGCCGCTTCTTGCAGTCTTAACAGGGAGAGGGCTCTCTGGGGGAGGGGGAGTCCCCTGTTGGCAGCTTTCCCGTCACTTCTGTGCTAGCCCGTCCTGGGTCTCCACCCACCCCCCACCTCTCCGAAGTGCTGAACTCTCTCTCCCACCCCTGCCTCCTTCTCTTCCCTCCGGGTCGCGCCCCCCCTCTTAGTCCCCGGCTCCAGAAGACCCACGCCCCACATATCTGCATCTTCAGCTGTGACCTCCGGAGCCCTGCCTGCCCCTTCTCCACAGCTCCCTCCCTGCCTGTGCCCACCTCGGCCCCTTCCTGACTTGCCTTATTTATTTGTTCGACGCGTCTCTGAATGTATCCGCCTCGGTCCCACCTCTGCCTTCGCTACGCGCGCGCCCCTAGTGTTTCAGGGCTGACCGTGCCCCTACCCCGACTCCGCATGTTTGCGTCTGTTTCCTCCCTTTCTGGCCCTGTCTTTTCCCGTCAACCCGACCGACTCCGGCCACCAATCTCGGGGCCAAAGGGGGGGGGGTGTATATAGAAACGCGCTGCGGAGTCCTGCCCCGTCCCCGAGGGGCGGGGCTTGTACATAATGTAACATACAGAGTATAGTGAAGAATCTATTTAAGGCGCCGCAGGGAGGGCTGCACGGCCGGGCTTGTGGTTCCTGGCGCGGCGGGAGCCTCCTGCCGGCTCCACGAGCACTTTCTACTTGTGCATGGGCTTGGTTTCTACGAATTGCCATTAAACATCGCTGCACCAGCCAGCCTCCGGCCTCTGTCTGCGGGCGCCGGGGAGGGGCGGGGCCTCGGTCGGCGGAAGGCTGCAGGCGCGCCAGGCCGGGATCTGAGACGCGCCGGGGCGGGGCGGGTGCGTGGTTTTCCGCCTCCGACGTGTTTCCGGCCTTAAAGGCATTTTGCCCTTCCCTTTAAGACGCACCGCCCCCTCTCAGTCACTCCCAAGATGGCGGACCTACTGGGCTCCATCCTGAGCTCCATGGAGAAGCCACCCAGCCTCGGTGATCAGGAGACTCGGCGCAAGGCCCGAGGTGAGGATCCCAAATTCATAGCCGGGTTTCTTCGCCCGGTTCTCAGGATCGCACTCCTCCCTCTTTGGATGACCCCGCCTTCTCAACCTTGAAAGACCCCTCACCGGCCCCTTCAGAGACCCCCCGAGTCCCTAAAAGGGTTGCTGACCCGCCCGCTGTGCCTAGCGGACGATGATTGGCTCCCTGAAGCTCAGCACCAGCCCTCTGCCTCTTGCTGCCCTGGCCTTTCGCAGTCCTTGTTTGCAATTCGTCCGTGGGCCCGCCTGTCCGCCGGTGGCGTGGTCTGATTGGTAGGCTGCCCTGAACCCCACCCAACCCCTTCCCGCCTTCGGATCGGAGGGCGGTGAGATCGACCGCTCGGCCCCGCCCACCCTGCCGGCGCGTCAGTCCGTGCACCTCGTCCCCTTCCGATTGGATCCAGGATACGTCCATCCGCAACCCTTTCTCCCCTATTGGCCTCCTCAACTTAAAGGTCTACCGATTAAGTTTTGTTCCACCTTCCTCTAGCCCACCTTCAGCACCTCTAATTGGCTGCTGAAGCTGTCCAGCGTCCCTATGCCCCGCCTACTTGATTTAACCCGATCCCTTCTGCCGCGCTCCAAAATTTCTCTCATCTGTACCTTGAAATTCCTGAGTTCTCTGGGCGGGTCGTGAATGTTGATTGGAGGAATAAGAAAGCCCCTAACCGGTCCGATTGGCCATAGTCTCCCAGCCTGTGTTCTCCGAGTAACTTCTCTGCTGGCGGTTCAAGTTGGACTGCCAGCGTAGGGCGCGGCCTGCTGGGCGGTGCAGGCCTCTCCTGGCTCCGCAGCGTGTGAATGAGTCTGACAGAATGAGTGCCTTGTGGGTAGGACACCGGCTCCTCACCCGTTCGAGGGAGGCCAGGACAGGCTGGGTGCCTTCAAAGTGCTCAAGTACTGCTTAATGTCAAGCTAACATCCATATTTACTGAATGGTTGCGAAGGGCCAGGGGCACACTCAAAGGAGCCCACAGTCCAGAGCATTGATGAAATGATCACACAAGAGTTAAAAATCAACTTTATAAATGCTCTGAAAGAAAAATAATTGTTAGGAGTGGAACTACCTAGGGCTTCTAACCTAGCCTACAGTGAGCTGAGATCTGAAGAACAGATAATTCAGTTAGTGAGAGGGCAACACAGTGCTCCAGGCAGAAATTTGAACGCTATAAGGAAGGAGGGAGCATAATGGGACCTGGGAACTGAGTTACTTAATGCTCACCACTACTGACTGGGTGGTTCACCAGCGGCCGTTGACAGATTAGGAAGCTGAAGTTCAGAGTTTAGTCACTTGTCTGTGGTTACACGGTTACTTAGTGGTGGCCTTTCAAACCCAGGTGTGACTTTTAAGTTCATGTGCTTAACCATAATCTTAAGTCACCTCCTCAGATGCAGATAGAAAACTCTCAAGCCAGACAGAACAGTGACCAAGATGGGGTGCACTGACAGTCAGAGCCCATGAGGTTGAAGAGAGGAGCGCGCCTGAGCTGTCAAGCCCTGGAGCCACAGAGAGTAACTGGATAGGAAAGGAACAGGGTCCCTGGCTTCTAGGAGCTCATAGTGGGGTAAGGAAGACAAAAGTTACAGTTTGTTAGTTCTCAGCACATGCTGTAGTGGGTGTCTGAACCAAATGTGCTTGGGCCCCAGAGGAAGAAGTAATTCTTCACCATCTGACTCATGGTGGATCTCAAAGTTTGCATGGGGAAGAAGAGCATTTCAAGCAGCAGGAACATGTGCAAAGACATGAAGTGATTAGGAAAATGGGAAGAGGTTCAGTGCAGCTTAAGGGGTTCTGATCCTTTGGAAGAAGTAGGCCTTAAGATTGTCAGCGATTTGAAATGGCAGAAGAGAGAAGGGGGGGAGAGTAAGACCCAAAGGTAGCAAGTTCCCTTTACAGCTCAGACACCTGCACTCCCAGAGGAGAAGAATGTTAGACTGGCCATTTCAGCTTCATCTCGGCTGTAGAAATAAGTGGGGGTGTTACAAAATATAGGAAGTTAAATAATTTCCTCTATCCTGTGTAGACAATCAGATGATAAACTCTTTGAGGCCAGGGCTGAGTCTGTTCCCATTACCTCCCCAAGCCTTAGAGTTCTTAGTATGTTGTAAGCAATAAATAAATGTTTGCTAGTTGGTTTCCCCAGTGAGAAACGGGGTTGAGCGTGATTCTCATCTCTGTTTCTCCCACTAAACTGTAAGCACCTAAAGGGCAAAGCTGTGTCTTCATCCTGTTTGTATTTCAGGGCCTAGCACCATATCAAGGATAGAGGAAATATCAATAAATGCTTGACGAATCAACAGTAATTCTCCCTTCCTACCCTGACACCTCCCAGTGGACACGAGACCCCTCCCAAAGCCTTACACCCTCTCACCACCCATACTTCCACCCCTGGCCTCATGCTGCCTTTTCTTGCCCCCAGAGCAGGCAGCCCGTCTGAAGAAACTACAGGAGCAAGAGAAACAACAGAAAGTGGAATTTCGTAAAAGGGTGAGAACAACTGGAGAGATCAAAGGCAGCTTCAGAAAGGACTAACAATAAGTTAGAATTGGAAGGTTGAGGGCTTAGTTTGTGTGGAAACTGTCTTGAGAGAGGTGAAGGCTAGAAGTCAGTGGCACGGAGGTGGGAAAGGTGTGGGAGTCGCAAGCCTGTTGGCCTGGCTGGGGAGAGGGGTAGTGGGGTGGAGCCATCATCTCATATCTTCTTCCCTTTTCCCTCTACCAAGATGGAGAAGGAGGTGTCAGATTTCATCCAGGACAGTGGGCAGATCAAGAAAAAGTTTCAGCCGATGAATAAGATAGAGAGGAGCATACTGTGAGTGTCTTTGGGCTGGGGCGACAGGAAGTGGGTGGTCAAGGAGGCACGAAGGGTGAAAGGTTCAGAGGGGAGACCCTCCTAGTGGAGGGCATTGGCCCCCTTCATGGCTTCACGTCCTCTTTCCCTTTGGCTCCCCCTCCCCAGACACGATGTGGTAGAAGTGGCTGGCCTGACATCCTTCTCCTTCGGGGAAGATGATGAATGTCGCTACGTCATGATCTTCAAAAAGGTAAAAGGCCCGAGTTGAGTTCCCTCCTCTCTCCTTTTCAGCCTGTACCCTGCCCCAGGGGAGAGGAATGAGATAAACTATGTATGTGGAACCTTGACCCCATCACACACTTCTTTCCCAGGAATTTGCACCCTCAGATGAAGAGCTGGACTCCTACCGGCGTGGTGAGGAATGGGACCCCCAGAAGGCTGAAGAGAAACGGAGGCTGAAGGTGAGTTATGCCTGGCAGTCCCTGGGACCCTGCCACCCACCATCTGGGAGGGGCTGGGGTCAGGCCTTGAGGTCCGGTGCCCCCCTCTGCACCCTCAGGAGCTGGCCCAGAGACAGGAGGAGGAGGCAGCCCAGCAGGGACCCGTGGTGGTGAGCCCGGCCAGCGACTACAAGGACAAATACAGCCACCTTATCGGCAAGGGGGCAGCCAAGGATGCAGCTCACATGCTACAGGCCAACAAGACCTATGGCTGTGGTGAGGCCACAGTGGGGGCTGGGAGAGGGCAGGGAAGAGGAGCACAGGTTGCAGGGAAGGAGAGGGGAGGCCAGCGCACGGGGCTCCTAGGTCTTCCCACCCTCCCCTCTCCCCCTAGTACCCGTGGCCAACAAGAGGGACACACGCTCCATTGAAGAGGCCATGAACGAGATCCGGGCCAAGAAGCGTCTGCGGCAGAGCGGGGAAGAGTTGCCATCTACCTCCTAGGCACCCCAGCTCCCCGGGGCAGGGCAGAGGGCAGGGAGGATCAAGGCTGCTGCTATTAGAACCCATCCTGGAGCCCCACCTTCTAACAGCTGTCACTCAGGCACAGTGTTTGTCACTGTTCGAGCTCGGATATGTATGTGGGGGTGAGTGTGTGTGTGTGTGTGTGTATGTGTGTGTGTGTGTGTTAGTATGTGAAAGTGTGAATGCTCAGGTGGGTATTTAATCTGTATTATTCTGTTCTTCCTGGAATTTTCTTCCCCATGGGGCTGGGGTTCCTTTACATTCAATAAACAGTTTGACCCAATGTCTTGGTTCGTTTGCAGACAGAAAGGTAGGCTCTGGATAGGAGGTGAAATAATTATAGGCTAAATAATATACACTTGCTTTTGTGGGCCAAAGATGGCCAAATATTGGCACTTTTGCATAAATTCCTAAGGGATGGTATTTTTTAAGAGCATAGTCACTACAGCCAAGTGGTCTAGCTTTGGATCCTGGCTCTGCCACTTCCTGTCACCTTGGGTAAAGTATTTTGCCTGTTTGTGACTCAGTTTCCTCACCAGTAAAATGGGGATAATAATGGTAACTACCCGATAGGACTGTTTCAAAGATTGTACAGGTCAACATATGTTAAATATTGAGAATAGTTTCCCATCCTCGAGGCTCCTTGAGGTTTCCCATGACCATCCTCACAAAGTACCTCAATTTCATAAGGATGAGCACTCAGATCTCAGCACTGCAGTGCCCTCTGCAGACCCCGTAAATTTCCATTTCCAGGCAGATCTGATCCAGCTTCCCCCTCATGGTGATGCCAGGCCTTGGTCCCCACCCCTCTGGAGCTGGTTCAGTGTTCTGTCAGTTCCTCTTCAGCTTCATTTCACATAATGCACCAGCTTTCCCCTGCCTCCTTCCATAATGTGAGCACAATGGTTCTACATCCAGCCCAACTTCCTCTCTGACCAGTCCCTCACTTCCTCCTTGTCGCAGCGGGTTCCAGGTCCACTCGCCCCTCTTGCCCCTACCTCTCTACCTCCTGTCTGATCCAGCCCAGGAACCAGCATCTCCTCTCCCCCTTCCCATAAACGAGCAGGCCACTGCCTTGTTTGGCACCAGTGTTTTATTTCAGGGGGAAGGGCTTGAAGGCCCAGGTCTGTCCTGTGCACTCCTGGGGCCTCCAACCTCTCACTTGGCCTTCGGGTTACGGAACTTGCGTCCAGCAAAAACAGCCTTGTCCCCAAGAGCCTCCTCAATCCTGGAAGGCAAACATGGTCAGGGCTGTAATATTCCAACCCAAAAGCCTTCAGCTCCTGATGCCCAGGCCCACTGTGCCCATGGTACCTCATGAGCTGGTTGTATTTGGCCAGACGCTCTGAGCGGCAGGGGGCACCAGTCTTGATCTGAAGAGAGAAGAAATCCAGGAGTTGCAAGAGATTAGAACAAATTGCACCTGGCCCCGAGGGAGCAACCTGTGGTGGCATTCAACTCCAGGGCAGGAGGCCAGGGACCCCAAGAAAATTCAGACACTGGGCAAAGGAGGGCCCAGGAGTACCTGTCCTGTGCAGAGCCCCACCACGAGGTCGGCGATGAAGGTGTCTTCGGTCTCTCCAGAGCGATGGCTCACCATCACTCCCCAGCCGTTAGACTGAGCCAGTTTGCAGCTGGGTGGAGAGGACACTTGATAAGGCCTGGTGGGACTTCCTCAGGGTGAAAGCCAGGGGCTGAGTGGGGGCCTTTCCTTTTTATTTTGGGGGACAGGATATGTGTGGGGAGGCTAAAGTTCTTGGGGAAGGAAAGAAGGGGAGATTCTTGATCTTGAATTTGGATTCCTGAGATCCTGGTGGGAAGAAGCAGAATCTGGGAGATGGGGATGGCAAGGGAGGGGATGAGTTGAGGCAGGATGATGATGACAAAGTTCCAGGGTCAGGTCAGGAGTTAGTCGAAGGTTTGAGGTTGAGAGGGTGGGGTGGGTCAGGAGCCAAACGAGAGTCAGACCTGGAGTTAGTGGACAAGAGGGTAACTGGAAAGGGCAGAGCTGGGTGGAGGGAGGCCATGATGCCCCGGGCCAGGAGCCACTCACGCCTGGATGGATTCAGTCACTGAGCCAATCTGATTGACCTTCAGCAGCAGGCAGTTGCAGGCCTTCTTCTCCACGGCCTGGGCAATCCTTTTGGGGTTGGTAACTGTGAGGTCATCCCCCACGATCTGGATGTTGACCCCCGAGAGGAACGAGGTCCAGGTAGCCCAGTCATCCTGGTCAAAAGGATCCTCAATGGACACCACTGGTGGGGGAGGGGAGCAGAGTCAGGTTAAAGGTCAGAAGGGCCTCACAAAGGGGTAAGGGGTCCGAACATTGCAATGGGGCTAAGGATGGGAGGCACTGAGGTGGTAGCAGAGGAGGGGCTGAGGCCAGTGTGCTGGGCAGCTGCTGGGGACTTGGGCAGGAGCAGTAGAAGCCAGGGTCTCACCAGGGTAGTTCTTGATGAAGTTCTTGTACAGTTCGCCCAGCTTCTCCCCACTGATGTGCCGAGCGGGGTCGTCAGGTGACTTGAAATCGAGATCATACTTCCCGTTGCGATAGAACTCAGATGCTGCTACATCCATCCCAATCACCACCTTGTCGGGGTAACCAGCTGCCTGGATGGCCGTCTTCAGCAGCTCCAGGGCTGGGAGAGGGCAAAGGAGGACTTGAGGCTCCAGTGTATCCCGTCTCCATGGGGACCCCAGAGGTCCTGCCTCTCCAAGTGCTCACACTGACCTTCATTGTTCTCCAGGATGTTGGGTGCAAAGCCGCCCTCATCACCCACATTGGTGGCGTCCTTCCCATACTTGGCTTTGATGACCCCCTTGAGGTGGTGGTAGACCTCGGCCCCGATGCGCATGGCTTCCCTGAAGGAGCTGGCTCCCACAGGCAGGATCATGAACTCCTGCATGGCCAGCTTGTTTCCAGCATGGGAGCCCCCATTGATCACATTGAAGGCCTGAGACAGGGAGAGGGTGCTCAGAACCTGGGCCAGTTTCCAGGAATAAAGGAGGGATTGGGGTGGGGGCGGGGTGAGGTCAACATAGAATCCCAGATCCCCTACTTACTGGGTGGTCTAGGATGAATAATTTTACTCCTCAGAGCCTCTGCCCTCATTTTCATAAAATAGGGCTATCACTTGCCTACCTCCAGGATCTTAGATCTTAGGCAGAAATTAAGAGAAGCTGGATGTACAGTTCTTAGCATGTACACCTAACACGGACATGGCACTTTCTACATGCCAGGCACTGCTCTAAGTTCTTTACATATATTTTATTGGCTCATTTCATTCCCTAAAACACCCTGTAACTAGGTACAGTTTATTATCCTTCACTTTACAGGTGAGGAAACTGAGGAACAGAGAGGTTCAATAAACTTGTCAGAAGTCACACAACTAGGTAAGAGACAAAACCAGAATTCGAACCCAGCAGCTTGTTTCCAGAGCTCAAGCTCTTATACAATCTGCCTAGTAAGTAACAATAAATGGTAACATTATTGTTGCAATTAAATTCAAAGGGTTTCCATAAAGAGCAAATTTGGTTTCAAAAGGATTAAAGAAAACACAAAAATAAAACGCCCAGATCTTTGCCATGAAGAAGCTCTCCATCCGATCTGGGGTTGGAGCACAGCAGGATGAAAAACTGGGGTAAGTAAGCCTGGGACTGGAATGTGAAGGAGCCAGTTACATCTAGGGAAAGCAGCAGCGAGAGGCTGAAGGGAAGGTTTGGATTGTGGGAAAGGGGAGGGCTGGACGGCAGTAGGAGAGGTTCCATTTCAGGAAACTGTTTCTTGGAAGCTGGGTCTGGAAGGTGGATTTTCTGGGGGCTGCCCCTGCCCTCCCCCATGGGTGGAGTGCCTGTGGGGTGTGGCCAGGTGGCTGCACTCACAGGGACTGGGAGGATCAGCTCTGGGTTCCCCGCGAGATCTGCAATGTGTCGGTAGAGTGGCACCCCCTTCTCAGCTGCTCCAGCCTTACACACGGCCAGGGACACGCCCAGGATGGCATTGGCCCCAAACTTGGCTGGAGAAAGCAAGTATAAACTGTGAGTGCTCCACCCACAGGGTTTAGGGATGTCTCCCAGAACGTCCCCTCTGGTTAGCCCAGAAAGAATCCAGAGCTCCAAACCACTGGGCACTGAGTATGTTAACAGATCTATTCCCCACCCAACTCGGCCCTGGGATCCCCCACCCTAGGGAAACTTGTCAACTTCACGTCTGTGTCCACAGCCTGGCCCAAGCCTGGCATGGGGCAGGCATCAGGAAATGCCTGGGGGATGAGTACAAATCCCGCCAGTTACACTGTGCCCCCAAATGTGGGATGCAAAAATAATCCTAACCAGACCTCAGGCTGCCCCGCCCCCACAGCCCAGCCCATCTCCTGTCCCTAGCCCTTCACTCACATTTATTCTCTGTCCCATCCAGCTCAATCATAAACTTGTCAACTTTTTCTTGATCCACCACACTTAGTTTCTGGAAGGGCAAGTTTGAGGAGGGGAAAGCAGAGGTTAGATTTCTCAGGAGTCATGATGTGAGCTAGAGGAAAAAGACGTGCAGGTATCGCAGCAGAAGGCTTGGTTGGCCAAGCCTGAGCTTCTGGGGATGAGGCAGCAGGTCAAGGAGTGCGTCTTCTACTTGCCTTTTCCAGCAGCGCGGGACCGAGGGTCTTGTTGATGTGTTCCACAGCTTTCAGGACCCCTGGAGAGGCCGCAAAGCAGGGGGTTCAGATCTCCTATGCAATCAGGTCTCTTCCCATGGCTCTCAGCTCCTGGAGAACTTTCAGTTCTCCTTCCTCTTCCGATGCCCAACCTTTTTGGCACCAGGTACCAATTTCATGGAAGACAGTTTTTGCATGGACCAGGCATGGGGTAGGGGGGTATGGGGTGGTTTCCATATGATCCAAATGTATTCTATTTATTGTGCACTTTATTTCTAATGTAATGTTGCCAGTGATCTCACAAGAGGTACCAGTCCAGTCCGTGCCCTGGAGTTTGGGGACCCCTTCTCTACCTTATGCAGACATCGCATGCTACATCCTGAAACACCCCTCACCTATGGGTCCTCCAGCCTTGGTCTTTCCTCACCTTTCCCCAGGTAGCGAGATTTGTCTCCATCTCTTAGTTCCAGAGCTTCATAGATACCTGTGGAAGCGCCACTGGGCACAGCTGCTCGGAATCGGCCTGGGGTGGGAGGAATTGGAACATCACAGAGAGTCCCATTCACCTCCAAAGGGCAGAGGTCTCCTCTTGGAACCCAGGGACAGGGGGCAGTGTAGAGAGACCTTGCCTCCTTGCAGTGGGGTGGGGAGGTGGGGTGGGGGCAGAGTCAAGCTGGAAAAGCAAGGACTGGGGAGAAGTCTGGAGAAGGGGATTCCAGAGAAAAGAGTGGATGTGGCACGCAGCTGGGGGGCAAAGGCAGATGGAGTTGGGGGTCTTCCCAGGTAAACCAATTCAATGGCCCTGCGTTACCCTTGGCCGTGTGCAGGTCCACCTCCACAGTGGGGTTGCCCCTGGAGTCCAGGATTTCCCGGGCAAAGATTTTCTGCATGGCCATGGCTGCAGGGTGAGAGGTGTGAATGAGTATGGACAGCTGATCCCTTAAGGAACCCCAAATCCCTTGCCCTTTAAGAGTCTTCCCCACCCTAAGGAGGCAGGTGCTAGAGCTAAAAATACCCCACAAAAAGGTCACAGACCAAAGTGGCAGGCGCAGCCCCCTCCCCCACTCAGAACAGCTCCTATTCCACCCTCCCATCCTCAAAATACGGGGCCTCTCTTTTAAAACTCCACCACTTGCTGAACCCCATCATCTCCCACAAAGCTGTACTTATGCCTTCTCCCTCCACCCCCTAGCCAAATACTCTGTTCTCCATGGGTTCCTAGCCTTCAAAGCCTCTCCTGTTACTCTACCTCACTTTTCCTGCTCTTCAGCCTTCCTCCGGGGGGCCCAAAAGGGGGGCCCCAAATTCCACCACCTGGCTCCAACTTTAACTCCCCTTCTCTGTCATCTCTGTCGGCCTCTCTTCACAGTCTCGTTTTCCTATCCTTGGGTACCCCCATCCTGTGTGCTCCAACCCCTCCAAGACTCTTAAGCACAAGCTGACTTTTCCCCCAGGCCAGCATAGCCCTCATCCTTTACCACCCCCATCCCCTGGGGCTGGAAGATTCACCAGACCTGGGATGTCTTCGCTGGGCTCCGAGTCTAGGTGGCAGCTGGGAAAGTGTCAGCTCACCCCCTCTCAGGCCAGGCATTTATCCTGGAGCCACCCTGTACCCCAGCCAGCCCCGCCTCTCCCCCTCTCCAACCTCCCCCTGAAGCCAGGCTAGCAGCCAAGTGCCCACTACAGTCTAAAGCAGAAGCCTTTGGCCCTAGGCACCTGCCCCCTTCTCAAAAGGTCAATGACTATCCCCTCCTTAATCTGTGTTCTCCAATAAAAGTCCTTATTTTTAATTCCATTCCTGTGGAGAAAAAGGAGAGGGGCTTCAGAATGGGGGAGGGGAGGCGGTTTTCTCCCCGGGTCAGGATTGTATTCCTCTTTTGCAAAGGTTAAAGAGGAACTAGTGCCCTTTAGGAAAGGCCAAGAGTAACCTGAGCCCTACAGGGCTGGGGAGGGGGCCTGGAAGAGGGGCTGCAGGAGTGACACCCACACGGCTCAGCTCACTTGGCGGGCGGCGGACTGCCTCTGTCCTCAATGGGAGCTGGGGAGGGGTTCCGGCCGAGAGCAGAGCTATAAATCGAACTGCCCACTCAGAAGGCGAGAGGGTCTCACCTCTCAGGGTCCTCATGGCGGCCTCTTTCCGCTCCACTCCATCCTACCCTCTCCCAGCCGGCTAGGGGAGCGGGGGGAGGGGGAAGGCAGACGAATTTAGACAGGCCCTAGGAGTTGGCGAGGCGCCCCGCTGATAGCGCTGGGACAGCACTTATCGCCTGCGTGGAGGCTGTCAGTCAGAAGCCTTTTCTCCACCGATCGCGATCGCGGGCGCTTTAGGGCATGATCACAGCCCATCAATGAATGGCGCTGAATCAAAAGTGACCAAAAAAAAAAAAAATGAATGGACAGAAGGTGAAGTGCCGCTATCTGAGCGTCTGACCGCCGGGAGTCAGTCGGGTTGGCCTCTAGCATGGCGGGGAAGTGGGTCTCTGCATTCTGTGACTCCGTCTCAGAGGGTGCGGAGGGAGTAAGGTCAGCCCTGACTCTCGCTGCAGCCCCGGCCGGGAGCGGAGGGCATGCGGGTTTCGAGCCGGCTGACCGGCCGGCGGGCGAGGGTCACCGGCTTCTCGGCTCTTCGCCTCGGACTCGTGAGACCTAGCCTGCCGGCGCTGGAGCTGCCAGCAGCTCTTGGGGAGAGAGCTCCCCTCCCCGCCCTGCCCCGTGGTGTGTCTCCCAGCTTCCTCGCCACCCGCCCCCCCCTTATCTCTGGCCGCTCCCTCTTGGGAGATTTCCACCCTGGGGTAGGGGGTGCGGCAGGCCAGAGGTCAGGAAGGCTGGCGGGGAGCGCCGCCACGTGCCCGCCTGCGGCCCCACCCGAGCTGGCCAGTGACTCAGCCGCGGCGGCTGTCGAGGAACACCGGTTCGGGGGGCGTCGGGTGCCCCGGGGGCTCCGAGTGGCCGCGCCGGCTGCGGAGGACCGGAGGAGAGCGAAGCCCCTTCGCGCCCCTCCCCCGAGGGACCGGAAGCGGCCAAGCCCCTCTGCGGCTCCGGCGGCCAGCGCGAGCTACAGTCACCTAATCCGGACTCCGAGTGTTGCCCCACCCGCTTCCCGGTGGACAGAGAGCGAACTCATCGCACACAAGTTCTTAGCCTAAGTTTTACTGAAAAAGAAGAGAGAGAAAAAAATAACCCAAAAGGCCAAAGTTGAAGGGACTTTCCCCCTCTTGAAAAAGTTGCAATCTTGAGAAACCGCTTAGTATTCTTCCGCCTTGGAAAATAGGCCCGCCCGTCTGGCCCCACGGTGCTCAATGACCTCTGCAGACACGGGCCAAGGGGCACAGGCGGTGACCCAAACTGCTGACTGGGGTTCGGGCAGGGCTGGGACGTGGAGTGAGGAATGAGGCTGGAGCTAATCCAGTGAGACACAACCCCCTGGAGTCGAGGTCGGCTCTAGTGCGTGCCGCCCGAGCAGATGCTGGGGACAGAGCTGTCCCTGGTGGGTGCCTTCAATTCTGAAGACAGCCGAGGGTATTTGGTCAAATTTCCCTTTACTGCCTTATTTCTTGAATAAATAAGATCAAGAGGGCAGAACCGGCCAGGCACACGCCACGCCTCGCCTCCGCCCCTTCCGCCCGGCGGGAGACACGTCCCCGGCCGGCCTGCCTTCGCCGAGGGTCCAAATCCGTCCGACTTGGCGCGCCCGGGCGCGAGCCCGCGAAGCCCGCCGCCTGCCCCAACCGCCCCACGCGCTTTCCCTCCCGGCCCCGGCGCAGGCGCGGGCGCACGCGCCCCGCCGCCGCCCGCCGCCGTTCCTGCCCCCCGCAGAGGTGGGGGAAGGGGAAGTCGTTCTGTTTAACCCTGAGTTACCCGAATCCTCCTTAATTTGCTAAATTTGCAGTTTGCTAATTTTCACTTCTTTCACTTTCCTTCTTCCCTCTGGCTCACTCCCTTTCCCTCCGCTAAAGTCTGATAGTTTAGGCGGACTGGAGCGGGCTCTAACCTTAACCCATCCCCACCCACCCCTATCCTTTTTGCCTCGCTTTCCATCGAACTCTGCAAATTTTGCAATAGGGGGAGGGATTTTTTAAATTGCATTTGCAAAGTTCGGTATCTGGGCAGGCGAGGGGAGGGAGAGAGGGAGTGGGGAACAGGCCCCGCCCCCACAGCCCTTTGCAAATAAAAATCTAGGGGGGTGGGGAGGAGCAGGAAGTGGCGGTGCGAGGGCTGCTGCACTGCTAGCACAGCCGTGGTCCGGACGGCAGCGCGTGCCCCAAGCTCTCCGTCTTCTCCCGCCCGCCAGCCCAAGCCCAGCCCGCGGCCCCAGCAGCAACCCCGAGAGCAGTCCCAATAGCAGCGCCATGGCCGGGTGGAACGCCTACATCGACAACCTCATGGCGGACGGGACCTGTCAGGACGCGGCCATCGTGGGCTATAAGGACTCGCCCTCCGTCTGGGCCGCCGTCCCCGGCAAGACCTTCGTCAACATCACGGTACTGAGAGGCCTGCACGGTCCTGGGGACCGGCCCAGCTTGGACCCTGAGGGAGGGACTCGGGTGGGGGCGGGCGCGGTCTGCCGAGGGCGGCGAAAGGCCATGACCCAGTCCTTTCCCTGTAAGTGGCGCGAATGGCGGCTGCACGTGAGCGGGCCCTTCCATGACCCCCTGAGTCCTCCGCCCCGGGCGGCGGCGCCCAGCCCGCCCGCCGCCCCGCTTTCCGCGAAGGGGCGTTACATCCGGGGCACAGGGCGGGGAGGGTGCGCCGCCCGGTGCGGCGGCCCACTTCCGCCTCCTCCAGGGCGGGTCGGGCACGCGCTGTAGTTTCTACCCGGGGTTTTGATTGAGAAGGGACTTGGGGACCCCTGGACCCCTAGCTTCACTTCCTGCCGCCAGCTCGCGCCCCTTCCACCATTGTTCCTCTGATGCGGGAGGGAGCCCCAGTCGCATGGCCTGGGTCCCTAGCCCGACCTCCGTGGGTTCCCTGCCCCTCCCAACTCCGTTAGAGGGCTAGGGCGCCACACGACGCCCCCCTCCCCGCCAGTCGGCACGTCGGACTCAGTATTCCTGTGAGACCAGCCCCGGGACTCCCCTCGCCCTCCCTTCCCGCCATCCGGCAGGGCCTGGAGCAGGGGAACTTTGTGAGAAGTTCTAGGACAGTATAACTGAAGGAAGGAGGGATGACTACTGCTGTCCCCGTCACCACCTCCCCTGTCCACACTGCCCGGAAGTGGGGAGGGGGAGCGGAAGTTCGAAAGGGGGGGAAGGGGATTTCCGGGCGGGAGGGGACCGGATGTGGGGATTTGGGGTGTAAGAGGGAGGGGAAGATATGTTCCCCGGGGTATCTAGACCCGAGAGCTGGCTTGTCGGGTCTAGTCCCAGGCCCTCTCCAAAAGTTCTTCAACTTTCCCTGAATGCCCCCAGGCATCTGCTTCCTCATCTTAGAGCACAGATACCTGAACCTAAACTCTAGGTTACTTAGAGACCCAGGCGTCCGGGCCCCTAACAACTCCTGCAAAACCTTTGACCAAATAAGGGCAAAGTTGCTTCTCCTGCTTTGCCCGCCCCCTCCCTTCCCCTCTTTGCTTCTGCTTTTCCTGAAGGAGAGTTCTGAGCATCCAAGGCTCTCCACTTCATTCTCTCAACTGGTTTTTGGCCCCCTTTATTTTCTGGGTTTGCTTTCCCTATTAAATGACATCTAAATAGACATCTGAGTCAGAGGACTATGTTGTCCCTTCCTGTTACCATTCTTTAGGTTTCAAGATCATAGTTTTGTGCACTTCCAGCAATCCTTTCTCAAATTTCATGAATGTATACAAAGCACATAATATACACCTCTCACCCCAGGGGGTTTAGCTTCCTTGAGGAATGGAAAGCAGGTGGGAACTTTGATGTATCGACTAACTTGCTGGGTGCTTGGTTCCCTTTCAGCCTGCTGAGGTCGGTATCTTGGTTGGCAAAGACCGGTCAAGTTTTTTCGTGAACGGGCTAACGCTTGGGGGCCAGAAATGTTCTGTGATCCGGGACTCACTGCTGCAGGACGGAGAATTTACCATGGATCTTCGTACCAAGAGCACCGGTGGAGCTCCAACCTTCAATATCACTGTCACCATGACTGCCAAGAGTGAGTTTTTCTTACCCTTTCTCTAGCTTCAAAAATCCCTAGCATACCTCCTTCTGTTAATCTTTTGGGTTCTTCTGTGTGGATCACTTAGTATGAAAGGATCAAACCTGGTTTCTACTCCCAGCCTGGTGGATGCTGGGGCATCAAATTGTTCCTCCAGTTCTGTCTCAGTTCCTCACCAGATTCCATCTGGTATAAAGTTAAACTGTATTACCTCTTAAGTTCCTTCTTACATTGAGCATTTTCAAAGGAGAAACTCCCCGTTTTCTTGGAGGAGGTAAAAGGTTCGTCATAAGTCCGCATTCTGCTCTTGTCTTTTGAGCTCTTTTGTGAAAACTTGGAGGTGGCGGGCTCATCTACAGCCATTTCTAGCCTGAACACGAGTCAACAGTCCAGGAGCCTTTGACCCCTAAATTTTACTGTGCTCCTTTCCAGCTTTTAAGCTTGATTTTCCCGTTTTGAAAAGACCTATTGTTTCAGGGTGACTGACAGCCTGCCTGTGTGTGGGGGGTTGGGAGAGATGAGGTTGGGTTACAGCCCCCAGGGTCGGACAGCTGCTGAACAGCTGGCAGGGGGTGGGGTGGTGACACCTGGGTCCTAGCCTCCTTTTTCTTTCCTCCAGCGCTAGTCCTGCTGATGGGCAAAGAAGGTGTCCACGGCGGTATGATCAACAAGAAATGTTATGAAATGGCTTCTCACCTGAGGCGTTCCCAGTACTGACCTCGTCTGGCCCTCCCCTCACTACTCCCCACTGCTTTTGCACCCCTCTCCTTCCCACACACAAACATACACCATTTTTATTTTTTGGGCCATTACCCCACATCCCTTATTGCTGCCAAAACCACATGGGCTGGGGGCCCCGGGCTGGATGGACAGACACCCCCTGCCCCCAACCCATACCCTTCCTGTGTGTGGTTGGAAACTTTTTTGTTTTTTGGGTTTTTTTTCTGAATAAAAAAGATTCTACTAACAAGGTGCTGTGTGGTTTCAGCCTAGGTGTCAGGATGGAAGACAGCTCTTGTGACCTGCCTCCTTCATCCTGGCTTGGGATTAAAAGCAGCAGGAGGGTTGAGGGCACTACAAAGTCTAAGATTTTTCGCTTTTTGCTTTCATGTCCAGGATTAAACACCTGCTTCAGCCCTGCCTGGCCAGATTGACCAGGCCTTCCACAACAACATCCAGCCCTGGGTCCCAGTGTGCTAGCTGAATTGGTAGATAATGGAATAGAGCCATCCAGACCAGAGAATGGGTCCAGGCCTGCGGGCAAGGCAGGGCCAGTTGAGTCATCCTCATGTGTGGGTGGGGCTCTCCCTCTCGAGTCACAACAGATGCCTACTGGAGCTGTCCCCAAGACAGCAGGTTAGCCTCCCCTCCCTGCACGCCTTTGCCCCTGTATAGCAGAAAGGGGCAGTTCCCCAAAGAATAATACGTTTCCTTGTGTGAGAATGATCTCACCCTTCCTTAGTCCACAAAAACAATTTTATTAACCCAGTAAGTGAAGACCCTGTCCCTTTGTACCCCCAACCCCTTCAAAAGGATGGAGCTGGGTAAGGGGAGAAATCTGGGGCAGAAGTGTCTCCTATCCCTCAAAAGTAGAAGACTGGAGAGAGGAAGAGGGGCTGTGCAAATAGGTCATCAGAGGTGGTGCGGAGGGGAGTATTAAACCAGAATGGCAGCTGAAGAGGTAGAGGGTGAGGGGTCTGTTGAAGACCCAGGAAAGACAAGGGGTGCTGGAGCTAGAGAGCCAAAGGAGGAGGGAGGTATGGGGCTGGAGCCCAGAAGAGGGGTCCGTTCTGAGGCAGGCTGGTCCCTTGGCTCCCCTTCCTCATCACCCTCTTGCCCCTGGGCTTCTTCCTCCTGCTCATCATCCCCAGGACCCCGATGCACAGGCTGCTTGCAGATGGGGCAGGTCTTCCGGGTTTGAGTGAGCCAAGGATCCACACAGCGGCTGTGATAAGCTGCCAAGAGGAATAAGGTCAAGCACCTGATGCCTGCTGGGGCCCTGGGCACAGGAAGTGAGGGCCTCACCGTGAGCACAGGGGAGCACCCTCAGCTTGTCCCCATCCTCATATTCGTCCAGGCAGATGGCACACACATCATACTGGTCTCCTAATGGAAGAAGAAAGTCTTTTTACAGAGTCATTCTGAACCAGGTCTCACAGAAAGTCACTCTGGGAGGCCTGTGCTAAACCTGCAAAGGTTATTTTTTTCTGGCTCTAAAGAGCCAGGGTGGAACATGAGGAATCTGGGGTTAGGCACAAGCAAAGAGAGGCAGAGGTAAGAAGGGAAGTGGGTTTTCTGGGGGTTAGTGTGAGTGGAGAGAGAGTGGGAGGAGAGGAAATGGGGCGGGTCTTTTGCCATAGCCTTATAAGGGCATTGGAGGCTTCAGCTTCAGGCCTGAAGACCCAGCCCCTCCTTACCTGTGTCTTCCTTCTCTGGCAGTTATCTTCCCCACTCCTTCCCTTTTTCTGCTTTATCCACCTTTTCTCTTACAAGAAAGGTCCTCCATCTTACCCCTTTCACCCAACTATTCCATTTAATCATTTTTGCTTTCCACCTCCTGCTCTAAACCCGTCCTGTCCTTTTATGTACGGGTAAAAAAAGGAAAGATGGCATCTCAGACTGACATCTCCCTGCCATCTCTGCCTCTTATCTCCTGGGCTTCAACTCCTTGCAGGTAAGTGGTGGGAAAGGCCTGCTCTTCTCAACCTTCCTCACCCTTCTGATAGTCATGTGTGGGGATCTGTTTCAGCTGCTCCTTGGTCAGTCGATTCCGCTGGAGCCGTTTCCTGTGCTGGATACAACGAACTATCTGGTGAAAGGGAGTGGATGGGTCAGTCTTAGAACAAAACTGGACAATCCAGTACAAACCATCCCTGTTGCAACCCCAGAGCCAATCTGGCTTTAAAGGCCTTGACTCTTCCCATCTTGGTCCCTGAGCTACTCACCATCACTGCTCCCATGGCCAAAACCAGCAGTCCCACAATCCCTGTGAAAGGGATGAGGTAATAGCCCAAGGGGAAGCTATTGTCTGGGACCAGAAGCACCCGAGCCCTGGGACAAGGAAGACCAATATTAGAGGGGCGGGAAAGGCAAAAGGACAAAGAAAGAGGGACAAAGTAACTGGCTCTGGACAGGGTGGGTGGGGATGGGGGAGAAAGTACCAAGAGGAAGAGTATGATGGGCCTGAGGCTGAATGGTTGGGGCACAGGCTTGGGCTCCAGGTTGGCATGGAAGTGCTGAAGGAAGAGTAGGAAGGAGGGACAGGTCCTACCCCTTCTCGTAGACAAAGAGGGCGCGCAGGTACTCGGAACTCCTCTCCCCAATAAACACAGACGGGATCCAGATCTGCTGCTGGATTTCCTCTGCAGGGATGATGGCATTACACTGGGGACCCAAGCTGTCACACGAATCCTTTGGTAACCCTGGCATTTGACTCTTGCTCCATCCCACCCAAAGCACTGACTTCCCTAAGGCTCCACCCCTCCCGCCATCCTCTCAGTCTAAGCTCTACTGAAAACGCAGCTGTCCCACCTTACCACTATTCCACACCATGTTCAGAAGTTCATTGGAATTCACATTGTGTACCACAGCTGCACCATACCCAGCCTTCTGAGCATTTAGGACCTAGGGAGAAAAGGCGGATAAGAAACCGTCATGGGCCTTGCCACCTTTCGTTCCTGGTGCTCACCCTCCCAGCTCCCACACCACATTCAGCAACCTTGAGGTCAAAGTTGCAGTCGAATCTTCGAAGCAGTGCAATAAAGACTGACCCGTTGACCGGGGCTGGGGGTGGTGGGGCAATGGGGCTGCAGGCATTGTCTGGGTGAGCCTCCACAAGGAAGCCCTGGGGAAGAGAAGCAAACAACAGTTGGATTTCGTCTCCTTAGGTCTGCTCCCCACAGGTCTCACCATGCACACTGGCTCCCACATCTCGCATGTCCTCGTTCCTGCGGTTGGTCTGAGCAACCACACCAAAGTCGGAAATCTACCTCTTAACCTTCTGAAGATGCAATTCTGGGCAAACAACAGCCCTTTGCTAGACTCTGCATCATCCCTCTCTTTTCCACATGAGCTAATCTGTATCCCCATTCCTGGCTAATTCTTCGGCCTTCCAGTTCCCCACTGACGGTAATTCAATTCTCCATTCATCCACATCACTTTCTCAAGTTTTTTCACATTCCCTGCTCTAGTACATACTTGTTTAAAACAAAACAAAACCAAATGGAGGTATTTGCGCTGAGCCCCCTGTTACCAAAGTCAATACTTAGTTATAATTTTAGCTTCCTCCAAGAATAGAATCTTAAACCAGTCTATCTGGAGTTACATGGTCAGCATTAGTGAGGTAATCTGCCTGATAGACCCTTCTGTCCCCTAAAGCAAGGTGATTTTGCCACAAACAAATCTTTGCTTGTATAACTTCTCTGTCCTATCCCTTCCTGCCTGTAAATCTTTCATTTTGCATAGTTCTTCAGAGATCTATCTGCTAGGTAAAATGCTGCCTGATTCATGTCTCATTAAATAAAAGTAAGAGCTTTAAAACACCCCTGTTGAATTTTATTTCTTAACACTTCCCTTTAATTTTCCAATTACCCATCTTACAAACAACAATACCAGTTATTTATGGCCCAACTGAGTTCTTGCTATATGGTAGTCTGTGAAAAAGTACTACTAAACCGCTTATCTAATTTAACCCTCCCAATAATCCTGTGATAAGTTCTATTATTTTCCCATTTTACAGTAAAACAAACTAAGGCTCAGAGAGATAATTAACTTGTCAAGATCATAAGGGCAGTAATTGGCTCTAGAGACCCTACTGATAAGTTCCACTCGCCCTACCTGTTATCTTAGTCCACTTTCAGTTTCTCTTCCAAGGCCCAGAATTCTAGTAGACTGTCTTTTACCTCCTTCTGTATTCCACCACGCTAGATGTGCTCTTGCACTTATTTCCTAGCTTGACACTTTTCCCACTAACAACTTCATCTAAGAAAGGCTCCTGCACCTCTACCCAGGAGAGATAACTTAAGGAAACAGGAAAAAGGGAAGAAAATCACCTGAAGTCCCTCCTGGCTCAAAGCGGCCCCAAAGAGAGCTGGGAGGTCTGCAAAGTCCATGCTGGCATTGTGGTCCGAGATCTGCGGACAAGAGTCCGTGTTGGCCCCTTAATCTGCAACCTCTCCCTTCAGCGCCCTTCCCCCATTGGCTCCTCCGACTCACCGCTCGAATGAGCCCCCGGCTGGGGGCCGCTCCCCACAGCACAGTGACCACAACCACAGGAAGCGGGAAGGCCGCAGGGTGCATGGCAGCGGGAGGAGAGGCGGAGGGTGCCGCGTCCGGATAACAGGAACAGAAACGGAGTTCTGCGCCCTCTCTGGCCCTCCTTCAGGATCCCAGGGGTCCAACCACCCCCAGGTCACTTCCCAGCTACATGGGGCCTCAGGGAAGGACCTCCGACTCAGGGAGTGAGGTAGCCAACTAGTCTATTGGAGCTGGGAGGGAGAGACTAAAAATAATCCTTTTCTGGTATAAGAATAAAACCGGGAAAGGGGACGGAGACCAGCACAGGTGACAGAAAAACTTCTGGAAGGGTGGGGGAGCTCAAAGGGGTGGGACTTCCGGCCAGGTGGGCCGTCTTCCCATCCCCTGGAAAAGAGTTTCCGGCAAAGAAAGCCAGGCCGCTTCCAGTACTGGACGCTCACGCTAAGGACTTCCGGTTCTAAAAGGCCGATTAAAAGAAAGGTCAGAGGTGGGGGCAGTGCCTGTGGCGATGAAAGGAGCACCGATGCATCAGATGACTACTTAGTCGTTTCCCCGCTAGTGCCTAGGACCCTGCAGCAGCCCGGTTTACAAACCTGTTCTCTGGCCGCCGGGGTACCTTCAAGTCTCGCGAGACGCCTTACCACGTTTCCCTCCCACCAGCTGACAGCTTCCTGTATGTATCGCGAGAGACCGCCTAATTCTGACTAGCCTAGCTCAGTCCATCTCGCGAGATCTTCAGATACCCCCCCCCCCCCCTCGGTTTTCCCGCGATTCCAATTCGATAAAAATGAGCCTTAGCTTCAGCTTCCCAAATCAGCCACACCCCTTCCCGCACCCATTCTTGAAGCTCCTCCTTCAGCTCCGCCTTACTCCCGGCCGCCTTTGCGCTAGCGCCTGCGCCTGCGCCAACTTCCAGCTAGCACTGGACCTGAGATCCGGAGGGGCGTGCGCGCGCGCCCTCACCCCTGTTGCGCGCGCGGTGTCACCTTGGGCGCGAGCGGGGCCGCGCGCGCACGGGACCGCGAGCCGAGGGCCATTGAGTGGTGATGGCGGCGACGGCGAGTCCCGGGGCTTCTGGGATGGACGGGAAGCCCCGTACCTCCCCTAAGTCCGTCAAGTTCCTGTTTGGGGGCCTGGCCGGGTAAGCTCAGGCCCCAGGGATGGGACAGGAGGAGGAAGGGACGGGTACAAGGAACCGGGCCCGGTTCTTCTTTGGGTGTGTTGCAGTGAACCGAGCTGACACGGGGTCAGTGCCGCCCCCATCGTATTGCAAGATCCTTGATGGGCTGCCAGGATCTTTTCTCCCATCGCAGGGCCCCTCTGGGCTGCATGCACGACCCCCACCAGACCACCTGGGTTTCCCAACCCATTGCTTGACTGCGGGATTGTATGGGGTTTCAGGTCATTGCATGGCTCCTGCTGAACTACATGGGGTCCCAGATCATGAATGCCCACCTCTCCTTGGATTGGACTGCATGCAGTCCCGGGGTCACTGCTTGACACCCTTGTTGCTGCGTGGGACGCTTTCATTGCATGGTCCCTTCTGGACTGCTGGACTTTTAAGACCCATTGCTCTTGATGCAAGTAGAGACTCTGGTACACGTACCCACCAGCTCCTGAACACTTAGTCAGTGGCATGGCAGGCCCTGCCCTTTGTGACCTCTTGTTGCTAGACTCCAAGGGACTTTGGTAGATGTGAGACACCTGGTCCTTGATGCTACCCCTGTCTTCCCCCAGGATGGGAGCTACAGTTTTTGTGCAGCCCTTGGACCTGGTGAAGAACCGGATGCAGCTGAGTGGAGAAGGAGCCAAGACACGAGAATACAAAACCAGCTTCCATGCCCTCACCAGCATCCTGAGGGCAGAAGGGCTGAGGGGCATTTACACCGGGTACTGGGGCCAAAGGATGGGGGTAGGTTGTGGGTTGACAACTCTAGACCTTGGCTTGACAAATTGATCCCTTCACTCCCCCCACAGGCTATCAGCTGGCCTGTTGCGCCAGGCCACCTACACTACTACTCGCCTTGGTATCTATACTGTGCTGTTTGAGCGCCTGACTGGGGCTGATGGTACACCCCCTGGCTTTTTGCTGAAGGCTGTGATTGGCATGACTGCAGGTGCAACTGGCGCCTTTGTGGGGACACCAGCTGAGGTGGCTCTTATCCGCATGACTGCTGATGGCCGGTGAGTTCTAGGTCTGAGCCTGCCCCCAGCCCCATTCCTTGGAATCTAGAATGAAAGAAGTGATTTCTTATTCTAGGTCTAGGGCACAGCATTCACCTGTTCACAGCATTCTGGCCTCTCTTTCTTTGTGCCTGTGGGGGTAGAGTAGTCTAGCCTGAACTTGGCCTCTCCCTGCCTTCCCACTAGGCTTCCAGTTGACCAGCGTCGTGGCTACAAAAACGTGTTTAATGCCCTGTTTCGAATTGTCAAGGAAGAGGGGGTCCTCACACTATGGAGGGTGAGTAGAGGGGCTGGAGACTTAGGGGATCTGGGGTCCAATCTTGGGCACTTCTGACTCCCCCCTCCACCCCTCACCTCAGGGTTGCATCCCTACCATGGCTCGGGCTGTCGTCGTCAACGCCGCCCAGCTTGCCTCCTACTCCCAGTCCAAGCAGTTTTTACTGGACTCAGGTGAGACCCAGAGCTGAGCCCTCAGCTCCCAGCTAGCCTGGACCAGCTTCGAGCTGACTGCCACCCCCTGCTCCACCTCCCCCAGGCTACTTCTCTGACAACATCATGTGTCACTTCTGTGCCAGCATGATCAGTGGCCTGGTCACCACTGCTGCCTCCATGCCCGTGGACATTGTCAAGACCCGGTAAGTATCTGGACAATCTGGACAGACCTGGGCCTGGAGAGGGACGGGAAAGACCCTCTTATGTCCTCATGTCCCTGCCTCCTATTCTTCAGGATCCAGAACATGCGGATGATTGACGGGAAGCCAGAATACAAGAATGGGCTGGTGAGGAACCAGAGCCTGGGGCTTGGGCTACAGGATTGGATGCTGCGGGAAGGGGAGGAGGGCAGGTAGCTGGATGAGAGGAAGAGGACCCCAGAGGCCAGGTCCTAGCCTCAGTGCCCTGCCTGCTTTCCTGTCTAGGATGTGCTGGTGAAGGTCGTCCGCTATGAGGGCTTCTTCAGCCTGTGGAAGGGCTTTACACCATACTATGCCCGCCTGGGCCCCCACACTGTCCTCACTTTCATCTTCTTGGAGCAGATGAACAAGGCCTACAAGCGTCTCTTCCTTAGTGGCTGAGGCTGGTGAAGAGCCTGGAGTTGCTGTGCCGGGGCTCCGTCTCACCCGCTGCTCCTACAGTCAGTGTGTCCCCCAACCCTGGGGGCCTGGACTCTGCTACCCTGGGCCCCTCTATTTATTTTCCCAACACAGTGTGGTTCCCTGCTCTACGGTTAAAGACTTTGGTCTGTCTTGCCCAGCTCCAGCTTGCCCTCTTTGCCCTGATCAGCATCATCTCTCTGTCCCTGGCTATACCTTGGGGGTCCTTGGAAGCTCACTGGGGATTTCTGGGGCCTCCTTGGATATTAGTTTCAGGGCACATAGGACAGCAGAAGCCCCTCCCTTCTCAGTGGGGAAACCAAGGCAGGGCTAAAGGGACAGGAGAGAGCAGAAGCTGTCAAGATGATCAAAGGTCTGCAGTAGGAGGATGTGGCCCTTCCTCCCTCCACCTCACTGAGGACATAATCAATAAATTGGATTGCTGACATCACCCCCAAATCTGGAGAGTTGTGGGCACAGGAGGGGGAGGAGACCAGACAAACAAGCAGACGCTCCTGGAGAATAGGAACTGGAGTTTGTAAGAAAAATTATTAAAGAGCACTCACGGTTTTTATACAAGTGTTATATAAATCAGTCATATTGCAGCAGCTGACGTATGAGAAAAACCCAAATTCCAGGCTTCCCAGCCGCTCCTCCAAGAACTCGGCAGACGCCCAGGTCATGTAATCCCCAGGAAAAGCCTTGGGGGTCTGGTGACTGCTTCTGCAGCCTGAAGAGAAAGGGATTACAGCCTGAGAGGAGAAGGCTGACCTTCGAAGTGGGAGGGAGGGTGGGGGCAGGGCATTGAGTGGACACACAGTCAGGCCCCCAGAGCCTTGAGGCTTAGGAAGGGGAAGATGTTGGCCAGAGACTTGATCTGGGCCACAAGCTGGTGAGGGTGATTGCCTTTTTTGTTTCTTTAGATGTGTGACACCAGGCCCTGCCTTCAAGCAGCTTAGAAACCTCTTGGGACATAAAAGGACATAGGAAGGTCAGTTGGAAGAAGAGCAGGGTGCTTGAGGCCTGAAGGCTTCTTCGGAACCAGGCCAAGGGACAGGCAGGCAGCAGCTGGGAGCTGTCCCCTTGGCAGAACCAATCAGTAGAAGCAGTTGAGTTCAACAGCCTGGCCGTACAGCCCGGCCCTCCCACCTCTGCCTCTTGTCTTACCCGCTCTGCACACATGCTGGCCTGGGCCGCAGGAGCTGCTTAGGGACACCTGAAGCCTAGATCTTGTCCTTAATGAGTTCCAAGTCCAGAGGGGAAAGTGACATAAGGAAACTGAGAGTCACCAGCAGACCGTTGCAGGGTGACATGAAGCACCCAGGCCAGTCTGGGCCAGGAGAGACAGTGCACAGTAACAGACTGGTCAGGGAAGCACTCCTGGCTCTCTGAGAGCAAAGGCTTGGAGAAACTCTGAGGAGCCGGTAATCTCTGTAGTCTAATAGCTGGAACACAGGCAGTGAAGTGCTTGCTGGGAGAGGGGAAGCCGGACCGTTAGGTGGGTTGGTGCACAGAAGTTGTCCATGGCCAAGCTCAAGAGCTGTCTTCTATCATGGGAACAGTTCAAAGCAAGAAAAGAAATGTCAGGGTTTCACATTAGGAAGATTCTCTCTGCACCACCCGGAGGAGGAGGGGGTCTCCCTGGAGCCAGAAAGGCTTAGCCCTCTTTCGCATCCTCTGGACCCTAAGTCTGGGCTTGGGCTAGAGGCAGGAGAGAAAGTCTACCCAACATGCTAAGGGGAATGGTGGAGCCCATGGCACCAGGGGAAGAGAAGTGGGGTTCATTTGCCTGCCTCCTAGCTTGACAGCAGGAAACTTGAGAGTAATTCAGTGAAACTCGCCAAGATGGTGCCCAGTGCCAGGCCCTCCCCTCCCCTCCCCTACCACCTTGGGCAGAGCAGGAAGGCTGTGTTCCTGGTGCCCCCGGTGCCAGGAAGCACCCACCTGGCCTAGTACTGCGGGCTGCAGGCAGATAACCTCAGTAGCATCCCTGAGCTCTCAGGAAACTTTTGATTCTTGACTTGGAACTTGCTTGCGGTAGCCTGGTTGTTGGTGACCCCTGGAGGAGAGAAGGCACCCCGGGCAGGGGAGGTGCAGGTCAGGACCAGAGCTGCTGAGCAGTGCAACTAGGGTGGGGCAGCTGGGGCCTTGGGAATGCTGGTGACAGCACCCCAGCCTTGTTTCCCTCTCCCAAACAAACAAAGTTCCATTTTAAAATTATGTTTATTGTACAAATAACATTACGATGGTGGAAAACTAGAAAATGCTAAACAGAGGAAAAGAACAGAAAACCACCCCTATTTATACCATCCAGAGACTCAAGGCCCATGTGTTGACACATCTCTTTCCAAGTTTTCCTCAACAGGTACACGTGGAAACCACCTTTACAATGTTATTTGCTCTTTCCTAAAACTTCCCCAAGTGATAGTAATAACCTAGTGGTCTGGGAACCCCACCATCCATGCAGCATAGGGAGCTCTGTTCGGTGACCTTCCCTCCCCCAACTCCTCCATGATTTGCTGGGTCTGTCTGAGACTGTGTGCAGGGGAGGCTCCTGGTAAAGGCACAGTAATGAAGACCTCCTTGACCTTGTGCTCCATACCCACCCGCCCCCTGTTAGACCCCAAGAGGAGAGTGTATCAGGCTCTGTCTCGGGGTCCCCAAATCACCCACCCTCAGAGGCTGTGGCCAGAGTACCTAACACCCACTGTCCCCAGCAGATCTCCACCACGACCCAGGCTCAGGGCCGAAGGCCGCCGACCCGCCTGCAGAGGCACCAAGCGGCCATTAGGCCGCACCCACAGGAAAAGGCTAGAGCGGAAAGTGGGAAGCAAGCCTTGAAAGAAAAGCAGCCAGGCCCGGTGCACTGTCACCTGCCTTCCCCTCTGCAGCTCCAGGTGCGCCGTGTGGGTGGCCGTGGCCAGGGCCCATGGCTTCACCTGCTGGACCCAGCACAGCAGCAGGATGAGGATCACAGAGGCAACCAGGAGCCAGAGGAGACCCAAGATATAGAAACCCAGGAACAGACAGCAAGAGTCAGAGCTGAGAACAGGGTTGTTTCTGGAACTAGCCAATCCCTGGGCCTTCCAGAGGTGGTCAGATTCAGAGATGATGGTTATGGTGGATTCTAAAATAGTGGGGAGTGAAATGGATTCTGTGGAGGTTAAGAATATGGTTGGTTGTGAAGTCTCACTTATGGGTTCTGGGGTGGTCGGGGTAGTGGGCTCTGAGGTGGTCAGAGTAGTGGACTCTGGGGTGGTCGGGGTAGTGGGCTCTGAGGTGGTCAGAGAAGTGGACTCTGGGGTGGTCGGGGTAGTGGGCTCTGAGGTGGTCAGAGAAGTGGACTCTGGGGTGGTCGGGGTAGTGGGTTCTGGGGTGGTTGGGATAGAGGCTTCTGGGGTGGTCGGGACAGTGGGCTCTGGGGTAGTCGGGATTGTGGGCTCTGGGGTGGTCAGGGTTGTGGATTCTGGGGTGGTTGGGGTTGTGGGGGGCTCAGTAGTGGGTTTTAGAGTTTGGGAGGAGGTGATGGAGTCTGTAGTAATTGGGATCATGGTCAGTTTCTTATCTGGAGGCAAGGAGGACACTTGACTGCCTGGCAAAGTAGTCAGTGCTGGATAGAGCAGGTCCCAGTGGATGGTGTGGCTAGAGAGGCTGCTCACAGTGTTCATGACAGGTACCTCGTGTTCGACTTCATAGTCATCGTAGTCCAGGCTGTCCCTGTCACCAGGGATGTAGCAGCCGTCCCCCAAGAAGTTGTAGACGAATGTGCCATTCATATTGACACATCGAACGCTCTTCACATCAGAGGTCATGGCCTTAATGTCCACATCCTCCTCCCATACGTACACGTTGCTGGGGTTATCTTGCAGCCAGCGGCTGAAATAGAGGATATCGCAGTCGCAGAACCAGGAGTTGTTATGGAAAAAAGCGTAAGGCAGGAGGAGCATCCCAAAGAAGTCCGTTGGTATTGTGCGCAGCCTGTTATTTTGGAGGTAGAGGGTGTCAAGTTCCTCCAACCCTTTAAGAAGCTCAGAGGGCAGTTCTTGCAAGTCGTTTTCAGCCAGATTGAGCTTCTTCAGGTGGGGCGTGGGCAGCAGGAGCCCAGGGGGTAGAGTCCTCAGCTGGTTTCCGCGCAGATAGAGCTCGTGGAGGTGGCTCAGGCCATGCAAAGCATCAGAAGACAATGAGGTCAGATTGTTGAAGGACACGTCCAGGATGGAGAGAGCTGGCAATGCCCGTCCCAGCTCAGGCAGGCTTCTCAGCTTATTGTGGGCAAGACTCAGGACCTCCAGCCTCGGCAGTTTCGCGTCTGTCTGCAGGCTGGTCAGCTGGCTCTTACCCAGGAACAGCTCAGTGAGGTGGGGCAGATTCACCACAGATGCCATGGAGAAAGTGCCCAGGGGGTTCTCACCCAGGTGGAGGATGGCGGTGTCAGCCTGCAGGTTTGGAGGCGGTGCCTTCAATCCCTTATTTTCACAGTTTACTTCTACCTGGCTGTCCTTGTTGCCGACTTCACAGATGGGGATGGGGTGTGAAGGGCTTGGCAGCAGGAGCAGCAAGAGGAGGAGGGGCATGGTGACCTGTGGGCAAGGGAGGCTTGAGTGGGCACCCCTTGGGCCCCCAGCAGTATGCCTCCAGGCCCTGGCCCCCACTATAGCCTCTAAGATTGTTGTAGAAACTCAGCTCCCACACCTCTCTCCCTCCATTCCCCTCTCCTCCCCTTGTCCCGAAAAGCCTAATAAACTACTAACTCCAGTCCTTGGCTGTTATCCCTCCCACAGGCCCCGGCCTCCCCGAGCCCTGGCCCCAGCTCACAGACCGTCAGAAGAGCCTCTGGAGACACAGAGCTTCTTCTAGGGTGTGACTTGGTCCTTCTGTCTTCCAGCTCCAGGGAGGGCCTGGTTAGGGGCAGGAAGGGGTTTGGGATGGGGAGGAAATGGCAGCCTGATATGGGCTCCCGGGACTCGGGAACAGCCTCCATCCTGGACGCAGGCCCTTATCACATCCTTCCACAACTTGCCCTGAGCCCTCCTTTTGGCTCTGTTCTCGCCTGCTATCCTCCTACCTTGGGGAGATTGGGGGTGGACTCCAACCACCACTCTCTTCCAGGCTTTAAAAACCTCTCCAGCTGCCCCTCTCATTTCCTCTCACAGCTGCATTCTTAGAATTGCCTACTTTTAACCCTGGCCTCCCTCTCCCTCCTCACCCTACTCTAGGCTGTTTCCTACCTACTCTCTACTCCATGGACTCAGTTCTTGCCATGGTGCCCCTGACCTTCTCCATCCCCCGACACTCCTTCCTCTACACCATCTTGTTTTCCAGCCTGCATACCTGTGGCCACTCCCACCTTGGGACCTGACAGTAATTTTTTCTTTTTTAGAGCTTTTTTAAAAAAGTTTATTTTTGATTGAATTACAGTTGATTGACAAGGTTATGTTGTTCTGCTGTTACTGCCAAGTGACTCAGTTGAAAGTGACTCTTATTTATATTCTTTTCTATTATGGTTTACCCCAGGATATTGAATATAGTTCCTTGTGCTATACAGTAAGACCTTGTTGTTTATCCGAGAGTAATTTTTTCTTGGTTTTCTTCCTGCCTCTCTAGCTGACCTTTTTCAAATCTTCTTTGTGGATTCCTTTTCTGCTATCCTTCATGAGAGATTAACCTGCCCCCAGAGTTCGGTCACTGGCCTTCTTCTGTGATGCTACACAACCCCTGAGTTTCTCCTCATCCATTCCCTTGCCTTCAACCACCACTTGTCCCCCCAGTGACTTTCAAGTCTTCATCTCTAGCCTAGACCTCTCTCCTGAGACCCAAACACATATGTCCCACTGCCTTTTGAATTTCTCGGCTGTCCCACAGGCCCTGAAGCAATATGTTCAAAACCTAAGTCATCACCTCTCTCTAAATAGCCTGTCTTCCTGTGTTGTCCAACCTGGTGAATGGTTTTGTCATCCACTCATTTATCTAGCCCTCCAACCAGTACATGGAGAATCCCTGAGAGTCATCCTTAGCTCCACCCCCTATTCAACCTGCCACCAAGTCCCACTGGTTTTACCTCCTACTGCCCCTCAGCCCCCTTCTTTCCACCCTCACTGCCACCATCTTCATCCAGGGTGCCATGTTCTCTCCACTGTGTCTCTGTGACAGCCTCTCCACTGCTCTCCCCATTTACTGACTCCCTCACCAATGGCTCCTTGCAACCCTCAGGAGGGAGTCTGAGATCCCTAACAGGCCTACAGAGTCTTGTAAGATCTGACCCTTGCCCACCTGTCCAGCCCCTATCTCTTCCTTCCTTCCTTTCTTTGACTGCGCTGGATCTTAGATGTGGCATGAGAACGCTTAGTTGTGGCATGCGGGATCTAGTTCCCTGACTAGGGATTGAAACCTGGGCCCCGGCATTGGGAACTCCAAGTCCTAGCCTCTGAACTACCAGGGAAGTCCCTAATCCCATCTCTTAATTCTCCACCCTTCACTCTAGGTTGCTCTCTTTCTTGTGGCTTCTCACTCTTTATCCCCTTCTGCCTAACTTACTTATCCAGAGAGTTCCAGCCCAGAATTTCTTCCTCTGAAAAGCCTTTCAGGATTTCCCAAGACCCAGTTGGATGCCCGTTTCAGATAGCTGTCATATCTGTTGGTCCACGGCCCCTTCCATGATAAAAACGTCCCATTGACTGTCCCCTAGAAGGGGCACCCTGCAGTTGCACGGGCCTGCCCTTATCTGCTGGCTGGTGACTGGACAAGGAATGGATACTTGAGCCAGATGCAGTTAATCCATAGACCTGTTAGTTACATAATTTTATATAATTTGCTGACTGCAAAGAGTACTTAAAGACATGGAGAAAATGAGGCACTAAGTAGCAAGAAGCGAGGTGAAGTTGCATAGAGCCCATGACATGGAGTAAGGCCTCTGAAGCTGTTGGAGTTTTTTGCCATTTTGGCATCACTTAGGGTTTTTAGTTGTAAGCAACAGAAAATTTTTCTACTTAATTTAGGCTGAAGAGGAATTTATTGAAACTACGTTGGCTACTTCACAGACTTCTAAACGAGGGCTAGAGAACCATACGGTGTAGCTAGGAACAGAGCTGAGAACTAGGCTGCAGAACCAGTCTGGTGAGGAAATCTCTGCTTTTGCTGCCAGACCGGGTCTCTGAAGCTTGTTCCACTGCAACTTCTGGGCCAGGAGCTCAGAGTTAGCACAGCCTCCTGACTGCAGAGAGAGAATCCTGCATTATTCCTCCTCTGTTATAATACTAACTCCTAATTCAAAGTCTGGGTTCAAGGGACTTCTCGGCTGGTCCAGTGGCTAAGACTCTGCACTCCCAATGCAGTGGGCCCGTCTTTGATCCCTAGTCAGGAAACTTAGATCCTGCATGCCGCAACTAGGAGTTCACGTGCTGCAACTAAGTCCCAGCACAGTCAAAACAAGTAAATGTTAAAAAGTCTGGGTGTGAGTCCTACTGATCTTGTACCTATGACCCAGTTAGAAGGAGTCTTGGAAAGCAAGGTATCTGGCATTTCACCTTCTATAATACAAGGCAGGTTCTGCTTCTCCAAAGATTTCCATGTTGAAGGATTTTGCAGACACAGAAAAGGGGTTCATGTGCTTTGGCACCTACTGAAATGATCCTAATATTTCACTTTCTTCACATGCCGATGGGCTGAGTTGTTTCTAATTTTGCATCGTTAAATGTTTGGGATTAACCCTACTTGGCTATTATGAATTATTCTTTAAACATAATTATAGGTTAGTTTACTCAGATTTTATTCAGAATTTGTACATGTAAGTTAGAAAATAGGTGTGGCCCATAGATTTCTTTGGAGGGTGCATTTGTCTCTCTCTGTTGTGTTTTGTTATCAGAGTTCTACTGGCCTTGTAAAATAAGCTGGAAATTTTTATGTTCTCTGGAAAAGTTAGAAATCATAGGGATTTTCCATGCAGTTTTGGTGGAATTCACCTATGAAACTGTCTAGGCCTGAAGACACTTGTGGGAAAACTCCTCAAATACCTTTTCAATTCCTGCTCTAATTGTTTGTCTCTTGAAGCTTCTACATCTTGAGTCAATTTTTGTAACTGTTGTTTTTCTAATACAATATCTTTCTCATGTGGCTTTCAATTTATTGTCGTAAGTTTGCACATCTTATACTTTTACAATCTGTTAGAATCTCTGTATCTGTAATTATGACCCCTAATGTTTATTTGTATTTTTGCTCTTCCTCTTCTCTGTCTTCCTCCCTGCCTCCCTTTCTTTATTTACCAAACTTGCCAAAGATGGGTTTGTTTTAGTGGGCTAGTCCAAGAACCAGATTTATTATATTCACTAGTCAATAGCTGGGGTTTTTGATTTGATGACAAATATCTGCTTTTATCTTGAATGATTTCATAATTTATTTTTTGACATATAATTGATTTACGATGTTTTGTTAGTTTCTAGTGGGCTTATTTTCTTGTTCTCTTTCTACCTTTTTGAGTTGAAATCTTAGTTGACTTATTTTCAATCTTGATTTTCAGGTGAATTCATTCAGTTTATACTTTTCATTTGACTGCTGCTTCATGTCATCTCACATGTCTTATCATGTAATACCTAAGGTGAATATTTCTGATTAAAAATTTTTATCTATTTGGCTATGCTGGGTGTTAGTTGTGGCACGCATGAGGCTTAGTCGAAGCATGTGAACCCTTAGCTGTGGCATGTGGGATCTAGTTTCCTGACCAGGGCTCAAACCCAGGCCCCCAGCATTGGGAACACAGGGTCTTAGCCATGGGCCATCAGGGAAGTCCTGTATATCTGTAATTTTTAAATCCAGCATATATTCCTTTCAAATAAGAGGACCTTCATTTCTTTTGAGAGATTACACGTCCCCAGATGAGTCCAGACTTTGATGGGAGTAGGAATCCTGGCCTGTTGCTTTGGAAACCAAAAGGTCTTTGGAAGTTCCTTCCACTAGATCCTTCCTGTCACCACCTGAGTTCAGCCCAGGGATGTGACCTAATCATGGACAGTCATACTCCTTCTCCTAGGATTTCAAACAGTGAATGAGGCAACAGAAGAGAAAATAGGAACTGGACTTGATTCATTTCAACAAAGGGCTTAGGAAAAGCTGTAGAACACTTCCTGCTACTAATTCCTCAGAGTCACCTGATTCCTGGGCAGTCCTGCGTTTCCAGTGTTCACTTGTGGCCAGTGAGCTTCTGCATCTTCTCAACAACTCTGTGTTGGATTAAGTTAGAGTTGATTTCTGTTGCATGCATCCAAAGAAATCTAATCTAGGGTTCTGGTTGTGGTTTATTTATTTTTCAAAATTATTTATTTATTTGTTTGTGTTGGCTATGCTGAGTCTTTTCTGCTGCTTGGGCTGTTCTCTAGCCCCCCACTACTCTCTATATAAATAGTTACTACTACTCTCAATTGCAGTGCCTGGGTTCTAGGGCACGCCAGCTTTAGTAGTTGTGGGCTCAATAGTTGCAGTTCCCAGTCTCCAGTGCACAGGCTCAATAGTTACGGTAAACTGGCTTGGTTGCTATGCAGCATGTGGAAGCTTCCCAGATCAGGGATCGAATCCATGTGTGCTACATTGGCAAGTGAATTCTTTACCACTGAGCCACCAGGGAAGCTCTGTGGTTCAATTTTAGAGTTTTTGCAGAAGACATTAGTTGGAGGTCTACTCAAGACCCATTTAGCTTTTCTTCTTTTGAGAAATTACTCATTCTCCATCCTTAGAATTTTTGGTGCAGATGACTCTATCCCACCTGCATATGTTGACCTAAGTTAGCCACTAGACTTCCTCCCCTTGGACAAGGGGACCTCCTCCCTTTCCTCCCCTGATACAAGCTGGTAAGGGTGTCCCATGGTCAGAGTGACTGGTCCAAGGATGGAGACAGAAAGTAAGTTGGTCCTTTCATAACAAAGCCCAAGACTTCTGTTGGTTGGTTGAGGTATGTGTACTTTCTCTGGATGTGCACAAGGAAATAAGTAACCCCAGGTGAGTTGTTGACATCTGTTTTGTGATCACAAGGGGATCTGACCTTAGGATGAAGTTAATGCCAGGGAAGATAAAAATAATGAAAAAAGAAACCAAGTCCTTGGCATCACTGAAATGCTTTATCAAACAGATTTTGAAGTTCAGTGAGCCAAAAATCCTCTTATTTTTTTTTAAACTGGTTGGTATTGGAATATTACTTGTAACATAATGAACTTAAAGAGCATTTTTTCTATTTTTTAAAAAGTGGAATTATTTACAAAGATACTTTATAAAATTTCAGGTAGACTTTTAAAAATTTAACTTCTTATTTTGAAACAATTATCAATTCACATGAGTTGTAAGAAATAAGACAGAGATCCTGTGGACTCTTTACCCAATTTTCCCCAACAGTAACATCTTGCAAAACTGTAGTACATCCAGTATCACAACCATGATATTGACGTTGTTCTGTCAAGATACAGAATATTTCCATCACCATAAGGATTCCTCATGTTGCCATTTGATACCCATAGCCTTTTCCTTCCTACCTCTCCACCCCTCCTTACCCCCTGACCACTACTAATCTGTTCTTCATTGCTCTAATCATGTCATTTCAAGAATGTTATATTGGGACTTCCCTGGTGGTCCAGGGTTAAGATCCCAAGCTTCCATCTCAAGGATGTAAAGGGGCTCAGGTTTGATCCCTGGTCAGAGAATTAAGATCCCACATGCTGCACAGCATGCCCTCCCCCAAAAATGTTATATTAATGGGATCATACAGTATATAACCTTTGGAACTGGTTTCTTTTCCACTCAGCATAATTCTCTGGAGACTTGTACAGGTTGTTGTGTGCATCAGAAGTTCATTTCTTATCATTGCTGAGTGGTCTTCCCTAGTGTGTATGTTCTACAGGTTATCTGTTTACCAGTGGAAGGATATGAAGACTAATCCCAGTTGTTGACGTATTACAGATAGATGTGCTGTCCATGTTTTGTGTGAACGTAAGTCTTCATTTCCCTGGGGAAAATTGCTCTGGAATGCAATCTCTAGGTCATATGGTAGTTGCATGTTTATTTTTGGAGGCTTTATCTTTGGGTTATTCTTTGAGTTTATCCTGTTTGGGGTTTGCTGAACATGTTATGTGTGTAAGTTTACGTCTCCTGCAAATTTGGGTAGTTTTTAGCTCTTATTTCTTTGAGAACTGTTTCAGCCTCATCCTCTTTTTCCTCTGCTTCTGAGGTTCTGATGACATATTGGCAGATCTTTTGTTGTAGTCCCACAGGTCCATGGGAGACTGTTTTTCTTTTTTTTTAATTCTTCTTGCTCTCTGTTGTTCAGAATGGGTGATTTCCATTATTGAATCTTCCAGTTCACTGATTCTTTTCTCTGTCCTCTCCATTCTGTTGCTGAGTCCATTCCCTGAGCTCTTGTTTCAGTTATTATATTTTTTCAGCTCTAAAATTTCCATTTGGTTCTTCTTTAGATCTTCTTTTTCTTTGCTGAAGCTTTCTATTTTCTCATTTTTTTCAAGCATATGCATAATTTTTTTGTGAAAGCATTTTATAGTGGCTGCTTTGAATGATTTTTCAGATAGCTCTAATATCTCTGTCCCTTTGGGTGGTGGCAGCTACGAACTGGCTTTTTTCATTCAGTTTGAGACCTTCCCTGGTTTTAGTACACTGACTAATTTTTAATGAAACAGGGGCATCTTAACGTTATTTTATGAGACTCTGGATCTGATTTAAACCTTCTGTTTCAGCTGGCTTTCTCTGCTACTGCTCTGGCAGGGAAGGGAGGGGCGCTGCCTCCTTACTGCCAGGCGGAGGCAGAAGTTCACGTTTCACATCCAGCCTCTGTGGATGTCTCATGAGTGAGGGTGGGCATTCCAGTTCCCCACCGGGTCACCACTACCACTTGGGGAGGATGCACTCATTTCTGCAGAAATGAGGGGAACTTCTGACTCTCTAGGAGGCTTCCTCTGATACCATCCCAGCAGGGAGGGCGAAGGATGTCTGGTCACTGCCAGTCTGGATGGGCATCCAGGCTCTCCTGCAATTTCCATGGACCCTGAGTGTGGGAGGCCTCATTACCAGCTGATGGGGGTGAAAGTTCCCACTCCCTCCTTGGCCTTCTTAGAAACCACCCTGGCAGGGATGTTGGGGCACCATATAGTGAACCTGGAAATCTGTGCTCACCACTTGGCCTTTGTTGGTAGGGGTGTGGGTGGGGTCAACGTTTTTCTGTAATATTTGGCTGGACTCAAGTGGTTATTTTCGGAGTTTTCTGCTGTTAGGCTCTCCCTTTTCTGGCGGAGAGAGCAGACTTTTGTTGGGGCTGTGTCTGTGGTGTTTCCAGGTTGCTAATTTCTTTTCCTCCAAGAGAGAGACATTTGAGACAAGAAGAAAACCCAGGGATCTCACCACCATCAGGCTGTTCCTGGGGTCCTGGGGCACCTAGCCTTCTGGCTTTCTACATCTTTTTGTGTTCGCTTTACATATAATGTCCAGTTGTACTTAGCAGGTAGAATAGGAGAAGGTAAGTCGATCCCGTTGACCCTCGGGTGGATTTAGTTAGCTTTTGATTGCCAACTTCTAAACTGGTTGCACTTGACAATAAACATCCCATGTATAGTGTGATGGTTAATTTTATTAATATGTATCACTTTGCCTAGGACTCACCATTCATTACCATTTTGTCTTATTTGCTTTCTCACTTCGTTTTTTTCCTGAACCATCACATCTTTTTCCTCCAATATTTCAATGTATTTCCTAAAAAACAAGAACATTTTCTTACCTAACTGTAGTATAGTTATTAATTTCAAGAATTTAATATTGGTACGATACCATTATCCAACTCATGGTTCATATTCCCATTTTGCCATCTGTCTGAAAAAATGTGCTTTATAGCTTTTTTCCCCCAGTCGAGGATCCAATGCAGGACCATATCTCTTTCATTTCCTTTAGTTCCTTAACCTGTCTTTATTTTTCATGACTTTGACGTTTTTGAAAACCATCATCCGGTAATTACACAGGATATCCCTCAATTATGTAGATATTTCTTCGGGTTAGCTGACATTTCTCATGACTGGATTTGGGTTGTTTTCCTGGCAGGAATATTAGATGAATGATGTGTCTTTCTCAGTACATCATATTGGGAGATATACTATGTCAAATTGATCCATTACTGGTGATGTTAAAACCTTGAACATTTGGTTAAGGGGAATCTACCCATTCTCTCCATTATCATGATACTATTTTTCAGGACTTCCCTCAAGGTCCAGTGGTTAACCTGGACCTTTGAGCTCCCACTGCAGGAGCTGGTTCCGCACCCCACCCCACCCCCCGCCGCCAAAAAGATACTATTATTCCTTTTGTAACTAAGAAGTAGTTTTGTAGGGAGATACTTTTATAGCATGTAAATATCCTGTTCCCAGTCAAACTTTAACCACAATCATCCATTGATGATTTTTGCACAAACCAATTGTGGCCAGGAAGGTTGAGAAACTTTTTTTTTTTTAGGTGATATAACTGTATTCCTTTTTCCTTATAATCAAAAGAACCCAACAGCAAAAATTAGAATCAGAAGTGGGGTTCTCATGAACCTGAACCTGAGTATCAGCAGGTGGAATGGAATGTTTCTACCTAGTATTTGTATGGTAAAGCCACTAAATGGGACCAATCCCTGGGGCCTCTTGGGCTCTAAGCATGAGCACTCTGTTGAGAAGGTTGTCGTGGTTTGGTGGCTCTAGCTCTGAACCACTTCTGGGAAGGGTGAGTATTTGTTCTTTGAGCTCCCTAGACTGTATATAAGTTCTGGACAATCCTGCCAAAGCTATGGTGATACTTTGTTTCAGCGTTTGTCTACCCCTCTAGATGGCAAGCTTTGGGATAGAAGGCACTCAGAAACATAGCCCATACTCTAAGGGGTAGAAACTGTTGCATAGGTTGACCACATCAAATAAGATGCTGCCTTGGCTTGTCTGTGTCTCATGCCTAGCTATTATATGCTTCCTCTAGTGTCTTTTTATTATAGTCTTAACGATTCTGCCAAAATTATTATGATATGTTTTACTACCTGGCAGGGTGATTCTCTCCTCTTTTCTTTTTCAAAGCTGATGTAACTATTCATGTACCTCTGTACTGTCATACACGTTTTGGAATAGGTTTGTCAAGTTCCAGAAAATTTAACTTATATATTATTTTAGGGAGAATTAACATCTTTATGGGCTTCCCTGGTTGCGTAGATGATAAAGAATTTGCCTGCAGTGCGGGAGACCTGGGTTAGACACCTGGGTTGGGAAGATCCCCTGAAGGACGGCATGGTAACCCACTCCAGTATTCTTGCCTGGAGGCTCCGCATGGACAGAAGAACCTGGCAGGCTTCAGTCCATGGGGTTGCAAAGAGTTGGACATGACTGAGCAACTAAGAGCAACATCTTTATAATATTGACTTGACTCATCCAAACAAATTGTTGCTCTTTCCATTTATACCAAGATTTCATATCTTTTTTAACAGTTTTAATTTTTTTCCATAAAGGCTTTACATAAATGGAAAGAACATTCTTAATCAAGTTCTGAATACTTTATGTATTGTATTACTATTATGAATTATGTTTTATTTTCTATAATTCCTAATGGAGAGCTATTAGCATTAAATTTTTCTTGTAGTGATCGAAGTCCCTGACTCTCCTTCCGGTTCTAGTAGTTTGCTTATTGTTTCCGATGGATCGTCTATGTAGGTGATCATATCATCATAGGTAACAATGGGTGTATCTTTTCATGTCTCTGTACTGCTTATTGCATTTTCTTATCTCAGCACATTGGTCAGGACCCCAGTATTGTGGTAGTGGCAATTCTGTCTTGTAGCCATGTTAACAACAGGGCATCATTAAATACATTATAGGATTGTTTTGTTTGCTTTGTTTTCTTTTTTGTTGTTGTTTGCTGCGCTGGGTCTTCATTGATGCTGGAGGGCTTTCTTTAGTTGCCTCAAGTGGTGGCTTCTCTTGCTGTAGAGTACAGGTTCTAAGGCACTCAGGCTTAGTAGCTGTGGCGCATGGCCTTATTTGCTTCGAGGCAGGTGGGATTTTCCCAGATCAGGAATTGAACCCATGTCCCCTGCATTGGCCAGCGGATTCTTAACCACTGGACCACCCGGGAATTCCCTCTGAAGTTTTATAGATTAAAATTAGGCATTGTGCCCTGAGCTTCTCCTATGACAAAACACAATCGTGTACTCTTCCTCTTTTAGTCCACTAATTCAGTGAATAATGGTGGTAGATTTTCTGATGATCAACCATTGGAACTGGTAGATATGGTCTCCGCTGCATGTAACAGAACACCAGCAGTTGTACCTTAAAAATCTAAAGGCAGTACTAATTTTTTTAAGTTAATTAATTAATTTAATTTATTTTTGCGATACATTTCAGCTTGAGGGTTCCTCTTAGTTCCCAACAAGGAATCAAACCAGTGCCTTCTGCAGTGGAAGCATGGAGTCCTAACCACTGGACCACCAGGGAGTTCTCAAAGGACAACAGCTACTTAAGGAGCAGGCTGGAGAGGGTCCATCTCAGGTTAATCCAGGACTTGATGGTGTCCTCCAGTCAAGAGTCTCTCTTTCTGTCTTGCCATCCTCAGCACCCTGGCTTTATGTCCTCACGGCCCCCTCAGGGGTGCAAGCATCCAAATCTGCTGCACACAGATCTGGTGATGAACAGGACGGAGGGACAACAGAAATGCTAAACTGCTTTACCATCAGTGACTCTGCTTTCACCAGCCAAGGTTGGACTTCCGCCGACACCTCCTCCCCCAGTCGACTTGTCCTGGTATCATAAGTCAGAAATGGATCTTGGTGCTTCTGGTTGCAAGGCAGGTTTATATTCTGAGTGTCTGGCGGGGAGCAGGGCATGGCTGTGACTAATCGTGACTCATCCCTTGGGGCTGGGGCACGCGCGCTGCCTCCAAAGAGCCGGGGTTCTGTCAGGAAGGAAGAATGTTGGGTGGCACACCATCCTCGCACCCCCAGGGCAAACTTGACCTCGTTAGATTGGAAGATTTCTTTTCCAGTAAACTTCTGGATTTGGTTGGCCCATATTTCCAAAATTATAAAACTGAATTGTATGCTCTGTTAATAGTCCTCTATTGTGCATTTAAACAATGTCTTACTTTAAAAATTTTTTATTTTATTTATTTAGCTGCACTGAGTCTTACAGCATACAGGATCTTTGGTTGCAGCATGCAGGATCTAGTTCCCTGACCTGGGATCAAACCCCCTGCATTGAGAGCATAGAATCTTAGCCACAGGACCACCAGGGAAGTCACCACATTGTGTTACTTTAATTTTTTCAACTAATAAGCTTTTTTTTTTTTTTTTTTTTGCTTTAAATCTGTGCCAGGTGGTTTATGGGATCTTAGTCCCCCAGGCCCTCAGCAGTAAAAACACCAAGTCCTCACCACTGGACTGCCAGGGAATTCCCTAATAACCTTTTATATTGAGCAATAACTTATACACAGAGAAATGCACAGATCTGAGGTGTATAGTTCTTTGAGTTTTGAGAAATATGTCCATCTGTGTAATCACCACCGCTATCAGTACAGACATTTTCATTCATTCCCTTGTGCCCCTTCTGGTCAGTTTTCTCAGCCAAGGAACTGTTGCTCTGGTTTGTGTGCAGATCTTTTGCAGACATAAGCTTTTCCCTTTCTTGTATAAATTCGTAGGACTGGAATTCCTAGGTCAGATAGGAAATGTACACTTTTTATTTTGTAAGAAACTGCCAAGTTCCCAAAGTGGTAGTCTATTTTACACCTGACTTAAAAAATTGAGCTTCACTTATTTTTAATATTAAGAGCATAAATACTAAGAGTGTTAAGAGTCAAAAAAAAGAGTTTAGGAGTATGAACCACTGTATATAACCCACTTCATTTTTTAAAAATATTTATTTTAATTTATTTATTTGGCTGCCCCAGGTCTTAGTTGCAGCAGGTAGTATCTCTCATTTTGGGCATGCGGGATCTAGTTTCCCGACCAGGAATCGAACTCTGGCTGCCTTCATTGGGAGCAGAGTCTTAGCTGCTGGACCACCAGTGAAGTCCCTAACCCACTTCATTTTATAATTGCCTTTTGCCTCCTACTTGCTTGAGGAGTTCCACTTCATCAGGCTATTAGGAACTAGGAGTTCTTAGCAGTTTTTCTCTGACTTAGTCATTTTTTTCCTGGCCCTTCAACATCTGCGGAATCCCAGGGATGCATCTACAGTCAGATCATCTTCTCTGAGGCCAAGCCCAAGGGGTCATAGAAACTTGATGTAAAGGTGCTCCCAGTTCCTGACTGATACTGAGACTTCTCTTCATGATTCATTTTCTAGTCTTCTTCTGTCCTGAAGTGAAAAGTTGATTGGAGATCCCCTTTAACAAGATGACTAGTATGGACTTTCTTTCCTGTACTGGTAAGTCCCAAGGATTTGTTTATCCAAGATGGAACAGAGAGCAATGCCTGGGGAGATTGAGTCCTTCACCCTGGGCCTCTGGGAGCCCCTAGATCCCCAAGGGTGCCCCATGGGGACAGCTTCACTCCCTCTCTCCTCTTCCTGTGTCTCTCCCTCTCTTTCCCCTCCCCCCTCTTTTTTAGCCGCATCACTGGGCTAAAACTAAGATGTGAGATCTTAGATGAAACATGCACCCTCTTCATTGCAAGCGTGGAGTCTTAACCACTGAAACACCAGGGAAATCCCCTAGTTTTCAACATCAATATAATATTTTATCTTCATTGTATTGCAGATTCTCATATATTGGAATAGATATTATTTTGTTCCACTGAAAATGAATAGGCAGTTTTCAAAAAAAGAAAAAGAAAGAAGAGCTACACATAGATGGCTAACCTATCTGCTGAAAAAAAAAATCTCAATTTTCTTCATCAAGACATGTAAATCAGACTTCCCTGGTGTCCAGTTAAGCATCCACCTGCTGATGCAGGGGCCATGCATTTGATCCCTGGTTAGGGAACTAGGTTCCACATGCTATGGAGCAACCAAGCCTGTGTGCTGTAACTACTGAGCCTTTGAGCTTGCTGCCAACTAGAGAAAGCCCATGTGCAACAATGAAGATCCAGTGCAGCCAAAAGTAAGTAAATACATTTTAAAAAAGACATGCTAATCAAAATAATGAGACAGCAGTGTTCTTGGGAGGCTATGAGGAAACAGGTATTCTTGTGATGTGTTGGAGTGAATGTAAGTGGGTGCATGCTTTTTGGAGAACAACATGGCAAAAGGCATCAATAGTTGCTGTTTTTTCTAATACATAAACTCTTTGTCCTGGCAATTTCACTGCTAGATATTTACCCCAGGGATCATTTGCAAAGGTCCACCAAAGTTAAATGTATAGATATAGTTGCATAGTATGTTATCACAAAACCCCGAATTGTTAGCTTTTTAAATATCTGTCCACTGGGCAATGCGTTATCTGTGATTTATATGCATGCAGTGGAACACTGCAGCGATAAAGAGACTGGGGAAGATTCGTGTGTGATGATACGAGCCAACCTCTGCAATATGCTGAGGGAGAAAAAGCTACCGAATAGTAAACATATTCGGATACTTCTTTGTATGCCTATGTGCTCAGTCCCTTCAGTTGTAGCCAACTCTTTGCAACCCCGTGGACTATAGCCCACCAGGCTCCTCTATCCATGGGATTCTCCAGGCAAGAATACTGGAGTGGGTTGCCATTTCCTTCTCCAGAGGATCTTCCCGACCAGGGATTGAACCTGGGTCTCCTACATTGCAGGCAGATTCTTTACCCTGTGAGCCACCAGGGCAAGTTATATGTGTATATATGTACATATATTCACATACACATATGCCAGACTTTGGTCTAAGAGAATTTGATTTATAGCGAGCTGTTAACCTTTAGGAAGAGGGAAGTTTTTGATTTTCACTGCATCTTTCTAGACTCTTCCATTTTTCTGGTGATGGCATGTATTACTTTTTTATTGTCAGAGGCATTTTCCCGGGCACTGTGTTATGGGACATTTTTGTTTTCTTTGTATCACTTAATTTTTCTTAAATCTTAAAGTTTTTAAGCCCAGGAAAGGGAGATGTGCTGGTAAGGTACTGTAGTACCTCATTCAATCAAAGGAATCACTGGGCACCCAGGCTGCAGGAGGAGACAAGCACAGCTGGGCCTCAGGAATTTCTGGAGCCAGGGGCTGGGAGGCTGGAGGCCTTTTCTTGTCTCTACTCGTCTTTGTGTATCAGCCGCATTCTCTCTTACTCCATGGAAAATGCGAGGAATGAACGTGGCTGTCTCGTGCATCTACATTTCATATCTTCTACAGCAGAGAGACTGACCCTGAGTTCCTGTTTAACAAAATTCTCAGGAAAAACTTTCTTTGGCCTGGCTTGGGTCAGGTGTCCTCCCCTGGGCCCATAAACTCTGGCTAGGGTTATGGGGGCGAGGGGGCATCTTTAAGGAGCTGGCAGCTCCTCTGTGGTCAGGTGGTTGGACAGGAGTACTTCTCAGTAGAAGGGAGGGTGCTGGGAAGATACACATTCATTTGTTCTTACTTATTCATCCAGTAAACACTTATGGAGCCTGTTATGTCCTGGGCTCTGGGCCATGTGCCGTGAACAACGATCCCAGCAAGGTCTCAGCCATCCGAGGGTTTAGGTCGCAGAGCCGGAGACAGGCTAGAAATCAGTGTCTGCCACACCCCTGCCCCATCCTGGCTCAGCTAGACCCACTCTCCAGGTCCATCAATAAAAGAGGAGTCCCTCAGTTGCTGGTGGGGCCTCAGCCTGGGGATGTTGCCCCTGTGGGGCACTGATGGCTGAGGAGGAGAGCTGGCCGCCTGGGCATTGCAGCTGTTCCGAGTTGCCAGCCAAGAGCCAAAAGCTGGGAGGTGAAGGGAGTGGCTTCCTGTTGAGCTCTTTGGCTCCAGCTTGGAAGTCTCCAGAAACATAACTGCCAGGCAGCCCACTGAGCTTCTGTGGAATTTTCATTTGTCCTTTTTGTGGACAAAACCGGGGACTTCCCTGGAGGTCCAGTGGTTAAGACTCTGCGCTTCCACTGCAGGGTCCCAGGTTCGATCTCTAGTCCGAGAACCAAGATCCCACGTGCCTCATGGCAAGGCCAAAAAAAGTACAAAATCCAGGTCTGGATCAGGTGCCTGGCTCCAAATCAGCCTCTCCATCCCTCAGGCAATGTTCTTCCTGAGCAAACACTGGAAAGATGCTGGCTCAGCTCTGGGCCAGCACTGGCGGGTGGGGGAGGGGCGGGGGGATGGAGGGTAAGAACCCCTCCTGGGGACTCCCTCAGGGGAGGATTTTCTGATGTGCTGACTCTGCAGGAGATGCCCCTGGGATTCACTGGTGTGAGCAAGACCTCCACCCGCAAGTTAGCACCCCGCTGAGACTGCAGTAAAGCCCTCTCTTGGAGAACATGAGAGATGGCTGGGGCCAGCAACCCAGGCTGCAGTCCCAGGCTTGGGATTATGGTCCCTACTCACTGTCCCTCCACCCCAGGCTACTCTCCTACATGCAGGTTGTCGGTCCAAGTGTGGGTTTGCCCCTTTATTGTGTCTACATGAGGTGTGTGTGTGTGTGAGTGACAGAGAGAGAGCAAGCTGTATTGTTTATACATGATGTAATGATGGTGATTAAACTGAGGAGTTAGTCCATGGTTTGAAAAATGGACAGAAACCACACCCGGAGGAGGTTGAATGTAAACCTGAGGACGCTGGATTCTGAGGTTGAGAGCTTTTTTGAAGGGCCCTTGTCACCTCTATCAGTCTTGGAAGTGAGACATCACGTTTCAATGCTGGCCTCAAGGGTGTGATGCATCTTCATTTGTGGCTGTGAGAATGGACTCATAACAGGGTGTCCTGGTAACTAGATATGCAGGAGGCGGGCTGGGTTGGTAAGTGATGGATGGCACTGGTCATGTGGCCATGCCCACCACCCTGGGTAAAAGGGGCACCTTTGGCCCACTCCAACACCTTTCTGCGCCTGCACCCACAGCCTCATGGCATCAGGCAGCAAAGCCTGAATTGGCTGCCTCTGGAGAGAGAAGTCAAGGCTGATGTGGGGCCAAGACTAGGGGTGAGATGATGCAGAAGCCACGAGAGAGCAGAGACCACACAGTAGGCAGCGGACGTATGAGATAGAAAAAGCAGGCGTGAGAGGAGCCCAGAGCAAAGGCAGCAGTGGCCAGTCCCCAGGGCCACCTTGGGCATTGACAGTGGTCCAGTCTGTCCCAGTCTACGTGGAAACCTACAGGGGACCTCGCTCGTGAATCTGACTCTTGCAACGCAAAGAAGCTAAGTGACACAGGATCCTACCCACGGCTTCTGCTTGTCACCTGTAAGGTCTCTTCCTCCCCCTTGGGGCCATGGCTTATTCATCTCTCTAATCAGAGCATCTGGCCCTGTGCAGGGAAGCTTGTAGGTGCCTATTAATGTTTGAATAAATAGCTGCATTTATCACAACAGTCCTTGGCCCAGCCTTCACCCAGAGGTTGTGGAATGAGCAGCAGTGCAGATTTTAGATCCAGTACCCATATCAGCCATGTGCAAGGAGGTGAGCTGGGCCAATGAGATTCTTTCTGGGCAACTGAAGTCTAAAATGAGCAATGAAAAGGCATTAGCAGGAGGAGCTGAGGTTTCAAGGGTGTGTGGGGAAATGGAAAAGCTGTGTGGACGCTCAGTGTCCTCAGGGAGTGGTAATGAAGGACCTTACAGGACAAGGAAGGAGACCCCCAAAATGATGGACATGAAATGGTTCTGTGGCCTGTAAAACAAACACAGGTGTCCATGATCAATAAAACTCACTGCAAGTCTCAGGCATCATTGCCAATCTACTTCTGTGACTATAAAAAGGGAAGAACCTTTGTGTTCTTCTTCAAGTTAATCACTAAAGGGATGTTGCCTATAAGCTTAAATTACACTTAATGGCTCATCTCCGGGAAACTTGTCACCCAGGTAATGAGCACTAAGCTAAAATACCTTTGTTTAGCTCAGAAAGAAGCATCTTCCTGACCAGGCCCATCTGTGAAAGACTGAAGGCAGGAAGAAATTCCTCCTGGAGTCTGGTCAGAACCAGGACTTTACTCCCTCCTCTTTTAGTGTTAAAATAAGCCTGAATTCTAACTCAACGAAGATGGTTCATAGGGACACCAGTCCGCCATCTTCTCAAGCAGCTGGCTTTCTGAATAAAGCCACTGTTCCTTGCCCCAACAACTTGTCACTTGATTTATTGACCTACTGTATGGCAAAGCAATATGAGCAGCCAGTCTTGCTGCTCATGGCCAGCCAGCTCTGGGTGGGGGATTTTGGAGGTAAGGCCCTAGCAGCTGCCCGGTCCACTCGTCCTGAGGATCTTCCCCTTAAAATTCCCTGGAAGTGCTGTGGCTGCCCCAGCTCTTAGCAGGTGGAGCAAGGAATCAACATCTCATACAGTAGGTAAGTCACTCCATGTAACAACTGGGGATTTTATTTCTTCTCCATTTGGGGCTTCTTTCCTTTAGAATAAGCCAATTTGTATTTGAGTGGAGTGTGTGTGTGCCTGCTCAGTCACTCAGTCATGTCTGACTCTGAGTGACCCCATGGACTGTAGAGCCCACCAGGCTCCTCTTGTCCATGGAAGTTTTCAGGCAAGAATACTGGAATGGGTTGCCATTTCCTGCTCCAGGGGATCTTCCTGCCCCAGGGTCCGAACACTTGTCTCTTGCATCTCCTGCATTGGCAGGTGGACTCTTTACCACTAGCGCCACCTGGGAAGCACATTTGAGTAGGGCACCATGTTGGAAAGAGGATAAGAGGACATAGTCGATGGACTTTTACGCAATTTGTGTGAATTATTTTGTTTATTTGGATGCTGGCATTTGTGTGTGCTGTTTCTTTGTCTTGTATTTATGTCTTAAAAAAGGGGGGGGGGGAAGGGGAGTTCCATGGTGATCTAGTGGTTAGGATTTGATGCTTTCACTGCTGTGGCCCAGTTCAGTCCCTTGTTGAGGAACTGAGATCCTGAAAGCCACGTAGTGTGGCCCCCCCAAAAAAAGTGGGAAATATTTCAACTATGCCTGAAGAAAGTCCTCAGAGGCATATTTTGGATAAGTGGTTTGATTACAGCTATGAAACCATGACTAAGAAGTTGAAAATGTGTGGCCCCAGTACCTGCTAGGATCTCCACAAGGGGTTCATTATGCAGGGTTATCCTGGGACCCCGTGTATCTTGTACTGCTGTCCTTGCTTTGTTAATTACATCACATGTGGTCTCCCGTGTCATTGGTATCTGTTAAACCCAAAGACCAGATTGAGGGTTTATTTAGGGTTTTTGGTTTGCCCTTTAGGTTTTTGGTTTCATATTGTTTTGGTAGCATTTCTCCAGTTACAGCCAAATCAGTTTTATGATATTTGAAACTTCTACTGATGTCGAATGGAGGAAAAGAATAGGAAAAGTCTGTTCTTGTCTAAAAGTGGAACATTCCCAGGGCGAAGAGAAAGATTCCACTTGGTTCCTAAAAATCAACAGAGGCCCTGCCCCAGAATTGAGTCTGGCTGGTTGATGCTAAGGCAAAAAAAGCATCCTTTGCATGGTTGGAGATGACCACCTGCTGTATGGTTTTATAGCAGATTTTGAATGGCTCCATAGCTATTCTGTGAAGAAGCAAGGGAAAATGATGAAATCCTCTTATGTTGTGTGGCTCAGTGGTAAAGAATTTGCCTGCCAATGCAGGAGACCTGGGTTCGATCCCTGGGTCGGGAAGATCCCCTGGAGAAGGAAATGGCAACCTATTCCATTCCTCTTATATGCAAGCTCTTGTGCTACTGCATCAGGGTGGGAAAATGTCAGACAGTTGTTGTTGTAGTTCAGTTACTAAGTCGTGTCAGAAACCGAAGAGTGGGACTTCCCTGTGGTTGAATGGCTAAGACTCTGTGCTCCCAAGGCAGGGGCCTCAAGCTTGATCCTTGGTCAGGATGCTAGATTCCACATGCTGCAGCTAAGAGTTCGAATGCCCCAACTAAGACTCGGTGCAGCCAAATAAATATTTTTTTTAAAAAAAAGAAAGAAACCCAAGGGCAGGGTGAGGAAATGTTTCTCCAGCCTTTGGCCCAGCTGGCTGTCCCAGCTGCTTCACTGTTATGCCACTATATACACCCCTTCCACCATCTCTTGCTCCTATTTGGCCCCAATTCTAATTCCTGACTCAGGGGCTCAGAAAGTGGTCAGACTGGCTCCTTTTCCTTATAGGGATCAATTAGAAAATCCTGTTAGTTCCTGGGGCACAGGGACCTGGTCTGGTATCAACAGCCTTAGCTACTGAGTCTTAACTCAGCAGGGAACCCAATTTGGGCCAGATACCACTCCCTGGCAGAGCAATTTGCCTTGCAGTTATCCCCCATTGACTGTGGGGAATTGTAGTAAGGAAGAACCTTTTGTGTTCTATTACGTTAATCATTAAAGAAATGTTGCCTATAAGCTTAAATTATACATAATGGCCCATCTCTGGGAACCCTGTCTCTTAGGTAATGCTGCTGCTGCTAAGTTGCTTCAGTCGTGTCTGACTCTGTGCGACCCCATAGATGTCAGCCCACCAGGCTCCCCTGTCCCTGGGGTTCTCCCGGCAAGAACACTGGAGTGGGTTGCCATTTCCTTAGGTAATGAACATTAAGCTAAAATACCTTTGTTTGGCTCACTGGAAACATCCTGGCCAGGCCCATAGATAAATGACTACAGGAAGGAAGAAATAAAGACATCCCCTATAGAGTCTGGCTGGGACCAGGACTTGGCCACCCGCCCCCACCCCCCTAACTTAAATAGAAAAGAAACCTGACTTCTGATTCAGAGAAAATGGTTCATTGAGACACTAGTCCACCGTCCTCTCCGTTTGCTGGCTTTCCAAATAAAGTTGCCCAACAACTTGTCTCTCAATTTATTGGCCTGTCATGTGGCAAGCAGCAGGGGCTTGGACTCAGTAATATGACCTTGGACCTGACCTGGAGTCCTCTTTGATATGTTTAGGACAATGGCAACTACTTTGCTGGATTGGTATGAGGAAGAACATGTAAATATAAAGAGTGCTTCCTACCCCATAAGGAAACACACGGGAAATTTCTTAAAGCAGCTTCCTGGCCCCTCTGTGTCATCTTACTAAACTGGGATTCTTTGGGGATGGAGCCTAGGAAACTGCATTTTAAACAAGCATCGCCAGTGATTGATTAGGATGGTCCAAGGAGATTTAGAAAAGACTGAAAGGTGGGTTTTGAATGAGGTGGGGTAGACAGTAACCTTCAGATGTGGCCACAAGGTGGCAACAGAGAGATGCAAAACGGGGATCTCTGTAGGTACCCACCCAGAACTGCAGGTGGGCAGACCCTGGGACGGGCTCTGGGAGGAGGTGGGCCCTGTACTGCGGCACCGGCACCGTCTCTTTTGCCATGTGGAGTTTGTTATTGCAGGCTAATCCCCTGTGGCTGCCTGTCTCATTACCGGATCTTTATGAACACTCCGCTTTTGCCGAACTCTGCTGGTGGAAACTGCATTTGTTTGACCTTGGCTGGGCTATGGGTGGTGCTGAGTGTAGCAGGCAAGGGATGTCACCTGCGCAGGGCAGCTGACTCAGAGGACACCAGTGCAGTGTTGAAAGCAGGACCTTCCACACCCCCTCTGCCAGGTTTGTGGTTCCAGGTGTTCTTAAAGGACCTACCCTCCAGCATCGGGCCTGTTCCAGTCATGAGAGGATCAGGACTAGGGCTGGACAGCTGGCTGAAGCCCAGGCAGAGAAGGCTGGGATGGGGTGGGGGCAGGGAACTCAGGATGGGGCAGCTGCCTCTGGAAGCAGCCAAGATGTTCCTGGCTGCAGTAGGGGTAGCCAGAGCCCGGAACTAACAGCCTCCCCCCCACCACTCATGCATCCTGGCCTGCCCCTGTCCGAGCCTGCCAAAGCTCAGAATAACCTGGGGAACCAGACAGCGGAATGGCAGGGGCTCTGCTCTGCGCCCTGCTCCTCTTGCAGCTCCTCGGTATGGGCCAGGGTTGGGGGAAGAGGTGGGACACACACATACAGGACACTGACATAAAGGGACAGGACGAAGACCTGTAGAGATATAGGGAGACATATTTGGTCCCCAGGCGCAGTATCACTGGTTCGGGAGACAGACATGGGAAAATATACAGCCTCAGAGACATACAGAGAAGCAGAGACCTGTAGACCCGGAGGCAGAGCAGAGCCGCTCCTCAGCCTCTCCAAGTCCTGACCCTGCTGCTTGGCCCCATCCCCAGGCAGAGGTGAGGGGAAGAACGAGGAGCTGCGCCTTTACCACTACCTCTTCGACAACTATGACTCAGGACGCCGGCCAGTGCAGGAGCCCAAGGACATTGTCACCATCTCCCTCAAAGTCACCCTGACCAACCTCATCTCCCTGGTAAGGTATCCGAACCGGCATCCGAGCGCCATCTCGGAGCCTAAAATCCCACTTCTGGCCCCAAGCGCTCAACTCTCTCCTAAAGCTTTCCCCAATCATCTTCATCTCCCACCCACAGAACGAGAAAGAGGAGACCCTCACCACCAGCGTCTGGATTGGAATAGTAAGTCGAGGCTGGGGAACAGTGTGAGACCTGGTCTAGGGGCCCTTTTCTCGTAGGCAGCGCGGCACACGTCCTTCCGTCCCATCCCCCGCCCCTAGGACTGGCAAGATTACCGACTCAACTACAGCAAGGACGACTTTGGGGGCATAGAAACCCTGCGGGTCCCTTCAGAACTCGTATGGCTGCCAGAGATTGTGCTGGAAAACAAGTGAGGACCGGGCCAGACTGGAGCGAAGCCGAGGTCTGGGGAGGGGTGGACCTGGCTGGGACAGGGGTGTTGCTTGCGGGGCGAGGGAGCCTCAGATATGGGCCAACTTTCGGTTTCCTGGAGCCCACAGTATCGATGGCCAGTTCGGGGTGGCCTACGAGGCCAATGTGCTGGTCTCCGAGGGCGGCTACGTGAGCTGGTTGCCCCCGGCCATCTACCGCAGCACCTGCGCCGTGGAGGTCACCTACTTCCCTTTCGACTGGCAGAACTGTTCGCTTGTTTTCCGGTGGGAATACTTGTTCGCAGGCCCGGACAATTGAGGGATTAAGGGGTGGGGCCAGGTGTGCGGGGATGGGGAGACCTCTAGTCCGGGGCGGGGCTTTGTGCTGGAGGTGGGGCTAGGCTTTCGAAGGCGATAGCGCGCTCTACTGGGTGAGAAGTAGGGGTGGAAACACAGGCTTGGAGGCGGGGCCTGGGTAATTGGGTGGGGCGTAATTCGCCTGCCAGAACACAGCTTTCAGGGCGGGGCCTGAGGCCCGGGTCCCAGCCTCTGGGGTTGGGGTCCGGATCCTGGCTCCGCAGCTCCCAGACGTACAATGCCGAAGAGGTGGAGTTTGTCTTTGCGGTGGACGAGGAGGGCGAGACCATCAGCAAGATTGATATCGACACTGAGGCCTATACTGGTTAGGCCCCCCTCCTGCTCCGAAAATCCTGCTTCTAGACAGGTCCCGAGAGGGCACTTGCACGGGGGTTTGCCCTGGGCCCTCGATGCTGGGACTGACTTTGACAGCCCTGCTTTAACTTGAGCCTTCCCTGAAATCATTTTTGATCGTCGGCCTAGTATTCCTTTCTCCCTTGTGGTGGTTCCGTAAGCTCCCTGGGAACGCCCCTTTCTGACCCAATTACCAGCCCACCTGCCCCACCTGCCCCGGCCCAGATGGCTTTCATCCTCTCCTCGCTTGGAGTTGCAGGCCCCTCCACAGTCAGATGTGGGGACGGAGAGTAGAGCAGGGTGCCACATTCCCCGAGAGCCGGCTGACTGCGCCTCCCGTCCTGCAGAGAACGGCGAGTGGGCCATCGACTTCTGTCCCGGGGTGATCCGCCGCCACGACGGTGACTCTGCGGGTGGCCCAGGGGAAACTGACGTCATCTACTCGCTCATTATTCGCCGGAAGCCGCTGTTCTACGTTATTAACATCATCGTGCCCTGCGTGCTCATCTCGGGCCTGGTGCTCCTCGCCTACTTCCTGCCCGCGCAGGGTATGGAGTCGCCCAGACCCCAAACCCGGGCCCCCTCCTGGAGGGCGGGGCCTGTCCTCATCAGGCACTCCCTCCAGCCGGCGGCCAGAAATGCACCGTTTCCATCAACGTCCTGCTCGCCCAGACCGTCTTCTTGTTTCTGATTGCCCAGAAAATCCCAGAGACATCTCTGAGCGTGCCGCTGTTGGGCAGGTGAGGGGCAGAGAGGATCCCGGCGGTGCCTAAGCGGGGCGTAGCTAGCGTGAAGGGCGGGGCCAGACGAGCACGGGGCGGGGCCAGTGGGGTCTCAATGGGGAGGGCAGGGCCAATACCTAAGGACTCCGAGTATCCTTAACTGTATGATCCCCACCTAGGCTTTATTTGGACGTGGGGCGGGGCTGGGAAGGTGGTGGGTTCGTCGGTCCCCCGTCCTCTGCACTGCTGCTGGACGCCAACTTGAGGTCTCCGGAGTATCTCTGCTGGGGGTGGGTCGGCTCAGTGCCCACCCAGCCGGGATGCCTCTGGCCCCAGCTCTCCCCTCATCTTCAACTCACCGGTTCCCCAGGGGTTCTGAGGTCCAGCTGGCGTTGCCACTGTTGCAGGAATGAGGCGGACCCCTGCAGACCTCGTCCACACAGGCATAGCCAGGCCCCCTGGAGCAGGAGCCGGGCGCTCGCGCCTGCTGCAGCCCCCACTTGTAGAGCCCCCTGCCCCGCGGCCTGGGCTACCCGGGCTAGGGCTCCGCCCGGATCCCCAGCGTCTGGGCCCGGGCCCGGGCCGCCGTCTACTCGCCGTACTTCCTCCTGCACCCACAGGGCTGAGATCTGTAGTGGGGGTACAGGAGTTGGTGGGGATGCAGATGTCTCTGCTCCTCGATCCCCTTCCCCCACTCCCTCCTCTGTTCCCCCTCTCGGCGCCCCACCTCTAACAAGGTGGCCCCAAAGTTCACTACGCTGGCCGCGGCTTCTCTTAGCACTAGCCCCAGGGTGGGATTCCGAGCAGGCCAGTTCTCCCGTTCTCGCGGCTCCAGGGACTTCAGTTCTCTGAACCTCTGCTCCAGATATTCATGGGCTGCGGCCGCAACGAGCTCCAGGGAAGACAGAAGCGGGGGCTGGAGGGCCACCTGGAAAGGCACAGGGGCAGCGGGGTCATCGGGACATAGGGCAGAGGTCACCGGGGGGACGCTGGAAACCTTCCCAGAGCGTCTCGAGGTGCAGCCCTTACGGGTATCCGCATAGGCGCACCTCGGTGGAACTGTGGAAGTGGTAGACCCACAGCAGGGTTTCCAGGGACCTGGGGGTCCCCTTCATGGTTGCCACTGGCCGTGCGAGGGCGAGGAGAAAGACCGGGCCGGGGAGGGGCGGACGGTCTGGCCCCGCCCGGAGGAGCAGCTCCACGCCTGCGGAGAGGTGCGTTTGTGAGGTCAGAGGACCAGAGGCCGCTGTGGCTCAGGAGCAGCGGAGAAGCTGTGACGTCACGAACTCTGGGCTCCTCAGGTACCTCATTTTCGTCATGGTGGTTGCCACACTCATTGTCATGAATTGCGTCATCGTGCTCAACGTGTCACTGCGGACGCCCACCACTCACGCCATGTCCCAGCGTCTGCGCCAAGTAAGCGCCGGGTGGGTGGGCTCCGGGCAGGAGGTGGGGCTTTAAGCTAACCTCGCCCGGCCCTGCCCCGCCCACCCCAGGTGTTGCTGGAGCTGCTGCCCCAACTCCTGGGCTCCGGTGCGCCCCCTGAGGTCCCCCGGGCTGCCTCGCCCCCAAGGCGGGCTTCGTCCCTGGGCCTCCTGCTCCGTGCGGAGGAGCTTATACTGAAAAAGTCGCGAAGCGAACTCGTGTTTGAGCAGCAGAGGCACCGGCACGGAACCTGGACCGGTGAGCGGACTGGCCTGGGTGGGCCAAGAGGGGCGCCTTCATGGGCGAGACTCTTGATCACCCACCTCAGGTCGCCCCCACCAGCTACCCTCTGCCAGAACCTGGGCGCTGCTGCCCCCGAGATCCGCTGCTGTGTGGATGCCGTGAACTTCGTGGCTTCAAGCACGCGGGACCAGGAGGCCACTGGCGAGGTGGGGCCAGAGCACCGAGGTGGGGTGGGGCGCTGGGGGGCCTCCGCCATCCCTGACTTGCACAGCTGGCTCCTGCAGCTTTTAGGGACTCAACTTGTGCCCACCCCTTCCTTCCCCAGGAGGTGTCCGACTGGATGCGCATGGGGAAGGCCCTTGACAACATCTGCTTCTGGGCCGCTCTGGTGCTCTTCCTCGTGGGCTCCAGCCTCATCTTCCTCGGGGCCTACTTCAACCGAGTGCCCCAGCTGCCCTACCCGCCGTGTATGTAGCCCTGAGGCCACAGCCACACCGACAAGAATTCCCACCCATCTCCAGGAGGATATTTGAAAAACACCTTGCTACCACTGCTTTATTACTATCCTTTCCCACTGCCAATGATAAATCTGTATTCAACTTCACAAGGAGTCATGTGTGGGCACATGTGTGGGTCCGGCCCCCTGCCTGGCATCAGAAAGAGCTGCAGATGGTGCAAGCAGGCTCCTGCATGTGAACTCTCCAGAAAGCAAGAACCACTCTCACTTCAGTCTTCCTGACCTCCCAGTTTTTCTTGGGCTCCAGTCCCATGTGATCCTCTAGCCCTGTGAGCCTCTCAGAGGCTAAACAGGAGAGACCCATTTGCAAGACTTGCACATTGAGAGGCTTAAGCTAGGCACCTCTGTGGCCTGGCCAGGCTGGAGTGGGTAAGGACCAAATGGTCCCAGTTCAAGGTCCACAGGTTTAAGGCTGAGGATGCCTGGGCCTTTCCTTAGTTATTTCTTGTAGGTTCTCTTAGCCCAGCACTGCCCATCCACCCCCTCTCCACTGACTTAGGCATTGCAGATTCCCACCCGCTTCATCCCAGCCATGCCTGGTGGGCCTGGCTAGAACCTGGGATGATGAGAGAAAACAGAGTAACCTAGGGCCTGAAGTGGTGGGAGCTGGTTGAATTGTCTTTATTAACAAACGAGATCTCCAAGGCCACTACATTGAGGAGGGGTGGGGGCAGGGAGGGGGCGGGCTACTTGCTGCTCACACTATATACAGATGCAAGCAAGGGGGGGAGAGGGTGAGAGCTCCCTGCTCCCCCCTCCACTGGGGAAGGGCAGAGGCTAGAAGAGATGGGGGTTGGAAAGGGGTAAATGTTTTGGCTGGCGGGGTCCCCCCTCCATTCCCTGGGGTTTGGGGGGAGGGGAATCATTAAAGTGCTTTCAGAAAATGAGGAAATGGTCCCTGCCCCTGGAGTGGCTGGTGACCCCCCTAAAACCTAGGGCCCAGTGACCCCCCCCAGGGTCTGGTACATTCAAGGGGGGAGCCGGCTCCCCTGACGTGCAAATGATGGGGCCCAGGGCCCTGCCAAGTCAGCAGCAGTGGGGTATGGGGTCCAAGCCCCAAGCACTCTCCTTGTAAGTGGAGAAAGGGGGGTGGGGCTAGGCCCACTCAGTTCCTGGTAAGGGGAAGCTGTGCCTCTCCCTGGAAGTTGGGACAGGCACAGTTTTGAGGAGAGAACATGTTGGGGAAGAGGATGGTCACGTGATCACAAAAGCATCAGGGGTCAGAGGTCACGTTCCCAGCAGGCTCCAGTGAATCAAACCAGTAAAAGCAAAAGCCCAGGGAGGGAAGAGAAGGGCGGCCCGGGGAGTCTGGCTGTGGGGGGTGAGCTGGTCCACAGAAGCCAGCCCAGCCCAGGGCCCCGTCACCAGTTCATGATGCAGTTACGGTTCAAGGTCATGAAGTAAACTTGGCTGCTGCCCCCAGAGCGGACCGAGGCGAAAAACACCTGGATAGGGAGAAGTCACCAGGGTGAATGGGGCAGCCAAGGTGGGGGTGCCTCAGTTAACTGGGAGGAGGGAGAAACTGCAGGATTTAGTCCCACAGAGTGCCCCCATTCCCCTCCAAAAGGCAGGAACATGTGGCATGAAGGAGCCCAGACTTCTTAGAGACTGAAGGTGGGGGAAGGGCAGGCTGCCTCTAAGGAACACCTATAACCACTCCTCCCCCAGCTCTGCCCAGGGGCCCAGGTAGGGGTGGGGATGGGGCCCACGATGTGCAGGAGTACAGGCAGCTTATCACTCCCACCTTGTCGTTCCGCTCACACAGGAACTTGAGCCTCTGGGCTCGTTTGTGCATGAAGACCCCATCCAGGTGGCCCGTCTCCACAGAGCGGATCTCAATGGCTTTCTCTCCCCAGCCCATGATCTGGTTGGAGCAGATGTAGGCTGGAGGGGAAGTGGAGAGGGGTGGTAAGGGGGCTGCAGCCCGGCTGGCTCAGGGACACAGGCCAGGGGGGTGGGCCCCTCACTCACCCACAGAGGTGGGCATCTCTCCCCACTGCAGCACCACGTCCTTGATGATCCGGCCGTACGTGTTGACGTAGACACCCTCGTCCTCATAGCACAGCAGCATCTCCATGCCGTCCGTGTTGGGGAGGAAGATGATGGCGTGGGGCGTGATCTGGCTCTGGATCTGGGGAAGAGAAAGGGGGTGGGAGGCTCCGAGGCTGGGGCCAGGCCGGGGCCCCACTCCGCCCGCAGCCCTGCCAAGCTTACGTGCACAGGGATATAGATGTCGTAGCTGTTCCCTGAGTCCACATCCACAGCATGGAACCCGGCACTGGAGCCATAGATGACCTTGAGCCGCTGGCCCTCCTCCACCGTCAGGTCCACCAGCAGAGGGCGGTGCGGGAGGTCCGCAAAGGACTGTTGGGGAGAAAGGGCTCAGGGGATGTGGGCAGAGGAGCCAGACCTTGGACCATTGGTGGAGGTTGAGGCTTGGGTTACCTTGAAAGCCATGAATTTGTGGTAAGGTTTGGGGGCCCAGGCATACACCTCCACAGAGTTCTTCAGGGCGATGACCAGGAACTTGATGCGCTCATATTTCACTGGGGGCAGGAAAAGGGGGAATGCAGGGGCTTCCCTGCTTGGGCTGCAGCCCCTTCCCTGGGTCTGTCTACACCCCCAACTGCAGGCCCCCCCCCACCATCTCTGGCCTTTAAGGCTTTCTCAGCCCAGGACCCCGTCTCTTTCTCTCTTCTCAGAAACAAATGTGCCCCGGCCGCTGTGTTGTGACCTCCTCACCCACGCGGTAGTGCCCGCAGCCCTCCATGTCCCCCACAGTGGTCCAGCCTTGCTTCTTCTCCACTTCTGGGTCATTGTGCAGAATCTTGTTCCGGAGCCAGGACAGGTAATACACCCGCAGTTTGTTCCTTTTCCCTGAGGGACACAGAACCCTTGCTGGAGGCCCAGCTTCCATCTCCCCACCATCCTGTGTGGACCTTGAGGGGTGAGAAAGTGGGGCCCCCACCTTCCAGTTCCTGTACTGGGGCAGCCCTCTCCCCAGGCACTGCGCCCCCCCCCAACCTGAGATGGTGATGAGCAAGTTGAGTCCCTCCAGCACGTCCATCTGCTGGAAGCGCCGCCGCCCGATGAGTCCGTACACCTTGCCCTGCCCACTCCGGTCCAGCAGCATCAGCCCATTCTCTGTGCCCACCAGCAGGTTGACCCCTGCAAGAGGAGCCCTTGGGCAGATGAGAGGCAGAGCCAGGCCCTCGCCTGACCGGGAACACGGGGGCACACCAGGCCCTTCTTTTTCTTCCCCACCCTGGCTTACCCCAAAGGGCCGCACAGAGGATCTCGGAATTGAACCGCTTCTTGTACTTCCGAATCTCGGGGGTTTCGCTGTGGGCCCGGGTGTTGGTGGGGTTCACATTGACCACAGAGCCTTTCCTCACATCGTACTGTAGCTGATCAAGCCGACTGCCCTCTCCACCCACCAGGGCTGCGGGAGGAGGAGAAGAGAGGGGAGTGGGCTGAGTCCTGTCATTCTGTATCACTTTATCCCACACCCCAGGATACTCCGAACCAAAGGGAAAGACTAGAGAACAGACGAGGTGCCTGGAGGAGTTTAAACAGGGCCAGAAGGCCTGCCAAAGCCTTCGCTCCCTAATGCAGGTCCCTGGGTCACCTCTGAGCATTCTGCCCTCCCTTGGGTCAAAGGGGCCCTGGAAGCCATTACTGCCTTCGTGCCAGGGCAGGTGCGGGCCACAGGAGAGGCTGTGACCACTCAGTGGAGCCTGTCATCAGAGGCCACCCGACCCCTCCCCAGGCCTCCCGTCTCACCTGTAATGGGAATGGTGTCCCCACTGCCTCCGGGCTGGTAGATCCCCAGGTCGACAAACATTGTGAACGAGCTCTTGCCAGGGGCTTTTACAAGCCCACGAGACTGGTACTGTGGGGTGGGGGTGGCAGTGAGACAAATATCCCAGACCCCTGCCCGGGCCCACCCCTCCTGTTGCACCCTGGCCAACCAGCTCCCCAGAGCTCCCCCTTGCTGACCACGGTGCCCCAGTGCCCCTGGGTCTGCTGCCCATGGCCGGTGACCTCTTCTCACCCTGTGGAGCCAACTGTACCCACTTACGTCACTGCCTCCGTCCTTCAAGGGGGGGCTTTGACCTTTGCTGCTCTCGGTGGGCGAGTGGCTGGGCTGGACCACGTCTGGCAGGTTTGTGTAGCCGTTGCTGTCGGTGTGCAGCAGGCTGCGCTCCTCCTCAGGGGTCTAAAGGAACAAAGAGAAGGGGGCCAGTGCTGGGGCTGAGGAGGAGCAGGGCGGGCTGGGGCAGAACGGGGGAGGAGGGGCACTCACTCGCTGGACCACCATGGTGCCACCCCCGTAGGAGGTCTGGGGCCCAGCCATCTCCTCCACGTCGTGGACCACCATGGTGCTGACGCTGTCTGTGTCTCCATCGCTGCTGTGGAGAGAGGAAGGTCAGGAGGCCCTCCGGTCCCTGCTGGCCACCCAAGTGCCATCTGAGTGCCACAGGGAGCAGGTAAGAGCCGGGGCATGGGCACCTGCAGGGTCTGCTGGCACTCAGCAGCCCCCACCCCCTGCCCTGCACTGGGGGAGCGCTGGCTGTGCTGAAGAGGCGCTCATCTCACAGGACAGTGAAGGACGGCAGGAGACACCAGCCCCCAGGCCTGCATCCCTTTCTCCAGAGAAGGGCAGGAAGAATGGGCTGGCAATGACAGCTGAGGCCCCACTCGGGGGAGAAAAGGGAACTGCTTTCCCTCAAACTTGACCCAACACCCCCTCCCCCAGCACCTGTTTCTCAGGCACCTCTAGCAGGGATGTGGCCCTGCCCCGGGACGCCCCCATACCGGGCCCCAGGGGTGTCTCTGCTCCCCTCTGATGGCTCGCCGTTGCTCTCCTCCTCCTCGTCCTCACTGCTCTCCACCTCCTCGCTCGACGACGAGTAGTCCATGGCCTTCTTGGGAGGCCGCGGGGCCTCGTCCAGGGTCCGTTCTTTCAGCAAAACGAAATCCTGTTGGGGAGGAGCTGGGTGAGGCAGGGAGGCAGGGGTGCTGCAGAGGCCAGAGAAAGGCAGAGAACAGGAGGGGCTGCCCGCGGCCCTGCTCACTAACCTCGCCAATGGCTCGCTTATAGCTCTGGGAAGGGCAGCGGGGGAAGAAGGGCAGCCAGGAGGCAGGAGAGAGGTTAAGAAAGGTTAGTAACTGGGAAGGGCAACCCTGTTAGCCCACAGACCCTCTGGGCCTCAGACTAATGGTGGCCCTGCCCCTGGCGCCCAGCTCTGAGGCTCCACAGTGGCCCCCAGGTCCCAAACCATGAGAATACGGGAGGGGGCCACCTGACGACTTACTGCGGGCCGGCCTGGCCGCGAGCGGTGGTCATCGGGCTTGGCTTTGTTTCCAGGGGAGAGCACAGGGGAGTTGTCCAGTTTGGAGGAGGCTAGCCGTGGCAGGGTGGGGGAAAGGAGGTCACTGATCCTGGCCCAGGGGCTGGCCTCATGCCCAGCCTGGGGCCCACGCTGCCCTTACCCAGTCTAGAGCTGCCAAAGGCGGGGTCCACCCTGGGGTGACTGCCCCTGGGGCTGGGCTCACGTACCTCCCACCCGGTTCCTCTCCAGTGAGCCAGCTTGCGGGAGGTGCCCGTGAGAGGCCGGGAGGACGCTGTCCGAGCGCTCCCAGCCGGGGTCACTCCTCCTGAGGTCGGGGTTACTGTGGGAGGAGTGGAGGCAGGGTCAGGGTGATGGGGTGTCTGCGCCCCAGAAGGCTGAGCTGCACCGCAGAGGGAGCCATCACGGGGGGGGGGGACAGGTGGCAGAAGTGAAGGTGGGAGGGAGCAGGGGGAACAGCTCCATTACCTACAGGCGTTGGGCGGGCCGGGGGGCGGAACAGGGGGCCCTGGAGGCTTGGGGCTGCCCCGCTCTGCCCGCCTTTGCAGATAGATTTGCCAGGCGGAGTTGCTGCGAGGTCTGTGGAGGGAGCACAGGGTGCCGGGGGCGGGGCGGGGCAGGGGCTGAGGTGACTGGGGCGGGGCTCACCCACCCCTAAGCGGGCAACCTGGCACACTGCCCTCTGCCGCCCACCCGGAGCCCTAGGCTGCCACCCGCCCCCAGCCAGGTGTTACCTAGCACGGACCGCCTGCGCTGGCCGGGACCCTCCGGCCCCACTGGTGTTAAGGGCAGTGGCGATTGATGAGGTCCTCTGAGGCACCTGAGAGAAGGAAGGGGTCAGGGCTCCATGACGGCACGGTGGACACCAGGCCCCTCTTCGAGACCCTGGAAGGGGCTCTCCTCGCCTTGATGGGGAAGTAGACTTAGGTTGGGGAAGCTGATGACCTTTGTCCAAGGTTTATGAGGCAAGGAGACGGCAGAGCTGGGATCTGACCAGCGAGTCTGCCCCTGGTCCTCCCTGAACCCCAGGGTGCCTCTTCTGCTCTCACACGCACCATGGGATCACTGGGACACACTCGCATGCCGGCCCGCCCACCAGACATCAGGGTGACCCCTGTGGGATGGGCCAGGCCGGACTCCTCAGTCTTCTGTTCCCTTCAGACCCCCAAGCTCGCGTCCACCTCGCCCGCTGACCGCTCCTGCTCTGTCTCCCCCATTCCTCTGCCCTCTTCCAGCTCTGTGAGGCTGCCCTTACCTTCGGAGGGGCCTCATTATCAGGCCGGACCCAGGCTGGGGGATTCGGGCTGGGGCCAGGCCCTTCGGAAGTGGGGTCTGAGTTCTGCCGGATGACGGCTCCTCGGGCACTCGGCGTGGCAGTGGGTGCGGGCACGGCGGGGTCGGGGTCATGGGAAGCGGGGAAGGCAGCCAGGTTTCGGGTGGGTTGGTCCTGCAGGGACTGGGAGCGGGGTACAGGCGCTGCATATGGCTTCAGTGGGACCCGGTGTGCCACCAGGCTCTGCGGGGAGAGACCAGGGAGGGTGGGCCGCCTGCTCTGTGGCACGCCCCCACCTGGGAGCTGGGGCCTGGGCGGGGAGGAAGGGGCGGGTCAAGCCTCTGAGTTCCAACTATCCATCGAAAGGGGCTCCTGCAGCCCAAGAACAGGTAAGACAGAGAGACAGACGCATGCCTGTCTCTGCCCGCATGTCCTAAGGCCTGTGGCCCCTGGCTGTGGGCATGTGCATGTGTGTGCACATGCGAGGCCCCCCGTGCCTGTGTGTGAAGATAGGAACAGGGAGAGACTCACCTTGTGCGGTCCCTCCTGGGGCTCCACCGGCCTCTGCATAGGAGGAGTTTGGGAAAGGGGTCCTGGGGGCCCAGGGGAGGCCTGGGGGATGGGGGGCTCAGGCCCTGTGCTGCCTGGCTTGCTCTTGGCCAAGGGAGAGTTCTGCTGTTTGTTCATCCTCGTTCTCTCTTCCACCTGTGATGTGACAGGACGCCAAGCAGGACCACTTTTATCTTGTTCTCTAAGTCATTTCCCAACCTCTCCAGCACTGCCCGGCTGTACCACCTGCCTTTTCCCCTCCCGGGGCCCTCCCGTGTGCAATGATCAACGGAGTCTCAGGCAGCACAGGAGGCGTTGAGTACCTCTCGGGCCCAGGCTGGCTTGTCAGCAGGGTTGACGCCCCGACCGTAGTGATACAGGGGCTTCCGGTCCCCGGGCAGGATCTGCTGCTGCTTCTGAAGCTGCTGCTGCTGCTGCTGCTGCTGCAGGGACTTGAGGTAGGCGTGCTCCTGCTGCAGCTGCCTCTGCAGGCGCTCAGACTGCCGTTGCTCCTCCAGCTGCTTCCGCTTGTATTCCTGGGCCCAAGGGTAGGGAGAGAGGGCTCAGCAGGGTGAGCCCTGGAAGCCAGAGCAGGCACGCCCTTGCTCTCCTCCAACTGCCTAGAGAGGAGATATCTCTTCCCTTGATGCCCGGGTGACCCCTTCCCTTGAAATGCTCCCATCCCACTGTGGCGGAGATGCTCTGAATGCGCGTCTTCCCAGGGAAAGCTGGGGACCCCATTACCAGCAGCAGGGCCTGTTCCTGGAGCAGCTGTTGCTGAAGGATCTCGAGCTGTCGCTGCTCCTCCTCTAGCCTGTGACGGATATACTCCTGGGGGGCGGGGTGGGGGGCAGAGGGCAGGGAGAGAGGGAGAGGCGGGGGGTGGGGGCGGCAGCGGCGGCGAAGGAGTTGGAGGATGGGGTCAGCAGGGTGAGGATGAGGAGGAGTCCAGGGTGGTGGGTGGAGGAGAGTAAGAGAGAGGCCGGGGTGCGATGAGCCCCACAGAGGCAGGGAATGAGGAGGACACCGGGGCAGAGGCCCCATGAGGGAAGGTGCAGGGGGCAGGAGTCAGGGAAGGGGGCAAAGAGATGGGGAATGAAGGCACAGAGACAGGAGGAGGGCAGGGAGCCAGGGTGGGGGGTTGAAGGGTGGGAGAAAACAGAGAGAAAGAGTGAAGCTGGAAAAGATAGGAGGAATCTCAGGGGAGGGAGAGAAGGGGAAGGGGACTGGGGAGCAGGGCAGGCAGGCAGCAGGAGCAGGAGGGGAGGCCAGGATGGGAAGGGGTGAGTCCGGTGTGCACTGGGGGCGCTGTACCTGCTCGCGCTCGGCCTGCCGCCGCTCCTCCTCCCGCCGCAGGGCCTGCATGTCCTCCAGACGCCGCTGCTGCTCCTTCTCCTGCAGCTTCCGCTGCTCCCGCTCCCGCCGCTGTTGCTGTGGGTGAGGGGACAGGCAGCCTGAAGGACTGCACCAGACATAGGGCAGCACTGCATGCGGAAGCAGGGACCCACCTCAGCCCGCTTCTGCCCCTTCTGGGCTAGGCTCCACCTCACTGGGGATGGCGGTGAGAGTGGGTGGCTTCAGCTTGCTTCTACAAAGCTACCTACCCTCACACGAGAGCCCACCGGGTTCTGGCTCTGGAGGACCTGCTGTCTAAACGGCTGTGGGCTTGGGATGGGAGCTGCCAAGAGGAGAGGGCCTAATTGGATAAAACCTTCCCCTATCCATTCCAGCACCAAACGAACAAAACCCAGAGTCCACAACAGTGTCCCCCATGTCCCAGCTACTGGCCTCTCCAATGAACCTGGACCCTAATGGCCAAAGGAGTGGGTTGCAGTGGTAGCCTTCAGCCACAAGAGGGCACCAGGTGCCCATGCACAGAAAAGTGACTTAGCAAGAGACCCTGAGCAACATCAGTAGCCCAGGCCACATTCACTTAGTAACTTTCATAATCTTTTTGCCAAAAAATAAGTAAATAAAGGAAGGAAAGAAAGAGCACAAGCCCTAAAGATACATCAGGCCTTCTCCAGGAAACACCTTGGTAGACAACAGATTTTGGTTACTCTGCTACCTGAAAACCATACTTATTAAGAATAATTTGTACCAGGCTCTCTTGAGCAGCCTTTCTTGAAAATTATTTTTCGTTCAATGAAGATAGGAGCCCACTTTGGGGGCTAGTACACAGGCAGTGTGGAGGCGTACACCTATCTCCTGCTGCTTTAAAGTGAAAGTCACTCAGCCATGTTCGACTCTTCATGACCCCGTGGACTATACAGTCCGTGGAATTCTCCAGGGCAGAATACTGGAGTGGGTAGCCTTTCCCTTCTCCAGGGGATCTTCCCAACCCAGGAATCGAACCAGGGTCTCCTGCATTGCAGGTGGATTCTTTACCAACTGAGCTATCAGGAAAGCCTACTGCTTAGATAACTTTTAAATTAACCTTGGCCCTCCATGAACTTTGGATCATGTAATTGTTTCAACAAAAATCCCATCATTTAACACAAAATTTTAACCAATCTATAACGTCTCTTCTTCCCCACCATGCCCCTTGCAAAATAAATATCTTTACACACACATACAAAGTATTTTTTAAATTGGGATTTAAAAACTGCAGCTACTAAAAAATAAGATTCTCTATTAGTTAATTTCTCCCATCCACCTCCAATCAGTGTGCTGGACAAGCTTGTAGGAAGCAAATCTAAGCCCCAACAACCATAAGTAAAAGGAGGGCCTTTCAAGGAATCTTATTCACCTACAGACAGGGCACCTGCTGGAGAGACAGGTGCCCAGGAAAAGGCGGGGTTTAAGCAGAGACCCTCAGCCTCCCTGGGTCTGAAGGGAAACGGCGCAGGCAAACCCCAGAGCTGAGGTTTACAGACAGACACGAGGAAGCAGGGAGAGAGTGGCTTTTTAGAAAACTCTCCGCAATGAAGGGACGCTGAGGGTACCACCACCCACACTGGGCTTAGGGTGCCTCAGGGGCCACTCGGAGAGAACAGAACTTCCCTGCAAGTCTGAAGGTGGGGGGGGGCGCTGGGAGGCACCCCCTCGCTCCTTCTTCATGTTGCCCTAAGTGCACCAGCAGTGGGACCAGGACCCGGTCAGGTCAGGCCCTTCCAGGAAGGCCCGCCCCTCGGCGTGCCCCGCCCCCACACCTCCTCAACCCGCCGCCGCTCCTCCTTCTGCTCCTCGATGCGCCGCTGGCGCTGGTGCAGAAGGTGTTTGATGTGCGCCTCCGGGTCTCGCTGTTGCTGCTGCTGCAGCTGCTGCTGCTGCTGCTTTAAAGCCTCCGAGTTGCTCTTGTTCTCTTGCTGGAGCCGGAGGAATTCCCGGCGAAGGGTCGACTCCCCCGGCACGTTCATAATGGAGCTGGGCAAGATGGCACACGGGGGTATCAGGGTCAGAAGCCACCCTCCTCCCTGGGAGCGCTGAACAGGTGCTTCACCAAACCAGACAGGGTCGCCTCGGGTCGCTCCCGGATGACCGGAGACCTGTCCTCCCCCTGTCCCGCCTTGGGCCTGCACTCCAACACCCCAGCCTGCAGCCCTGAGTTCCCTCCAGCTCCTGCATTCGTTCCGTTCCATCTCAGCACACATGGTCTCCGTCCCATGGGTCCACCTGTCTGTGCCCACCACCCCCAGGCTGAGTGCCCAAGCCAAGGGCCACCGTTGCCCCTCGGACGGTGACGGTCCCCCACCTCCGCCTGCCAGGCCCACCTTGGCTCTCCTTCCTCCCCGTGGCTGTCATCCTCCTCTTCACTGCCGCTGTACTCATACTCCGTCTCCTCTGTAGGGGGGAGATCACTGCTGTTTCTTCACCCAGTGCCCCAGACCCCACCCTGGGCTAGGGAAACCTTAGATGGGGATAACCAGTAGTCTGTCTGGATGGCACGCCTCCTTGGAGCAATGCGGGTGACAGCGGGTCCCAGGTTTGGGCCTTGACAGATGGGTATAGGACCTCACGGTGGGCGGGATGTAGGTGGGAGGGGTCCGCGCATTCACACATGCGCATGAGCAGTTCTAGATCTCCCCACTCAAGGTGGAGAAAGCCCTCTGGGGTTGGAAGTTAGGGAAAGGAGATCTCCTTGGATAGGGAGAGCTGGGCCTGGAAGAGTGGGAGCCAGGGCTGGTGAAGAGGAGTAGGGGCAGCGGATCTGTGTTCCAGACCCGCCACCTCCCTCTCCGCCCACTGACCTTTCTCGCCTCGCTTCTTCCGGGATCTGTCGATGTGATCCTTGAGCTGGATGCGGACCTGCCGCTCGGTGGGCTGGTCCCGGATGAACGGGAACTTGAGCAGCTGCTCGGTGGGTGGGCGGCTCAGGTAAGCCTTGATGAGACATGTGTCAATGAAGTCAATGAACTTCTTAGACCTGGAGATGATGGTGGCTCATGTCGGAAAGGGGGAAGTTCCAGGAAGAAGGGGGGACTCATTCATCCAAAAGTCACTGACTTCCCTCCTATCTCCCCGTGTCCCCAACACCAGGCCCCCTGCCCGCCCCCTCTTCTGCAGTGCAGACCCAGGCCTGGGGGTAGGGGGTAAGGTGGAGGCCTTGTGTGGGGGGCCTCCGTGCTCAATGCCAATGCCCAGAGACCTACCATTTCTTGGACTTGAGCCGGGGTGGTGGGTTCCGGGGGATGAGGAAGAGGGCTCGCATGGGGTGCATGTCACACAGAGCTGGAACACAGAGGAGGCACCATCAGCTGGTCCCACTGGCCGCCCGTGACCCCGCCTCCTCCCTACAGTTCCTTCTGGGGCCCTCCCTTTGCTCCCAAACCCTGCACTTACGGGGGGCTCCCTCTGCCATCTCGATGGCTGTGATTCCTAGAGACCAAATGTCACTCTGCGGAGGCATGAGAAGAGGGACAGGTGAACGCTGCTGACCACTCACTCCCGTCTCCCACTATTCCCAGCCTCTCCTCTCCGGGTTGCTTCCTGGTCCATACCCTTCCTGAGGCCCCTCTACCCAACCCTCACTGTCCTCCCTCTCCCACCCTACTTTCCTGGCCACAATCCCTTCCCCAGCCTCTCACTGCTACCACAACCCTGGGCCTTCATTTCATTCCCCAACCTGCCCAAGCTTCCAATATTTTCAACCTGCCCTTTACCCCCATCTCACTTCCTACCCTTGGCTGCCTCCCTGCCCATACCCTGTAATCGTAGGTGGCATCAGGGTTCTCATCACAGGCGATGACCTCGGGGGCCATCCAGTAGGGGGTCCCGATGAACGTGTTCCGCCTGCCCACCGTGCGGTCCAGCTGTGCGCTCACCCCGAAATCCACTGGGAGGGCAGAGGCCATGACAGAACGTTGCACCTGTGCCCTCCTCTGGGCTGTCCTGTGCGAGTCCCACCCGGCCACCTCTTCAGCCCATCAACATTCATCCCAAAGGCCCTGACCTAGTCTTCCTGTGTCTGGGGGAGAAATCAGGGTGAAAGGACCAAGGGACAGCATTCCAGGCAGAAGGGGCCAAACAAGCCCATCTCCCCAGAGGGGCTGGCACAGCACCCGGACACACCAAGGGAGAACACAAAAAGCTTCTCCAGCAGTTTTCAGCTGAAGGAGGGGAGCAAATCCCCCAGCCCGTAGACAGGTGGGCTTGAGCCATTAAAGGGAATGAATAAATGGGTCCCCAACTCCGTACTGGAGGTCAGAAGGCGTCAGCGTACCTAGCTTGACCTCAGCATTCTCTGTCAGCAGCACATTCTGCCCCTTGATGTCTCGGTGGATCACCTTGTGGGCATGGAGATGGGCCAGACCCTGGGGCAGGAGAGAGGGAAGGAGTCTTGGTGTTAAGAGGACAAGGGTGTGAGTGGAGGGGCAGGGGAGACACCAGGCTGGGCTGGACTGAGGGAGCTGTCCCTCTCCACCTGGTAGCCAGGAGCCCAGGCAAAGGCTCAGCTTTGAGGAGGAGTGTCCTCAGACTGGAGGCTCTGGAGGATCCAGCAGCAGGGTCCCAAGGAGAAAGGGCAGTGCTGGGAAACAGAGGCGCTAGGTCCCTCTGAGGGTTCTCCACCCATACCCACATCAGGCCATCTGCTCCTTCACGGGGGCACTATTCCAGCGCCTTCCCGGTGAGTGCGGGGAAGGCCCGCTTCCCACGAGATGGGAAGAGGAAGCAGGGAAAGACCTGGAGCTCACCCGGAGAATCTCCCTGCAGATGTAGGCTATACAGTCTTCCTTCAGGGCGTTCCCTTTCGTGTTCTTCACCAAGTCCGTTACAGAACCAGCACCACAGAACTCCATCACCAGCTATGGTCCCAGGGAGGAAACAGAGGGAAAGGCATCTGTCAGGCAAGGCCTCCTGCCCCTGCCGGGCCCTTGGGGGAGGACTAGAGTCCTTGGGTCAGAACTGGTATGAGCTGGAGAGCAGGGGCCATGAGACCCCTAGTAAAACCCACAGAACTTGGTGAGATTAGGAGAGAAAGGGGAAGGGGACACAGTAGGGAGACATAGGGCAGCTGGGCTGAGGGAGGTGATGGTCTGGGTCCAGAGGAGAAGCCCAGGGAATCCCTGAACTTGCGGACAGAATGACGTGGGTTTGTGCATTTTCCCTGGGGAAGGGGACAAAGCTTCCATCAGATCCTCACTGGGACCCATAAAGCCCAAACAGTGAAGAACCACTGCTCCGGAGCACGGGTCCGGCAATCTATGGCCAGGAAGCTGAGCATGGTTTTTACATTTTTAAATGGCTGGAATAAAAATCAAAGGAAGAATCACATGAAATTCACATCTTAGCATCTTAAATAAAGCTCTTTGGAAGTCCAGGGACATTCCTGTTTTCATCTCTGCACTGTCTATGGCTGAGCTGAGTAGTTAGAAGCTTTTGACCTGCAGAGCCCCAAATATTTACTGTCTGGTCCTTCAAAGGAAAAGATGACCAACCCCTGACAGAGAGACAAAAAAGGGGCTCAGAGTCAGCAAGTCCCCAGGTCTGCTACAGAGACAAGACAGAGCCCAGGGGCTACCAGAGAGCTGTAGAAGGGAACCCGAGGTTTCAGCACAAAGTCGGTAAACAGGCCAGGCTGAGGCTGGGAGATGAGAAGAACTCCAGCTGGCCAGCATCTCTAGGGACCCAGAGCAGAGGCCAAACAAATCCTGAGGGATCAGTACGCCCGTCCAAATATTTTCACTGTATGTTTCCCACCTCTAGGGACCCAGAGCAGAGGCCAAACAAATCCTGGGGGATCAGTACGCCCGTCCAAATGTTTTCACTGTGTTTCCTACAAGTTGCATCCAATGCAAAAAAAAGAAAAAAGGCGGCCTGGGGTACATGTATTTGCATGCGCCGAAGAGGTAATTTGCACATCTGGGGCGCCCCTCCCACAGCTGGAAGAGAGGATGGGGTCCACAAGGGGGCGCCGGGTCACTAGCGCTCAGCTTCTAGCCCTTAATAATCTCCCACTACACACAGCTGGATACCTTTCTCTACATGTGTCTCTTCCCACCCAAAAAAGACGAAGTGCCTTGGAGGCAGGGACCACAACTCATGATTATCTGTGCGGGGTACACAGAGGGTGCTCAGTAAGTACTTGTCTAGCAACTGCTGGGAGCGGGACCTGGTCTGAGCGCCAGTTCCTCAGCCACGGCTGTGTTCCCTGCTACCCTCTCCTCTGGGCTGGGCTGAGCCCCAAAAAGGGTGAGGCCAGGGAATTAGCGGGCAACAGTGCCCAGGCCGGGAAAAGCGATGACTCTTAGGAATGTTCCAGGCCTGGAGGGAATTTGGGGGAGGCCCCAAAGAGCTAAGCGAGCTGTGGCCGAGTAATTGGAGAATAATTGTCCTGAGAGGCTTGTGCGCTGCTGGGAAGGGCCCGAGCGAGTCTTGCCACCACCCACACATAGTTGACACGCTGCTTTCCCAGGAGCTGTGCTCAGAGGCAGGAGCACAGATGCACTAACTGGGGCAGGCCAGGGGCCCTCCTCACCCAGAGCTGGTCGTCGTTCCCTGGGGGGCTCTTCTTGATGAAGGCCCCGTAGTAGGTGGCGATGTTGCGGTGGTGAGAGTATTTTTTCAACATGTTGATCTCCTGTTTGATCTCTTCCTCCTCATCCTACATGAATCGGGGGAGGTAAACCCTGAGAGTCTCCCCACCAAGCCCCCTTCTCAACACTCCGACCCTCCCCTGGCCCTACATGCACCTTACCTCCGTGACATCCATGACTTTGATGGCAGCCAGCTGCCCAGTCTTGACATGCCGACCCTGCAGGATGGAGAGCCAGGCATGGGGGGGGGGGTCAGGTCTGCACTTGGGAGGGGCTTAACTCTGGGAGAGACCACATTTTTGGCTGCTTTCTATCTTAGAAAATGCCCCTGGCTAGACACCTCGGTTTATGAGTGGGTTGTAGGAAAATCACCACGCCTGGATTCTAAGTGCTAAGCTGGATAAAGACGAAGGGTCTCCTCTCCTGAAACACTCAAGAGGGATGAGGGAGAGACACTTGTGCTTTGTTCCAGCCTCTCTGGCTTAGACAGCTTTGTCTGAAAGTTAGAGCGGGGAGTGAAGGCTCCCTCTCCATCCTCAGATGGAGCGGCATGGAGCTGGGAGAGGCGGCTGGGGGAGGAGGGCTTTGCCTCTCCAGCATCTTCTATGCAAGACAGGACTGCCTGGGTCCTCTCCTGATTCACCTCTCTGGTCAGGAGGCCTTTCCCAGAATCACTCCCTCACCCCAGACACATCCACAGGGATTTTATTACTGTTAACAGGAGAGAGTAGACAGGGCTGAGATTTTAGGGAACTTGGAGAAACACGGGAGGGCTGACAGCCGTGTGGATACCCCACCACCAGTGCTAATGGGAAGAAACTTCTTCTAGAGCATGTCCCTGCCATTCCCCCTCTGCCCCCCTCATCCTTCCAAAATTCCTAGCAGGAGTCATCTCAGGCTCCAGTAGGAAAGTCCAAGGCTTCCTGAGGAGAAAGTTGTGTGGGGGGGGACTGCCAGCCCAGGGATTATTTTTATCCCCAGCAGTTTTTCACGACCCCAAGCCCAGAGAAACAGTAGAACACAGAGCTGCTATTTCCATGGCAACGACTAGGCAAGAGATGGGGTGACTGAGGTGGGGGGGCGCACCTGCTTTCCAAAGCTTACAGAGAAGAAGGGTAAGAGGCAGGTGGGCAGTCCCAGTGTCCCAGGAAACCCTGGCCCCTGAGACCCAGGAGACTTGTGAAGAGGCTGAGCGCCAGGCGTGGGCCTGGGGGCAGCATCCACCTTGAGTACTTCTCTGCTGCGGCTGCCTTCCCCGGGGAGTGTGACAGGTGGTTAGACCACGTGAAGGGCCAGACTGGCCAGGCCAAAAGCCACAATCCAGGGTCGAGGAAATGCCACCTCTGTGGAGGTGGGGGAGGGAGGCCTCCTCAAAAGCAGAAGGCCTGAGCCCCAGTCCCAGTCCTGCTGCAGGCCGGTCAGGGGAGCTCAAGAAAGTGGGTTCGCCTCTACTGAGGGTGCCCCCTCTAGGTCCCACCAACTCCGAGTCCTGGGTCTCTGATGGACTCAGGAGAAGCCAAACCTGTACTTCTGAGCTCAGTCACACATGTCCCCATACCCTTCCCATTGCCCTCCGTGTCCCCGTTCTTCACCCGACCCAGCTCCGGACTGTTCCTGCCACACCCAGGGCTGGTTCTAAGCTCAGAGGTAGAGGCTAGTAAAAATACCCGCCTCTCGTTGCTTCCTTTCCTCCTGACTTTATCCCTTTTCTCTCTCTCCCTTTCCCAGGGCCCCCAGCCCCTGTAATCCCTCCAGCCCCTGTCAAATCTCCAGACCGCGGCCCACTCCAGAGAGGCCCATGGGAGAAGGCCCCCTCCTGCCGCACCCAGAGCCTCACCTTGTACACCTGTCCATAGGTGCCATTGCCGACCACCTCTACCAGCTCAAAGATGCCTGCAGGGTCCTGAGGGGGCAGGGGGAGAGAAACAACGAGGTATCAGCACTTCAGAACAGGAACACGAGCTACAGGCAGGGAAGGCTGTTGAGAGTGAACATGACTGTGTTAATGGGGCTGCTTTTCTGGGACTGGGTCAGAGTTCATGTTTGGGGAGGGGAAAGCCAGAAGAAGGGGAGAGAGAACAAGAAGCAGGGCCCTGCTGGCTATTTAGACAGGCCGCTGCTTTCAAACTCAGTGAGGACCTCTGAGAGCCCTGGCCTCATCCGCATGGGGGGACACCTGAGTACCCACCTCTGGGCTGGTGGCAATTTCAAATGGGGCAACACCCACAAAATGCTTATTAAATTGGTGCCTGGCCCAGGCGTGTGTGCAGTGAAAGTAAAAGCAGGGATGAGGAAAGCTAGGAGGAGCCGGAGCACGAGAGCCACCCTTCTCCCCTTTCCCAGTCCTAAGCCCAGGGCTCCCAGCATTTGGTGGGGTAGAGGGATCTGGAGGGCAGAGGGGGGATGGAGAGCAGGGAGAGGAGGTGCCAAGGGAGAACTTTCAGTTCCCCTTGTTTGGAGCCAAGTGGCACCAGGAGAGGAGAGGTGAGGGCCCGCAGGGCTCAGACAAACAACTCCGAAGAGGCTCACGACCTGCTGGGCTGAGCAGCACAGCTGCAGGGAGGCCACCAGCACCGTCTGGCAGGGCTCCTTTCTGAGAGAGAGGGGCTGGGAGGTGGGGTTGCAGGCCGAGGCCAGCCCGGGCCGCCTGGAGCCACAGGCAGGCTCTGCCCCACCTGCAGGATGGAGGGGAGGCACATGTCACTCAGGAAACAAACTCCCCAGCCAACACCCGTGCCTCCTTGCCGACAATCCTCAAAGTATATCATATAAAGCTCCTTTCTGTCTGATTTTGAAAACCAAGATAAGATTTCTGTAAAAACAACCAAAAACCTCCCCAAACCAAACAAACCAAAAGAATGCCTCCTCCTTCACCCACTGCAGCAAGGGGATGTGGACGGTAACCTGGGCGGGCTGGAGACCAGGGAGACCCCGGCCTCAGGAACGTCCTGGGAGGATCGGAAGTATGTTCCTGGTTCCTGGACATCCTTGTCAGAGCCTGTGCCTCCACAGTCTGTAACTGCACGGACTTGTCTGTAAATCCTGGAAGGAAGGGACTGAATCCTCCCTGCTTACTTGCCTGTCCAGCACCTAGACCAGAGCTTTGCAAGCAGCAGCCTGAAAGAACATTCCAGAACTGGCCAGGTTTGTGGGAGCCTTCACAAAAGCTGCAGAGGGACTCCTTCCACCTGCTCTGAAGGGGCCTGGGCTGGCCAGACCAAGAATTTCCTGCTTCTATGTTCAATTACTTAGCTCCAACTTAAGTTACTAAACAAAACAAAACAGGTCTAAAATCAGGTCTAAAAATCAGCAGGCCCCACAGGAAAGGGGAAGGAGCTGACAAGAGGTCTGCTTGAACCTGAGAGCTGCAAGGGATCTAGAAGAAGTTATCTTGCCCACCTGCAAGTCTAGACTCAGAGGCTTGAAGCGAACTCACTTCCCTAAAAAATCTCTCCCAGAGAATGGCCTCATCCATCCTGGGGCCTCTAAACTCTAGTCATTGGGAAGTCCTTTTTTCCATCTTAATTCTTTCTGAGATGGATGGAGACAGGAGAAAGGACACATGGACTTGATTTTCTGATGTTCCTAATCTAAGAGAGGGATACGAGTGGCCTGGCAGAGTCTCAATGACACAGCATCATCGCCTCAGATCAACACAAACAGAGGCTGTAACCTGAGCCCCCAGTCTGTCTCCTTACACTCTGCTTGGGAGGCACCGAGGGACGAAAGGACAGCCTGTGAGGCCAGACACTCATGTTCAGACATGGATTTAATGGTCTCAAGCCTGTTTCCTGACCCCCAGCCAGGCTGACCACACTCACTTGAAGGGTTATTCTGGGAATTAAGTTGAGACTGTGCGTGTGACACAGGAGTCCTGGTCCAAAACATCCTCCAGGGAACATGCTCCATGGAGGCCTGGCCCCACTCTCCTTCTCAACGCCAGCACCACACCCACCCAAGCCCCACCCTGGCAGCATCCTCCCCCCAGTTTCTTCTCCTTTCTAGATGCCCGTGTGTCTCTTCCTCTCCATTCCCGAAGCTGCAACTCCAAGCCCATCCCTCCACCCCCTCCCACCTGGAGCGCCTGCCTCATCACCCTGCCTTCTGCTGCTGCCTTCTGCTTCACCCTGCCTTTCTGAGTTTGCTCCTCTGCCCAGGAGGGAGTCCAAACACCTCTTTCAGATACTTAAAGTTGCCCCATCATCAGACAACCACTAAATACTGCCTGAGTGAGTGTCTACATCAGCCCTGGACCCTAATCTGGGGAGATCTGTCAGGTGACTTGTCTTCTTCCATTTATCCATTAAATACTTATCTGACTATGTGACAAGTTCTCAGTGAGGCACAATGGGGATCTCAACCGTGCTGTATGACAACCAGGGACAGCCTCTCAAGGGCCATGTGATTTTACAGACAGGCCAAGCACCCCAGCGTGGACACGTGGGCACTCGGTGGTTACGTGCCAAAAGAGCAATGGAAGGCACTCCAGTCTAGAGGAAAGAGCGCTGGAGAGTGATTCCTAAGGGGACATAGCTATGTGTCCCTGGGCAAGTATGTAACTGTCCGGGGCCTCGTCTTCCTCACACAGCTAAGAGGAAGCTAGACTGGGTAATAAGCCAGCTCTGCGGTTTCAGGGGACAGAATTTGACTCAGGGTGGGAATCTCAGGCAGGCTCCCTGGAAGAGGTGGTGTCTGAGTGGTGACAGGAACTGAAGAGCAGGGAAGGCCAGACCCTGCTGAAGGACAGCAGCTTGGGTTTGGATGTTAAGTTTGAAATGTTTGGGGATGTGCGGAAGTCAGTATCTACCAGGCAGCTAGAAACAAGGGTCTGAGGAGAAAGATTTAAAGACCATTTGTGAGTGTGGGAAATGGTAGTCAGGGTGGGTGCACAGGGCATGGACTAGAAGGGCCAAGGCCAGTCCCTGAGGAAGGGCCACACGCTGCACACGGGCGCGCAGAGGAACAGACCAGAGGGGAGGTGGTTGGAGGGGACTGAGAAAAGCGTCACTGGCCTCAGCACCGAGGGCCCCACTGGGCATCCCCATGCAGACTGTAGTGGTGAGAGCAGACAGCGGGGGTTGGGGGGAGGTGGGGTGATGAGGAAGTGAAGGCTCTGGGGGCAGCAACCTCGGGGGAGAAGTCTGACTTGGAGAGGAAAGGGAAAAGCAGATGACGGCTAGAGGAGGGAGCAAGGTCAGACAAGAGGGTTTTCAAAATAGGGAAGATCTCAAATACTTAAGGGAAGAAGACTAAAAAGTGACTGCTGATGCCTGACAACTTGCTGTTTAATGATATATACGGGTGCACATATATCTATTCATACGTAAACTGCATCAGTGGATTACAGCACCAATCAAATGCAACAGTGCCATACTCTAGGATTCGGAATGCCCAGAAATACATAATACCACAGTTCAAATATGATTTAATGCATTGATCTGGCTTCAGATGTGGGCCCTTCACATATCTGCCTGTCTGCATGCGTGGCCATTCTCTTTGATGGTGATCTAGAAGGGACATCCCCAGAGAGTACTCAGCTTCTGGGAAGCCACCAGGCAGTCCTGGCCTGCCTGCCTGCACAAGGGCACAGCTCTGGAGCCTCCTCCAGCTTTTTGTCTTGGTGCTCAGACTGTTCTCAGTAGCCTGGTTCTTGTCCAGCCAGCCGCTGGCAGGTGGAAAGGGATGGGTCAAGGGTTCAGGTAACTAATGAAGGAGGGCGAGAGAAGGACACGAAGAGACGAGATGAGAAGAATCGCTGCTCTGTTGAGATTAAAGACAAAGGAAGATGGAGGAGCTCTATGAATACCCAGTGACTCTGAACTTAAGTGATTACGTCAGAGGGAAGATCCTTTGCTAAGCGGGAGTCTGGGGCCTGAATAAGGTTGGAAAAGCTTGGGAACAGAAGCTAGACAGGGTGCTTTAGGATATGTGAGAATCCTAGATCCTGCTCCAGATATTCCAATTTAGCACCACAGATCTGGGGTGAGGAGGGGAATCTGTATGTTTAACAGATCCCCTGGGTGATTCCAATGTGGAGGTCAGTGGCCCCTTTCAGAGAGGCTGTGCTGCTTTGGGGAGTTACTAATAGGCGAAAGGAAGCATCAGGGATCTGAAAGGAGGCATAGTGGTGGAGAGCTACTGCTCTCCTACAAGGGTGCCACAGCACCCCCATCTGCACTGACTCAACTCATGCCCCTTTTATCTATGCCAGGGGCCAACCTCGCCAAAAGATAACCTCTCCTGTCAGCCAAGTCAAATCCCAAGTAGTGGTGATTTTTTTTTTGTTTTTTTTTTCCCCCCAGGCAATTACTAGCCATTCTAGTCCTCCACAAGCTATCCAACCCATGAATTTCAACCTCAACTTCACACATTGACCTCATCTATTAAACTCATTGACAAGTTCAACAAGGTTGCAGGATACAAGATCAGTATATGAAAAACAACTCTTATTTCTGTATACTACAGTTAATGATCCAGAAAGGAAATTCAGAAAACAATTTCACTTACAAGCGTATCAGAAAGAATAAATCAAACCAAAGACGTGTGAGACAAGTACACTGAAAACTGTAAAGCACCATTCAAAGAAATGAAAGAAGACCTAAGTCAGTGGAAAAACATCCTGAATTTAAGGATCAGAAGATTTAGTACTATTAAGATCCACACATTCAGTGTACTTTTATCAAAAATCCAGGTGGTCTTTCTGGGCTGAAATTGATAAGTTTAGCCTAAAAGTGATATGAAAATGCAAAGGATCCAAGAGAAAAGATGTCTTTAAAAGGAAGAATGAAGTTAGAGGACTTGTACTTCTCAACTTGAAAACTTACTACAAAGCTGCAGCAGTCAGGACCATGTGATGCTGGCACATGGCAGACATATAGATCAATAGACTGGAATTGAGAATCCAAAAATAAACTCTTCAATTTGTGGTCATCGGACACAACTGGGCAAACTCACTTTCACTTTTCACTTTCATGCATTGGCGAAGGAAATGGCAACCCACTCCAGTGTTCTTGCCTGGAGAATCCCAGGGACGGTGGAGCCTGGTGGGCTGCCGTCTAGGTCGCACAGAGTTAGACACGACTGAAGCGACTGAGCAGCAGCAGCAGCAGATTCTCAACAAGGGTACCAAGATCATTCAACAGTCTTTTCAACAAACTGGATATCAATATTTAAAAGAATGAATTTGGACTCTTATGTCATACCATACACAAAAAATTAACCCAAAATGGATCATGGCTCTAAAAAGGTAAGAGCTAAAACAACAAAAAATCAAAAGACAACACAGGATTAAGTCTTGATGATCCTGGATCAGGGGATGGTCTCTTACGTATGATATTGAAAGCATAAATAACAAAAGACAAAAAAAAGGTAAACTGGACTTTATCAAAGCCTAAAACTGTGTTTTACAAAACAGCATCAAGAAGGTGAAAAGATAACCCACAGGAGTGGAAAAAACATCTGCAAATTATATATCAGAGATAAGGGACATGTAGATAAAGAATTTATACCTGATAAGGAACATGTATACAGAATACTAAAAAAAACTTGAGAATAAAATAACTCCACAATAAAAAGACAAATAATTTTAAAACGGGCAAAGGATCTGAATAGACATTTCTCCAGAAGAGACATACACTGGCCAATACACACATGAAAAGATGTTCTATGAGTCACTAGGGAAGTAAGACTCAAAACCACAACAAGGCACCACTCCACACCCACGAAGAAGCTTTAATCAAAATGACGGACAATAACAAGCACTGATGAGAATCGGGAGAGCTTGGAACCCTCATACACTGCTGGTGGGAAGGTAAAATGGGGCAGTCACTTTGGAAAACAGTTTAGCAGTTCCTCAGGATGTAAAATAGAGTTAACACATGACCCAGCAATTTGACTCCTAGGCAGATACCCAATGCAACTAAAAACATAGGAACACACAAAAATCTGTTCACAGTAGCTTTATTCATAACAACCCAAAAGGAGAAACAGCCCAATGACCATCAATTGATGAATGAATGTGATGAATCCATTTATGGATATTCCAGTAACATTAATATTTCAATAATGGAATATTCTTCGGCAACAAAAAGGTATGAAGTAATAATGATACACGCTACAGCAACGGATGAACCTTGAAAACATTACACTAAATGAAAGAAGGCAGTTAAAAAGAAACTTCACATATTTATAGCTACATTTATGTGTAACATCTGTAATAGGCAAATCCATAGAGACAGAAAGTAGATCGGCTAGTCCTCCTCCAGGGGCTGGGAGGAAGGAATTGCAGTGACTGCTAATGGGTACTGGGTTTTATTTGGGGCTGAAGAAAATGTTCTGAAATTAGACAGTGGTGATAACAAGTCTGTAAATACACCAAAAACCACTTTAAAATTCTGTGAAAGGGTGAATTTTGGGCTATGTGAATTACACATCGATAGAACTGTTGTTGAAAATAATAACCCTAAAGCCACTCTCATATTACTCCATAAATTATTGCTGACAGCAACAACTGCCACTCTTAAGAAACTTAACCTACTCACAGGGAAGGGCCCCCCTCAAAGTGCTAATCACACATGTGAAAAAGTCCCAAGACAAACACAGACAATGATAAAATGTAACTACATGTATGATTTAGAATTAGGCCACCTGGTTTCTTTCCTTGGCTCTGCTGCTAACAGGCTGTAAGTCTGTGGGCAAGCCACTTAACTTCTCTGAGTTTCCTTTCAATGAAAAAACTTTCTGGTTCTGTCTCTGATTTTTTTTTTGGCTGTGCCACGCAGCACGTAGGATCTTAGTTCCCAGACCAGAGACTGAACCCATATGCCCTGCATTGGAAGTCTTAATGGCTGGACTGCCAGGGAAGTCCCCATAACCATACGATTTTAAATGCTCAGGTCCACATTCCACAAAGCTGCCAACCTGATGACTGTGTATTACTTCCTTACCATGTGCCAGCAGTTGTGTTAGGCTCTGGAGGATAGTTGAGTAAAATGGGGCATTCCCTGCTGTAACAGTGTTCTGCTGGGGAAGGCAGACACTAAACAACTCTACATTTCTGTGGTTGCTCTCTTGTGATCCCCCAGACTTGGGCAATCAGGAAAGAGTGACAATAAGGATGACGGCTGGGGTCTAATAGCCTTCCCAGGACTCTCTGAGCAAGGATGCTCTTATCTGTCCCATCCATGTGCCTCTTACCTTGACCACCTCATGAGACATCTCCCACATTTTCTGTCTCAGAGCTCTCTCTCATCACCTACCCTCCCCACATCCCTGTAATAATTAAACAGCTAGCAGGTTCTGAGCATTTTCTTTGGTCCTGGTCCTGCTGAGTGCTTGAGAAGTATAATCTCATAACAGACTGTAAGGTGAGTGTTATTGGCATATTTATTTTACAGGGAAGGAATGTTAGAACAATTAAATGACATGCCCAGGGTGACACACAGCCAGGAGGCTTGGTGAAGGTAAACAGCTTGTCCAAAGTCAAATGGCTAACTAAGTGCCAGCACCAGCATTTGAATGCACATAACCGGGCTCCAGAGCCTCTGCTGCAACTTCTTGTATTCAGCCTCACTTGAGAGCTTCCTTGCAATGAAGCAAGCTGGACCACAACTTCATTATCAAACTTTTCACATGATTATCTCATTATTAGGAGATGAAAATTCTCATCCCCCAAAGTAGAAGAGATGCTCTTTCAGAGCAGGAACCACACTCAGGTGGTACCCGGTTGCCACCTGGTATGAGAGCTCTGAAGACCTGCACAGATATGGGTGCCCAAATGTTTTATTATACTACCTGGGCCGCTCTCTATATCATACACAAAATCACTTTTGCTGAATCGCGAGCATGTGGAATAACAGTCTGTGGCTACTCTCACTCACTAGGGTTTATGTTACTAAGCATTTCCTGAAAGTGAAAGTGCAAATCAGTTTCTCAGTTGTGTCCCAACTCTTTGCGACCCTATGGACTGTAGCCCACCAGATTCTTCTGTCCATGGAATTCTCCAGACAAGAACACTGGAGGGGGGTGCCATTCCCTTCTCCAGGGGATCTTCCTGACCCAGGGACTGAACCTGGGTCTCCTGCATTGCAGGCAAATTCTTTATTGTTTGAGCCACCAGGTCTTCAGTTGGTGGAGAGGCTGTGGAAGGCAGCAAAAGTGTTCAGATCAGTTACTGAAGAGTGGGGCTGTGAGACACCTGACAGACCCCCTCATCCAGGTCAAAAACTGCCAGGGAGACATTACATGGCACTGGACTTTGTGCCGTATGATGTCATCTGTGATTTATAGTTGTGTTTGGGTATGAAGAGACAGCAGTGATGTTATCTGCATTAACTCTCCAGGTGGATGTGCCTCCAGGTGCGATTCAAGGGACAGCGTTCCACACACACCTTTCATCCCGACCTGCACGCGCATACACGCAGTGACATGCTGCTCATGCCGGACACGGCCCTCATGCGATTCGGGCATCAGATAGCGCCGATTCCTATTCTCCTCACAGCACCAGGTGTGTTTCTAAGTACCCGTGAGGTGCTCAGATGCTTGTTTAAATGCCAGCAGAGCAAGGAGGAGATGGGTTTGGTTGAGGAGAGCTTTCTGGAAGAAGTGGGAGATAAAGAGCTGAAGGGGCTAGGGGGAGGGAAGAGGCACCAAGCTGGATGGATAGAGAGGAGACCCCTGGGGCAGGCAAGGGGGCAGCAGGAACGGGCCGTCCCTTCAGACTCCTCTGTCTTCAGTTCCCTATTCATGATTTCCAGTGTGTCAGTCTGCCCAGCTGTAGCCCAAGACTTCCTGAAGGCATTGCCTTGTGCTTCAGAATCGCCCCGGCATTTGGCACAGGCTGTGTACTCGATAAAAGTTAGCTAAATGAGGACTGGGCACAGGGCCCTGATCCTTCCCAAGGTGCCAACCTGCACCTTCATCGGGGGCTCTGCTCACTGCTGGAACTGGTCAGGAGAGAACTGATCACAAACTGTCTTGGGAGCTTTCTCCCTTGCTCTGCTGATCCTCAAGGGGCTCCCTGGACTGACCTCGCCCCTGGCCCCAGCTCATATCTGGAGAAAGGACAAGGGGAAGAAGATGACAGAGCTCTCACAAATAGCAAGGCAGTTATTCTGAGGCCTGGGGACCAGCACTGACTGGCATTCTCCACTTCTCTGAAAACCAAAGAATCGTTAGGTGAAAAATGAAGGCGGTGACTATTTCCCAAGAGAAAATGCAGAAGAGCTTATGCATCCATGTTTGAGGCCTGGCTGGGATGGGGTGGCAGGCAGCGGGGATAAGAACTGAAGCTCAAGGATGAAGGAGCTCGGCTAGGCTGCAAGACACAGGAGGAGAGAGAGCTGGCAGGTCAACCCCTGGCCTCGGTGCTGCTCTGACCACGTGCCTCCCTGGGATGTTGCTTCAAGATCATCCACCTCCAAGCAGGGAGTCATGTGTGTGGTGTCTGCTCTGCATGGAGATGAAATCCCCAGAGGGGGACAGGGGTTTCTTAAGTACTTTAATAAATGCAAACTATTAGCATCAATATTTGCAGCATCTTTTTAAATTGCCTGCCCAAGAGTGCCTTCTTAAACTGTGGCTCTGCCTTCGAGGAGCTTATAAATCAAGACGCCAGAACAGAGAATTAACGCTCTGAGAAGAGTTACATACACTGAAGTCTCAGGGGTAAGGCTGCTTGTGAGGCAACTGCTGGAGAAGCAGGTAGGAGTGGCAAGTCTGACCCCCACTTTTTTGCTGACCCATGAATCGGATAGAATTTTCAGGGCTGGAAGGGTCTGTCTCTCCTAGGAGATTCTAGGAGAATTCCAGGAGATTCTAGGAGGCTCCTGGAATGGTAGAAAGAAGCAGAACTCTGAAGTTTGGGGAGGGCTGAGAATCCTTGGGAAAGACACCAGGGAAGGTCTGGTTCTCTCCTGCACTTCAGGCCCCACTGTGATTATTCACTGGGATGTGCCCCGGCAAGTCCTCCTGCTGCAATTGGTATGGCTCCCTAACCTAGGCGATGTGCCATCCCATCCACCCCTCCACAGGGGAGCAGTGCCAGGAGGCGGGGTTGCCCCAGGCTGGAGGACAGGAGGACAAGTGTGGGCCTCAGCCCCACCTCCCCCTGTTGCCAAGCACACCAGGACTCCACAGAGGCCCAGAGGCTCAGAGAACCTGTGATGTAGATAGAGGTCGGGGAAAAGAACTGTAGGGCCACTCAGGAAAGAGAATGGGAACTTGCGGTCCACAGAGGGGACCGACGAGAGCTGGCATGATGGAGGCTGCGGCCAAACCACCCTCTCGCCTGGAAGAGCAGGGCTGCCAGGCCTGTGGAGCCTCTCTTTATCTGGTGCTGAGACTAGGTTGGGCTGAGAAGGCCTCCCACCCTCCCTCCCCGAAGAAAACAATAGGCCTGTTTTCCTGAGCTCTTCCTGTGACCCAGCAGGGCCTCAGGAAAAGGAAGAGGGGGGCACAGGCAGGGCTGGCACAAGGCACAGCCTGGAGGAGGGGGCCTTCAGTCTCCTAGCAGCTCACCAAGGCCTTGAAGCCACCCCTACATGCCAACCATCCAAGCGCTAAACCACTGACTGCCGTGCAAATCCAACTTCAAACCCTGTCCCTTGTAACACGGCCAACCAGATCACTAACCCTAAGCCCCTGCTATCAGAGCCCCCACCAGGATGGGGCCAGGCTGGGGGCGGGGGTCAGACAGGTTTCCCTGGCAGCTTGAGGCCCACAGGGATGCAGGCACAGTCGGTGCTGGCAGGGGCTTTCGGGGGACTGTCCTGGTGGAGAGCGGACACTGAGATGTCCTTCAGTTAGCTGTAAGCAACTAAAGGATGTGTGTGCATGTTCACCTGGGAGAAGAGATACAGGAGGGTGCGTGTTTGGGGAAAGGATGCGTGTAAGAGGAGGCAAATGGGAGTGGATGTGTGGGCTGTGGTGGGGGTGGGGGAGTGGCAGGAAGTTTCCTCAGGTCCCCTCTTCCTTCATCCCCAAGCACAGAAAGCAGACACAGCCCCAAGGACCCAGCAGGTCCAGACGCCTGCCTGTGTCAACAGGAGGAGGCCCTCTGAGGCCTGAGTCACTCTCATCCCACCCCCCCAACCCGCCAACGACCCAGGGATTGTGTTGTGTTACCCCCATTTCTACACCAAAGGCTCAGTGTGGAAAGCGGGCCCAAAGCCAAAGCATGAGACAGACAGACACTCCCGTGGGAGAAAGGAAGTTGGCCGGAGTCGGCAGGGGGAACCGACAAGGCACCTCCTCACAGAGCCAACAAACTGGAGGGAAGAGAGCTCGAAAGGAAGGTTAAAACCCTCCTCAACTCCCCATCGTCTGCAACGTCCAGTAATAAACCAGACTGCCTTCAGAAAACTCCCTTCCTAGTCTTCATTACTCTCTGAAGCTGATGCTCCACTCTGCCGTGGATAAGCCTACCCCACACTGTGGAACTGAAGTGCATCCTTTTATTCTGGTTCCACACGGTGAAGTACGCTCCCTCTGCTTATCGGCGGCTCTGAAGTATCTTTATGGAAAAGGAGTAGGGGGGGGGAGGGAACCGAGTGTGCCCTGGAGTGGAGGGGCAGGAGAGAAACCAGGAAGGATGTTTATGTGCTGGCAGAGGGTATTTTTAAGTCACTCTTTGTGGGTCTCTACGCCAGAAGGACACACATGACCATGAACACACACACACACACACAGATACACGAAGAGGCAGAAGCAAGTCCAGACCCGACACACACATGAACACAAATACCATTCTGATCCGAAACCAGTCAGAGCGGACAGGGGCCCTGCCTGCGCCAGGCCGGGCCTGGTATTCCCTCCATGCCTCAGCGCCCAGGTTCTCCACAGATCTGGCTGCCCAGATGCCCTGGGCTGGTGGCTTTATCCAGACCAGAGGGTTTTCCTGGATGGAGAGCCCCACAGAAGGCAGGCAGCTGACCCGTGCGGGGGCCAGAGGAGAGACAGGCAGTGCTGGAGGGAGGGGAGGAGGAGAGGGGACCAGAATTTGAGCAGCAGCCTGGTGCTGGTTCTAAAATGGCCGCAGGCAAGGCCGGGGACAGATGGTCTCTTTCTGATGCTGAGCTGGAGAAGTGGGGAAAGGGAAAAGGAAAAAATAAATATCGTCACAGTCAGAAATTTAAAAATAAACCAAAAAACCTACAAGATAAACAGCTTGCTTCTGAGGTTCTGCCTGGCTCCAGCAGCTAAGAGAAAACAGAGAACTACAGGCCTGGGGTGACAACTTCCGGCCTCAGCAGGGAGGTCATTTGAGCCATCCCCCTGCTCAGAGCTGGAAGGTCTTGCAAAGTCTTCCAGGCAGCTGAGGGTGGTGTCTTCCCTTTACTTCTCTAATACTCACTTCCCAAGTCTCAAGTTTTTAAAGCCTTTGTGAATAAAATGTTATAGGCTATCAAGAGTTTGATCCTGGCTCTGCCATAATGAACAGAGAGACTGTCTCTGTGGCCAACAGCATCAACTTCATCACCTCCCAGCTGCTGCCTCTGCTGCCATCATCCAACCACCCAGCTCTTCACAATTTACAAGGTGTTTCCACGGTCATTATCTCATTTGTGCCTCTGACCTGGAGGGAAGCCAGGCAGGAATTATTACCCCACTTCACAGATGAGGAAACCAAGGCTACAAGACGTTGTGTTTTCAAAGTGGAGCCTGGTTCGTCTTCTGATGGCGAATCCAAGGAGGCCTCCCATGGCACACGTGCCCCAGAGCTCTGTCCACTGGATTCCACTGGCCTTCTGTAAGCCAGAGAGACTCTTCCCTAGGCTCAGATCTGACTACCTTACAGCTGATGATCCAAAGGATGGTTGATCTGGAGCCCCACTCATTCCCATCCTGTGGCGGAGGGGGGCTGGGGGGAGAAAGATAAGGCCAGGGTTCTTGGTTCTTCTACTATGCCACGCCCCTTTTCACCTCTGGGTCTTGGCACATGCTGTCCACTCTTCCAACTCCATTTCTCCCCTCCCTTTTACCTGGATGCCCTGTGCACATCCTTCCAGACTTCAACAGAGACCCCATCTCCTCCAGGAAGCTTCCCTGACTGTGGTCCTGCTTCCATGGCACTCTGCACGGCCCCTTTCATGGCACCAATTTCATTTTTATGACTGATTCTTTAATTGTTTGTCTTCTGCAAGACAAGTCTTAAGAGGTAAAAGTGTTAGTCACTCAGTTGTGTCTGACTCTTTGCGACCCCACGGACTACAGCCTGCCATGCTCCTCCAGTATTTTCAGGCAGAAATACTGGCGTGGGTTGACATTTCCTTCTTTAGGGGTCAAACCCAGGTCTCCTGCATTGCAAAAGATCCTTTACTGACTGAACCACCAGAGAAGCCCAAGGCCACATTCAATACCTTTCTATTGAATGGATATAAAAACAGAAGAAAGTAGGTGCTATCCAGATAAACATCCCCTTTCCCTACTGCTATGGTTTCTAACACTAGCTTTGGGTTAAATCTCCATTTTTTCCAAAATAATCCACAAATAGTCACTTAAAAGCAACAAACGAGGGCAGCTACTGAAAGTGAGTCCTCTTTTGTGAATCAGCGCCCCATAATTTATATGCTGGGTAAACATATATTACTAGTGTTAGGTAGTTAGAATAGGAAACAGGAGTCCAAAATGGCGATGGCTAGAAGACAAGGAAGGGAAAAGCCCACGAAAATAGAATAAGGAAGGTCTAAGGACCTGAGTGAGAACTGCAGGTAGAACAGCACTCCTCTCTAAGCCCAATTTGCATAGGACAGGCCCAGGGGGCAGAAATAAACATATAAAATAGGAGCCAAAGTGCTCACTCTCTCTCTCTCTCTCCTGCACCTCGAAGATGGACTCTCCCTTTCACTCCCACGCGTTGCGGTGTTCTCTTCACAGCCTTGCATGCCCTCACGCCTCGAGGATGAATTCTCCAGCTATCATCTTCTAAATAAAATAGAGCTGTAACACTGAGCTGTAACGCTAATTTATTTAAGAGCTATAACGCGGTCTGTCCAGACCTGAGAGCTGTGGCCCGCCGAGGGCTTCAACGTCCGTCACTCCAAATCTTTGTTGTGACGAGACAAGGACCGAGGAACATACCCTCGCGTGACATCTACACTCGCCTGACACTAGAAAGCGGACTTTCCTACAGCAGGAACTCCTATATAGCTGGCTAAAATCAAAGGGAAATATTAACAAGGACCCAAAGGCTGTAAGAAGCAACAGGAAAGAATAGAGAATGGGGAAGGTTCCTGAGGGAGAAGAGAGCCGAGCTTTCTGGAAAGGAGAAAGAAGGGGGCAGAGGCTGGGTTAGGTGAAGGGCAGAGGAAGGTCGCATCTTAGACAATTTAAAGGAAGGTTCCAAAGTAGGAACGGATGACTCGGGGACATGTTTTCTTAGCTGAAGCAGAGAGGCAACCAGGAGGCTAGTAAGATGGAATGACAGGGAATGGTTTAGACTTCACTGAGAATCAGAAAGCCTGGGCACTGGTTCTGATTCTTTCATATCATGAATGCAAATCAACAAACCACTTAAGCTTGCAGAGCCTCTTTTCCTTACCAACCAAACCCCATCTCACAAGGGTTCATGGAGGTACAAACATTTTGATACCCACAAAGTGCTACAAATTTGCAGAGTCATTATGAAGCGACTTGCCTTTCATAGAGCCAAGGAAAAACTCTATCAGAAGGTGATTTTCCTGGGATTTAGAGTGAAGAGAGGCAGCTTGGGAGAAAAGAGACAAGACAAAAGAGTAGAATTGTGAGGAGGGCAGGCAAGAGAGAAGGGAGGGAAAATAAGGACTACGGCCTTGGAGGCAGGGCTGAAAGGCACAGGGGGCGGGGGAGTGAGGGGGCGGTCCTCTGGCAAGCAGACAACAGGAGAGAAAGGGCAGAGCTTGGAACCAAGGAGGCAGGAGAGGGGCAGACATCAAGCCCATTCAGGCTGGCAGACACCAAGCTCAAGCAGGACAACAACAATAATCAGGGGCTGGATAATAATAAGGCTTCTCGCTGCTGGTTTTTCATTCTAGCACAAACAAACCATTAGATTTCATTGCCAACCGCCTCCTGTGGGAGTCAGGTGTCCATGAACACGAGGCAAGAGGCTGGAGAGGTTTCGCGACCAAGAAAGCCTAGGTCTTGTCTGACCCCTGTGTGGCTTCTACTTCCAGATTGGAGACCTGGCCAGATGCCATCAGAGAGGACACAGGGAGGAAGGCTATGATAGACAGGGAACTAGGAGAAGACACCCTGGAAGGAAGGGTAGAGGGCGACAAGCTGAGTCAGTTGGGAGAAGAGCAGGTGGAGGGTGGGGCCCACAGGGAGGGGGAGGAAGGACTGTCTGAATCAGACTTAGAAAGGGTTACTCTCCGAAGGGTGGAGACCAGAAATTCTCTGGCCCCACCAAGGACCAACTCAGAATAAATTACAGCCCAAGGGGTATATAGGTGAGACAGAGGGAAGAATTTCCTGACCAGCAAGATGGGGCAAACATGCTCATCCAACTATTCACCAGGCCCACCTCTCCTCTTTTTTCCTGAGAAAGCTTCCCTGGCTACATTCCTGCCAACTTTAGGGCCCTGTGACCAGTTCGTGCAGTCATTCAACAAACGTCAAGTGCCTGGCAGAGACCAGAATGTGGCAATGAACGAAAGAGAAACAGAGCCTTCCTTTGGGGAGCTTACAGGAAGCAGACACTCAAGACACAATTACACAGCTACACAAACTGAACTGCGATAGGCAGTAAGAAAAAGTACAGGGCTTCCCTGGTGGTCCAGCAGTTAAGAATCCGCCCTGCAATGCAGGCAGGGGACACTGGTTCGTTCCCTGGTAGGGGATGATCCCACATGCTGTGGAGCAACTAAGCCAAAGCACCACAATTACTTAGCCTGTGCTCTCGAGCCCTCAAACCACAGCTATTGAAGCCTGTGTGCCCTAGAGCCCGTGCTCCGTAACGAGAGAAGTCGCCACAACGAGAAGCCTGCACGCCACAACTAGAGAGTAGTCTCCACTCACCACAACTTAGACAAAAGCACGCTCGCAGCAACAAAGACCCAGCGCAGTCAAAAATAGTATAAATTAATAAACACATCAAGTTTTAAAAAGTACACAGAGTACTTTTTAAAAGATTAAAGGAAGGTTATGATAGGGGTTGGGGCCATAAAGGGCTGATGGGGAAGTGATCTTTAGTCTGAGACTAAAAAGACAAGTCAGAGTTAACTCAGCAAAGGTCAGAGGTGGGGAAGGCCCAAGACCCTGACGGAGAAAGAGCCCTAAGTCTCCAGGCAAGGCCATTGAGGATCCAAGTAGCCTTTCCATAAAGCACTTTACACATTTTTGTGTAAAGTCCTGTCTCTCACATCTGAAGGAAGCGGGGACATCAGAATGTCCCCAAGGGTGAGGTACAGGTCTACCCCCAGCTGAGCCCGCAGCTTCTACACACATCGGCATGTGGGGCTGGAATTCCTGACTCAGGGGGCAGGACAAACAGGAGTTTCAAGTTCAAACATTAGATTTTGAAGTTGCTCTTTTATCCAATGGAAGAGGGTAGAATGCTCTAGGATAGAGAAGGGAAAGCCAGACCCACACCTGGGGGCTGAGTGACTCACTCACTCACAGCCATTAAGATTGAACTCAATACACTGGATGGTTTTCTCTTTCCCCATACAAAATGTGAAGGAGAAGAGGAATGTTAACAGAACCCCAGGAGACATCCTTTCTGGGGACTTTCATAGGAGAAATCATGTAGCAACCACCTATCTAATGAGCAGTTACCAGGCTAAGTACTTATATACTTCTGTTTAACTCTCGAAACAGTCCTGTTGGGTAGGCCTTTGACAAATTGCAAAAATGAGGCATGGGGGTAGTTATGACCTTGCCAGAGGTCACACAGTAAGTGACAGAACTGTAGTTTGGATTCAAATCCCTCTCCAACACCTATGAGGATAGGAAAGGCCCCGATATCCAGGCCCCTTCCCATCTTCAAAGAACAAGTAAAGATGTCCTATCTTCCCAGGTCAGTCCTCACCAGGTCTGCCTGCTCTTCCCTCAGCTCTAACAGACCCAGGGGAGCCTAAGGAGGAGAAGGGAACAACAGAGGACGGGATGGTTGGATGGCATCACCGACTCAACAGACACAAGTTTGAGCAAACTCCGGAAGATAGAGAAGGACAGGGAAGCATGATGTGCTGCAGTCGATGGGGTTGCCAAGAGCTGGATGCTGCTGAACAACAAGGAGCACACCCACACTGATGTTCTTACTTCAAATGGTCCTTTTCAGACCTTTTGCTGAACCTTCCCTTTCTTTGGTATCCTTCCTGGATACCCTGCCCCACGTCCACATCCCAGCTTGTTGCGCAAAGATTTTTAGCGATGAAGAGAGGAAACGAGGAGGGGCCTCTTGGGACTGGGGGGCCTTAAGGATTATCTGGTCCAGTGGTTCTCAAAGGGAATCTGCTCACCTGGGAAAACACACATACCAGGGCCCTGCCCTGGGAGGACTGAATCACCTTGGGGGGAGGGGGAGGGTCTGGGTAAAACGTAGGTTAAAGAAGCTACCCAGGTGACTCTGAGCGAGCCTCCGATTAAGAGTGGCTGTTCTTATCTCTTTGTTTTCCTAAGTGAGGAAACCCAAGTCCCAGAGAGACTATGCTCCTCCTGGAAGCGAGAGGAACTGAAACAGGAACCAAGTCTCCAGGCTTCTGATTCCACGCGGGCTCCAAGTATCACATTGCCTCAATTCCCACAGCCCTGTGACAGCAGACCTCCACCAGGGAGCTCTCTGGAGACGGCACTCCTGCCCCACCTGGGCAGGTTACAAGGATGGGGCGGGGAATGTCGGCAGCAGTGGGGGCATTAATCATTGACTTGCGATACACACCTCATCTGCACAGAATGCACCTTGAACTCCAGGCTGACCAAACACACGGGAGCCCTCTGTTTCTGCTGGGGCCTGGGCACTGCTGCAGAACAGTAGGAGTCTCTGAGATCAGGTCTAACCAGCTCTGGGACCCTGGCCCGCTGCTGGCACCTTTAAAAATGTCAGATGGTCCATGGAGGCTCCACTTTAAACATGCACACTTAAGCCACTCCTTGCTTTTATCGGTGCTGGTGATAACAACCATACCCAAGCAGGCACAATGCCAGACAGCAGGGTAATACCTAGGGAAGGCTGTATTCCCATGAGTGAGGAGTGGAGTGTTCCTTCATTCACACCGTGAGCACCAGGGGTGAGTGAACCAGGCTCAGCCCAAGAAAAACCATCAATCCATTTATAGTTGACCCAGTCAAAGAAAGAAACAGGCTTTAGATTGGAGTGAGAGGGGCTATGGTGAGGCGGGCCACGGGGCAGACCCTGGAAGGTGATGGTGAACACACGGAGCTTCCTGTAAGGTTGTGCATAGGAAACAGAAAAGATCATGAGTCCTCAGACCTTGGGACCTAACACCAGGGCGGGTGATCCAGGGAGACAGCCCTGAACAGGGGACTCTAAGTTGCCGCCTGAACCTCCAACTAGAGGCCCCTGTGGCCTGGATCTTGACCTGTAAGACAGGCCTCTCCGCCACACAGGGCTCCCCTGCCCTCCTCTCTTCCTGGGTGATTTGAGTGCCAAGCCTGTCTCTTCTTCCTTTTTAGTTCCTTCCCCACGAAGGTCGATGAAAAAACTGTAAATGATGTGAACAAAGGGAGGAGGTTAGGCAGGCCACGGAATTAGTCACCTGTATTCTAAGAAATCCAACTCAATTCTAGGTCATGCTTTGGGTCTGTCCAGGGGTGTGGACACCGCAGAGGAAAATAGCCTGACCAGGCTCCAAACTCTGCAGGCCTGGAGACCCAGGAAGGTGACATCAAAGGGGCCTCAAAGGCTGCCCTCGATTTCCTTATGACAGCTTTAACAGCTAACCACTCCTTCCTTCCTCCCTGTGAGAATCTAGGCCTTTGCTGTGACCTGTCATTCCATAGGAAAGAATCTCTTGAGCTCAGACTGCCTGATATTAAAAAACTACCTCCTTCTACTTGATGTCACCTGTATATGAGCTTTCTGCTCCTAATGATACATGAATACATGTCTGTCAAATAAGCTTCCAGCCAGAATTACACTACTGGCCACCCCTTGGGAAAGGGGAAACAAAGAAAAGACAGAGACCCTCCTCTGGGTTCAATGTACTCATCTAAGGATGGTTTTCTTCTACTTTTCCAGGGAAACACCGTCTCTGTTAACACAGGAACTCCTCACACACAGAGATATGCTGTTTCATTTTGTTAGCTTCATCCCCTGCATGATCTTCTTCCCACCTTCCTCTATAGCTACCCACCACACCCCCAGGATGAGAAGTAGGGGCTGAGAGTAAACAAGATGACGCATGTAAGTACAACAGAACCAGAAAGCAAAGCCTAGCTGGGAGATGGCAAAAGGACCTGAACACGGAAAAGAAACCCTCAACTTCTCTTTCTGTTGTCTGAATCTTTTGTGATTCCATGTGGCCATTTCATTGAAAACCCCCCTCAGAGGCCTACTGCCTTGCGCTGGAGCCAGGAGGGAGGGGAGCGGCCCGGGTTGGCCGATGACACACGGACTTCTGAAACAGGTCACCTCACCTGACTCGACAAATAGTAAGTATCTGCCATGTCAGCCCTCTGCTTAGCTCTGCACACACACAAAGGGAGGAGACACAGATGGCTGGTTGCCAGAGGCTGGGGGCGGGGAGTTGGTGTTTCACCGGGACAGGGTTTCAGTTGGGGAAGATGAAAATGTCCTGGAGGGGGACAGCAGTGACGGTTGCACAACGAGAATGTATTTGATGTCACCAAACTGCACTTAAAAACAGCTAAGATGGTCAGTTTTATGTTGTGTATATTTATTAATAACTACAATTTTTTTAAAAAAAATTTTAAGGTGGGAGGGATGGGCCAGTCTTTTTCTCCTCCCTCTGAAGAACAGGGCTTCTTCTGAATCATTAACGCCTTTTCCTCCAGAATAAATCTGAATTCTCGCGCACGCTTTATGGTCCCATCATCAGAGAATGCTGCCCAGCAGCCTGACATCCAGAAATCTCCACCAGTTCTGGGTATAGGCCCCTGGATCTTTGTATTCTCAGCATGTACCCATCAACACCAACCCACCAGCAGCTCCAGTGGTTCAGGGTAAGGTCATTTACTATTAAATTTTTTTTTTTGCTTCCCTGGTGGTCCAATGCAGGGGACACAAGTTCGATGCCTGGTCAGGGAACTAAGGTCCCACACATGCGGAGCAACTAAGTCCCTGTGCTACAACTACAGTCCACGTGAGCAACGAAAGATCCCACATGACACAACAGAGATCTCAAGTGCCACGACTCAGACCCGCTGCAGCCAAACAAATAAATGTTAAAAAAAAATTTTAAGTCATTTACTAAATAAATAAGTAGAGTTATCCTCTCTTCTCAAAAAATGCTCCCATGTGATTAAAACCTGTCCACTGCCAAGACATAGATACATACGGTGCCCCCTTAGAGGCGGTGACCGCTGCTCTTACAGGCTGCCTCCAAACCATGAAACAGGCCATGTTTCAAAGTGTCCTAATACAATTCTTCACCACAGACATTTTATGGGCAGTGTTATATTGTCCCGAGTGAGCCTACAAAGCCTGTTTCCCACAGGCCACACGTCCACGATTAAAGCAAGCGGAAAACAGTACTGCTCAAGGCACACAGTCCAGAATGTCAACAGCGGGGCACCCTCCCCTCAACATGCCCCAGAGACGCCTGCCACCTGGGCGCAGGCCTCCAGCAGCGCAGGGACGCTCGGGCTCAGGCTCTGCGTTGAGTCAGACCCGAGCCCGACTCTGGGACCTGCTGCTTAGTGGCTGTCCTCAGACACGTTATTTAATTTCCAAGGTCTGTAAGCCTTGGTCTCTTCATCTTGAAAAATGAGGAAAATATCCCACTTCAAAGGGTTACTGTGAGGCATAATGAGATTATACAAGGAGGGAATGCTCTGCATAGCAAGTATTCATTATTTTCCCTATTCCACTCCAGAACCCCTTCTGAAATGAATCCACATTAAAATATAAACGACTTGTATTAGAGCAGTTTTCGTTCCAAACTGAAGAAAGAGAGAAAAGGAGGGCTTCCCAGAGGTCTGAAGGGATACAGGGACTGGCCAACTTCTGAACCACATGTTGCCTGTCCTCCCCAACCCTGCTCTCTGGGATTGAAGGTAGTTTCCATGGTGAAGGACATTGTGAAGGTGAGAGGGACTTTCCCCAACTTCTCCAAACCTTAGCTAGTCTAGACCAAGAGCCCATCCAGTCTTGCTCCCTGGAGCCGGATGTGGATAGCAAGATGTAATGGTGGCCCTGTGACATTCATGCATCCCCACCAGCCACTCTGCTCCCAGCCACTCACTCACCCCCAGAGCTCTGTCCTTTTCCAAAGGAGACACTAGGCAAGTGGTCTTCTTCCCTCTCCTGCAGACTGAGCAACGACACTCCCTCAGCACACCTCTGGCTTCACAGGGCCAACCTTGGGATGCAAAGACTGAAGAGAAGAGACCACTGCACCAGCCTCCTCTCTCACAGTGTGACCTCACATCTACCTCCTCCTCTCACCTCCCCACTGCTCAGATTTTAGGGCACCCCATGTCCAACTGTTCTGTTTCAATAGAAGTAGAGTCAAGTTACAAAACTGTGTCAACTTCTGGCTTACAGCAGCAGAGTGATTCAATTATATATATACATAATTTTTTTTAGATTATTTTTCATTTCAGGTTATTACAAGATAAAGTCTGTCTGAATCTTTTCTTGCAGACTCTTTTCTGAGCTGCTCAGAACTGAAGACCAAGTATGACATGCTTTTCAGCCACTCTCTTACAAATGTGCCTTGAAAGAGAGAGTGGGTGGGCGGTGAAGAAAGAACATGAAAATCGTCTTCCTTGCAGTCTGTCTTTGGAGCTGGCCCATTTTACCTCCAGAGGTGTGCTGGCAGACAGATCTGAGCTGTGAGAAGAGCTCCGTGCCATGCGCACGAGTAGTTTACAGCCTATATTCCTCTCTCCTCTAGGAAAGAAGGAAAGGAGAGAGCTTAGGACCGACTTCTGACTTCACTTATCCAATCCTTCCCCTGACCTTTCCCACATCCGTAACAGGTTCACAAGAGGCCCTATTGGCAAGGTGGGTGGGAAAATAACTCATCAGTGTGCTCTCCGGCTATCACCGGGTGGTTCACAGCCCTGATCCCCACTATTAATATTTAAGGTTGTTAGTGCTTCTGAGACAAACTAACAATGAAACCTTCCTCCCCAACATTTCCGAACACCCTCAGGAGGGCAGTGCCCCCCTGGGTTGAGAAGCACTTAGTCAGGACCTGTGCTGTTTTATGTCACATGGTGCCCAGCACAGACAGGCACTCTGGTGGGAAAGTGACAAGAATGCTTAGCTCCTGATCGCTCATCAAGGGAGTAAGTACTGAACCCTGCTGTGTACTCTGTATACACTGTGAGGCTCAACAGGAAGTGTGGATTATGGTTCCTATACAAGGAAGTGAAAGAGAAAACAAGCCCATGAAATATGATTTAGTAGGGGGTGATACATATTCAAATGCTAACTTACAAGGTCCATGAGAAGGTGACCAGTGAGGGCTGGCACGGTCAGGGGAGGTTTCGTGGGGAAAGTGGACACTGAGGTGACTGGAAGGAGGTGGAAACTTCCTCACTCGGCCCTACTGATCCTCAGTGTGTCCCTGCAGAGACCACTGCTGAAAGAAAATTCCGCCAAACCTGTGGTCTAGGAGCAACTCGGCAAGCCTGGCCCTTCAGATCCTGTTCTGGGATGCTTTTGGTGGAACAGGGTGGGAGAAGACTCCCCTTTTCCCTCAGAAGACCCGCTGCCGTGGGCCTGCTTTCAAGAGGCCCTTTTCCTCCAAAAGGCTGAGCAGATTCACCACCACAGGCACAGCCTTAGTCACAGGCTCTGCGGAGGGCAGTTCCTGGCTGTGACTACAGAAGCTTCACCTGTCACCCTTGGCTGCAAGGACCTGTGAGGACACACACTTCCCTCCTCGGTCCAAGGTCTTCTTGGCAGCTCCCTTACCAACCTGCAGCATTCTTCCTGCTGCAGGCAGAGAGTCTCCATGTCCTCCACCCATCCCTCTCTCCACACCATGGGCTGGGCCACCCTCCCCACCCTCCTGACATTTCAGACTCCTGGAGTCTGGCTCTTCCAAGAAGCCCAAGACTGTGGTTCTCTGCAAAACTGGTAACACTTTCCAACACACTCCATTCATCCTTGAATTGTACACAGTGTAAACTGAGAGGGACCTGTTTATACAAACAGTATCCACCATTAGGCAGAATCCCACTGACCACGGAAGCTAACTCCAAGGCTGGGCCAGCTCGTGCTTATTCCTGTGAGATTCACCTACCTTCCAACTCTACCCACTACCTGGAGCCAATGACATCAAGTCTCACACACACACACACACACACACACACACACACACACACACACAGGTAAGGAGATGAAAATATTAATTAGCTTGGCTGAAGTTAGCATTTCACTATGGCTATGTCTACCAAAACATGTTGTGGATCTTACATACATAAATATGATACAAAATAGTAGTCCCCAGCCTTTTTGGAACGAGGGACCAGTTTTGTGGCAGACAATTTTCCCAAGGACTGGTGAGTGGGGGATGGTTTCAGAATGATTCAAGTGCATTACATTTATTGTGCGCTTCATTTCTAGTATTATTACATCAGGTCCATATTAGATCATCAGGCAGTAGATCCCAGAGGTTGGGCACCCCTGATAGAAAACACCTAGTGGTACACCCTCTCCCTCAAACACCCAATTAAGACAACAAGCACACGCGCTCACCCTCTGCAGAGCAACATGTGAATCCGCACACACCCAGGACTCAGAGACCTTCCCCCAATAAATAAAAACAAGAGTCATCTGCTCTTTCCACATACATACTCTTACCCTTTGAAAGAGACAAACTTTTTTTTCCTTTCTCGCAGGAAGGTTCAGAAGAAATCCTTTTGGAAATGAAGCCTGGAGCCTTCACCCCATCCTCAAGCCCCTATCCCTTGGTTAACCATTGACCTAAGCCCCACCCCAAAAACGGCCCCGTTCCAGGGTCTCCCACTTTGGGTCATCACCACATTCTACCTGCCAGCTCACCTCTAGCTACGCTTTCTGTGGCACTGTCAGCTTGATTTTCTGACAGGTGATTTCTCTCTCAGCCAGCCAACCAACCAACCGTTTCTGTCTTGTAAAAAGTAAAAACAATTCTTATTATGTGCTCTCATGGCTTGCTACAGTTTTCTGCTACAGTCCTTATCATGGCTTGCAATTTTCTGTATATGTAATTATATATAGAGAGATACACATATGATTGTTTTATGAATGTCTCTCCCCACTACTAGACTGTAGGAAAACCATGTCTATCTTGTGTGTCATTGTATCCTCTGTGCATAGTTCTAGTTTTTTTCTCAAGGAGAACAGGAAATCCTACCCACCTTTAGCAAGTACATCCTTGGCTATCTGGTCACTGGGCAAAATCTCCAGGGGCTTCCTGGTCACCATAATTCCATCCCTTTATTCTCTCCTCCCTCTACCATCTCCTACCCATATTAAGAACAAAAAACCTCAAGCAACGTTTCAATTACCCTCTTGGGGAGTGTCTCGTAGATGGAAGAATCCCAGACTGAAGTCAAGGACTGGCTAGTTAGGAAGCAAAGGCCAGGAAGAACAAGAAAATGAAGAGAATGAACGAGGGCTTCTCCCAAGTCATATTTTTGTATCTTCCTATATTCTGCGGGCGTCTGAGAAATGCTTTGAGACTTATTAACCTGATCGTTATCTGTTCTATTTCTTCAGCCTACTGAAGAAAAAACTGAGGGAGTTGTGGGTGTAAAGTGAGTGCTAGAGGAGGGGGAAAGACTGGATATCAGATTTCAAGATGACTGACCACTACAGACAGAAAACAGAAAATGATCATGAGTCACAGCAATCAGAGTTAACAAAAACTTCCTGACCCTGAGGGTTCTAAGACAGAGGAAGGCAGAAACAGTTTAAAAATTGCGGGGGGTAAGGGATGTGTGTGAGGAGGAGCCTCAGCCTGCAAAGGCATTGCTTAGGTGGAAGCTCCCAGAGCTCTGACTAAATAGCTTAGAATGGTATCAACACATCATTACATCCGTCCTGTAGTATCTAGAACCTGATGCTCAATATAGTAGACCAACAATGCTTGGTGACTGACTGATGCAGGAAAGGATGCTACAGGTAACTCTCTCCGGTACAACTTTGGAGACAGAAAGATCAGTTGGGCACACTCTCAAACGGCTTTTGGAGATGCTCTGCAGTCCCAGAACTGTTTTATGTTCCTGGGTTGAGAGGTCACCACATTCCTTATTTATTAGCCAAGACCAAAGTACAAGCTTGAAAAAGGGCGGCTGCACACTTCTGGCTTGTCCCCAGGATGACAGGCAAGGACACTCAACCTACCCAAGCTGTTGTCCCGTTTTAGGCACACAGTTCAGAGTGGAAAGGAATGGAGGCCAGATCTGAAATTAGAATTTTTTTGTTAACTGAGCTCCTGGGAGAAGCTGGTGGTGGTAGGCACCACCCTCTTACTGTTCTCTTAACTGTGAAAACCTCACTTCTCCATAGACCCTCCCCTCTGTGGACCACAAAGGGCAAGAGCTCTGTTCTACCCACCACACAAAGGGTGGCAATGTCTCCTTCCTAGCTTGGGAGATGGTTGAGCATCTCATTCTAGCAAAGTCCTCTGCCACCTTCCTTCCATCCTGTGGCCAAAGCAGCTTTTCACTTCACTCCAAGTGCCACTAGTTCCCCCCAGGAGTTCCACCCTCCCCTGCGGTTTTCAAGGAAAAAAGTCCCCACTCGAAGCCCTGGCTTCTGCTGCAGAAGGTCAGCCTGCCCAGCCCTGGCCTAAGGCATCTGTCGTCAACGTTTGGACAGCCAGCACATCCGAGTGCAGCAGCTGCTCAGCAGCCTAGAAACACAGGCCCACAACTGCCAGCCCTGCAAGTGGTGCTGGCTCCACAGCCTCGGGAAGAGAAAAGGAAGGGGAAGAGGCTCCTCCAGAGAAGGGACACAACAACACAAGGCTGTCAGAGTAAGAACGTCTCTGTCAGCACAACTGCCGGGCAACAAGTCCCTCCTGACTGCGCGCCATGGTGTTACTTCAATACACACTGAGCGCAGCCCCACCGTTCCAAGGACACTGCAGTCTAAAACTTCCAGCTGGCCGGACAGTAAAGAGAAGCTGCTCGCTTTGTGAATCGGGTCAATCACGAGGAGCAACGCAAAAGGAAAGAGGTCAGCCCAGGGTCTGCTCCCTCCTTGTCCCATCCACTTCCACTGATACTTCTGCTTCGTGAGAAGCCAGGAGTTCCCAGTCAGAAGATTCTTCTGGAATATAACCAAGCTTGGACACAGAGAAGGTCTGAAATAAGAGGCCCATTTTTTTTCTCTTGGAAGATCCTAACTTTACTTCAAGCCTCAGATGGAGGCTTCCCGAGCTGTTTACCACCAGATGAGGTCTCATTCCAAAAAACTCAAAAGATGTATTCTTAATTGTGTGTATATAACAGGCAAAAAAAAAAGCCTAACCAGCATGATGTTTATTGAATGCTTTCTCTAAGCAGAGCTTAGCGCTAAGAGCCTTCACTTGTTAGGACACGTCTTTATTCAACAGTTGAGTCCCCCCCACGTGCAAAACACTGTTAAAGGCCCCAGGGATGCAAAGCTGAACAGAACCATCAAAATCCTAGCTTTCACTGAACTTATATTTTAGTCAGGGTTGATAAATACATGCCAGCTGGTGATAAAGACTACAAAATAAACAAAGCAGACTGAGGGATGCTATATAAAAATTTATATAAAAATGAAGCAGGGGCGGGAGTGCTATTTTAGATACACTTGTGCCGGAAGCCTTCTCTGATGGTCATCTGATAACAACAATAAGGGCAATCATATGGTCATGATGTGCCAGGAACTGGACTAAGTACTTAATATGCAGTATTTCACCCAGCCCTCAGTAACTCTGAGTTCAGTACCATCACCACTATACAGATGAACAAACGGAGAATTAGAAGGTGAGGCTCTTGGCAGAATCTGCAGCCAACCAGGGAAGAAGGTGGAGAAAGGCCGCGGTTACTCATAAGTGAGAAAGCAGGGACTTGAACTTAGGAACACAACCTCACACTACTGGGCCAGAAGACAGAAGGAGCCTCAGAGAGGTCAAGCGTGCCTGTGATCACAAAGTGGCCGCCTCCCCACCCATGGCTAAGAGATAGTGCCATTCAATCTTTCCTAACATCAGCCTATTACTCTCATCACCACCTAAAAACTAAGCCTTATCTTGAAACAAGAGAAGAAAGACAACTTGGGCTCTGTGAGGCTGGCTAATAAATGCTGAATATGCTCCTCTCCCATCCCCCTCCCCAGTTTAGAGAAACATGCTCTTCTGCTAATTCTCCAGGTTGCCATTTCTCGACAGACAGGAACAGAACAAGAGATGACTGAGCCCAGCTGTTCCACAGGGGCTTTCTGAGGTGGGGCGGAGGGGCAAGTCCTTCCCTGAGAAAAGTCCAGCATGCCCTCTGCAGTCCTATTTCAAAAGAAGTGCGCCCGCCTGCCCCACCTCAAGCCTTGGAGTACTGGGGTGGGGGGGGGGGGGGTGCCAGAGGGATGCTTTCTTAAAAAGCCTGAGGCAGGAAAGACTATAAGCACTGGGATCAGGTCAAGGACCTCTCTGGAGGGAAGGAGAGGAGAATAGGGCAGGAGATGATTGAGGAAAGAGGCTAACACTGCTTCAAAAGTAGAGAAGTTAAGAAGGGAAATACCACATCCAAGGTCAGAGGGTGTTGCAGAATTGCTGGAAATCCCAGGCTGAGGATCCAAGCCAAACTAGCAGAAGAGGCTAAAGGAAAAGAGAAGCCCAGGCAGAGTCCCACAAGGTTTAAGCCAAAGGTCATGGTTTGGACCCACCTGTTTTTATTATATTTAAGTCACTTCAGCAACAGGAACCTGCAGCCAGAGTTAACCACCCAGGTGTGAAGTGAAGGTGGGGACTCATCCTATAGATAGTACACTAAGAGAAGCCTGGATTTCCATCTTATATCCCAGCTGGCTTGACTTGAGAATCACAGTTTAAACTGATTAAGACTCCCTCCCAAAGCCTTCAGACCCCTCTTCCCTGAAACGCACATACACAGAGAGAGAAATTCAGTGTTTCATCTCCCTCCTCAGCAACTCATCACCTTGTCTGAAGCAAGTCAGATCTCCTAGCCCAACGTTGCACCAACAAATTATGACCTGAATGGCAAGAAAAACTGTGTCACCTAGAGAAACCCAATTAACGACATGACTCTGCTCTCTCCAATTCCCCTCTCCCCTCCAGTCATATCCGGGGCACCTGTGTGGCTGACCGCCTTTTCCCGCTACAGGCCACGTTCCCTGGCCAACTCAAAAGCCAGAAGACAATTTCAATAGGGGCCTCGGTGCACCTAACCCAGAGATGGGAAATCCTGATCTCCCCAAACACCCTGGCCTGAAGAGAGAGGTGAAGGACACAGGACAAAAACACCCCCTGGGGGACAGGCTGGAGTCTTCACCTTGAAATCATTCAGTGGGCCCTTAAGCCAGGGCTCCCTGCTGAAGAAAAACAGGTAAATGCTGCTGAAAGCTCCCAAATGAGGACGTGCAAGGGCCCCCAGGAGGGACAACGAACAGTATTTCCAAGAAATTCCTGCTGCAGTTGTTCCCCTCTGATCTCTCTTCTAACGAGCCCCTCCCTGGAGAGGTCGCCATCACCTCCTCCACCTTCCAGCAAAGCCATGAACACCCAAGCTTTTCCAAACCCGAAGGACCACAGGCTGCATGTGTGTGTACAGACCTGTAAACATCCTCTTCCCAGCCCAGGCCAGAGTTTCTGAAGACCAGAAACGCGTCCCCTCCTCCCCCGGTGCACTTGACTTTCCTCCCAGCCTCACTGCTCTGCTGCAGAGTTGGTAATGTAATATGCGGGGGACCCTGAGACCGGAAATGCCTTGTGCTGGACCTGAAACGCGAGCGAAGGCACTAGGGTGAGGGCGGCGGTAGGAGGTGTCCGGCCGGAGAGGGGAGGCTGAAGTGCCGGCCGGCGAAGAGATGCAATTCAGGGCTGGGCGAGGAGAGAGGGTGATGAGGAGGAGGCTGTCGAGGCAGTGGCAGAGTCAAAATTCAAGGAGCCGGGAAACAGGAGGAGCGGGGAGAAGAGGCCCCAAAGGGGATCAGGGGCCAGGAAGGGGCACCACGGTAAAGATGCTGCAGTTTCAGGGGAACCAGAGGGTGACCCGCAAACACCTGGGAGGAAGGGGTCCGGAAGCTGAGCAAAGGCATGGGGGAGGGATGGGGGCGGGGCACCCCAGGGCGGGTACCGAGCTGGCTCCCAGAATCTGCAGCGCGTGGAGAGCGAAGGGGAGCGGAGGGCGGGGGCCAGGGAGAGGGGCGGGGGTCGCTGCGGGGGACCCGGCGCCCGGGGAGCGCGCGAGGCGTGCGGCCACCGCTCTCCAGCGGCGGGGACGGGAACCCGGGCGAGGCTGGGGGGGCAGCGCGCTCACCCGCAGGGCGGACAGGTCGATGTCGTCCAGGCTGCGGGCGGGGGCTGGGTCGCCCATGGCCTCCACCGGGAACGGGGCCCCGGGGCCGCTCACGCTCCGGCTCGGTTATTCCGCTGCCGCCGTCGCCGCTTCTCCCCCATCGGGGGATCCTGGGGGCGGGCTCCACGGCGCCTCCCCCGGAGAACGGGGAGGGGGAGGGCCGGCGGGAGGACCGACCCACCGACTGACAGGCGCTCTCGCCCCAGAGCCTGCAACCCGAGCCTCCCGCCTCTCCTGCGCAGGCGCGGAGTGGCCGCGCACCGGGAGGGTGGAAGAGGGAACGTGACGCGGGCGCGCCGGGTCCCCCCTCCCCCTCGGCGCCGACACCTGCGCGCAGGCGCAGGAGAGCGCGCGAAAGGAGCGCGCGAGGACTGAGGGACTGCGCGAGCCTGGCGTGAAAGAAGTGGGCGGCGGCCGAGGCGGCCGCGGAGCGCACCCACCAGCTGGCGCGCGTGCGCACACGCGTTTCCTTCCCTTCCCCTGTTTTTTGCCCTTTCTCTCCCCCATTTCCTTCTGAGCTCTCCTTTGACTCCTTTCCTTCCTTTTCCCTCCTCTTTCGTGTGCTCAGCTGCCAGTCAAACCACCCACTTCTCTATTTGCGGGGGAAGGGGGGTGGGACTCAACCCCCTCTATTACTAGGGGGGTTGTTATGGTAACTCCCCACGCGAGGGCTGGGTGGCCTCTAGATAGGATGGGCTGTCCACCCACCTAATTGCCATAGCAACAGTGGAGCCGCTGAGGGAGGGGCCTCTTCGTGAGAACTTGGCTGGAGAAACCTTCTGGGGGCTAGGGAATGGAGAGGGGACTGGCTGCCTCGTGACTGCCCCCTTCCCCCTTCCCCGACTGCAGTGGGAAGTGTTGAGAAGATCTGAGATCTTCCTATCCTCGGATCTGAGGATAGGAAATCCTACTGCAGGCCTTTGTCTCTGCACCTCTTGTTCGGCACAACAGAACTGCTTGCACAATTATTCATTGACTGATCACTGGAGCTGTAAGTGGAGGAGGGGTGGCAGGGAGAGGTGGAGGGGTGGAGCAGAATCTCTGTCGACCCCCTTAAAATCTTGATTGGGTCACCTTAGGTCTAGGCATGTTGGCATAGAACCCCCAGCCAGAGGCTGGGTAATGCTATATAAAGAACAAGGAGTCAGGTTCTGCCACTGACATGCTGTGTGACCTTGAGCAAGTTGCTTTGCTTCTCTGGGCCTTCCTTTCTTTGCAAACTTGAGAGAAGGCTGTTTGATGTTTGAGATCACTTGCAACAATGATAGTATTTCTGCAAGACCCCGCCTCCAGCCTTAATGTAAACATTACTTTGTTCTCGTTGTTGCTTCTCTCTCAGTTGTGTCCAACTCTTTGCGAACCGGTGGACTGTAGCCTGCCAGGTTCCCATAACCATGGGATTTCCCAGGCAAGAATACTAGAGTGGGTTGCTGTTTTCTTCTCCAGGGGATCTTTCTGTCCCAGGGGTCAAAACCGTGTCTCTTGCATTGCCGGCAGATTCTTTACTGCTGAGCCACCTGGGACGCATATAAACATCACTTAGGAGAGTTTAGGGCTTCCCTAGTGGTTTAGACGGTGAAGAATCTTTCTGCAATGCAGGAGACCTGAGTTTGACCCCCTGGATTGGGAATCTTCCCTGGAGAAGGGAATGGCTTCAGTGTTCTTGCCTGGAGAATTCCATGTAGGGAGGAGCCTGGCGGGCTACAAGTCTATGGGGTCACAACGACTGAGCTACTACAATTGAGCGACTAACACTTCCACTTTTCACTAGGAGAGTTTAAATGAAAAGTCCTTGGAAAGGGACAGACACTCTCCTTTCTGGACCCTTCTTTTCACATTCAATTGCACATCCAGTCTTGCTCCCCCACCCTCCCCCTCTTCTGTTTACCTTGCATTTGTCCTTGTCCAAGCCACAATCATCGCTCGCCTTCAATACTCTTGTTAGCCTCCTACTTGATCTTCTTGCCTGACCTCTTTAAGGTCAATTCTCTATGCTCATAGTGCCTGGTTTTTCTAAAACTCACTCAAATCTGATGTCACTCTCCTGTTAAGATCTTTCTCTGACGCCCCAATGTCTTTTGAGTCTAAATTGTGGCAATTGTGACCCTTCAAGATTCTGCCTGCTTCTCCAGCCCTCTTTTTCAGTACTTCACCATTCAACCTCACACACTCTAGCCATATGGAAATCCTCTCCATGCAGTTTCCAGAACTCAACAGACCCTCCTCCAGCCTTTGCACTTGCCATTTCTTCTCTCTGGAATATTCTGACCATGCCCATTCTCACTGCTTTTTTTGCTTTGCCCTTCATGTCTAAATTACTTCCTCCATGAAGCCTTCCTTGACCCCCTGAAACTGAGTTTGGCTCTTCTGTTTTAGCCACCAGGCTTCAACCTATGGTAACTTTTAGTACCTTGAATTGTAAAATGTTGAATCTCCTTAAAGGTAAGAATTGTCAGCCTTGTTCAACACAGGGCCTGGCACCCACTAGAGGTTTAGTAACATGTATGTGAATGAAGCCTCTGTATCTGGGTAGGCACTGGGTAGTAACTCAAAGACAAGACCATGGGATAGTAGGAAAACCCACAGAATTTAAAGTTAGTGCTTTGTGCAAGTCATTCATCCCTCTGAGGCTCAATTCTATCACTGTAAAGTAGGGAAAATAACAGGGAGGTTAGAATAAAATAAAATTAAGTGTATGAAGCACTTGGTATGTATGAAACTCTCAATAAATTTACTGTTGCCTAAGAGTAAGACATTAGTAAATTGAGCCTCAGAGAGATTAATGACTTTCACAAAGCACTAACTTTAAATTCTGTTTTTTTCCCTGCTACCCTTGTTCTGGTGGCTCAGACAGTAAAGAATCTGCCTTTACTGCAGGAGACCTGGGTTCAGCCCCTGGGTTGGGAAGATCCCCTGCAGAAGGGAATGGCAACCCACTACAGTATTTTTGCCTAGAGAATCTCTTGGACAGAAGAGGCTGGGAGGCAATAGTCTGTGGGATCGCAAAGAGTCAGATATGACTGAACAACTAACAGTTTCACTTTACTCTTAGGCAGTGTTTAATAAAGAGATACTTAATCAGTGAATGACCAAATGAAGATCACTGTGTGTGGGGGGGGGAGGATAGGCTACATGGCCAGCGAAACCTCAAGAGGCAATGGAATCTGGGCCTGGGGAAGACAAGATTGTCTGGAGAAGACTGGAGAAACAAGATTGGCCCCATGCCAATGATTTTTTTTCTTAATATTATTTATTTGCTGCCTCAGGTCTTTGTTGTGTCATCTTTCTTAAGTTGCTTCACAGCACGGGGAATCTTAGTTCCCCCACCAGGAATCCAATCCATGTTCCCTGCATTGCAAGGCACATTGTTAACCACTGGACCACAAGGGAAGTCCCCGTGTTGATAATTATTGAAGCTGGAGTATTGATGCATAGGTACTAAGGGATCACCATCCCCTATTCTCATATGTACTTTTATGTACATATGAAACTGTCCATAATAATTTAAAAAGAGGTAATGTGGTGGAGGAAGCCCTGAATCGGGCATCAAGACAAGTTAAAATAGAAATTTCCCCCATGGTCCAGTGGCTAAGACTCCATGCTCCCAGTGCAGGGGGCCAGGGTTCATCCTTGGTCAGGGAACTAGATCCCTCCCACATGTGGCAACAAAGAGTTTCGGTGCCACAGCAAAGATCCCATGTGCTACAACTAAGACCCAGTGCAGCCAAATAAATATTGGGAGGGAAAAAAAGTTAAAAGTATTAAAAATAAGACAAATTTTGGATCCCTGGGGGATGGATATTTTGCACAGACACAACCACCTTCAGATCCTCCCACCCATCTGAGGAAGCTGAATTTCTTCTCTTCATCCTGGGTCTAGAGCCAACTCTTCTGACTGCAAGCTCACTGCTCTTTTCCCTGCCCTGTGGGGGTCTCCATTTGAGAAACTCCATGACCAATAAGGGCAGAGCAGATAGACCAACAGACAGTATGAAGCAGAAGCCCACCTACCTCAGCCCAGTCCCAGGGCAGCTGCTGCCTCCACCCCACAGTTAATGAGATAATGGTCCCCTAGGGAAACAGGCACTTAGTGCTGACAATGAGGCTAATTAGCAGAATGCCAATTAGTACCTGGGGACCGCTATACAAGGGAGGGGGAATTGCTTAAGTGGAAATGACTTTTTCAGAGGAACAGAGGGCTGCACTCAAAGGAGAGGATGGGAGCAAAGCCATAGCATCCCCTCTCTCCATGTCATCATCCACAAGGACCTCTCCTCCAGGAAGGCCTCTTAAATTACTCACTGTTTCCCCTCTATTTCTTCCTGCTCAGTTCTGAGATTGAGGGGTGAGGCCAGAGGAATGAAGGTCAAGAGCCAGGACTGTGCTAAACTTTTTTCCAATTGCAAAATATTTCAGATATACAAAAAGATATGGAAATAATATGTATAAAATCTATATCCCACAACCCAACTTGAGAAATAAAAAAGTCGGGGCTTCCCTGGTGGTCAAGTGGCTAAAATTCCATGCTCCCAAGGCAGTGTGCCTGGGTTGGATCCCTGGTCAGGGAAACTAGATCCCATATGCCACAACTAAGAATTTGCATCCTGCAAGTAAAGATCCCACATGCCATAACGAAGACCGAAGATCCTTCAGGCTGCAATTAAGATCTGGTGCAGCCAAATAAATAAATATTAAATAAATAATAATAAAAGTTACCAGTTCAAAGAGCTCTCTATATACCCTATATATCTTAGCCTTTTCTCTCTACCTGCCATGGGAGGTAACCCTCCTCAATCCAGTGTGTGCTATACTCTCTTGTAGTTATGTATGGATGTGCGAGTTGGACCATAAAGAAGGTTGAGCGCCGAAGAATTGATGGCTTTTGAGCTGTGGTATTGGAGAAGACTCATGAGAGTCCCTTGGACTGCAAGGAGATCAAACCAGTCAGTCCTAAAGTCCTTCATTAGAAGGACTAATGCTGAAACTGAAGCTCCAATACTTTGGCCACCTGATGCAAAAAACATGACTCATTAGAAAAGACCCCAATGCTGGAAAAGTTTGAAGGCAGGAGAAGGGGGTGACAGGACGAGATGGTTGGATGGCATCACCAGCTCATTGGACGTGAGTTTGAGCAAGATCCAGGAGATGATAAAGGACAGGGAAGCCTGGTTTGTTACAGATCATGGGGCTGCAAAGAGTGGAACACGACTAAGTGACTGAACAACACACTCTCTCATACTCAACACCGTGTGCTATCTCTGTTCCCTCTGCAGCAGTGCCAACCAATAGAACTCTGTGCAATGACAAAAATGGTCTCCATCCAGTATGCTAGCCACTAGCTGTGAGTGGTTCCCGGTCACTTGGTGGCTGATGCAAGGAACTAGATCTTCACCTAGTTCTAGTTGTTATAAATTTAAGTGTAAATAGCCAAATGTGGCTGATGGCTACTGTACTGGACAGTGAAACTGTGTTCTATGAGGGTGGGGACTTTGTGGTACTCACTGCTGTGGATCTAGATGATGTCTGGCAAAGAGCAGGTGCTCAATAAATATTTAAGGCAACGACTGAATCTTTACAGCAAGAAAGTTATGTAAGTATTATTCCCATTTCCCCGGCTTCCCCTGTGGCTCAGCTAGTAAAGAATCTGCCTGCAATGCGGGAGACCTGGGTTCGATCCCTGGGTTGGGAAGATCCCTGGAGAAGGGAATGGCTACCCACTCCAGTATTCTGGCCTAGAGAATTCCATGGACTGTATAGTCCATGGGGTCGAAAAGAGTCAGACACAGCTGAGCCAGTTTCACTCTCACTTTCATTCTCATTTCCCATTTAGGACCACCGAGGCCCAGAGAAGTGATGTGACTTGACAAGGCCATTGAGGTAAAAAGTAACAAGCCAGAGACTTGGGCCCAGTTCTTGCTGACCTCAAGCCTATACCCTTACTGACTCCCCGGGGCATCCCTAAGCCTCCCCTGGGCAGTCACTTGAGGAACAAGGTGCGGCCCCTCTGGGCCCTTCTCTGGGCGCCTCCCTCACCTGCAGCCACACCCTGGGTTCCATTTTCCTCCAGGAGTCCTGGTTTGGGTCCACGCTTCCTCCTACCCAAGCAGTCCTGTGTGAACACCTGGTCTTCCCAGCACTGAGTGGTGGAGCTCCAAAAGCCACAGACAAGTGGAGCAGAGCGGAGATGAAGCCAAAGAAAGAAAGGAGTTGGGTGGGGAGAGGGGGTGACGGGCCTGTGTGGGCCTGGGAGGCCGTTGAGACACACACTCAGTTTAGCCAAGGAAGAGACAAGGACCTTTTCTAGGCTTTTATTTATGAAATGCTTATTGAACGGATACAAAGTTAGTGTCTGTCAGCAGCTGGTGGAGGGGGTTAGTGTGCTTCCACCCTCCCATCCCTCCCCACCATGGGTGCTGAAGCCAGCAGTGGCTCCATCCTTCCCTCCGCCTTGGCAGTAATGAGCTGGGAGAGGCCCTGGGGCAGGGAGGGGGTTCCACAGCAGGAAGACAAGGGAGAGATGAGAAGGCCCAGGGCCGAGTCTGGTCCTCCTGGAGTAGGAGGCTGGCCCCAGGCATCCTGGCAGAATCTTGCTTCTCCTTTGTAGTGGTTTGAACTGGGCAGCAAGGAGAAGGAAGCTCTCTGGGACCCTCTTCCATTTCCCCAGCCTGGGGTTGGGGGTGTCCTCTTTGGTTGTTTCCCAAAAAAAGGTCCTTTGTGACTTCTCTAGTCCCCTCCAGGGATGCCTGCCTCCCCCAGGTCTCAAAGGCATTGCCCCAGTCCTCAGGGTTAGGGGGCAGAGAACCAACGGTAGTGTAGCCCAGAGGCTGGTGACCTCTTCAAGGCCAGAGGAGCTGCAGCTATGTCCACACTTCTAGGGGCATCACACCCTCCTTGCTACCCAGGGAGGGCAGTAAATACTCATCCTCCAGGAACTTGAGGGGGAAATGGACAAGGTGGCCCTGGACCTGGGTGAGTTCAGACCGGGCCAAGGGAGGACTGACCGTGGCCAGGGGCTCCACGACCACATACTCCCGAAGTGCCCGCAGGGAACGTGTGGCATTGGACGGCAGGCATCGGAAGATCTGTGGGTGGGGGGTGCATGGAAACCAATAAGGCTTGAGGAGACTCTGCCAAGAGTCCAAGCCCAATCGGGCTACATGCCCCCACTCCCCACACCATATCCCCCTACAATGACTCTGAATCCTGTGATGTCCCCAGACCCTCATCTCCTTATGAGAATGGCTGTGTGAAGTGGCTCCTCTCCATCCCACCCTGGACGGGATAATCCCTGAACTTCCCTGGGCCAGCACTCCCCCAACCCCCACCAACCTGCTCATAGATACTGGCATTGTTCTCAGCTGTGTCTTGCCACAACTGGAAAAAGGCATCACAGACAGGGTCTCGGAGATCCAGATCTGGCCGAGCAGCAGCCCCTAGAATCACGCTGAGGGAGAAAGGGGTCCCAGTGGGGCTAGATTAAGGTCCTTTGAGGGCCTGAATACCAGAAATGTTATGGTGAACCTATCCAGGTAATTGAAAGTAGATGCATGGTTAAACAGTAAAATTAGGGCTTCCCTGATGGCTCAGGCGGTAAAAATTCTGCTGCAATGTGGGAAACCCAGGTTCAACCCTGGACTGGGAAGATCCCCTGGAGAAGGGAATGGTTACCCACTTCAGTATTCTTTGCCTGGAGAATTCCATGGACAGAGGAGCCTGGTGGGCTTACAGTCCATGGAATCACAAAAAGCTGGACACGAGTCAGTAACTAACACTTGCTAAACGATTGTAAACAAGTCCAACAGAGCTTTAATTTGTCTCTACTTTGGTGACTAATGTTTAAAAAAAAAAACATTATTTTTGAAGTATTTGTTTCCCTCTCTCTTTTTTTGGTATCCCTGCTTTGCAGGTACCCTAAACTGGATTAGTCTGCTTCTAAGTACTGAAGCAACTAAGCATGCAAGCAAGTACTAAGTAAGTACTAGTAAGGGGCTTCCCAGGTGGCGCTAGTAGTAAAGAACCTGCCTGCCAATGCAGGAGATTTAGGAGAAGCAGGTTTGATCCCTGGTTCAGGAAGATCCCCTAGAGGAAGGCATGGCAACCCACTCCAGCATTCTTGCCTGGAGAATCTTATGGACAGAGGAGCCTGGTGGGCTACAGTCCATAGGGTTGCAAAAAGTCAGACACAACTGAGTGATTTAGCACAGCACAAGTACTAGTAATCCAGTACTCCCTCTAGACAATCCTCACACATGTTTAAAGGGCAAATCCTCCCCCTTGCCACCTCCCCCCACCTTGTATCATCCCACTGGGCTCTACCTGAAGCAGTGCTTCCGCAGACTCAAGGCAAACCTGCCTGCCTGATACTCCACACCATTCATGAGGGATGGCTCCATTTCCGTGTCCTCGATCAGCACGGCCAGCTCACTGTCTCGCTTCCCCAGCAAGCTCCGGTCATTGATGTTTGCTGAGCCTGGGTGGATGCAGGACACAGTGTGTCTTCCTGAGCCCAGGGAACCCCACCCCACCCCATCACCTCTACCCAAGCACCAGCCTGTGGGCAACACGCCTTCTTTGGCCTCCATCCCCAACTGGATGTCAGCTTCGATCTCCATCACCCAGTCCCATCCCATTGCTCCTGGCTGGGCCCTGCTCCACCTCTCCCCACCCTCCTCTCCTTTCTGGGGATCCAGCACTGACCAATGATGACTGTCCGGTCATCCGCGATAAGCATCTTGCTGTGGATATAGATGAGCTCCGAGACTGGGTGCCCACCGAGTTCTCCGTGTGTGCGTAGCCCACAGATGGAAATATAGTGCCGCCACTCTGTCCCCACTGTGAGCAAGAGATGGGGGGGAAGGGAGTGAGGTGAGAGGTGCCCTCCATTGCAGACGGAGTCCTGGTCCATCCACCGCCTCACTTCAGAAGCCCTATATAGCCTGGTCTATACCCTTCTCTCTGCACTAATAGGCCACCACGGGCTCTGGCAGTAACCACAGAAGCATGCGGGCATGACAGCCTCCGTCCCTCCATCCCTGGGGCTCCAGTCCCTCAATTTCCCCATCCCCGGGGGTCCAGGGCTTGAACCCCCAGCCCCCAGAACTCACTGGCTGCTTTGAGACGATGTAAAATTGAATATTCCCCACGACACAGCGTCCTGAGCGAAAAGAATGGGTGAGGGAGGTGGAGATTGGACGGGGGTGGGGGTGGGGGCGGGGAGGGCTGGGCGGGGGGGGGGGGTCCGGAATATCAGAAAAGAGGTGAACCTCAACAGTCCAGCAAGAAGGGATCAGGATGGGGCCATGAAGGGGCAGAGTCTGGCAGGGGTTGGGGTGGATGGGGCAAGAGGGTGGTCACCTGTAAGTGAAGTGCAGAATGGCCTGGATGGAGTTACCACCACCTGTGGAGATGTCACCCTCGAACCCAGGGAGCAGGGGCAAAAGCAGGTAGACTCGGAAGCACTGCCCCTGTCTGGGGAGGGGCAGAGTCAGAGCTGTGACCCGTCTCCCAAGCCCCACCCCTCCCCTCATCCCTCTAGTCAGTCTTAAACCACACCCATAACCCCCAGATTCCAGGCTGGTCCGCCTTACTTGTGGGCCTTCAGGATTCTGTCCACAATTTCATCGCCCACCTTGTTCAGCACCGTCCGCCCATCTGAGCAGCTAATGAAGAACTGATTCTGGAGCAGGGACCAGTGACAGATGTCAGCAGTCCGGGCCCCGTCAGCAGCTCCTGCCCTCAGCTCCCTGTTGCCATCCCCATCCCCGGCCCTGAGCCCAGGCTTCACCAAGTTCTCCAGGTCCAGCTACGCCAGCCCTCAACGATTGAGCCCACTGACAGGATATCCTAAGTTTCTCTGCACCACCCTCACTCCGACAGACCTCAATGTAGAGGAAGTGCCGGCTCTCCCTGATGGTGTGCAGATACGCATTGAGAATGGAGTTCTCCAGGGTGCCGGCGGACCAGCGGTCCACTGACCGCAAGACCTGAGGGAAAGACGGATAGGGTGTGGTTCCTGAGTCCAGGAGAGGAGGGGTTCGGGGGCGCGGGCGGGAGGGCGCTCTTGGTCAGGGAGAGTGGGCGGGGCATTGCGCTGAAGGGAGAGGGAGCGGGGAAGGGAGCGGGCTGAATTCCCAGCCTCACCTGCACAGTGGCGCACTGCCCTCCGGAAAGTGTGAAAGGGAGCTGGTTTGCGGTGCTGGTGGACTTGGGCAGCAGGTAGGGGTACATGGGTATCTTGTACTTGGCCTTGGTAGTCTAAGGCGGAGGGGTGGCAGAGTCAGCGGGAGATGGCTAGCTGCCCCTGGCTCCCGCCCACCCTCCAGCCTCGGAGGGATCAAGCACCTTGGTGAAATTCCAGCGCTGGATGAAGTGCCGGGCAAGGTCCCGGGCGGGTGAGCCGTGGACCACCACCCCAATGTCCCGCCATGGCATCCGGGGCATAGTCTCCCTGTCAATGAAATCTGGGGGGAGGGAGAATGTCCCAGGAGAGTCAGGGAGGAGGTCAGGGACGGTCCCTGGGGAACACTTGGGTCAGGGAGGAGGTGGTGTTGACCAGAGAGGAGGTTCATCTCATCCTCAGACCCAGGCCCTCCCTCTGCCCCAGCTCCCAGCTCTCAGGGACTTTGAAGAAGGGGGACCCCCCCTACCATCAAAAGGCCGATCCAGCTGCACCCAGTCCTTAGTGATAAGATTGCTGTAGTCCTTGCCCAGCCAGAAAAGTTGGTTGTGAGTGAGGTCGGGGGGAGCTGGAAGGTCTGAGCATGAGGTGGGAGGCTGTAGGGGGAACACACCCAAGCCAGGGGCAAGGAGAGGTCATGGGTCACACAGAGCCAGGCCAAAGAGAAGAAAGGAGCACTGGAAGACGGGGAGACAGAGAGACACACAGAGGAAGAATGAAACAGAGACAGTTTGATTCCTGGGCTCTCCCCTTCAGATGCATCTGAAATCCCTAGAGGAATGGGTAGTGGTCATGGGGAGGCAACTGAGTCAGTATATTCAAAGCAGGTTATTGGGGTCCCAGAAAGGCCTAGGAACATTGAATGCGGGTTATGACTGGAGAGGAAGATTGCAGCTGGGAAGGGGTGTGGATTTACGTTAGTTGAGTTGGGGAGAGCTCAGGAAGGCCTTGGGGGGTTACCTGGGGGGCAGCTGACTCAGAGGAGTCCCCTAGGTCAGTCAGTCTGTAGTGTAGGTCATCCCAGCGGCCATAGGCGAGGTCCAGCCCCCCCAAGAAGGCCACTACTTGGTCCACCACCAGGAGCTTCTCATGATGGGCCCACAATGTCACCTGGTCTGGGTGGCGCATCACCTGGAGCAGGTATAGGGGAGTTCATGAGGGTGGGCGTAGGTGGAAGAAGATAGAGGCAGCGTTTGGAGGAGGCGGGGGATAGAAAGATGGAAGGATGAGATGTTCAAGGACAGGGAGGGTTGAGAGGATGGGGAAGTATAGTGAGGAGGCTGGAGGGGAGGGGTCTCTGGGGCCTGAGTCACCTTTATGTTGGGATGCAGCAGCATCAGTGCCCTCTTGCTGTAGCCACTGTTGATGGCCAAGGCCAACTCCACTTCCTTGAATAGCAGTACAGACACACGGACACCCTCCTCCTGGTGGTCAGTGAGGGAATCAGATCCTAATGACCCTTTCCCACCCTCAGGATTCCTGTATGTTCCTCCTCTCCACCCAGAGATCCTTAGTGCTATACCACTGACACTCTGGTTTGATGCTTACAGCAAACTTAGATTGAATATCATCTATCTGCTCACTCACTCATCCAACCACACATCTACCCACCTACCTAGCATTATCTAGCCATCCATCTTCCCAACAATTTACTCGTCCCCTTAGCTACTATCTATCATTCATCTATCTACCTACTCGCTCTCCTGGGATCTACCTTCCCAACCTGATATCCTTCTGTCTATCTCCCTTTCTGTCATCTATCCATCCCCTCGCCCACCCACTCTCCATCACCCACATCTTTTCCCCCATCCATCAACATCGATGGATGCTCCCAACATAGCAGACACTGTGCCTTGTACTGAAGCTAGTCGCATTCATCAGCCCAATGAGAGAGTCAGATATGTCCATCCCCCATAACACAATAGAGTGTATAGGGTATTGGGAGGAAAGACTACACCAAGGAGAGGAGGGGCAAGAACAGGGAGGTTGGTCCTCTTCTCTAAAGGAGTTCTCCCTAGAGAAGTTGAAGAGGTGATGTTTGCGAAACTGAACCAGGATGGGTACATTTTCTCCTCCTCCAGTTTCAGATTCCTTACCTCCTCCCCCCACCCCCCACCGTGCTATAGTCTCTTCTGACCAATCTCCACCCACAAGCCACCCCTTGACCATACCTCCCCTCCAGCCAGACCACTCTCCTCACCGCCTTCTTCTTGAGCATAATGTCCAGTCTCCAGTCATCTGAATGGGCTGGACGCTTCAGGTAAATCTCAGGACTCAACCTGGGAGTCAGAGCAGCGGGTGAGGGTAAGCTAAGCTCCCAACAACGGCCACTCCTCCCCTTCCACTCCTTTTCTGACTCATAAGCTGATCTGTTGCAGGTACTAACCCACCCTTTCTTGCTCAGGTTCTTCCCCGACTTACCACCAGTCTGTGATGAAAATCTCTTCTTGAGCTCGCAGGATGGCATCTGCTACAGCAGCAAAGTAACCTGCCCCATTCACAAACCTGGGGGGAGGCCAAGCCAAGGAGATCAGGGAAATCAGAAGCCAAAAAGCTCTGGAGAGTGAAGACCGAAGGACAGTCATGGGTCAGAGGTGACAGCAAGGTCAAAGACCAAGGGTGATCACAGAAGTCAGAGAGTAGCAGATATTTCAAAGTGGAATAAATTTGCCAGTATGAACTAAATAAAATTAAAAGTTACAAAAGACACAATAAACTAAAGAAAATGACTAAAGACTGGGAGGATTAATATATCACATATAAAGAGTTCCAGCAAATCAGTAACAAAAAGACATATAAGCCAATTGAACAAAGAATAAGAACGGATAGCTCACAGGGAGAAAATGGCCAGTCATACTTGTAAAGATGTTCAATATCATTGCTAAACAAGGAAATTGATATTAAAATAAAATAACTCTTTAAATCCACTCTGGCAAAAATTAAAATCACAGGTAACACTCAGTATCAGCATATGGGGAAGTGAGTATTCTCATAGACTGTGAGAATATAAATTGGTTTTATAGCCTTTTCAGAGGACAACTTAGCAGTATCTAACAGAATATTAAATGTACATACTCCCTAATACCATTAAATGCACTTAGTAATTCTGTATCTAGGAAGACATCCTTTTAAATGCTTAGACAAATATTGTGTTCATTGCAGTATTGTTTATAAGACTGAAAGTGGGAAATAATGTAAACGCCTAATCTCTAACACATGTATTAAGTGGAAAAACAAATAAAACAAAGGAGAGGGCGCATGATCTTATTTACATTAAAACAAAAAGTAACATATATGCACAAGTGCATGAACATATACAGGAAGAGATCTGGGAAGATAAATATCAAACTATCACCAGGATTACTTTTGGGAAGAGAAATGGGATTTATGGGAGGGGGAGTAGGGAAGGACTAAGGTATGGAGGGTAGGTAAAGGCTTGTGCAAGTTCTGCATTGTTAAGACTTTTTAAATATTTGTTTATTTATTTGGCTGCAGAGGTTCTTAGTTGTGACATGTAGGCTCTTTGTTGCAGCATGTGGGGTCTAGTTCCCTCGGCAGGGATTGCACCCAGGCCCCCTGCATTGAGAACAGGGAGTCTTAGCCTTTGGACCACCAGGGAAGCCCCTGTTAAGACTTTTAATAACTGTTCTGTTTGATGGTGAAGAGCAGGGTCTTGACCCAGACTGCCTGCATTTGAATCTATTGTTTACAAGGTGTGTGACCTTGGCAAGTTATTTAACTTCTCCTTGACTCAGTTTTCTCATCTGGAAAATGGAGATAATAACTGTACCTGTGTCACGGAGTAAGTTCATAAATATAAAGCAGCTTCCCTGGTGGCTCAGCAGGAAGAATCTGCCTGCCAGTACAAGAGATGTAGGTTTAATCCCGGGTTGGGAAGATCCCCTGGAGAAGAAAATGGCAATACACTCCAGTATTCTTGCCTAGGAAATCCCATGGACAGAGGAGCCTGGTGGGCTACAGTCCATGGCATTGCAAAAGATTTAGACATGACTTAGGGACTAAATAACAACAACAACAAAGCATAAAACACTCAGAACAGTTCCTGGCTCATACTAACTGATACAATCAATTATTTTGTTAAAAAATAAATTTCAAAAGGGTACAAATGAACTTATCTACAAAACAGAAATAATTACAGATATAGAAAACAAACTTATGGTTACCAGAGGGTAATGGGAGAGGTAGGGATAAATTGGAAGATCAGGACTGAAATATATATACTACTATGAAGCAACTTAGCAGTAGTATATATAAAATAGAAAATTAATAAGGACCTACTATAGAGCACAGAGAACTCTACTCAATACTCTGTAACGACCTATATGGGGAAAGAATCTAAAAAAGAGTGGACATATGTATAACTGGTTCTCTTTGTTGTACATCCAAAACCAATACAACATTTAAATCAACTCCAATAAAAATTCAAAAACACTGCAAAATTCTCAACACTAACACCAAGGGGGGAAAAATTGTTTCCATGACTCCTCTCTGCTTATGATAAAAGTTAACCTCCTTAGCTAGCAGGAGAGGTGCTGATCAGGCCCTGAGACCGCCAGACTTTTTTTTTTTTTGGCTGCACTGCATATGGCAGGCAAGGTCTTATTTCCCTGACCAGGGATCAAACCCACACCCCTTGCATTGGAAGTGCTGAGTCTTAATCACTAGTCCTCCAGACTCTTTTCTGGCTGCTGCTCCTCAAACTGGAACAAGTCAGTCTTTGTGAATCCCAAGCACGCCAGACTATTGCTAGCTTCTCTGCAGGAACCATCCTTCTCCATTTTATCTTACTAACATGAACCTCAGAGTTACTGTCTTCTGGAAGCCAGTCCAGACATCCTGCACTAGAGCAGATGCCCCTGCTCTGTGCTTGGTACTCTGTGTCTATTGCCCGCGTGGCAAATTCCCACTGTTTCATGATTGAATCACCTGCTCTGTCTTATCCCTGCCATTGTCCTGGCACATAATGGGTGCTTAGAAAATGTTTATTAAATAGACCAAATGAATCAGAGAGATTTGAGATTCCTGAGAACACAGAGGGTCAGTGGGGTGAAAGGGGGTTGGAAAGGTCACAGGAGGTCAGTCAGAGAGGTCAGGGTCAGAGATCGCCTAATTTGGGGTTCAGAAAGATCAGAGGGTAATCAGAGGAATCAGAATGATCAAAGGTGGGGGGGGGTAACCGGGGAAGTCAAAGGGGTAGGTTACTGAGGTCAGAAGGGATCAGAGGAGAGAGAAGATCAAGGACTCAGAGAACACCAAGGAGGTTGAAAGACCACTGACAATTTCAGAAAGGACATCAGTGTCTCACCACCGGGCCAGGGTCCCAGGCCTGGGAGGAGCATAGCTGTCGTGCCGGTGCAGCTGAATGAAGTCTCTGCCCGGGCCCTGGGCCAGCTCGGTGATCTCCTGGGCCCACCACCGTGCCTGTCGGTAGCTGCTGCACTTGAGAATCAAGGACCTGGGCAAGAACAAAGGATGGACTGCCATCCTCGCCCTCCATACCTCTGGCTTGGCCCAGAAACCCTCCTCCTTTAGCTGTCTGCTCTTCCCCACCTCCTTCCTCAGTCCATACTTGATTTCACAGGGACAGGGCATACATCTGTCTTATTCTCAGTTGAGTTCTTGGCACTTAGTATTGTGCCAGCCGCTCAAGTTTGTTGTCTGTTTTTGTTTTTTTTTTTTAGGGGGAAGGGTGAGCTATGCAGCATGGCATGTGAGATCTTAGTTCCCTGACCAGGGATCACATCTGTGCCCTTTGCAGTGGAAGCATGGAGTCTTAACCACTGGATTACCAGGGACGTCCCTCAAGTTTATTGAATGAATAAATGAATGGACGGAGTGCCCTTTCTTTGCACCAAAAACCCTTCTGAGACAGGCTTGGGACCTGGGACCCTTTGCTGCAATGCTTGCACCTGGACCCACCTCTCCTGGAGCAACAAAACACAAAGAAACTACATGGAACTAAAAATAACTGTGTGCGTGCACAGTTAGGGCAAATTTTGGACAAACGATACAGAGACCAAAAACCCAACTGCCCAAAGCCCGGAGCAAAAGCAGGGTATAGTGCATGCCCTCTGTATGCAACATCACGTAAGGGAGGGACAAAACACCTAACCCACCCCTCCAGCCTGACCTCTGGACACATCTCTATCGTCATCCCACATAAGGAAGCAGCTTGTTTCTCCCTCTCCCTGAGGGAGTGAGCAAGCAAGGGAACTTGTTTGTTCCCACTCCCCCTCAATCCCAGAGAAAGCTCTGGGCCAGCCTCTAGGAGCAGCCCCAAGCATCTGGCTAGAAAGTTCCTTGGTTCCAAATCATGGCCATCTCCAGAGGGGTGGGGCGGGAACACCTTCCTCTCTTCCATGATCTCTTCCATGAATTTCCCCTTAGGGCCCCAGGCTGGCTCTTCACTCACCAGCTGCCTGTCCATACCAGGGAGGCCTTACCTGTGAGAGGTGTCGACCCGGACCCCGTACCGTGCCTCTGTACTCCTTTTCCCCACCTGCACCTCGAAGCCAGGGTCGAAGAGCTGAACAAAGGAGATGGCGCCGGTCTCGAGGCACATGTATAGCAGGAAAGAGTCCTTCACCACCAGCCACCTGGAGTGGAAGGGCTCTAGCCGTTTCTTCATGCCTCCCTACCCTGGGATCGCCTTCCTCACCCCCACCCACCATCCAGCCGCTCTGCTCAGCCCTCACCGCTTGGACCAGCGATAACAAACTTGGTCTCGGCCACAGCAGGTGAGGCCAGGAACACGGTGGCCACCTGAGCGCTTCCGGATCACCCCCTCCCTGTAGGGAAAACCAGGAAGAGGTGCTGGAGAGGGATCCAGGGTTCAAACCTGTGGGGATAACATCAGACCCCCCAGCCCACCCTGCCCTGCTTTCCCTATTCTCGGGAAGGAGGAGATTCAGACTTTGGCAGATGGTGGGTGAAGAGTGTCAGACACTCACAGTCCTTTGCATCCGAGGTCTGGGATAAAGGAAAGCTGACTGACTTCCAGGAACTCTGTCTGCAGAGGAAGAAAAAGGCTCAGAGGAGAGACTCGTTGTCAGTCCCTCAAATCCTACCAATCCTGGGCCTCTGCCCCCTGATCCATCTCAAGAGACCTGGCGCCAGCCCCTGACCTTACCATGGCATGGTAGTTACGGTAGAAAGACATGGTCAGGAGGCGGTTGAGATAATTCTCCAGGTATTTCTGAAGTAAAGGGATAGGAGACAGAGAGACAGATGGGACCAGAGCCATCTGCACCCAAATACCTTCCCAGAGGACCTGATGTCTGGTCCCACCTGCTTGCTAGAGGCACGTCTGGAGGATCCCTCAGGACCTGCTCGGGGTAGAGAGGGTATCTCTCTGCTGTCTCCCTCTGGGGCTGGAGATGAAGCAACAGCAAAACTGTGGAAGGGATGAGGGAGGATCAATAGGAGCTGGAGGCTGGGTGCCTGGGATCCTAAAACATTGGAGGCAGGGACTTGGAAGAGGCGAGGAGACCTAGAGGGTAGCAGCAGGAATGCCCCCTGCCCTGAGGATGGAGAGAGAAAAAGGTGGAAGGCTGCCAAGGGCACTTTGGGCATCCAGCCCAGCTGAGACACTGGCCCAGAACCACGGACAGGCAGAGCTGAACAGGGAAGGTTTCCTGATAACTGGGGTCAGAGGAGGGGGCCCAGTGGCCAGAGTTGGGGGATGAAAGTAGCTGGGGTAGGGTCAGTTGTGGCCTGGGGATGAGACAGGCAGAAAGCAGCAATGGGGCAGTGATATCCCAGGCTGCCTCGAGGTGAGGGGCACCTGCCCTACACAAGAGGCAGCCTTGTCCCCCTCACCGAGCCAGAGGGAGCAGACTCATCAAGACTTTGTGTCTCAGGAGGTCCCGATGCAACTCCTGGAAATGACGGAACTTCTTCTTGGTTGTCCAGGTGAAGTCACCGTGAGTCAAGCGGACAGAATACAGAGTGCAGGTACCCACCTGGGGGAGTGAGGAACTGAATGGATGTTCCCTGGTTGGAAGGCAGCCCCTCACTCTGGCCAGCCCTCCCCCAGCCCCACTCCTTGGGGCCAGCTCAGCCACCTTAGATCCACTGGTGTATCTTTCAGTGCCCACCACCTGAGCTATGACAGGGACCCCAGAGGCAAACACCAAGGGGTGCGTTTTCAGAGGCTGGAGGTGGTAGATGGCCAGAAAGGGGTGCATCCGGTCGGCTGGTGGGAAAGAAAGTGGAAGAATGTGGATTCCAGGAGGTCTCAGCCCTCCTCCTCCTCTCCCCAGGCCGTCCTCCCTGTGTACCTGGGTCCTCTCCCTCCTTCAGGGTGTCCACCTCATCGGGCTCCATCTGTAACTGGCTGGAGTCCAGGTCATCCCCAGAGGGGAAAAGGCTCTGGGGGGTCGCCGCCATCCTGGGAATATGGGAAGGCCTCAGAACGGTGATCTGCTCTGCAGAACTCTATCCCCCCATCCCACCGCCACGGTCCTCGGTTTCCTCAGGTCCCCCGCTTTCCCCCACCCGGCTCCCGCTGACTCTTAATCTCTCTTTGATTAGAATCCATCGGTCCACACTGCCCTGCCAACTCGCCTCTATTCTCCATCCCCTATCTCCGATCCTTCATCCAGAACGCCCGAGCCCCGCCTCCTGTCCCTTAATTAGGATGCCAAGGAATGACCGGCCAGGCCCGGATGGCCCCGAAGCGGGGCAGAGGAAGGAGCCCCGGGGGGTTCAAGGGATCCCGAGCCGCCGGGTCTCCAGCCAGGCCAAGCCAGCTGGAAGAAGGGGTCCAGGCAGGAATGAGGAAGTTAAGCGTTCCCCGTCCGGGAAAGAAACCCCGAAATCTGAGCATGCGGATGAATCAGGAGGGCCCGCAGGCCGAGCGCATTCCTGTCCCCGCCAGATCTCCTGGGCCCGGGACCTCCGCGGCGCCCCGTCCCCGGCCCCCTCACCCGGACAGCCTGAGCGGGCGGCGGCGCGACTTCCCGAGCGGAGGGAGCGGAGCAGAGCCGGAGCTGGAGTCCACACCCCAGAGGGTCAGGGCGGGGCGGGCGCTCAGGGCCTGCCCTCGGGGGCGGGACGGGCCCCCGGCCTCACCTCCGCGGGATTCTCGTCCGTGCTGTCCCGCCCCCGCCGCCCTCGGCCCGCCCAGGCGTCCTGCGCGCAGCCGGCACGCGGGGCCGCCCTAAGCTCTGCTGGACCGCGTCTCCCGCTCCTCGCGTCTGTGCGGCGCCATCCGCCTGGCTGTCCGTCTGTCCCGCGCCGTCGGTCCGCGCGGGCCCGGACTGTGCCCTGTGGGCGCTCAGCGACCTTCCCCCACTCTGGCGCCAGCCCCCCGGGTCCTCTCCGGCCGCTGATCCCGCCTGGATCCCTGGCGGGACGCGCCTCCGCGGCCGGGACCTGGCAGCGCTCATTTCCCGGGCGGGCTGCGAACCACATAGGACCGGCTTAGCCAGCGTTTGTAGAAGAAAGGAATGATGAAAGGCCGGAGGGGTGGTGCCCACAAATTCATTAACGTTCGCAAGCTTGCATTGTTTCATTCATTCACCGTTTATCGAGTCCTTGCCCCTCGCCAGACTCGAGCCTACAGTAATGAACAAGACTAACACGAACTGCTCTTCTAGAATTAGCAGTCTAGGGGCAAACAGGAAAATCTTCAGATTCTAAAAGACAAACTATTTCATTTTTTTTCAAAGCAGATTCCTTTATCTCTTCAGATGGAAGAATGGGTTGATGGACATTTCTTGATGGACATTTCTTGATGGCCATTTGGGTTGTTTCTAGCTTTTGTCTATTGTGAATAAAGCTTTTATAAACGTCCCTGGGTAAGTCTTTCTAAAGAAATACCTTTTCTTTTCTCTTCGGTAAATAGCTAGAAACTTGCCAAACTTTTTTGATCTCTAATTGCACGCATTTATATGGAGACATGGTAAAGAAAGTGACAAAGTCTATTTTAAAATGGTCATTAAAAAGTACTTTTAAAATAAGTGAAATGTTTTTAAATAGAGGGTATTTTTAAATGGTCATGAAAAAGCACTTTTAAAATAAATAAAATATTTTAAAATGGGGGGGGGTATTTTAAAATGAGAGGGATCTGCCAAACTGTTTTCCAAAATGGTGGTTCTGTTTTACATTTCCAAAATCTGTGTATGATAATTCCAGTTGATCTGCAGTATGGCCAAGATTTGATATTGTCAATCTTTTCAGCATTAGTCATACTAGTAGATGTAAAATAATACATCATCATAGTTTTATTTGCATTTCTCTAATGACTAACGATGCTGACCATATTTCAAGTGCTTACTGACCATTTTTATGTATCTCGTAGTAAGTGTTTGAATCTTTCACTGATTGTTCAGAAGACCATGTTATTTGACTTAGTAAAATGTAAGAGTCCTTTATATATTAAATTGGTCAAAAAGTTTGTTCGGAATTTTCAAGTTCTTTGAGGTTTTTCATAAGGTGTTATGGAAAATGAAAATGAACTTTTTGACCAACCCAATATTTTGGATACAATTCCTTCATCAGATAAATGTACTACAAATATTTTCACCCAGAAGATAGTTTCTCTTTTTAAAATAATGGTGCCTTTTGGGAATTCCCTGGCTGTCCAGTGGTTAGGACTTGGCTCTGACTGCAGGGCCCAGCCTTCAAGCATAGCCAAAACTAAATGATGCCTTTTGAAAAGCAGAGGTTTTATATTTTGATCAACTTGTGGCCTATAAACTATTACTCAGCAATAAAAATGAATAAAGTGTAAAATGGTGCAACCACCTTGGAAAACAATTTCAAAATGTTTAAGCATAGAGTTACCATGCTTGTGTTGTGCTTGTGCTAAGTCACTTTAGTCGTGTCCAACTCTTTGCGACCCCATGGACTGTAGCCTGCCAGGCTCCTCTGTCCACGGGATTCTCCAGGCAAGAATACTGGAGTGGGTTGCCATTTCCTTCTGGGGATCTTCCCAACCCAGAGATTGAACCCATGTCTCTTAGGTTTCCTGCCTTGGTTCTTTAGCACTAGTGTATGGGCAAGCAATTCCACTCCTAAGTATATTCCAAAAAGAATTGAAACATTTCTTCACAGAAGCTTGCACAGGAGTGTCCATAGCAATGTTTTTCAAGTAACCAAAAAGTAGACACAAACCAAATGTCTATAAGGTTATAGATGGATAAACAAAATATCGTATATCCCTACCATGAAATATTATTCATCCCTGAAAGTAATGGTGCATTGATAGCCTGCTACAACATGGATGAACCTTGAAATGTTATGCTAATTGAAAGAAGCCAGATGCAAGGGACCACATATTATATGAGTCCATTTCTATGAAATGTCCAGAATAAGTAAATTCAAAGACACCATAGCTGGACCAGTAGCTTGGGAGAGGGACGGGGGGTGACTGCTAATGGGCACAGAGTTTCTTTTGAGGGTGATGAGAAGGTTACATTAGGTGTGATGGTTGCTCACTTCTGTGAATAAAAAAGAAACAAACAAAACCATTGTATTGTAGAATGAAGGGTGAATTTTATGACATGTGAATTACTCTCAATAAAGTTATTACAAGAAACACAAACTGTTAATACATACAACTGTTAATACACACAGCTGTTAATATATACAACATTGATGACTTTCAAAAACATTATGCTGAAAGAAGCCAGACACAATAGAGGAGTTCTATGTGATTCCACTAATATTGAGTTCTGGAACAGCAAAGCTGATCTATAGTGATGGAAATCAAATCTGCAGTTGCCTGTGGCAGGGAGTAGGGGAAAGAGGGACAGTCAAGGGCACACAGGGAACTGGGGGAGGGAAATGTCCCTTATTTTGATTGGGGTGGGGATTACATGAGTATGCGCACTTGTCATTGGAAAAAACTCTGATGCTGAGAGCAGGAGGAGAAGGGGGCGACAGAGGATGAGTCAGTTGGATGGCATCACTGACTCAATGGACATGAGTTTGAGCAAACTCCGGGAGATAGTGGAGGACAAGGAAGCCTGGCATGCTACAGGTCATGGGGTCACAGAGTCAGGCATGACTTAGCTACTGAAAAACAACACACTTATCAAAACTCATGAAACTGCACATTAAGATGTGTGCATTAAATTGTAAATTTTTACTTCAATAAAGTTAATTTAAAAAACAGATGTTCCAATATAAAATAAAGTGTAGATTTCAGTCAGGCAATGGAGTCGGCAGTGCTTTCTGACCTTTCCCACATTATGACACCCTAAGGGAATTACAATGTAGCTCTCAGAGGGCATTTTATTTATTTATTTAAATATTTGTCTGCACCAAGTCTTTTTTTTTTTAATCTTTGGCTGTGCTGGGTCTTTGTTGCTGCTAGAGGGCTTTCTCTATTTGTGGCAAGTGGGGACTATTCTCTGGTTGTGGTGCTCAGGCTTCTCATTTCGGTGGCTCCTCTTGTTGTGGAGCATGGGCTTGAGGGCTTCAGTAGTTGCAGCATGGGGCTTCATTGGTCCACGGCATGTGGAATCTTCCCAGACCAGGAATTGAACCCATGTTCCCTTCATTGGCAGGTGAATTCTTAACCACTGGACCACCAGGGAAGTCCCTGTGCCAGGTCTTACTTGCAGCGTAGATCTCAGATCTTGTTCAGGCTTGCAGGATCTCTTTATTCTTTTTTTAAGTTGCTGCATGTCAAATCTTAGTTGCAGCATGTGGGATCTAGGCCCCTGACCAGGGATTGAACCTGGGCCTCCTGCATTGGGAGTGTGAAATTTTAGCCACTGGACCACCAGGGAAGTCCCTATTTATTTATTTATATTTACTTATTTTTTATTTGGCTGTGCTGGATCTTAGTTGCAGCATGCCAGATCTAGTTCCTGTGACCAGGTGTTGAATCCAAGCCCCCTGCACTGGGGGCACAGAATCTTAGCTGCTGGACCGCCAGGGAAGCCCTTATTTATTTTTTAAAATTAATTTTTATTGCAGTATAGTTGCTTGGAGGGCATTTAGAGTATTTGGTTAGCACACTTGGGACCCACGGGCTCCCAGTCTGGGCTCTGGCTGCCCTACACCTGCTGGGGGCATCAAGGCTTGCCGGGAACAAGCTTGGGAAGCTCAAGTGAAGTGGTAAAGAGTAGACTCTGGGGTCAGACTGAAAAGGGTGAGGGAAAGTTACTGTTCTTCCGATGACTGCCTGTGTGACCTTGGACAAGTGACCTAATCTTTCAGTGCCTCGGATTCCTCATCTGTGCAGTCAGCATAGGAACGACACTGACTTTAAAAGATCATTGACATGATCAGATGAGATAAGTGTAAAAGTCCCTAGAATCTACCTGGCACGGGATAATTAATCAATTGGGAATATTTTCATTAAAGGGGACAAGAGCTACTAGACCATTTAATGAGAATGTAAACATTTCCCTGACTGATAAAACTTTCTTGTTCTGAAAAAAGACTGTTCTTTCAAATTTTACATCTTGGGCATTCTAAATAGAAATGAATCTCATTGTGAAATACAAATGAATCTCCAGCAGGGTCCAGCCTGGCACCAAGTTGTCTGGCATTACTGCAATGAATTTTCACTGTGCCTGTCTGTCCTGGCACATGTGTATCCATGCCTACCCTACCTCCCCTCCCAATCTTCTGCTTCTCCATGGAGATCAGAGACAACCTCCAAATTAAAGGGGCACAAAAGGAGAGGTGTTTGAGTGGGGGATCCCCCACCCCTTCCCTCCTCCCTCTTCTCCCCCTTCCATCTCCTGGCGCCGATAATCACCAGGCAGTCTGAGGCTAAGTGGTAGTTTTGCCCACAGTGCAGGGGCTTGGAAACCACGCCCCTCCTGGGGCCCTCCTGGCCATTCTCAGCACCTCCGTCTTCTCCATTGTTGAGATGGGTCTGAAGGGGGCATGGTGTTTCCCATGGTGTGGGTGCCGGAGACAGCGAAGGACTGACAGAGGAGCAGGTATGGGGGAGACAGAGGAAAAGGGGGGCTGCCAATCAGACAGACAAACTGTGCTGGAGAGCAAGGCAAATGCCCAGACCAGGGAAGAGGAAAGGATGGTCTCTCTTCCTGGGTGGGATCTATTGCTTCACCACAGGACTGGCTTAACACTTTGCCGGCCCCAGTATGAAGTGGAGAAGTGGGACCCCCCCCTTATTAAAAAAATTACTAAGAATTTCAAGACAATGACAGCACAGCATGACACCAAGCACAGGAGCCCTTCTGAGTGTGGCCCCTCATGCCAGCGCACAGGTCAAGGGCCAAGGAAGCTGACCCTGCCACCAGCTTCCCATCTCCCTTTAGCCATCTGATGCTGGTGACCCTCATCCCCCTAAGCCCCTAGCCATCTTCCCTGGCCTCTTTTTCTCCTCTTAATCCACCGTGCCCATCTTTCCCCTCCAATGTCCCTTTTAGGCCTGAATCCAGCTGCCCCTCCAGATCCAGACGGCAGCCCGGCTGTAGCCCCCATTGCTGCCGAGAGAGGGATACCATCCCTAGGGTCTGGTGCCTACTTCAGCAGGAAGGCCCGGCTCTCCTTCCGCCACCAGCTGCATGATGTAGCAACAGCCAACGATTCCACCATCTGATGCAGGGAACCAGGGGCTGCACCTCCAGGCCTTGGCAACCTTCCTTCCCCACCTTCTCATCTGAGCCCAAAGCCCTTCCCCCAGGACCCTCATGACCTTCTTATTAAATACATTGAGAGTTGCTTCTGAGTGTTGTGTGTGTGTGGTGTGTTTTGGAGAGGAGATGGGGACCACGACACCCGTGTGATGGGGCTGAGGTGGGAAGTGCAGCAGGGTGGGAGTGAGGACACAGGAGTGGGAAACAGGAGGCACCTGATCTCCAACAGAGCCCAGGTATGCCCAGCGGGAAGTAGGTTTTCTGAAACCAAGCTTCAGAGCTGATGGTGGTGAGACCAATTTGGAGCAGTTAGTGGGTAGGCAGGACAGCAGATTGGGCTAGGGAGCATATTCGTTTGATAAATATCAAATGTCCACTCCCTGCCAGGTATTGAAAATATATCAGTCAATCAAGCACAAGGAATTCTCTTCTTACTGAATTTGCTTTCTGGTAAGGGGAGGCAGATAATAAATAAGCATGGTAACAGGAGACACTGAAATGTACTGCTGTGAAGAAAATAAACAGATAATGTGAGAGCAGGGTGGGGGTGTTTCTTAAAATTCAGGTTAGGAAAGGCCTTTCTGTGGAGGGATGGAGTTTGCAGGGTTGTGGAGTATAAGGGAAAGAGGAATCAAAGATGCTTTGAGACAGGGAAGACCGGGAGAACAGGTTTTGCGAAAATCAAAACTTTTGCAGTGGTTATTTTAAGCTTGAGATACATGTTTGGGGTCAGAGATTCTTCACTTAATCCAGGACCTCACATCCTTAAGAAGCTTCCTCTGTACCCCCTGAAATCTTCCAGGGCAGGATTGTGTGTTTTTGTTTGCTTTTGTTTTTTAAGCCGTGCCACTTGACTTGTAGAATCTTAGTTCCTAACCACAGGACCGCTAGGGAATTCCCCAAGGTAGGATTATATTCTAGAACCAGGTTTCCAAATGTGGTTTTCACAGTTCACTTAGCCATTGACTGGAGAAACAGATGAGGGAAGACTGTCAGTCACTGTCAATGAGCACTACTGAAGTCTCTGGGTCCAGCTAGTCTTGCAGGGACCAGAGTTCACTCCCAGTTTCCCGTCTGAGGGACTGAAAGCTAACTTCCCATCACTCTCCCAAAGGAAAGGTGGTCACTGGAACTGACCCACAGCACTCCCAGTGGCCACTCTCTCCCACTCGACATCAATCTTAAAACTCCATTTGCATCAAGGTCCACCTTCCACCCAAGATCCAAAGAAGTCACATCGCTGCTTCTTATGAGGTGACAGAGGTGAGTGTGAAGATAGGGGACCACGAACCTGGGTCGGAGATGTGGAATCCTTTTGGCCTCACAGCCAGCAGCCACCCAGGGGGCAGGCTGAGGGGAGGTTAACACCCGTCTCCATCAGAATTTTGAGTTCCACCTTGGGCTTGAATAGCAAGGGGAGTGGAACATCTGTGGAAAGTCCCCACATCAACCACACTCCTGTCACAAGGGCCTGGATATGGTATAGAAAGTGTGGGGGATGAGGGCCTGGAGAAGGGTCCATTCCAGCTCCCACAGGGCAGTGATTTATACAAACAGGAATGGGCCAGACAAGCTCATGCTTGAGGTCAAGGAAAGAACCCCAAAGCACATAGATTCTCACTGATGAACTGTTTATTGAATTTTGAATGGGGTATGTATGGGGTCTCTCATTATATCTTAGGATCTCAGGATTCAGAGAGGTGGTAAAGTAGCAATGGTGAACTTGGGAATCTGGTCTCCCAGAAGTACCTGCCGCTCTACCCCTGATTCTGCAATGGCTGCCAGGCGGATCACCCCTCCACTGGAGCCGTCTCGCTCCATTGCCAAAGCGAGAGCTATGGATAAAAGAAAATTAGGTTAAGAGAAGAAAGCTAGGATCACAGTCAGATGCTGGGATCATGGCAAGGGAAGAGGAATGTTGACCTGGCTTGGGTAGGAAGATACAGGCTCACAGACCCAGGAGCCGAAATTCTCACCATTGGCAGTGAACTGCAGGCATTCTTCCTTGGTCATGCCTTCCCGGTAGGTAGCATCCACATAGCCATAGATATAGGAGCTCCCGGAGCCCCCGATGGCAAAGGGCTGTCGTACCATCATACCCCCCATGGGCACCGAGTATACCTACCAGACGGAGAGAGAAGAATGTCATCATTTGTACAACACATACAGTCACCTGTCCATTGTGGGAGTGGTCCGTGAAGAGTTGATAGTAAGTGATATAGAGACTAGAAAAGGAACTAGAAAATGGCTGGGGTGGGGACAGACTGAAAGGCATGGCTCCAGCATTCTGGGGGTGGTGGTATCTGACCTGTCCCCCTTCTTGGGGGTCCCAGCCGGCAATGATGATTCCTGCCATCAGGTCTTCTCGGTATCGGTAACACATCTCCTTAAAGAGGCTGGCCGCTGTGTGCACCAGTGGAGGCTCATTCAGCTCAATGCTAGATGATGAAGAGAGTCATAGGGAAGACTGTGTCAGGATCTGGGAGTCAGACCATTCAGCCCCTCAGGTCCCAACTCCTTTCAGACACTTGATCTTCCCCTGCCCACAAGTACCTGTGGAAACCAAGCTGATAAGTGACTGCATCAGCTACTGCTTGAGTATCAGCTGCTGAGCCTGAGCGGCAGCAGAAAATACGGTCGTGAATAGGGGTCAGCTTGTCAGTCACTCGATTGGCAATGTACGACCTGCAGGATGGCAGAATAGTGAGGGAAGGAACCCACTTGTCTCCTACTTCCATCTTTCACTATCCACCACCTCAATAGGAATTTCAGTATTCCAATCAGTTTTCATCTAAACTGAAACAGGCTGGAAAACAAACTTTTGCAAGAATTTCACCAAAAGGTTTAGAGAACTACAAAGTAGTAAAAGATGGAACAAATCTTGATCTCCGGGGAAGGGAGAAATCTCCGTTCCCACAGCAGCCCAAGGAGGGTAAGGACGGGCTGGCAGGCAAGGAAGGAAGGAAGGAAGGGAAAGATGGGAAGATCTTTCACATAGCTGTCCTGAGCTCACCCAGTGGTTGTTCTGGAGTCGGCTCCTAGAACCACGCCCCCATCAAATTGCACGGCCATGATAGTGGTCTGGGAAAAAGGATAAAAGAGTGAGTCGGCCTCTCCATATTCTCCAGCACACACAAACCTCAATGATCCGTCTATCCAGTCCCCAGAGTACGAGTTGAGTCGTGCGCCACCAAACCACCATCAAATCTCATGGCGGGGGGTTGGTCTCAATACCCCGCAGGGTATCATAATTCCAATCCTCAAATTCCCAAAGGCTCACCCTGGCCTTAAGCTTTCGTCCTGCAAGTTTCCAGAATCCCGCGCTTCATCCTACCTCCCACCTCCCACCACATCATTCCTGCATCCTTAGGATACCTTTCCCCCTGCCTGAGAGCATCGCACAGACCACCTCTGCTCCCGCCCCTTCAGTTCTCCCAACCCACTCCAGCGTTATCCTTCCATCTCTTCAAGCCTTGCGAATATCTCCTGAATCCCGAGTTCTTCCTTACCCCTGTGGAAACTTCCCGGTTCTCCCAGTCGGGGGCAATAGCCTCAGGCCCCCAGGCTGGTGCCGGCCTGGTTCCCTGAGCTGCTACTAAGGTGGCCGCCATCTTCCTCCTCCGGGATTGCCGCAAAGCAACTGTCGTAAAGCGCTCTGTCACTCTCTTAAGTCGTGCTCTGAGGACTTCTGGTTGACGGCAGAAGGGAAAAGAAATGCATTAGGGACAGTTCTTTTGCGATAGGGAGCGCCTGATGGCAGCGTGGCTGGCAAACATACCAAAAAAACTAAACAACAGAAAAACCCGCAAACCGTCTGGAAAGACTACTTTCCTCTTGGTTCGGGCGAGACTGATAAACCTGATCGGAATTGCGGATCAAAGAACCTTCATGATAGACTTGTGTATCTCCGGTTTAGATGACCGCACTGTTTTCATGTCTCTGATATACCTAGGAGTATTTAGTAGAAATAAAATTGCTGGGTCCTGTAGTAACTTTTTGTTTAACATTTTAAGGAACTTACAGCTTTTGCACAGCAGCTGCCTCGTTTTACATTCCCATTAGCCATGAATGAGTATTCCGATTTCTGCACTTCCTAATCGTTACTGAGCATGTTTAACTTTAGCTCTCTTAGAGGGTGTGAAGTGATAGCTTGTGTAACATTGAGCATGTTTTCATGTGCTGAATGACTGTTTGCATATCTTTTTTGGAAAGTGCTTTGTCCATTTTAAAGTTGGATTATCTTTTTACTGTTGAGTTATTAATTTGAGGGCTTTTGTTTCGTTTTGTTTTCTTCATGAGCAAAACGTCAAACTTTTTGAAATAGGCTTTTAAATTTATTTATGTTATTGGCTGCACCTGGTGATTTGCAGGATCTCAGTTCCCTAACTAGGGTTCACAGCGGTGAAAGCCCCAAATGCTAACCACTAGGCCACTAGGGAGCTCCCAACATCAGTTTTTTTAAAAAATTGAAGTATGGTTGATTTACAATATTGTTTTAGTTTCAGATGTATAGCAAAGTGATTAAGGTATATACATATATATATATATATATTTCCAGAATAGACTATTACAAGATATTAAGGGTACTTCCTTGTGCTATTTACTTGTAATTTGGCTGCACTGGGTCTTGGTTGTGGCATGCAGGATCTAGTTCCCTGATTAGGGATCGAAACCAGCCCCCCCTGTACTGCGAGCACAGACTCTTAGCCACTGGACCACCAGGGAAGTCCCCTTCATTTTCCCCTCCTTCATTTTTAATATAGGTATATATACCTACACATTTTCTTCTGAACACTTTTTATGCTGCATCCCAAGTTTTGGTGTGCTTTGTTTTCGCTTTCCCTAGTCTCAAAGTATTTTTCTTGGAGTAGGGGACAAAATGTATTTTCCTGGTAATTTCTTCTGTGACCTAGTGTTCGATTAAAAGTGTGCTTTTTTACTTTCCACATATTTGCGAAATTTTCAAATTTCCTTTTAGTTGATTTCTAATTTCATTTCAGCTTAGTTGGAAAAGATTTTGTGACTTCAACCTTTAAAAAATTTTGAGACTCTTGTGGCCTACTCTGTGGTCTACTCTGGGGTTGCATGTGTGCTTGAGAAGAATATATATTTGACTGTTATTGTGTGGAGTGGTCCTCCTATGAACTTGCCATACTATTTTTACATACTTCAGCTGGAGCTGGGGTTTGATTGAAAATATGACCCCGACACACCCTCACTTAAAATTAACTCTCAAGATACAGTCTCCCATCTCTATAATAGTTTATAAGAGCCTTTATGAACTTGTTCCTGCCCACCTGACTGTAATCACATCTCTTTTAATATTTTTTGTTGTAGTAAAATATAAGTAATATAAAATTTAGCATTTTAACCATTTTTGGTGTGCAATTCAATAGCATTAAGTACATTTACATTGTTGTGCTATCCCCTCTTTTCTTTTTGACACTCTTGACTGCAATCATTTGAATTATTTTTAGTGCTTCCTCATGCATTCATTCATCAAAAAGCTGTTGAATGTCTGCTAGGTGCCAGACACCGCTTGAGGCCCTAAAAGTACATTCAGGAACAAAGTAGACAAATTCCTAGCCCTGTGGAACTTTCTATTGGGGGAGACAAAACAAAAAGTACAATACATAGTATATTAGATAGTGAATTATACTAAGAAGAAAAACAAAGCAAGGAAGGGAGATAGGAAGTGTGTGTGTGTGTGTGTGTGTGTGTGTGTGTGTGTGTGTGTGTGTGTGCTGAAATTTTAGAATAAGCAAGGCAGGTTTCACTCAGGTGACATGTAAATAAAGACCAAAAGGAAGGAGGGAAATCATTTGTATACATTGGAGAAAAGCATTCTGGACAGAAAGAAGAGCAAGTACAATGGTCCTGAGGCAGGATCTTGCCTGACATATCGTTGTTGGTGTTTAGTTGCTAAGTTGTATTTGACTTTTGTGACCTCCAGAGACTACAGCATGCCAGGCTCCTCTGTCCATGGGATTTCGCAGGCAAGAATACTGGAATGGGTTGCCATTTTCTTCTCTAAGGGATCTTACTAGCCCAGAGATTGAACCCAAGAATCCTACATTGGCAGGCAGTTTCTTTACCACGGAGCCACCAGGGAAGCTCCTGCCTGACACATTCAATTGATATTGAGATCAGTGTGGCTAGTGCAATCAGATCACAGAGGACTTTTGAGAAACTTTTCATCCTTCTCAACTGAAGATATGATCCAGAAAATCTTCTGCTTAAGTTTTTAAAAGTTTTAATCTAAGTGCAATAGGAAGCCATTGGAAAATGCTGAGCAGGGAAGTGATATGATATGCTCTACATTTTAAAGATCACTGTGGCTGCTTTATTGAAAATACATCATAGGGAGGCAAAGTATGGGAGAGAGAAACAGGAGGCTATTGCAACAATTCAAGTGATAGATAAAATTGACTTGATAGGTGGGTAGGAGTGGAGATAGTAAGAAATAGAATTCGACAGATTAGAGGTGGGTATGATGAAAGTGAAAGTGATGAAAGTGATGAAAGAGTCTGGATGACCCCAAGGTTTTTTAGCTTAAGGATGTAGAAGAATGGAATTGTCATTTACTGAGGTAGTGAGGACTATGGAGCATTTTAGGAGTAGAGGATATCGGAAGCTCAGTTTTGGAGTTGTTGTTTGCTGTGTCTAGTTGAAATCCACATGGAGATATGGAATAAGGACGAGTATACATAGTATTCTGGAATCCAGGGGAAAGTGGGTTGGAGTTATAATTTGGGAGTTAGCAGTGTATAACTTTGATCACTGGAGTCAACAAACGAACATTATTGAGCTGGGCGCCTGCTTGACTTGAGTCAAGACGCACAGATTTTAGCCTTGGGTAGCTGATGGGAAAGGGTGTCATTTATTGAGATGGGAAACATAAGAGGTGCGGTTCTGGGAGGAGGTGACTGGATCCGTGTAGAATGTGTTGCATTTGCATCACAATGTCTGTGATGTCAGGGAAAGAGTTGGCTTTATGTGGGCTGGAACTCAAGAGACAGGTCTAGACTGGAGACGTGGCATGTAGTGGACAACTGAAGCTGTAGGAATGACTGAGACAGGTCAGGGGTAGCGAGTCTCTCTGCGGCAGGGAACAGGAATAATACATCTTCATCTTCCCGCATCTATTTTTCCTGTTTCCCTTAAGCTCCTGCCATCATCGCACAAAACGCCCTAAGTCGAATCAGAGAATAGCCGCACTGTTTGTTGTTGTTATTGTTAAATGTTTTTTATTTTTATTTTTTTCTTTACATTATTGTGTTGGTTTTGCCATATAGCCCCACCGTTTTTATTCACCACTGTTCTTCCCTCCTCCAGGAGATTGCGGAGAGAGGAAGAGGGCTAAAACCCCACCCACGCCGGGCTGGTGACGTCACGATGGAGGCGGGGTATGTGGTGACCACGCCCCTGGCACCTAGACGCTATCAGAGGGCTCAACCCCAGCTGCACCGACGCCTGTCCGGTGTGCTTCCTTCCTTCCGTCAGCAGGCATCAAGCCAGCTCGAGCAAGCCGCGCTCGGCCAATAAGCCCTGGGTACGGTTGTAGACGTCCTCCAGGGTGCCCGCTGCCCGGGCCACCGCGGCCCTCGCCTCCGTCTCTCTGGCTCCGGGACACATCAGCTCGAGTAAGCGGCCGCGACCCGGGAAAGCGAGGAATGCGAGGTGGGCAGCCTGACGGACGAGCCAGGAGTGATGCGGGGCCAGGGCCGTACCATAAGCATCGCTGCACTGAACGCCGGCGTCCGGGCCTCCGAGCATCCCGGTCGCCACCCGGTGGAGGCAGAGCTGGGACCAGCGTAGCGCACGGTGCAGCAGGAGCATCGTTACCGAGCCCGAAGCCTTGGCCGAGGGCCGTGGGGCGATCTCCGGCCGCTCCCAAGCCACCATCGTTCCCAGGGACGTGTAGTGCGCAGCCTCTGGGCCGTGCACCAGAGCTTCGAGGGCTGTCACTTTGGCGGAGGCCTCGCTTGTGGCGAAGGCGAAGGTGGAGCCGAGGGGAGTTAGGAACCTGTGTGTGTGTGATGGTGGGAAGGGTAGGAAGGTTTGAGAGAGGGCGGTGGAGCCACTAAGAGGCGGGGACTGGATGGGAAGAGAGAGATCATTCACCTGACTAGCTCCCTCCATCCTGCCAGGTATTGTGACAATTCCACGTCCCCTTCTGGGTTCAGACTGGCGCGGAACGGCCTCATCATACGGCCCAGCATCCCCTTGGGGCCCAGACACTGAGGCTCTTCCCATTCCGGGCCCTCCAGGGGTGCCGACTGTTGCCGGACCTGCAGGTTAGATTTGAGGGGATTGGGGTGGGAGCAGAACCCCTAGCTTGCTGGGCTCCCCAGGCAGCCCAGTTGGGCTCTGAAGAAATTATTCCTTAGATCTAGCTGGTGTTCCTCTGGCTGGACTCTCAGCTTCTGATGGGAGAGGGGAGAGTAGGAGGAGGGCCTGCCCTTCATCAGATCCTCAGACTGGTCCACTTCCCTCTGCTCAGGACCCCGCCAGGAGCTCCCAGTTCCAGCCCTGCCTGTAACGTACCTGGAAAGGCAGCGGCCCCTTTGCAATGCAGAACTGCGTCCCAGATCCGCAGCCTGAGAGGGGGAGGCCGAACAGAGCGGTGAGGGCCTGAGGTGAGGCCTTAGGTCCCCAGGGCCTGGATTCCCCGGTTCCTCCCAGAGCAGGTGAGAGAACGGGCTACTCACGAAGGTTCTGAGCCCAGAGATAAACAAACAGTAGTGCGAAGACAGCAAGAGGAATTGCGCTGTGCAGGCAGCGCCGTGGGATCTGCAGCGGCAGTGCCACCCCCATGGCTGTGTCAGGGACCACCGCCCCCTTGCCAGCCGCTAGCCAGGCTTTGTCCCTCAGGCACCAGGAGGGGAGAGAAGCCGAAGTGGCTGAGGTGCAAAGAGTTAATAATTAACCTACCAAGGCCCCTTCCCCTGTGCCCTTTGCCCCAGAGGGCAGCATCCGAGGGTTGAGGGACTGGAATGAAGAGAATTTAGGGGATTTAGTAGCAGTGACAGTCTCTTACATATCCCTTCCCTGAAGGCTGGGTGGTAGTAAGAGGCATCCTGGGTACTATAAAGAGAGCTGAGGTCAGAAGCAGGTCCTGCACGGAATAATGGTGGGCCTTAAGCTGACTCTGGGCTTGAGTTCCTCCACTGTAAATTGAGGATAATAATAGGTTCTTTTGCAAGGCCTCATGTGAGGATTAAATGATATCATATGTGCAAACACTGTAAATGGAAAAGCTTACCACAATTGCTCCATAAATCTTACTTTTTAAGTTCAAGCATGGGGCACCTGGGATCCAGGGAACATCTACTTCTAAATTATCCTATCTTCGTGCATGTGTGCTAAGTCACTTTAGTCCTGTCCAACTCTTTGTGACACGATGGACTATAGCCCACCAGGCTGTCTATGGGGATTCTCCAGGCAAGAATACTAGAGTGGGTTGCCAGGCCCTCCTCCAGGGGATCTTCCCAACCCTCAGATCGAACCTGCATCTTTTATGTCTTCTGCATTGGCAGGTAGGTTCTTTACCACTAGCACCACCTGGGAAGTCCCATCCTATCCTCAGGGGACCTTGTCTTGAGTTGGAAGCCTGATGTCTCAATTATATACTTTAGGCTGTCTCCTTTTACGTTTGTTTAATTCTTTAAACCTCCAAAATGATTCCTCAGTCAAACCAACCTTTATAAATACCTCCACATGCCAGGCCCTATACTAGGCCCCAGGAACAGAAATGTGCCTTTACAGAGCTCAAGGTGCATTGAAGAATTTATCATCTGTCTCTCCAACTGGGATGTGAGCTCTGATGAAGACAGGGGCCTTTTCATGTTTGCTACTCTATTTACAGCATTTAGAATATTGCCTGAGATACAACACATCGTTTCTAAATAAGTATGTATTGAATAAAGCACAGGAATGTGCATGAGGGGCAGGCCTATAAGGGTTGGTACTATTCCTCAGCTGGTGGCTTAGACTGTAAAGCATCTGCCTACAATGCAGGAGACCTGGGTTCTATCCCTGGCTCAGGAAGATCTCCTGGATAAGGAAATGGCAACCCACTCCAGTACTTTTGCCTGGAAAATCCCATGGACAGAGGAGCCTGGTAGGCGACAGTCTATGGAGTCCCAAAGACATGACTGAGTGACTTCACTTTCTTTCATTTTTCACTACTCCCCACAACAAACCTGAGCGTTGTTTGTTTGTTTTCAAATTAGGAGTCCCCCTGGTGGTCAGAGGGGGGAAAATATTGAGGGAAAGGATACAGGAAGAAATGGAATAAATAGCATCTCCTGTCCTCAGTCACCGATCCATAAACTTATTAGACTTCTTCCTGTCTCAATGTACAATTTCTTTTGAGGAAGAGAGGTGTCCCAGATTCTCAAGGAGTCAGGACTCCAACCACTCACACGGTGCTTCCTAGCTCCCATAGCCCATGGATTCTTTCTTACCTTGTCTCACTCTGATGCTCTCTCACATCCTGGAGGTCCCTGGGTTCCCTGTCCCCTGGGATTCTGGAACCATCACTTCCATCCCTAGCTTTGGGTTCCCCATTTCCCAATGCTGGAACGTTCCCCGGTTTGCTGCCTGTGACCTTAGGCAAATTGTTTGCCATTTTGCAGCTCCAGTTCCCTCATCTGCAGAATAGGAAGGGTAATTTCCACCGCCTAAGATTGTTTTGTGGATTAAATAAAATATGCCTACAAAACGCGAACCATGATTCTTGGTTTAAAATTTGTTAACGTTGTGTAAGTGGGTTCTTGCTGCCCCTCCTCCTCTGGCGCTGGGCTGAGAGTCAAATCTGTAGGCTTCCCGACTGGACCGGATTAGTTTTGAATTTCACTTAATCCTGGTGGCCCTTCCGCAAGGGTGGCCCTTCCGCAATCCGAGCCCTCTTAAAAGCAAAGGCTGCTTTTAAGCCTGCTAAGGAGCCTGGGCTCACGGAGGCTGCAGGATGGAGCTAGGCGCAAGAGCCAAGCTGCTGCTGCTGCTGCTGCGGGCCACTTGCTTGGGGTACGCAGGAGCAGATGGCTACATGTCGGTCATCGAGGTGACCAATGGGGGCCCCTGGGGCGACTGGGCCTGGCCTGAGATGTGTCCTGACGGATTCTTCGCCAGCGGGTTCTCGCTCAAGGTAGGGACTCATGCCTCGGTCTCAGAGGGGACCCCAGAGCCGAGGGTGGCAGTCTTCTGACTCGTCGTTGGTCGCCCAGGTGGAGCCCCCGCAAGGCATTCCTGGCGACGACACGGCCCTGAACGGGATCCGGCTGCACTGCGCGCGCGGGCAAGCGGATCTCGACGCACACGTGGTGGAGTCCCAGTCTGGAAGGTGGGGGGCAGAGGCCGAGGATCCCCTAGGGTCGGGGTATGCCCCTTACCCTTGGCTACACACATCCCCTCCCTTCCCGACGGGCAGGTTCCTCCAGGAGGTTTAGACCTGGGAAGCGGGTGGGAGACCGCCCCTTCCTACCCTCACGCCACCCCCAGCACCTCGGTGGAGGTCAGGTGACTGAGCACCTGGCGGGGAAGCCCCTGAGGCCTGGGTCGGGCTGGAGGTGAGTAGGGGGCGCCGCGGAGCCAGTGCGTCTTCGCTTCCCCCACAGGTGGGGATCGTGGAGTGAGCCGCTGTGGTGTCCCGTCGGCGGCTTCCTTGTGGCTTTCTCGCTTCGTGTGGAGGCACCGGTGACCTTCGGGGACAACACAGCTGCGAACAACGTGCTCTTCCTCTGCTCCGACGGCACGGAGCTGCAGGGGCCGGGCCTGACCTGGGGAGACTTCGGAGACTGGAGTGAGACTTGTCTTAAAGGCATATGCGGCTTGCAGACCAAGATCGAGCAGCCTCAAGGCCTCCGCGACGACACCGCCATCAACGACGCGCGCTTTTACTGTTGCGGCAATTGATACCATCGCAGTCCTCTCCCAGCCCCAAGCCTCGTTCCACCTCCGCTATTAAAGCTTCTCTATCTTGGCTTTGGTCTGGCTTGTTTTAGGGCTGGGGGATGGGAAACTGCGTCGCCCGGTGTTCCTCTTAACCTGGCATTGGGTCAGGCCCAATTAGGCTTTGGTCTCAGAAGTCTGGGCTTCCCTGCTGGCTCAGACAGTAAAGAATCTGCCTGTATTGCGGGAAACCTGGGTTCCATCCCTGGGTTGGGAAGATCCCCTGGAGGAGGGCATGGCAACCCACTCCAGTATTCTTACCTTGAGAATTCCCATGGACAAAGGAGCCTGGTGGGCTACAGTCCATGGGGTCGCCAAGAGCCAGACACGAATGAGTGACTAAGCACACTCAGAAGTCTAGGGCAAGCTACTGAAAGTTACCGACCCATAGTTCAGGGGAAAAAAAAAACCAAAAAAACAAACGCACTTTAACAGATTTTGCTTACAGGTTGAGGAAGTCCTTGCTTTTCTAACAGCCTCTGCAAACACGTCATCACCATTAAGAGCCCAGGTTGTTTCCTTCCTGAACCACCAGCGACCCCAAATTAAGTGACAATGCTATATTGTCTTAAGGCTTCATCTTCTAGAACTTAGGAGACTAACATGTCTTTTCCATGGTGCCTGCTCAGTCACTCAGTGGAGTCCGACTCTATGACCCCATGGGCTGTAGCCCCCCAGGCTCCTCTGTCCAGGGGATTTCCCAGGCAAGAATACTGGAGTGGGTTGTCATTTCCTCCTCCAGGAGATCTTCCCAATCCAGGCATAGACCCACATCTGCTTTGGCAGGCAGATTCTTTACCACTGAGCCACCTGGGAAGCCCATCTCTTCCATATGTTTCCTTTTCTTCCCAAAACTCAAACAGGCTTTTGTGTATGTTGAGTCCTATTAAGTGTCCTTGTCCTTGCTGCCCTCTCTACCTGGACTCTCCCAATAGTCCAGATGATTAGCCTATCCACCAGATTTCAGGTCCAATTTTTCTTTCTTGGACTTTCTCTTATGAAAAAGGTCATGCATCAATCAGTATCTATCCCCATTACCTCCGTGTTTTTAAAAAGTGCTTATCACCAAATAATCTACTGCCTCTTTAAAAAACTGCCTATCTTCTACCCCTTGGAATGTTAAATTCGTTAAGAGCATAGAACTTGCCTGTCTTGTTTATACAGTACTTTCAGCGCACCAATAGCTCAGTAAGTATTTATTAAGAAAATAGCAAGCAAGGTGTAAGAGCCCCAAGCAACGTTGTACCTGGAGGCCTTCCGGACACTCCTTGTATAAGAGCACAGTCTGAGCCGCGGAAGAGAACTCTAAATACTCTAGTTTATTCCAGGGTGGGGGCTGGCCAGGTGGGTATCCAGGAGCGACGGACCAAGTGGGTGGAGCCTCATTGAGAGGAGCCCTGCGGAAAAGATAAAGTGAGGACAGGACACAGCCAGGGAACAAATAGGTTTTCTTGCCAGCTCCATTCCACACCGTCCCACCTGCTTCTTCCTGCAATCGCCACAGAGGACACCAATGGACGCGTTCACCAGCTGCACCCCACAGAGCAAGATCTCCAGGCACGATGCGACCACCAGCAGCGAGAAGAGCGTCACGTTCCACAGGACCACATCGGGCGGCTCCACGCACAAGTTCCATTGCGTGCGGTTGAGCAGGTAAGCGCCTCTGAGGGTGGGGCAGGGTCACGCGAGAGCAGGAGGTCACGCGAAGCGCCCCCCGCCGCTCCCAACTCGGGGCTTCCCGCCCCGCGCAGGCGCCGAGGGGGTATGCGCAGAGCTCGTTTGGCCCACGTGGAGGAAGCTGTCTTGAAGCAGAGTCCGGACTAGGTTCCCTGGTCCACGTGGGAAAAGCAGGTGGGCAGAGACAGAGAACGGGGCAGGGGCGCGAATACAGGCTAAGCCTTACGCGGTGTCTTGGAAGTGGTAATCCCAGGAGCCGTTCATTAAGCACTGTGGTCCAATTCGGAGCCCGGTTCCCGAGACCGAGAGGCAGTAGATGGCGCCAAGCAACCCGATGGCTGAGCAGAAGACTGAGCGCAGCATCTACATGCACAGTGCGAGGAGAGGTGAGTTGGACCGTCCCCTACCTACTCGTGGGCAAACCGCGCCTGGCCCCGCCCCCGTCTATTCCAGAGTCGTTAAAAATACACTTCCCATCTTAATCCTAAGAGCCGGTGGCCACGGAGTTTGATGGGGACTGTAGTCCGCTCTGGTCAGGCCCGTTGAAGCCTAATATTTGTCGGTGCGAGGGAGGGGTGAGATGGAGCCTAGGACTCTGCAGAGGTGCTCGCGAAGTTGGGAATTCAGCAGATGTACTAGTTTTTTTTTTTTTTTAAAGTTGCGTCCTATGGCATGTGGGATCTTATTTCCCCCACACCAGGGATCAAACCTGGGCCCCCTGTGTTAAGAGCACAGAGTCTTAACCACTAGACCACCAAGAAAGTCCCTTGAGCCCCGTTTTAATTTGGCTCTTACCCTGCAGCGATTTCCACAGCAGCCTGCACCGCAACAACCTTTGCCCCCCGCCCGGACCGCGGAAATTCCCGGACACAGTACCTGTTGGAGGAGAGGCGATGTAATAGCAAGTCCTGCAGGTGCCCCACTTGCATCAATGCTTACTTCCTTCTGGAAGCTTCCTGTGATGCCTTCAGCCCTTTGAACTATAAGGAAATCTTATCTCTACTTCTCCTGCAGCACTGTGGGGCTCTGCTTTAAGTTTATCTGTATTTATGTGCCTACTTATCTCTGTCCAGATTGTAGCCTCCAGGAGGGTAGGGCCCCAATATCCTTATATCCCCCATAAATCTTGGTATATAGTAGGTGCCCAAGTGAAGGGGAGTCAGGAAGCCTGGGTTTAATGCCAAACTTGTGCTCACTTCACAGTCCATGAATTGATTCATCTCTCTGGGTCTCGGTTTTGTCCTCTGTAAAATGGGTCTGCATGCCTCCCATGGCTGTTGTCAGGATTCAATGAAATAACAGGTTGACTTGATGTTAAGACTAACTCAGAAGAAATGATCAATAAGTACAAACTCCCCCGGCAGCAGGAAGGAAGAGTGGTGTTGGAGTGTCTGGTGAACTGGGATTATGATGGAGGGTAAAGGAGTATGTAAGTGAAGACTCTGATGGGAAGGGTGGGAATCCTCAAGATACAACCCTGATTCTGTCTTTCTTTCTCCTGTGGTCTTCCTCAGAGAGCCCATCACGTCCCAGGGCATCAGCTGCTCCTTCTAACAATAGTTGTCTCCTAAATTGATGCCTTCAAATTCAGATCTGACTGCCTGAAGGGTATGTTCATTAGTGTGTCTTGGTTTGAACTCAATTTCATCCAGCCTCATACTGACTTCAGTTTATTCCCCCCAAAATTCCTCTCCCTTTGGCTTTCTTGTCTCCATCAGTGGAATTATCCTCCAGGTCACCCAGTCCTGAAAACTTGAATCCTCCATACCAAGCCAGACCTCAAGTCCTTCAGTGGCTTTTGAATCTGTCAGTCCTTTCTTTAGCCCAGTCAGTCCCCTGTCACCTCCCACAAGAAGGATGTGCTCATTCTCCCTATTGGGTTTCCGTATCTCTTGCCATGTGCCCACACTCAATCTTACATTGCTATTACCAATTTTTTTTTTTTTTTTTACTGCCGTGGGTCTTAGTTTCAGCAAATGGATCTTTGATCTTTGTTGTGGCTTGCAGAATTTTTAGTTTCAGCTTGATCCCAGCCAGGGATCAAACCCGGTTTCCCTGCATCGGAGTGCAAAGTCTTAGCCACTGGACCACCAGGGAAGTCCTGCTACCACTAGATTAAACTTAGCTTTCAGTTGATCTTTTCCCTGATCCAATCCCTTAGAGTCTCCTCAAAGAGTAGCCTGTCAAGACTGAACTCTATGAAGGTGTCTGAGGTGCCCTCCCGTTGACTTCAGCTTTAACTTTGTTGCACCCAACCAGGTTCTTTGCTTATCTCCCATCTCTACAATTCTGCAGCTGTCTGGATCTTTGCCTCCCTGTCTTCCTTGTCTGTCTCACACCAACAAGGCAACATTTGGGTCCTCTCCAAGGGAGAGGCTGAGAGTTTTAGTTCCATTACATCATCCACAGCAACCTTACAGAAACATCTGCAGAGTTGAGTGAACTTTCCTCTAGACACTCTTCCCTCTTCCTTGTCTCATGGCAGGTAGCCTGCCTGGTTATATCACTTACTTGGAGGCTCTTGGGCCCAGAGACACCTGGATTTATCTTTTGGCTTTACCTACTTGAAATGACTTCCTTGTTTTGTGATTTTTTTTTTTTTTAAGTTTGTGTATTTATTTGGCTGTGCCAAATCTTGGGCTTCCCAGGTGGCGCTAGTGATAAAGAACCTGCCTGTCAGTGCAGGAGACTGTAAGAGACATGGGTTTAACCTCTGAGTCTGGAAGATCCCCTGGAGGAGGGCCTGGCAACCCACTCCAGTATTCTTGCCTGGAGAACCCCATGGACAGAGGAGCCTGGTGGGCTACAGTCCATAGGGTCACGAAGAGTCAGACATGACTGAGCAACTTAGCATGCATGCCAGGTCTTAGTTGCAGCATGCAGGATCTTTTAGCTGCAGCGTGTGAACTCTTTAGTTGTGGCATGTGGGATCTAGTTCCCTGACTGGGGATTGAACCTGGGCCCCATGCATTGAGAGCACAGAGTCTTAGTCACTGGACCACCAGAGAAGTCCCTAATTTTTGCTTTTTTAGCCAATGTGTTTCCTTTTGTTCTCTGAGCTCGTCTGTCTCACTCTCTGCTCTCTCTTTGTCTCAATGAAAAGAGGTAATTGAAGAAGCAGGAGGAAGCACTGAGTTTATAGCTCGGGTCTGTTTACTTTTCTCCATCTCCATGGCCACTGGACTTGTCCATGCCACTGTTATCTCTCCTGGACAACTGTAGTGACCTCAGTTGGTCTTCCTGCAGCCACTGCTGACCTCCTCCTGTCCACTGTCCACCCAGCAGCCAGCCATATCCAACAGGATATGGAGCAATTAGGGAATTGCTGATGGGAATACAATTGTTGTAAGTACTTCAGACAACTCTTTGATGATATTTATTAGCACTGAATATTTGCATACCTTAAGACTCAGCAGTTTTACTCTGTAGGTATCTATTCAATAGACATGCAAACATACATTCACCTAAAGATATTTACAGGAATGTTTAGAGAACATTATTTGGAATAAATCCAAGTTTGGAACTATTCAAATATCCATCAACAGAAGAATGTTTAAATAAATTGTGGTGATATTTACACAATGGAATGCATAGGAAATAATAAACTACAGCATTGTGTACTAATATGGATGAAACTCACAAATGTATGTAATTTTGATTTGAAGAAGTCAGAACAAAAGTGTCCACACTGTAGGATTCCATTTATATAAAGTGCTAAACAGACAAATCTAACCTCTGGGGTAGAAGTCAGGATAGTGGGGCCCTTGACAGTGTGGAGTAGGGCCTGGTGGAAGGCCTGTCTGGGATTCTTGTAATGACCCAGATCTTGATCTAAGTGCCCAGAAGACAAGTGTGTCCCCTTTATAAAAATTCACTGAACTGTATATTAAGGATCTGGGAAGTTGTCTGTATGACTTTTTAAAAAGCTAAAAGGTCCTTCAGTAGTTTACTGTGCACTTACACTAAAATTCAAATTCCTGACTGTGCTTTTTCGGAGGTGTAGATGCTCTGGCCTCTGCCCACTTCTGATCTTACCTGCTTCCCAGAAGCAGGCTGGTGAGATTGTGGGAAGGTGGTATTGGTTTGGGCTGGCAAAGGGGTGTGATATGACAGGGAGTGAGTGGGTAGGGCTGGGAAGAGTGTGATGTCTTGAAGAGGGTTGAGGTCAGAAATATGGACTGGAGTCCCACTGCCATGCACGTGAGAGAGAGTAGGAGAAAAGGCCCGGGGGCTGGGGATGAGAGGGGTGCTTAATCGCTCAGTCACGTCCGACTCTTTGTGACCCCATAGGCTGTAGCCCGCCACGCTCCTCTGTCCATGGGAATTCTCCAGGCAAGCATACTGAGTGGGTTGCCAGACCCAGGTCTCCCTCATTTCAGGCAAATTCTTTATCATCTGTGCCACCAGGGAAGCCCTGGTAAGAGGGAATTGTTGTATAAAGAAGAGGTGTTCCCCATTTAGCGAACGGAGCTGTGGTCAGCAAAATAAACCAAGATGAAGCATTCCCCTAGAGAATTTCATCAGTCAGCCCTCCTGAGAAGTGGGGAACAGTGCAGGGGATAGATCTTTTGCCTTCAGGCCATGAAAATGTTAAACTCACTTGAGAGTCCAAAAAGGTCCCCTTGGAACTTCACTGGTGGTCCAGTGGTTAAGACTCGGTGCTTCCACTGCAGGGAGCACGGGTTCAATCCCTGGTTGGGGAACTAAAATCCCGCATGCTATGAGGAGCACAAGCGAAAAAGTTCCCCTACACAGGGAGGGATTGGCAAATAGGTGTTAAGAAGTCCGGGAAATCTATGTCTCCCCTTCCCCCACGTCTCCTGACAGGTCCTGGTCTCCAGGAAGTGAAGGGGACCCCTCCACCACAATGGCCTAGGTTCTGAGTTTATCATTAGTGCCCAGCGTGTGGTGGGCATCTAGAAATGTTGGACAGAGGGGTGCAGAAGATGACACTGAGCTGATAGGTAGAATGACTGATCTGCGACATCGCTACCTGGCTCCAGACACTGTACTATCACTGTAAACCTCCCCCCAACACTGAGCCCATTATTATCTTAACCTGATAACCTCCCAGGGAACCAGCTGTTCCTTCTGTCTCAACCCTTGTCATGAGGTGTTCCCAGCGTCTGCTAAGCAGTGGGGACAGGAAAGGGCTGGGAGGACATACTCCCTATCCAGGAGGGAACAGTTGAGGGCAATAAGGCTCCTTCCTTCTCTTTCCCCTCAGACATTCAGCTCAGGACCCCAGGGCTGAGCAGCAACCCTATGCAGTGCTCAGTGTTTGGGGGAAGTCTGGGCGGGCTCCTGTTCCCCACCAAGCCACCACCATCCTTTCCCCTCACTCCCTCCCACTCCTGGTCAGGACCCCGGGGAGTGGTGCCCCCTCCCATGGCCCGTGGGCCCCGGCCAGCCCTCTCACCATCAGGCCCCCGCCAATGAAGCCAGCCATGAGCCAGACTTGCAAGCTGAGGTGGTCCTTGGTCCAGGTGGTCTGCCCATTGGGCACCAGCAGGAGGGCGTTGGCCACGATGCAGACCAGGGAGAGGGGGATGAGAGATAGCCCCACGAAACGGGCACACTTTCCGGTGCACATGGTGAAGCTCTCGAAAAGGACAGGCAGTGAGTGAAAGTGAACCCAAGGTTCCCCGGTCCAGAGGAAAAAACAAGCCAGGAGCAAAGGTCGGGAAGGAGGTGTGGCGAACTGGCAGCAGCTGATGATAAAGGACAGGGCAGGAGACATGGGGCTGCTGCAGAGATGCAGGCCAAGAGGAGGATGTGGTGGACGAGCTGGGGGAGGCTGACCCACAGAGGAAGTTGCATGGAGTTGGTGTGTTCTTCCTCTTCTTTTGCACACACCTCTCCACAGACCCTCCGTCAGCTCCTTACCTGCTTTGTGACTTACCCAAGCCCCTTAATGTCTCTAAATCTCAGTTGCCTTGTCTGTATAAAGGACATATTGATGCTCTGGGCTCTTGGGCTGGGGGTGCGGATTATATAGGGAATTCCCTGGTGGTCCAGTGGTTAGGACTCTGCACTCTCACCGCCAGGGGCCCAGGTTTGATGCCTGGTTGAGGAACTAGGATCCTGCATGCCATGTGGTGCAGCCAAAAAAAAGGGGGTCAAGGTGAGGGTGAGAAGCATTTTGTAACGAAGAACACCCTAAGCCAATGTGTAGTGGCCTCATTGCTTTTTAGCCTCACAAAGAAGCTTCCTCCTGGAAAGAAACCAAGAAGATGGTGGTGGTTTTTTTGTTTCTTCTTGTCAGTTCACTTTAGTCCCTCAGTTGTGTCTTACTCTGCGACCCCATGGACTGCAGCACGCCAGGCTTCCCTGTCCATCACCAACCCCTGGAGCTTGCTCAAACCCATGTCCACTGAGTCAGTGATGGCATCCAACCATCTCATCTTTTGTCGTCCCTTTCTCCTTCTGCCTTCAATCTTTCCCAGCATCAGAGTCTTTTCCAGTAAGTCAGATCTTCACATCAGGTGGCCAAAGTATCAATTTCAGCTTCAACATCAGTCCTTCCAATGAACACTGAGGACTGATTTCCTTTAGGATTGACTGGTTTGATCTCCTTGCAGTCCAAGGGACGAGAGTCTTCTCCAACACCACAGTCAAAAGCATCAGTTCTTCGGCACTGAGCTTACTTTGTAGTCCAACTCTCACATCTGTACATGTCTACTGGAAAAACCATAGCTTTGACTAGATGGACCTTTGTTGACAAAGTAATGTCTCTGCTTTTTAATATGCTGTCTAGGTTGGTCATAACTTTTCTCCCAAGGAGCAAGCGTCTTTTAATTTCATGTCTGCAGTCACCATCTGCAGTGATTTTGGAGTCCCCCAAAATGAAATCTCTCACTGTTTCCCCATCTATTTGCCATGAAGTGATGGGACCAGATGCTATGATCTTAGTTTTCTGAATGTTGAGTTTTAAGCCAACTTTTTCACTCTCTTCTTTCACTTTCATCAGGAGGCTCTTTAGTTCTTCTTTGCTTTCTACCATAAGGGTGGTATCATTTGCATATCTGAGAGGTTATTGATATTTCTCCTGGCAATATTAATTCTAGCTTGTGCTCATCCAGCCAAGCATTTCTCATGATGTACTCTGCATATAAGTTAAATAAGTGGGGTGACAATATGCAGCCTTGACATACTCCTTTCCTGATTTGGAACCAGTCTGTTGTTCCATGTCCAGTTCTGTTGCTTCTTGACCTGCATCCAGATTTCTTAGGAGGCAGATAAGATGGTCTGGTATTCCCATCTCTTTAAGAATTTTCCACAGTTTTTTGTGTTCCACACAGTCAAAGGCTTTGGCATAATCAATAAAGTAGAGATAGATGTTTTTCTGGAACTCTCTTGCTTTTTCAGTGATCCAATGGATGTTGGCAACTTGATCTCTGGTTCCTCTGCCTTTTCTAAAACCAGCTTGAACATCTGGAAGTTCATGCTTCACGTACTGTTGAAGCCTGGCTTGGAGAACTTTGAGCATTACTTTGCCAGCGTGTGAGATGAGTGCAATTGTGTGGTAGTTAGAGCATTCTTTGGCATTGCCTTTCTTTGGGATTGGAATGAAAACTGACCTTTTCCAGTCCTGTGGCCACTGCTGAGTTTTCCAAATTTGCTGGCATATTGAGTATAGCACTTTCACAGCATCATCTTTCAGGATTTGAAATAGCTCAACTGGAATTCCATCACTTCCACTAGCTATGTTCATAGTGATGCTTCCTAAGGCCACTTTACTTCGCATTCCAGCATGTCTGGCTCTAGGTGAGTGATGCCGCCACCGTGGTTATCTGATCTTTTTTGTACAGTTCTTCTGTGTATTCTTGCCACCTCTTCTTAATATCTTCTGCTTCTTTAGGTCCATACTCTTTCTGTCCTTTATTGTGCCCATCTTTGCATGAAATGTTCCCTTGGTATCTCTAATTTTCTTGAAGAGATCTCTAGTCTTTCCCAAACAAAACATTCTGTTGTTTTCCTGTTTCTTTGCCTTGATCACTGAGGAAGGCTTTCTTATCTCTCCTTGCTAATCATTGGAACTCTGCATTTAAATGAGTATATCTTTCCTTTTCGCCTTTGCCTTTAACTCTTTTCTTTTCTCAGCTATTTGTGAGCCCTCCTCAGACAATCATTTTGCCTTTTTGTATTTCTTTTTCTTGGGGATGGTCTTGAACACTGCATCCTGTACAATGTCACGAACCTTTGTCCGTAATTCTTCAGGAACTCTGTCTATCAGATCTAATCCCTTGAATCTATTTGTCACTTCCACAGTATAATCGTGAGGGATTTGATTTAGGTCATACCTGAATGGTCTTTGGCATTCTTTGGCATTGTCCATTGCTAAAGAATGCTCAGACTACCACACAATTACACCTTCCTCTTGAGAAATCTGTATGCAGATCAAGAAGCAACAGTTAGAAGTGGACATGGAACAACAGACTGGTTCCAAATGGGAAAAGGAGTACATCAAGGCTGTATATTGTCACCCTGCTTATTTAACTTCTATGCAGAGTACATCATGAGAAATGCTGGGCTGGAGGAAGCACAAGCTGGAATCAAGATTGCTGAGAGAAATATCAATAACTTCAGATATGCAGATGACACCACCCTTAGGGCAGAAGGGTGACGAAGAACTAAAGAGCCTCTTGATGAAAGTGAAAGAGAAGCCTAAAGCTTTTCATTCAGAAAACATTCAGAAAACAGAGATCATGGCATCTGTTTCCGTCACTTCATGGCAAATAGATGGAGAAACAGTGGAAACAGTGAGAGATTTATTTTCCGGACTCCAAAATCATTGCAGTTGGTGACTGCAGCCATGAAATTAAAAGACACTTACTCCTTGGAAGAAAAGTTATGACCTACCTAGACAGCATATTAAAAAGCAGAGACATTACTTTGCCAACAAAGGTCCATCTAATCAAGGCTATGGTTTTTCCAGTAGTTATGTATGGATGTGAGAGTTGGACTATGAAGAAAGCTGAGTGCTGAAGAATTGATGCTTTTGAACTGTGGTGTTGGAGAAGACTCTTGAGAGTCCCTTGGACTGCAAGGAGATCAAACCAGTCAATCCTAAAGGAAATCAGTCCTGAATATTCATTGGAAGGACTGATGTTGAAGCTGAAACTCAACATCAGGGCAGGGCAGGAGGAGAAGGGGACAACAGAGGATGAGATGGTTGGATGGCATCACCGACTCAATGCACATGAGTTTGGGTAAATTCCAGGAGTTGGTGATGGACAGGGAGGCCTGCTGCAGTCGATGGGGTCGCAAAGAGTCAGACACGATTGAGCGACTGAACTGAACTGAACTGAATGGTCTAGTGATTTTCCCTAGTTTCTTCAATTTAATTCTGGATTTTGTTATAAGGAGTTCATGATCTGAACCACAGTCCACTCCCAGTCTTATTTTTGCTGACTCTATAGAGCTTCTCCATCTTTGACTGCAAAGAATATAATCAATCAGATTTTGGTACTGAACACCTGGTGAAGTCCATGTGTAGAGTCTTCTTGTCAGTGTCTGTTTATCAAACCCTCCTCCTGTGAATGCCGTCACCTCTGTCTCTCCAGTGGGCTCTCCACTGAAGTCTCATTTTTTAAAGCCTCCATCCCCCTGGTCTCTGTTGTTTGATTCAGTGGTGGCCCCTTGATCTAGGCCAGTCCCATGGGAATCTATTTCTTGTTCTTGTTTTTGGAGATCTGAGGTCAAAGAATTCCTGATTTGATTGTGCTCCTGCAGTCACTGGTGGCATATTGTTGCCTGCTGGAGAGTGAAGAAAATCCAGAGGAAAGAACAGTGAAGAGATGGAGAGACTAAGTCTCCTCTCCTCGCCCATCCCTTGACTTGTGGGATTTTTTTTTTTTAACCAGGAAACAACTTAAGCCTTTTATTTGCCCAAGGCCAGCTGTTGAAGACACTGAGGGCCCAAGACTTCCAGGAGGGATGGAGGTAGTGGGGGCGAGCCATTCTGCCTCCCAGGTGCTGTCTGCCCCATCCTCCTTCCTGAAGGAAATGGGAGAGTAGATAAAGTGTACACTTGTGCCATCAAGTATCTCCTCAATTTTGTGTGTGTGTCAGTTGCTCAGTCATGTCTGACTCCGCGACCCCTGTGGACTGTAGCCTACTAGCCTCTTCTGTCCAAGGGATTCTCCAGGCAAGAGTACTGGAGTGGACTGCCATTTCCTTCTCCAGACTTGTGGGATTTTAGTTCTCATTCCAGGGATCAAGCCCATGCCCCTTGCAGTGGAGTTATAGAGTCTTAACCACTGGACTGCCAGGGAAATTCTATTTGTAGATTTTTTGATGATGGCCATTCTTACTGGTGTGAGGTGATACCTCATTGTAGTTTGATTTGCATTACTCTAATAATTAATGATGTTGAGCATCTTTTCATGTGCCTCTGGGCTCTCTGTATGTCTTCTTTGGGGGAATGACTGTTTAGGTCTTCTGCCCAGTTTTTGATTGGGTTGTTTGTTTTTTGGTATTGAGCCACATGAGCTGTTCGTAAATTTTGGAAATCAGACTCTTGTTGGTCGCATTGTTTGCAATTCCCCCCGCCCCATTCTGTGGGTTGTCTTTTGTTTATGGTTTCCTGTGCTGTGCAAAAGCTTTTGAGTTTAATTAGGTACCATTTGTTAGTTTTTGTTTTTATTTCCATTACTCTAGGAGATGGTTTGGAAAAGTTATTGCTGTAATTTATGTCAGAGTGTTCTGTCTGTTATCCTCTTAAGAGTTTTACGGTATCCCATCTTATATTTAGATCTTTAATCCATTTTGAGTTTATTTTTGTGTGTGGTGCCAATGAATGTTCTAATTTCATTTTTTTTTTACGTGAAGCTGTCCAATTTTCCCAGCACCATTTACTGAAGAGACTGTCTTTCCTCCATTGTACAGTCTTTCCTGCTTAGTCATAGATTTATTGACCGTAGATGTATGGGTTTTTTCCTAGGCTTTCTATCCTGTTCCATTGGTCTATATTCCCATTTTTGTGTCAGCATAGTGTTTTGATGACTGTAGCTTTGTTGTAAAGTCTGAAGTCAAGGAGCCTGATTCTTCCTCCTTCATTTTTCTTTCTCAAGATTACTTTGGCTATTCGGGGTCTTTTGTCTCTACATAGACATTTTAAGATTTGTTTGTTTTAGTTCTGTGAAAAGTGCTATTAGTAATTTGATAGAGATTACATTGACTCTGTAGATTTTGGGGACGGGGGGATGTTGTGCAGCTTGCTAGATCTTCATTTTCTGACCAAGGATTGAACCTGGGCCCTTGGCAGTGAAAGTTTGGAGTCCTAACCACTGGAGTTTCCTAAAGAGTCTTTTTTGACACAGAGATGAATTCATTAAGCCCCAGCTGTGGATTGGGCTTTGTGCTGGACAGTACAGGGATTCACCACTGGATGTGTGAGACCCAGATGTGGGCTTTAGGAGGACATGCCAGAGTTTGGAGGCAGGTCCTCCCTTTAGGAGGACCTCCACTGGTCAAAGGAGGGTGTAAGATACAAAGAAAAAGCCCTGAACAGATCCCAGCCTACGGCAGCTGACCTCTAACCCACCCATACATGAATGAGTGAAATAAATGCTTATATTTGTAGGCCACTAAGACTTTGTGGACTCTTTTTGTAACACAGCAATAGCTGGCTGACACAGATCCTGTCATCTAGGCCATAGCTGGTTGATCCAAGAAAAAGTAGGCAACCCAAAAACAGACATGAAACCAGAGACCTGTATGATTGCCAAAGGCAAGAACTCTGCCCAACAGAGAGAGGTACCCTCCCTGAATGATGACTGATAAACGAATTGGATTTTCATTCTTAGGAAAGTTGGCTACAGACAGCCTGAGAGTCGTCAGACAGAGGAGTGACCCTGAACTAAGAGAAGTATAAAAGAACTGAGAAAAGTGTGGAAGGAGGGAGTGAGCAGAAGCCATGAAGCAGCTGCATCCATAAATAAACAGAAACCATAGGAAGAAAGGGACTTCCCTGATGGTCCAGTGGCTAAGACTCCAGTCTCTCAATGCAGGGCCTCTGGGTTCAATCCCTGACCAGGGAATAAGATCCTGTGTGCCGCAGCATATCCAAATATATATATATATATATATATATATATATTTAAAAGAAGCCATAGGAAGATAATTGTGTAGAGAATAGTTGTTCAGAAACAGTGCAGGTGGAAGAAGCACAAGCACTGGGAATTAGAGGTGGATGACCAGTGTTTCTCCTGAGTCACCAGAAATGACGTTGAACCACCAGAGAAGCTGTGATGCCCACCTGCCGGGTGATCCCACTGTAGCCATTGTCCCAGTGGACTGGGAACAGGGACAAGAGCAAGCTGCATATTTGTCTACAAGTTCATCAGTCCTGAGTTTGAGAGGATATCTGCTTTTCAGGATAAGAGAAAAAAAAGAAAAGTTGTGTGGTTTACAGTTATTTACTTATATTACATTTTATGCAATTTTGTGTGCACGAAATAATGTTAAAAACATTTTGGGGGGGCTCCAAAATCACTGCAGATGGTGATTGCAGCCATGAAATTAAAAGATGCTTACCCCTTGGAAGGAAGGTTATGACCAATCTAGACAGCATATTTAAAAGCAGGCGACCCAAAAACAGACATGAAACCAGAGGCCTGTATGATTGCCAAAGGCAATCTCATTCTGAGAAATTTCATCAAAACAAAGGAAGGGGCATGTTTTCCTGAAGACTGAAAGAAAGAAACAGAATTCTTGAGAAATATTTACTGTAGGATTTGAAAGGAATTTTTAGGAAGGTTTTCATTAGAAGTAGGAGAAGAGAACTTTAAGAAACGAAAGGCTGAGATGAAAAGGCACCAGTGGTTCTCTTTGGGAGAAACGGAGAATTGCCTGGAAACTCAAAATGCACAAAGAGAGCCAAAGTCCACGTGAGAAGCACTAAAGAACAGGACTGAAGGTGGGACAGAGCAGGTGAGGGATACTGAGGATAAACTTGAGCAAAATGCACAAGGAAAGGAGTGGAAGATTAGGAAAGAGAACCAGCAACAAAAACAGTGTAAGGGAACAGGAGTGGGAGAACAGAGATGAAAGGTCAGGAAACCAGCTGCTCCCAAAGATAAGAACAGAACTGGTGGGAGTGACGTCACAGGTGACAAATCTGTGCTGGGAGGTTTCTCCAGGGTGTGGTGCCACTTGAGTTAGCAGGCTGGAGGGCATATTGTATCCCAGGTGAAGTATTAAAAGTGAACAGGGGCTTCCCTGGTGGCTCAGTAATAAAGAATCTGCCTGGCAATGCCAGGAGACTCAGGTTCAATCCCTGGTCTGGGAAGATCTCACATGCTGCACAGTAGCTAAGCCCATGTGCCACAACTATTTAGCCTGTGCTCTAGAGCCTAGGAACTGCAGCTGCTGAAGCCTGCATCCCCTAGAGCCCATGCTCCACAACAAGAGAAGCCACTGCAGTGAGATGTCTGTGGACTGCAACTAGAAAGTAGCCCTGGATTGCCATAACTAGAGAAAAGCCCTTGCAGGACCAAAGACCCAGCACAGCTCAAAGGAAATACATAAATATATAAAATCATTATTTTTTTAAAAAGTGAACAAGTTAATTATCATATGTCTAATCAATCGCCAGCCCAGGATTGATGCTCAGGGCTGGTGCAACGAGATTTCCCGGGGGGGAGGGAGGAGGGAGGGGGGTTCTGGAGGGGAGGCGTATGTAGACCCATGGTGATATCATGACATTGTATGGCAAAAACAATAAAAAAATAAATTAAAAAAAAAAAGTGAACTGAACCCAGAGCCATCCTGACTAAATATCTGAATTAAAGGATAATTCTCAGCAAAGTTAAAAGGCTTCCTAGACTTGCTTACTTCACTGCAAGTATCATGCTGTGCTGTGCTCCATTGCTTTAGCCCTGTCTGACTCTTTGTGATCCCATACACCGTAGCCTGCCAGGTTCCTCTGTCCATGGGGATTCTCCAGGCAAGAATACTGGAGTGGGTAATGTCCTTCTCCAGGGGACCTTCCTGGCCCAGGGATCAAACTTGTATCTCCTGCATTGGCAAGCAGATTCTTTACTTCTGAGCCACCGGGGATCTCGAATATAGCTGATTCTAGAATATAGCTGTATACACATAGCTGATTCATTTCGTTGTACAGAGAAACTAACCCAACATTGTAAAGCAACTATCCTGTGTGCTTAGTCGCTTCAGTTCAGTTCAGTTCAGTCTCTCAGTCATGTCCGACTTCTTTGCGACCCCATGAATCGCAGCACCCCAGGCCTCCCTGTCCATCACCAACTCCTGGAGTCTACCCAAGCCCATGTCTATCAAGTCGGTGATGCCATCCAGCCATCTCATCCTCTGTCGTCCCCTTCTCCTCCTGCCCCCAATCCTTCCCAGCATTAGGGTCTTTTCCAATGAGTCAACTGTTTGCATGAGGTGGCCAAAGTATTGGAGTTTCAGTTTCAACATCAGTCCTTCCAATGAACACCCAGGGCTGATCTCCTTTAGGATGGATTGCTTGGATCTCCTTGCACTCCAAGGGACTCTCAAGAGTCTTCTCCAACACCACAGTTCAAAAACATCGATTCTTTCGAGCTCAGCTTTCTTTGTCCAACTCTCACATCCATACATGACTCCTGGAAAAACCATAGCCTTGACCAGCTGGATCTTTTTTGGCAAAGTAATGTCTCTGCTTATAAATATGCTGTCTAGGTTGGTCATAACCTTCCTTCCAAGGGATAAGCATCTTTTAATTTCATGGCTGCAATCACCATCTGCAGTGATTTTGGAGCCCCCCAAAATAAACTTTGACATTGCTTCCACTGTTTCCCCATCTATTTGCCATGAAGTGATGGGACCAGATGCCATAATCTTAGTTTTCTGAATGTTGAGCTTTAAGCCAACTTGTTTACTCTCCTCTTTCACTTTCATCAAGAGGCTTTTTAGTTCCTCTTCACTTTGTGCCATAAGGGTGTGTCATCTGCATATCTGAGGTTATTGGTATTTCTCCCACCAATCTTGATTCCAGCTTGTGCTTCTTCCAGCCCAGTGTTTCTCATGATGTATTCTGCATAGAAGTTAAATAAGCAGGATGACAATATACAGCCTTGATGTACTCCTTTTCCTATTTGGAACCAGTCTGTTGTTCCATGTCCAGTTCTAACTGTTGCTTCCTGACCTGCATACAGGTTTCTCAAGAGACAGGTCAGGTGGTCTGGTATTCCCATCTCTTTCAGAATTTTCCACAGTTTATTGTGATCCACACAATCAAAGGCTTTGGCCTAGTCAATAAAGCAGAAATAGATGTTTTTATGGAACTCTCTTGCTTTATCGATGATCCAGCGGATGTTGGCAATTTGATCTCTGGTTCCTCTGCCTTTTCTAAGACTTTTCCTCTGACTTTTCTTAGTTGCTTAGTCGTGTCCAACTCTTTGTGGGCCTGTGGACTGTAGCCTGCCATGCTGCTCTGTCCCTGGGATTCTCCATGCAAGAATACTGAAATGGGTTGCCATTTCCATCCTCCAGGGGATCTCCACACCCCAGGGATTGAACCTGCAGGGGAACTCTTTACCTTCTGAGTCATAAGGAAAGCCTATACCCCAAATTAAAAAAAAAAAGTCTTCCTGAAAAGGAACAGAAAGCAATCAAGCCTGAGACTTCTCTGTGACTCTCAATGCCCAGGAAACAAAGGAACAATGTCTACATTTATGTCACAAGCTGTGAGTCAGTTTTTTTATATGTTTCCAAGTTTCTTTTTGCATGTGAGGCACAACAGAATTTCTGAGAATGTTTGGGTTTGGAAATACCATTGTGACTCCTTCTCCTTTTTTTTTTTCTTTTTTAAAGATATTTTAACTTACTAAGACATGAAGTGAAATGAAAACTCCAAAATGAGGAAATCTTGGCATAACTGTAAATAATTTTTATAAACCTAGTTCACGAACACTAAATATAAGTTTCAAAAATCCTTTTAAAGAGAAAATATATAGAGTGAATTCTAAAAATTATATTAATAACAGTATAGATGCCCATTTTAAAGAAATATATCCAGAGTCCATTTTAAAGAAATATATACAGAGTCCATTTTAAAGAGATATATCAGGTCACAGAAACTCAACTCTGTTGAAACAAAAAAAGCATTCATTGATTCAGGTGGCTATATAGTAGGACCTTGTTGTTTATCCCCCCTATATATAATAGTCTTCCTGTGCTAATCCCAAACTCTCAGTCCTCCCCTCCCCTACTCCCCCTCCCTTTTGGCAACCACAAATCTGTTCTCAGGATCTGTAAGAATGTAAATCTTAGAAATCCTCATAATAAAGAGATTATAACTGTCTGAGGGGATGGATGTTAACTAAACTTACAGTAGTAATCATTTTGTAGTATATACATGTGTATATGTATGAAATCACTCAGTTGTGTCCAACTCTTTGCCAATCCATGGACTCTAGCCCTCCAGGCTCCTTTGTTCATGGAATTCTGCAGGCAAGAATACCAGAGTGGTTTGCTATTTCCTCCTTCAGGTGATCTTCCCGACACAGGAATCGAACCTGGGTTACCTGCATTGCACACAGTTTCTTTACTGTCTGAGCTACCAGGGAAGCTGTCTATACTACAGTGGGTTGCTGTTCCCTTTTCCAAGGGAATCTTCACAAGCCAGGGATCGAACCCAGGTCTCCCACATTGCACCCAGATTCTTTGCCAGCTGAGCCACTAGGGAAGCCATATACATATGTACAGCAAATCATTATGTTGTTTGTAAACTTAAAATATATGAATAGAATATAATTAATACAATATACTAATACAATGTTATATGTCAACTGTATTTCAATTTTGAAGTCTCAAAAAAGGTTGCATTGTGTTTTAAAAGGGAGACAAAAAAGCTAATGATATATTTAGAAAGTCATGGAAACAAAGTAGTAGAACACAAATTGGACTGAGTAAAGGTGTCGATTCTGTGGATACCATGTGGTAAAGCAAGAAAGCACCAGGACTTCCCTGGTGATCCAGTGGATTAGAATCCACCTGCCAATGCAGGGGACCCCAGTTCGATCCCTGGTCTGGGAAGAGCCCATACACCACAGGGCAAATAAGCCTGTGCCCCACGACAAGAGAAGCCACTGCAGTCAGAAACTTGCAATGAGAGAAAAGTCTGCACAAAATAAATAAAATAAATACCAACTTTTAAAAAAGAAAGCACCAGCACTTTGGGAGAAAATCTTGGTGACAGTGGGGGAGCACTCTTGAGAAATACTGCATCACCAGTGCCCTTGATGGCACATTGGTCAGTTTTGTGTATAAAAACAGTCATCTATCTATGACTCATTCAGAAAACAAACCAGACGAGTCAGATTTTGAAGAAATTTGGGGAATAGTTTAACCAATTTACTTGCAGTTTTTTTTTCGTGTATGCATCAACATGATTTTTTTTGAAGAACTTTTAATTGGCATACAACAAACATTTCAAGTGCTAGGAAAGCATTGTTCTATCATGTACCAGGCAGCATTCTTTCTTAGCAGTGCATAAAATAATAGTGTGTGTAGCCTCTGGAGATATCTCAAGAAATTCTCTTTATAGGCCCAGTTCTGGACCCAGTGGATCCAGCACTAAACTTGCCAGACAAGGTCCCTCCCTGTAGCTTATATTGTACTCTGGGAGACAAGCAATAAACTAAAAGTTAGAGACTATTCCAAATTTTTTTTTTAAAAGTATTTCACTGCATCTGTTCTTAGTTGTCACATGTGGGATCTCTTTTAAAAAAAGAATTTTACTTATTTTTGGCTGTGCTGGGTCTTTCCTGCTGTGCAGGCTTTTCTTTAGTTGTAGTGAGCAGGGGCTACTCTCTAGTTGAGGTACCCAGGCTTCTCATGGCGGTGGCTTCTCTTGTTGGGCAGCACGGGCTCTAGGGCACAGGCTTCAGTAGTTGTGGCGTATGGGCTCAGTAGTCGTGTTTGCTGGGCTCAATAGTTGTGGTGCCCGGGCTTAGTTGCTCTGAGGCATATGCGATATTCCTGGACCAGGGATTGATCTCCTGCACTGGCAGACAGATTCTTTACCACTGAGCCACCAGGGAAGCCCTCTTTGTGGAATCTTTCATTGCAGCACAGAGACTGTAGTTGTGGCTCGAGGGCTTAGTTGCTCTGCAGCATGTGGGATCTTAGTTTCCTGATCAGGAATCAAACCTGCTTCTCCTGCATTTCAAGGCATATTCTTAACTATTGGACCACCAGGGAAGTCCCAAGACTATGCTGAAATTTATGAGGGAAATCAGCAATGTGATGTAATGGGGAGCAACTTGGGCCGGTGGCTACTCTAGATCTTGTGGTTACAGAGCCAGAACCACACTGAGACCCTGGCAAGAGGGGCCCCTCCCTGGCTCTCAGCTTAACTTTATACAGACCTCCAGCGGATCTTGTTAAAATGCAGATTCTGACTCATCAGGGCTGAGGGAGACCTGAGAGCCTGCCTTTTTTCTTTTAAATTAATTTTTATTGGAGTAGTAGCTAGTGGTAAAGAACCCACCAGCCAATGAAGGAGCCTTAACAGAACTCCTGGGTTTGATCAAACCCAGGGTTTGACCCCTGGGTCCGGAAGAGCCCCTGGAGAAGAAAATGGCAACACTCCCCAGTATTCGTGCTTGGAGAATCCCATAGACAGAGGAGCCTGGCAAGCTACAGTCCATAGGCTCGCAAAGAATCTGACATGACTGAAGCAACTTAGCACAGCACATGGTTGCCTTACCATGTTGGGTTAGTTTCTACTGTACAGCAAAATGAATCAGCTATAAGTATACATATATCCCCTCTTTTTTGGATTTCCTTTCCATATAGGTCACCAAAGAGCATTGAGTAGAGTTCCCTGTGCTATACAGTAGGTGCTCATTAGTTATCTGTTTCATACATAGTAGTGTATATATGTCAATCCAATCTCCCAATTCATTCCACCCCCCCCCCTTGGTATCCAGAAGTTTGTTCTCTACATCTGTGTCTCTTTTTCTGCTTTTCAGATGAGTTCATCTATACCATTCTTATAGATTCCACATAGAAGAGATATTACATATTTGTTTTTCTCTTTCTGATTTTCTTCCCTCTGTGCAACAGTCTCTAGGTCTATCCATGTCTCTGCAAATGGCATTATTTCATTTCTTTTTATGACTGAGTAATAGTCCATTGTATATAGGTACCACATCTTCTTTATCCATTCCTCTGTTGATGGACATTTAGCTCGCTTCTGTGTACTGGCTGCTGTTAACAGTGCTACAGTGAACATTGGGGTGCATGCATTTTTTGAACTGTATTTTTCTCCAGATACATGTTCAGGCATGGGATTGCTGGATCATATGGTAGTTCTGTTTTTAGTTTTGTGAGGAACCTCATACTGTGCTCCTTTCCTCATACTGTTCACTAATTTATATTCCCACCGACAGTGTAGGAGGGCTTCCTTTTCTCCTCACCCTCTCCAGCATTTATTGTTTGTAGATTTTTTTGATGGAGGGTCTACATTTCTTACAAGCAGCTGGGTGAAAGCTCCTGTTCCAAGGACCACGTTATGGTAGAAAGACTGCAGGGCACCCTGTGGATCACAGTACTGAAACACAAGGGCCCTTTTCCTCCCTCTTGGCTTGTGAAAACATTTTTGCAAGTTGTTGACAACTGAGCGAATGGGAATTGTGAGACAGTAAGGTGCCAGTTGGGCCTCCTGGTGGCTCAGTGGTAAAGAACTTGCCTACCAGTGAAGGAGACATGGGTTCAATCCCTTGTTTGGGACAGTCCCCTGGAGAAGGAAATGGTGACCCATTCCAGTATTCTTGCCTGGAAAATCCCATGGAAAGAAGGAGCCTGGCAAGCTACAGTTCATGGGGTCACAAAAGAGTCGAACATAACTTAGCGACTAAACAGCAATATGTTTTAAGAAGCTCCAGAGAAGATAAAAACAAAGAAAATTTAATCCATATAGCAGGAGATAAAGTATCAAGAGGCATAAGAAAAGAAAGCATACAGTAAGATGACTGATTATACCAAATATGTGGATCAGAACAATTCATGAAAATATTTTAAACTCCTCTATGAAAAAAATTAATGTTTTCAAATTAAGCTGACCAACAAAATTCTATTAACAGTAGTTTCCTCCGAGGAGAGAAACAGGATATGGAAGACAAGAGGGAAAGGAAAATTGCTTTTCACCTTTATGAAAATGTATGATAGCATCTTTTTAAAACAATTATTTATTTATTTGGCTGCACTGTGTCTTAGCTGCAGCATGCAGGATATAGTTCCCTGACCAGGGATCGAACCCAGACCCCCTGCCTAGGGAGTGTGGCGTCTTAGCCACTGGACTACCAAGGAAGGGTCCTATTGTGTATTTTGAATTTTATTATTATGTTTTGATTATTCAAAATAACAAATGCATAATAAAATTAAAGCATATAGTATAGATAATGTTTTGTTAAGTGTTCATTTTATACTAATATAGAGTATATTTACCATGATTATATAACAAAGATAAAGCTTTAAGCACAAAATCATTATTGTACTGAAATATATAAAGTCAATATACTTAGATACCCTGGGAAACCAAACATATATATATATATATACACACACACACACACAGCTATATGTAGCCATAAGGACTATAAAATATAATAGTGAGGAACTGTGGCATAACTCAGCAGTCTGTAGCAGATGAAGTAAGAAAAAATACCCAAGGGTACAAAGGTATTGAGAATCTAAATGATAATAAGGTGGTTGATTAATTAGCTGCTCATTCAGCAAATATTTACTGAATATGTATGACGTGCACCATGCCCTTTGCTGGATACCAGGAATGCAGCAATAAAGTCTCCATCCTGGAGCTTGCCTTCAAATGATATTTATTGAACTTTGTATCTCATAAATGGAGAACACACCTTTTTCGATGTTAATGAAACATTTATAAATATTGATAAAATATAAGGCTCTGAAGGAAATACCAGATAACTTCAAAACTGAAATTGTACTGGCCACCTTTTCTGACCACAATGCAACAAACCAGAAATTTACAAATGTTCAAGTAAGAAAAAAAAAACCCCAAAATAGTTCAGGGGCTTCCCTGGTGGTCCAATGGTTAAGACTCTACAGTTCCACTGGACAGGACACAGGTTCAGTCCCTGGCCAGGGAACTAAGATCTCATGCTGCATGGCATGGCCAAATAATAATAATAAAAACCCAAAGCAGCAAATCCAAATTGCAAACACTGAAGGTTATAAACAGATAATGAGAATGTATCATGGCAAAACTAGAAGAACTGGCGGAAATGACGCCTGAGTTCTTATTATTAGCACTTACAACTAGTGCCAGAGACTTTTCATGTTATTTTATATAATCCTCACAACAGATATGGCATAATGCCCTGTTGTGATGTAGTCACCCATAAAAATTTGCCAAAGTGGTGTATGTGGCTCAGAGAGATCAAGTAACTTGCCTAAAACCAAAGCTGACACCGGTCAAGCTGGGACTTGTACTCAGGCCTGGCAGACTCTCGTGTTTGTAATTGCTGTGCTACCATCAGTATGATTCATGGAATATGCAGAGGGGAGGAGCCAGTGATTTAAGCTGGCTCTAACCAAAATTTGTTTTCTCAGGTTTTTCAGTTTCCCTGACTATCCTTCCCCTCTTTCTTCCCCCTCTTCTTTCCTCCCCCACCCCACCTTTTCTTTCTTTCATAGCACAAAGGTTTATTGAGCACTTACTGTGTACCAGGCATTGCTCAATATGCTGGGGATTCAGTGACGAGAGGCAGATAATAAAGAGGTCAACAATACTTACACACTTTAGAGAGCAATACTTGTTATGAAGAAAAAGAATACATGATAAGGAGGTAGGCTGACAGGTGTTTAGAGCTGTTTCTGTTAGGGATGTCAGGGGAGGTCTCTCAGAGGCAGTGACCCTCAGGAAGGAAGTGGGCTTTGTGAGGAAGAATGTTCCAGTGAAGGCAACAACAAGTGCAATGTCCCTGGGGAGACGGGCTTAGCCTGCTGTGGGCGCAGCAAAGAATGGCAGAGTGGAGGGAGCTTGGTGATGAGGTGGCTTTGAAGTCTGTCAGCGGACTCATGGGGCAGCCATGGGGCAGCCTGGAGCAGGGGTTGAAGTGTTACCCTTTGTTGTGAGGAGAATGGATTGAAGGAGGGTAAGACTGGAAGAGGGGAGACAGGTGAGGGGGTGATTGCAGTGGTGCAGGGGAGGGATAGTAGTGGCCCGAACTGTGTGGTAAAGGCAGAGGAGGGTGACGAGTGATCAGCTTTGGGGTAGAGTTTTGTTTTTGTGTTTCATTTGGCTACACCAGGGCTTAGTTGTGACAGGTAGGATCTTCAGTTGAGGCGTGGGGGATCTATTTCCTGACCAAGGATCGAACTTGGGGCATTGGGAGCCCGGAATCTTAACCACTGGACCACCAGGAAAGTCCCCTGGGTGTAAATTTTGAATGTAGAGCCGTTGGACTCTACTGAGGGCTGTGGGCATGGATGAGCCCTAAGACTTAGTGATGGGGTGGGAGGGGCCATTTATAAACACGAAGCAGCACAGGAAAGATAGGTGAAGGGATGGGAGAAGGAGTATAATTAGAGAAAGGAAAAGATAGGGAAATAGGCTGGAAGAGGAGCCAGCAAAAGGATCCTCTAGTAAGGAGGGAGGAAAACCAGGAGAGTGTGCTGTCCCAGAGGCCAACACAGGGCTTCAAAGAGCGAGTGCATTTAACAACTCTGTTAAATGCTGCTAAGAGGCTGAGTAATGACCATTAGGCTTGGCCTTATCTCAGCAAGACTACTTTTATCGAAATGGTTTGGGATGTGAATGGAGAAGAAACGATGACCAGACGTTTGAGGAATGAATTTAACACGGAGGACCAAAATAGAAAAAAGGAAATTGTAAGAAATTGTTATCATAAGAAGCACTGGTGGGATGATGAGGAAGTTCTTTTCTGATTGTTTCTCTTTCCTCTGGAAAACAAGTTTTCATATCACTAATGGAGGTTGGAGGGTGCAGTGTCATCACTCGAGGCAAGAAGGGGAATTTCAGAGAGCAGAAGAAAGTACAGTATTGAGCAGGGAAGCCATAGGATTGCCAGGCATGCTAAGAACCTGCTTGTGAATCATCATTACAGATTCAAAGTGAGATTTGTCAACACAGTCATTTATCCTCAGCCTTACTCAGTAGCTCAGGGAAAGTCTCATTGTTGGTAGAGTTTGGTTTGATCCTTCTTGCAGTTTTGTATAGAAGATGGTGGGAGAAGGACAAGAGAATTAAATGTGTATGCTAAGGGGGCTTCCTTGGTGGTCCAACAGTTAAGACTCCAAGCTCACAATGCAAGGGGCCTGGGTCCAATCTGTGGTCAGAGAACTAGAAAAACCTTGATGCTGGGGAAAATCAAATGCAAAAGGAGAAGAGGGCAGCAGAGGATGAGATGGCTAAATAGCATCACCAACTCAATGGACATGAATTTGAAAAACTCCGGGAGATACTGAAGGACAGAGGAGCCTGGCGGGCTGCAGCCCATGGAGTCGAGAAGAGTTAGACATGGCTTAGCGACTGAACAACAACAAATGCTGCAGCTAAGACCTGGTGGAGCCAAATAAATAAATAAGATTAAAAAAAAAGAATTTAAAGAAGAGTGTACACGAAGGAATCATTATAGTTATGGACAGTTGAACTTAGCTGGGTGAAGTGAGGTGTGTAGATGTGAAGAGGGTGATGGACAGTAAAAATGTGGACTAATAGACTAGAGAAGCCAAAGGTTGAAGGACTGTCGAACTGAGGATATCAGAGAGTGGACTGGAAGGATGGACAGAGTGGAGTGCTGGGAATCTGAAGGTTGAAAGAGGTGCTGTTGTCTCAGTGTGTGGCTGAGGTCAGGTGGCAGAAAAGAGGGCAAGGAACTGAGATGTTGGGCTGCTGGATGGATTATCTCAGAGGATGTCTCAGTTACACAAATGAAGGCATGATTAATGATGGAGAAGTAAATATAAACCAAATGCATAAGCCCTTGATGAAACTGGTAGATGCTGCAAGATGACTGCCACAAGGCAGGGTGATGGCTGGTCTAGGCTGCTGGCATGTACTTCTGAGAGGCTGAGGTTTTGAAGGGAGGAGAAATTTTTTGGAAGCCAAAACAGATCAGGAAGACAATGGCCTCACCCCCAAAAAGTGTGGACTGTGGGAGGAAAAATACCTCTTCAAAAGGGGGCTTTGGAGGATAACCAAACATCTGAGAGCAAGAAGGCAAAGAGATGAGGGTTCCATCCAGCTTTGAGATTTTTACCTTTTGAAGTATAAGCATTTTATCATATGAATATGAGCATTTTAAACTTAAATTTGATATCAACCTGTATTACATGATATACGATAAATCTTTATGATTGTATTGGTATTGTAGCTTCTATTAAGCAACAGTTCTCTTTGTGGAAAACAGTGAGAATAACAACTATATTATTTCCAGTGGAAAACTTGGCATTAATCTCCAGTAACCTCTATACCAATACTCATTAAAGATCTGTGCATTAGATTTAAAAAAAAAAAAAGAATGCAAAGAGAAAACCAAGAAAAGAGGTGTACGCTTTGGAGGTTCTTGTTGACCTTAAATCCCAGAGGGTCTAGTGAAAGGATCTGGGGCAGGAAAGGGAGGAGGTAAGAGACTGAACCCAAGAGGGACGAACAGAACTGTGTGTGGGTAAGTCAATGAGTGTCTTAGCAAGTGTGGGCTTCTGGCATGTTGCCAGGGAAAGTGTGTGACGTGGTTTCCTGGGCTTTAGACACTGTGCTGTCCTCTTTGTGGCTTTAGAGCAGCTCTTTGGCTTCTGCTGTGGTTCCTGTCTTCTGTGCCTCAGATCTGAGTCCACGAAGCTAGCGTGGGACTAGCACCATACACAGACCCATGTTGTCTTCTTCATCCTGTGCGTCTACCCCAGTCCCTGCAAACTGCCTTCCTCCTTCTTTGGCCAGAAACACTACGTGAAGTGTCTCAAGCATATCAACTCCCCCGCCCTCCAGGGAGGATGAGGCAGTCTTGTGTTCGGTTTGATTCCCCCGCTGGGACACTTCCTACTTCCTCCTTCATTTGTAATAGAGAAAAAATTAAGAACTGCCTAAATGTCTCACTAGACTGCATCACATTCATAAAGTAAACTAATGTACAGCCATCTATGAAAGTAGACTATCTAATGACATGTCATGTACGGAAGTGAGACTTGGACATAAAGAAGACTGAGTACCAAAGAATTGTTGCTTTCAAATTGTGGTGCTGGAGAAGACTCTTGAGAGTTCCTTGGACTGCAAGGAGATCCAACCAGTCAATGCTAAAGGAAATCAACCCTAAATATTCATTGCAAGGACTGATGCTAAAGCTGAAGCTCCAATGTTTTGGCCACTTGATGCGAAGAGCTGACTCATTGGAAAAGACCCTGATGCTGGGAAAGATTGAGGGCAGGAGGAGAAGGGGGCAACAGAGGATGAGATGAGATGGTTGGACAGCATCACCGACTCAATGGACATGAGTTTGAGCAGACTCTGGGAGATAGTGAAGGACAGGGAAGCCTGGTGTGCAGCAGTCCATGGGGTCACAGAGTTGGACATGACCTAGAGGTTGAATAACAACAAGGATGTGAGAAGTAATTCATAATGTATTGTTTTCTTAAAAGAGCAAGCTAGTTAGCGTGATGTACGATATGATTAAAGTTTGTGAAAATGTGTGTGTTCTGGCCCAGTGGCTAAGACTCTGTGCTCCCAAGGCAGGGAGCCTAGGTTCAATCCCTGGTCAGGGAGCTAGATCCCGTATACCATAACTAAAAGATCATACATGCAGCAACGAAGACCTGGCACAGCCAAATAACACACATTCTGATGAACAGGACTGTGAGCACACTGAAATGGCGACAGTGGTCATCTCTGGGTGTTGAGGTTGAGGGCCATTTGAATTTTCTTTTCCGTGTTTTCTGTATCTTCTAAGTTGTCCAGTTGTTGCTTCCAATTCACTTCCATCTCACTATCTACCTTCTCAAGGCTGCCACCACTGCTCTGATGAATATTCTCATGTCTTTGCTGTGAAGTACAGGGGACATCTCTTCACCTTGACCTGACCTGGCCTCAGCAGTGTCTGGCACGACTGACTACCGTTTCTTTGTTTCTGAACCCTCCTGGTTTTCCTTTGCCCTCAGCACTTCTTCCTCTCTGGGCAGGCCCCTCTTCCTCTGACCATCCTTTCCTCCACCAGGGTTCTATTATATATATATATATGTATAGTATTCTATATTATATATAGAGTATATATTGTATTCTATTTATTCTATTGTATATATACATATATAGTACTTTGTCACTCAGTAGTGTCCAACTCTTTGCGACCCCGTGGATTGTAGCTTGCCAGGCTTCTCCGTCCATGGGGATTCTCCAGGCAAGAATACTGGAGTGAGTTGCCATGTCCTTCTCCAGGGGATCTTCCCAACCCAGGGATCGAACCCAGGTCTCCTGCATTGCAAACAGATTCTTTACCATCTGAGCCACCAGGGAAGCCCAAGAATACTGGAGTGGGTAGCCTATCCTTTTTCCAGGGAAACTTCCAGACCCAGGAATCGAACCAGGGTCTCCTGAATTGCAAGCAGATTCTGTACCAGCTGAGCTACCAGGAAAGCCCATAATATATATATATATATATATAAAACATATACATGTTATATATATATAAAACACCACCCATCTCCTACCACCCACCTGTATATATGTGTATGTGTGTATGCTCAGTCGTGTCCTACTCTTGGCGACCCCATGGACTGTAGCCTGCCAGGTTCCTCTGTCCGTGGCATTCTCTAGGCAAGAATACTGAAGTGGATTGTCATCCCCTTCTTCAGGGAATCTTCCTGACCCAGGGATTGAACCCACATCTCTTGCATCTTTTGTGCCTTCAGCATTGGCAGGTGGATTCTTTATCACTGTGCAACCTGGGAAAACCCTTATGTGTTACTTAATTAATATTTATTTAGCTGCATTGGGTCTTAGCTGTGGCATGTGGGAACTTATTGCCTGACCAGGGATCGAACCCAGGCCCCCCTGCCTTGGGAGCTTGGAGTCTTAACTACTGGACCACCTGGAAAGTCCCCAGGGTTCTGTTTTTAAGGCCACTTCTCTCTCGGGCCCTCATGCTCTCTCCTCTTTGTGTGAATTCCCTCTCTCACATGTTAACTGCCTACCAGAATTTCTATATGACGTTCCACGAGCATTTCAAACTTAACATGAATTCATTACCTTTGTCTCCCACTTCTTCCAACCTCTCTTGCTCCACCCTTCCTCTTCCTGTGTCCCCAGTGCCTGCACACGGCACCTCCTTCCATCTAGTTGCCCCGACTGGGAACCTACAGCTCCTTCTCTGCCCACCATCTTGTTCCAGTATGAATGCTTACCACCTGTTATTTCTACCTCCTCATTAGCCCCAGGATTTACCTGTCTGTCTCCAGCATCAAGGCGCCACCAGCTCTTGCCTATATTATTACCAAAAACTCCTAGCTCATCTGTCTCAAGCCGTACTCTTTCACAGTCCATTTTCCCTCCAGTATAGCAGGAATAGCTTTCTATAATTCCTCTGGAAAAACTTTCTAGTGGTCCAGTGGCTAAGACTCCACACTTCCAAGGCAGGGAGCCCAGGTTATATCCTTGGTTAGGGAACAAGATTCCACATGCTGCAACTGAAAAAATCTGTGCCCCAGCCCAGCCAAGAAAAAAAATACCTTTAGTAAATGCTAAGTGGCTATTACGTGTCAGGCACTGTGCAAGGGCATAGTTATAATCAGACTGGCAAGGTTTCCCTTTTCATGGAATTTAGTTTTAGTGTGTATTGGAGGAGGAGGAGTAATAAATATAAATGAATAACATGATAAAGTAACTGTGATACGTGCTCAAAGAAAAGAAAAGAGTAGAGTGATGGGGGTAAGAGATCCTTGTAAATTTCATGGAAGCAAGGACCATTCTTTTGTGTTTTTTTCCCCCATTGCATCTCTAACACAAAACCGTGTGTGCATTCAATCAGTATTTAGTAAGTGAATTATCAAAGTAGGCAGTTGGTAATCTAAACATTTTTATTACAAAAGTACTGTGTGATCATGCAAGAAAAATGAGCAGGACAGCAAAACAAAATGGTAAACAAACCCTCAGTAATGCTACTGCTTGGAGATAACAATATGCTATGTAGGAGAGCACAGGAACTTAGTGAGAGATTATTTTTCTGGCCAAGGGAGTGACGTAAAGTTCTATTTCCCCTCAATCCATCAGGGACCTAGGCTGCCCTTTTATGGCATTAGGAGACACATAAATGTCTCCATATAAGGTACTATGGAGGGGGTTCTACCCTCATCTGGGGTCAAGGAAAGCTACCCTTCTAAGGAAGTGACCTTTAAGCCGTAAAGGAGTTTGTTGTGCAAGAAAATGGGGAAGTTCCACACTGAGGAATGTCTTCATTTAGAGCTTCTGGCTCCAGGATAGAGATGGAGGCAGGAAGTGGGATGAAATCAGCCTGTGGAGGTTGGCAGGGACCACAGTAAAAGAGCACTTTTATCTAGATCTAACTGCCAATTAAAAAAAAAAAGATAAAACCTCCCAGAGGAAGTAATCGTCTGATTCAGAATGAGGAACATTCTACAGGACGAATGATTTAGTTACTCATTGACTCAGCATGAACATAAAAAAAGGGAAGGAGGCTTGTTATAGGAAAAAAAAACAAAACAAAACACCTAAACTTAAGAGATATAATAACCAAAAGCCACCTGTGGATCTTCTTTATTTCTTTGTTTTAAAATTTTTATTTATTTATTTATTTATGGTGTGCTGGGTCTTCATTGCAGAGCTCGGGCTTCTTATTGTGATGGCTTCTCTTGCTGTGGCTAGAGGACGCTAGAGCATTGGCTTCAGTAGTTGCAGTATATGGACTAAATAGTTGAGGTTCCTGGGCTCTAGAGCACAGGCTCAATAGCTGTGGTGTGAGGGATTTGTGGCTTCATGGTATGTGAGATCTTCCTGGACCAGGGATCAAATCCATGCCTCCTGCATTGGCAGGCAGATACTTTACTGCTGAGCCACCCTTATTTATTTCTTGGTTGTAACAAACCAACTGTAAAGGGCATCTTGGAGACAATTGAAGAAATGTGAATATGAATTGGGTATTATGATAAGATATTAAAGAATAATTGTTAATTTTACTGAGTTTGATAATGGCATGGTGGTTACACTTTTTAAAAGGCCTTATTTGTTTAGATGCATGTGAGACAACTGATGTCTGTGGGTGTATTTTACAACACTCTGGGAAAAAGCTGGGGGTGTGTGATATTTTGATATAAACAATATATATTTGGGGGACTTCCTTGGTGGTCCAGTGGTTAAGGATCCACCTTCCAGTGCAGGGGACTCAAATTCTATCCCTGGTCAGGGAACTATGATCCCACAAGTCTCTGGGCAACTAAACCCGCTTGTGTTAACTACTGAGCCTGAGTTTCCCAACAAAGACTCATCACAGCCAAAAAGAAAGAAATATATATGTGGCCTTTGTCCCACATTTCTGACTCAAAATTGTATGAAACCCTTGAAATTTCTAGAGTGATAGAGAGGAATGTCTTCTGTTATTCATTACAGGCCCCTTTTAACTATACCTGAGTTTATGTTAATGAGGTGACTGGACAGTTCCCTGGATAGTTTCAGGATTATTTATTCCTCAGGAATAACCTCCTGTGTGTCTGGATGGCGTAGAGCCATCTGTGATTGTTTAACAAGGACTTGTGGGTCCTTTATCGATCCAAACATACTCTCCTGCACTGCAGCATTTATTACCAATGATGTTGCCCCTAAATTAGTCACTCTCACAATCCATTTTATTAAAGGTCCTTCAGGAAGCTGATGATTCCAGCAGCTAACTCCTTCACAACTATATTCCTGGTTTCAGGAGTTTCTTGGTTTTTGCCCTCCCCACCCATGCTAACTTCCCACATGGCTCAGTGGCAAAGAATCTGCCTGCCAATGCAGAAGATTTGGGGTTTGATTCCTGGGTTGGGAAGATCCCTTGGAGGAGGAAGTGGCAACCCACTCCAATATTCTTGCCTGGAAAACCCCCTGGACAGAGGAACCTGGCAGGCTACAGTCCATGGGGTTGCGATGAGCATGCATGCTAACTCTCTTCTTGGTGACAAAGAGACTTAGAGGTACTTTCTGTTGTCCCAGCCTAATTTTTTACTTAGTGGATAGCTTTGAGGCTCGTGGCCAAAATTCAGGCTGACCCAAATGTAAACTTAGTCTAGCATCAAAGTCCAAACAAGAACTCTTTTTTTAAGTTTCATTATAGCTATTATAAATAATCACCAAGGGATCGAATACTTCACATTCTTTTTCTTATTGGTTTGCACTTTCTTATGTTCTTCCCTGGTGGCTCAAACAATAAAGAATCTACCTGCAATGCAGGAGACCTGGCTTCGATCCCTGGGTTGGGAAGATCACCTGTAGAAGGAAATGGCAGCCCACTACAGTGTTCTTGCCTGGAGAATTCCATGGACAGAGGAGCCTGGCAACTCCAGTCCATAGGGTTGCAAAGAGTTGGACAAACTATGCGACTAACACATACACATGCCTCTAGTGAAACAACTTCCTGGGGTTGACTCCAACTCTAAATTCCATTTCCATTCGTATCTTTTGCTCATGGAACTCAGAATTAGTAATAATACTAATTATACTTTAAGTTACTATAAAGGATTTACTATAAAGGATATAACTCACATGGTTGGTTGCTTTGGTATCTAACCTCCATCCTGAAGCTAAATACTTATCCAGAGTCACCTTACTAAAATAAACTCAGGTATGGTTGTAAGGGGCTTATTTTGAATAACAAAAGAGGCTCCTCTCACCTCTATCACTCAGGTCACAGAAGCTCTCCTGCCAAGAATGGAGGATGCAGACCAAATATATATTTCTTATATTATCACATCATCACAAGGTATAATAATAAAACTGAAAAATGCTGGTGATTGTTGAAGCTGGGTGATGGATACATAGAGATTCATTCTGCCGAGTCTTCCAGGGGTTTGTGGATTTGGAAACTTAGATAATAAAATATTTAGTAAAAGAGAGGATAATGGAAAGAGAGGTACTTTCTAAGCCATACTAAAGAGTCTGATCTTCTAAACATTTTATTTTGAAATAATTTTAGATTTATACATAGATTGCAAAGACACTCAGTAGTTCAGTCGTGTCTGACTCTTTGCAACCCCATGGACTGCAGCACGCCAGGCTTCCCTGTCCATCACCAATTCCCTGCTTTGAGCCTACTCAAACTCATGTCCATTGCCTTAGTGATGCCATCCAATCATCTCATACTCTGTCATCCCCTTCTCCTCCCACCTTCAGTCTTTCCCAGGGTCAGGGTCTTTTCCAATGAGTAGGTTTTTTGCATCGGGTAGCCAAACTATTGGAGTTTCAGCTTCAGCATCAGCCCTTCCAATGAATATTCAGGACTGACTTCCTTTAGGATTGACTGGTTAGATCTCCTTGCAGTCTAAGGGATTCTCAAGAGTCTTCTCTAATACCGCAGTTCAAAAGCATGAATTCTTCGGCACTCAGCTTTCTTTATAGTACAGCTATTACATCCATACATGACTATGGGAAAAACCATAGCTTTGACTAGATGGACCTTTTTTGGTAATGTCTCTGCTTTTTAATATTCTGTCTAGGTTGGTCATAGCTTTTCTTTCAAGGAACAAGCGTCTTTTAATTTCATGGCTACAGTCACCATCTGCAGTGATTTTGGCAAAGATACTAGAGTGTTCCCAAATACTCCTCATCCATCTTCCCTTTTTTTTTTAATCTTCCCTTAATGTTATGTCTTCTATGACCATGATATGTTTATCAAAACTAAGAAGTTAACACTGATACAATACCACTAGCTAAATAGCAGACTATTCAAATTTCTCCAGTTTTCCCATTCTTTTTTTTTTTCCATTCAAGATCCAATTCAGGATACTATATCCTATTTAATTGTCATGTCTCCTTAGTCTCTTCCAATCTGTCAGTCTTTCTTGGTCTTTCTTTGCTTTTTGTGACTTTTGAAAATAGTGGTCAGGTGTTTTATAGACTGTTCCAGGATTTTTTTTTTCCTGATGTGTTCTTGTGATTAGTCTAAAGTTATGGATTTGGGGGAAAATACTACAGAGGGGATGGGAGTGTGGCCTTGTCATTGCATCAGGTCAGGGAGCATGATGTCAGCATGGCTTCTTATTTCTCATAAATCTTAGTTGATTCAGGTGGTATCTGCCAGGCTTCTCCACTATTTTTTCCTTTTCTTTCTTTCTTATTTTAATCCTTTTTTTTTTGGTATTGGTTTTGCCATGCATTGACATGAATCCACCATGGGTGTACATGTCTTCCCCATCCTGAACCACCCCCTCCCACTTCCCTCCCCATCCCATCCTTCTGCGTCATCCCAGTGCACCAGCCCCGAGCACCCTGTATCATGCATTGAACCTGGACTGGCGATTCATTTCATATATGATAATGTACATGTTTCAATGCCATTCTCCCAAACCATCCCATCCTCACCCTCTCCCACAGAGTCCCACAGATGTTCTATACATCTGTGTTATCTTTTGCTGTCTCACATATAGGGTTATCATTACCATCTTTCTAAATTCCATATATATGCATTAGTATACTATATTGGTGTTTGTCTTTCTGGCTTACTTCACTCTTTATAATAGGCTCCAGTTTTATCCACCTCATTAGAACTGATTAAAATGTATTCTTTTTAATGGCTGAGTAATATTCCGTTGTGTATATGTACCACAGCTTTCTTATCCATTCGTCAGTTGATGGGCATCTAGGTTGCTTCCATGTCCTGGCTATTGTAAACAATGCGGCGATGAACATTGGGGTACGTGTCTCTTTCATTTCTGGTTTCCTCAGTGTGTATGCCCAGCAGTGGGATTGCTGGGTCATATGGCAGTTCTATTTCCAGTTTTTTAAGGGATCTCCACACTGTTCTCCATAGTGGCTGTACTAGTTTGCATTCCCACCAACAATGTAAGAGGGCTCCCTTTTCTCCACACCCTCTCCAGCATATTTTTTCCTTTTCTGTACTATGTGACAAGCATCTTTAGGCCCAGCTTATACATATGGGGATTTTAAAAAGCAGAAGAAAGTCACTGAAGGGATTTAAGCAGAGAATAATGTTTTGAATGTTTGTTTCGGAAGGAATAGGAGATACAGGGGACGTTTGCAGTGGGAGTGACCAGCAGTCTCATTCAGCTGGGGTTGGTTCTTATGGAACATGAAAGATGAGAGAAGGTGGAGTCAAGGATGGCCATGAGGTTTCTAAGCTGGACAGGTGGGTGGCCTGGGGCTTTCACTGAATCTAAACCAAGAATGTTTGGCCCCTAGTTGAGGTTGGATGCCTCCCCTGCCCCTGGGCCCCCTCTTCCCCCCACCCCGCCCCCCAGAGAAGTCACTTCCAGTTTCTTGATCTTATCTTGACTTGGATCCGTCCCTGATGGTTCCTGGGGCCGGAAAGTGTCTTATCAAAACACATTAGAACAAGTTTGGGGTCGGGAAGATCCCCTGGAGGAGGAGATGGCAACCCACTCCAATATCTTTGCCTGGAGAATCCCACGGACAGAGGAGCCTAGCAGGCTACAATCCATGGGGTCGCAAAGAGTAGGGCACGACTGAAGCGATTTAGCATGCACGCACAGCATTACCCAGGAAGGTTAGAATCCCAAGCAAAGACAGAGGGGATAGCGGTCGAGGAACTGAAGAAAGCTGGAGGAAAATGTCGTCCTTAAATTCTTTTTCTCCTCTCTCCATTTAAGGACCCAACGATGAGCGTTTCAGTGGTTTCAAACAAGTAATTTTATTTAGCTTTTCGTGTTCCGCCAACTGGCCTCGCCCTCGGCCTCCCCTCTTTCGTGTTCCTTTCTGAGGCGTGTCGGGGGAGAGGGTGGACTGCTATCTCTCGGCCCTCACCTGCGCCGGCGGAACCCCCGCCCAGGTTTCTTTTCTCCCCGGCGCCTACGGGCGGGGGCGGTAGGGGCGGTAGGAGTTGGAGCCGGAATCACCGGCCCGGGCGTCGGGCGGGCCCCGCTTCCCTGCGAGGGCTTGTAGACCAAGTGGAAGATGAAAGCGTTGCAGTACCTGAGGGGGCGTGGCTCCATCAGGGGCGGGGCCAAGAGGCTGAGATACCCCCCAAGGGGCGGGGCTTCCAAATTCTGCGTTCCCGGGCTGGGTGGGGCTAGGCTCAGGGCTCCGCGGGCCACCCAGGGTGTGAGCAGGTTTATATTTGGGTGGGTAGAGGACCAGGGGTTGGAGAGATTTTGTGAGCTGGTTCTAAAGAGGGGTGCGTGGGCGTTGTCGAGCCCCTCCAGTTGGGGTCGTGAGGAGTGCGGGCGGAGGAAGCAGAGGGTAGGGCTGGGCCAGGGAGGTCCAAGGACCATAGAGAAGAGGGTTGAGGTGGGCTTTTCAGGATGAGCAGCCAGAGAGTACGAAGGCCTTACCAGGGCATGCAATTGTCTGCCGCTCTGAGGCGAAATGGGGAGCGGAAAGGGTTGGGCTGTGGAGGGCTGGTCCCCCCTCCTGTGGCCACCGCCATGGTCTGGTCGTCCATCACACAGCCATACTCGCTGCTCTCGGTGAAGAATGCCGGCACTCGGAGGGACTGGGGTGGGAGCGGGGCCTCAGACACTCACAGAAAAGCTCCCACCCCCATATACCTCCCGGGGACCCAGAGGACTGGGATGGGGAGAAGCACGAGGCAGACACAGGGGCCAGGAGGACCCATGGGGGCACCCTACGTCTTTGGAGCAGATGATGGGGAAGAAGACACTTTTAGAAAATGAAGGACCGGGCAGGAGGTGAGAGAAGGTCTCGTTTGCCCCATCCCCCACCTGTAACCGGGGCAGTGAGCTCAGCCAAGTGTCCTTTAGTCCAAAGCCAGAGTTAAATCCTGCGGAGGGAAGGAGAGCAGGGAGAAGCTAGCTTCCATGGCCTCCTCCCACCTTCTCCACGCTCCCACCCCCAGGCTCTTACCGATGACCAAGTCAGGCTTGGGCCCCTGGAGCAGATGGTAGGGCCTTGCAGACACCTTGATCTGCAGGTCTCTGCGGCCCCCCTTCTCCTTAGACCCAGAGCTGAGCCGTGCTGATATGCCGGAACCAGGGCGGACAGATACTTCAAGGCCGTCCTGGAGAGTCAGAAATGGGAGAGAGGCCAGTGGAAGTGATGGTGCTAGAAGATGTGTCAAGTAAGACAGGGGAGAGGAGGCAGGGATCAGAAGGGCACTGCCTAACCAGGATGACAACAGAGGGACCGGGTCTGGAGATTTGGGTGGGAGACAGGGGGAGGGGGTACTCAACCCTCACCCTCTGCAGGGTAAAGTGCTGCTGGTCATTTTCAGGAGGCAGGCCGTCACCCACAAACTGCAGCTCCAGGGCCACATGGGGGAGCAACACCAAGAGTTCCTGAAGGGCAGAGAGGGTGAATGTGGGTCCCACCCTGTGTCCGCCTCCACACTCAGACACCCACCCTTTAGACGCCCACCCTTCAGGCCTGGAGGGACTTACCCAAAACACCATGACAAGGTCAAACTCCTTCCCGGCCTCCACCACGTGGATTTTCAGTGACTGTTTGTTCTGGATGTTGAGCTCAGGGACTGGGTGATAAGCTAGCCACTTTAGAATATGGTTTCCTCCTCCACTCCCTCCTGTCCCCTACCAGCCCCCTGGCCCCTCTGCTCCACGAAGTCCTCCCCGCTGCCTCGGCTCTCCTTACAGGACTGGGGCACCAGGTGGGTGATGACGTAGTACACAGTCAGTGGGTAGGTGAGGAGCACGGCCATGGGGGAGTCCAAGCTGAGGCCCCGCCACGTGTAGTAATCCTGCCATGAGCCTGGGGAGAGTAGGCTACTGGAGACCTGACCTCAGGCCCCCTCCAGACTAACAGCCTCCTTTCTCAGCCACCCAAGACCTCTGGCCCTCCAGATCGCATCTCCACCCCTAGCTCCCTCAGGGCCCCTGTGGCTCACCAAAGAGGCCCTTGGGTGAATCTGGGGGCACTGGAGGCATCAGGGCAGGCCCATCCCCCTGGAGAGGCTGGTAAGGATCTCCTGTGAAGATTAAAAAAGATGAGCCTGGTGTCAGGGAGATCCCCACCTGGCTACTTCCTTCTTCCAAAGGAGCTGTGTTCCCTGAGAGGACCTGGAGCTGCAGCAGGGGGCTGGGGAACTGCCTAGGGATAGGGCTTCTGGAGAGGGTGGGCAGCGGTGACTTTTCCAAGGGTTGGGGAGGGGCAGGCAGTGCCCTGGGGGGGGGGGGGGGTCTGGTGTATATGTGGAGGGGTTATCTAGGATCTGAACAACTTTTTGATCTCCCCTCCTGCCTTCTAGTCTGAGGGACTCATGCCTGGAGAGAGGCCCCACGCACCATGGAGAAGAAGGCTGAGGGAGGGTGTGCTGCCCCTTGGGTGCCTGGGGGCGCCAGGGCCTGGAATCAGCATGCTGAGCTGGGTCCAGTAGCCACGAGTGAGGCCGCGGGAGGCCAGGAAGGCCTCCTTGTTAAAGGTTTCACTGGTCACCTCTGGAGAAGGATGAGGGGAGGGGTTGAGGGCCTAGTGGCCAGGATTCCAGACTTGGGCTCACCTCAGCCTCTCCCCAGGACCCTGGGTCTGAGTCTACTTCTAGTCAGGCAGAGAACTAACATTCCTGAGTGGCTACAGCATAGTCCACAGAAGCCATATAACAATTCCATGGGTTTTAACATTTGCTAATCTGCCTATTTTACCAGTGAGGAAAAACTCTAAGAAGTAAAGTGATTTGTTTCAGGCTGCCAGCTTCTGAAGCTGGGAAGCAAGTATTTGTATCTCTACTCCTGAATCCCCTAAGTTCTCTCAGGGACCTAGGCACTCAGTCCTCAGCTCCAGAGAGGCTATCTCCAGCCCCAGGGGTCTAGCTCCCAACCCTAAATACCCAGCGCTCAGCTGTTACTCCAGGGATCAAGACTCTGAGATAACAGGCACTTAACCTTCAAGCCCAGGACCCTGTTCCAAAGACCTGGTTCCACTTCCCCCATCCATCCTGACCTCCGTATGGTACCTGCAGTGTAGGTAAAAGGCAGGGTTGCCAGTTCTCCAGCCCGCTCCATGAAGGCTGCAAGCCTTGGGCACCAAAATTGGTGGCTTACGTCATCTGGGCATCGCTTCCAGTCCGTGCGGAGACAAGCCTCTCCACAGTACAAGACAGCACCACACTGGGGGCTGAGGTTATAGGAGGTGGTGGGGTACCCAGTGTTAGTGTATGTAGGTCCCCTGTCTGCTGTCCATCTGTCCTGCAACTGCCCATATGTCACTCAGTCTATTTGGACTCTCTTTGCCTATAACGGCATGGTATTTTTTCATCTTCTTGTTTCTCTGTTCCTCATTCTGTCTGTCTGCAGTGTCCCCCACTACCCTGCTTCCTCTCTGTTTGCCTGACCTTCCTCCCCCTCACTCTGTCTTTGCAGGTTGCTCACCAGGGTGTCAGTTTTACTTCAAAGCTGTGCCTATGACAAACATGGCAGGTTCGAGCTCGAAGGGAGGCAAAGGTGAAGCCTGGCCGGGGACCCCATGTCCGCATTGGGGTCTTGGCTAACTTCACTCCCAGCCTTGGGACCAGATTCTCCAACTCCCTGAATGGGGGTGGACATGGCATCCAGGTGAGGGGTGGGGGTCAAGAGCCCAGGCCCCCAGGCTTCCCCACCCTCTACCAGCTTTCTGTACCGATGCAGCTGGGCATCTCCCACAGTAAGCTGTCGGGGCTTTCGGGGGTCTCCGGAGCCCATGGGGCAGACCATGCTGTGACAGAGGAGAGCATAGGCTCGAGGAGCCAGGTTCTCAGCCCCGGAGCCCCTGCCTGTGCTCCCCTGTACTCCCCCCATCAGCAGGTCAATGCCCAGGATGGTGCCATGTTCATCCGTCACCAGTAGGAGGCAGGAAAGGTGCAAGGGGGCGGCATCTGAGGAAGACAGGAAAAGTCGGGGGTGGAGGGGGAAGATTGTCAGGGGCAGCATAGGAAATCAGATACCCCTGGGGCTACGAGAGGGGACTAGGTAGAGGGGGCAGGCCTCATTGGAAGGGGGCAGGGGCTCCACAGAATGAGCATTTGCTGCCAGGCAGAAATGTGGGGGTATGCTGTGGGAACTTCACATTTTTCTTGAGGTATTAACTCCTGACTTCTGGAATCTTTTTTCTTTTAATGTTTAAATGTTGGTGAAACTTAAAAAAAAAATGTGGATCAATGAAAACATCTTTTCAGGCCAGATTGGCCTGAGGACCACCTATGTGTGTCTCCTAACTGTTCTGAGGGGGCAGAGGAGGGCTTCAGAAGTGGGGTCTGCTGGGCAGGGGCCATGGCAGGGCCATCCTGGATTCTTACCACTTTTCCGTCCCCTCCTCCTCTCAGTCCCCGGTTTGTCTTCTGCCCTGTCCTCTTGGCCATCCTCGCCACCTCCAGCCTCCTGCTCAGCCTCCTCTGGCTCCCCTGCAGGGGTGGCTTCCTGGGGGGACTCCCTGCTGCTAGGGGCCGGCTCCCCCCCCTCCTCTGTTTCTCCCTTTTTGGTGCCTGCACCCTCCTCCTCTCCATTCTCTTCTTCTTCCTCTTCCTCCTCCTCCTCTCCTTCCTCGCCTTCCTCCAGGCTGACAAAGCTGACGTAGGGACTTAGGTCTAGCAGGTGGAGTGGAGGCTCATCTCCCAGCAGCCGGGCAGCCCCCAGGCCTGGTCCAGGGCCCAGCTCTGCCCCTTGCCCCAGGCTGATGCCCACACTGCGGTTGGGCAAGACGTGGAGCACCCAAAGGGCCGGGTCCTGGGGCAACCTTCTGATCTGAGCCTCCAGCGGCCGCCAGCGACCCTCAAGGCTGGTCCCTACAGCTCCGCGCTCTGCCACGAACTTGCGGAACCAGCCGAAGAGGAGGGCAGCAAAATCAAGGAATTCATCCCGGTATCCAGACACAAACTCCATGTCTTCAGGGGCACAGGGCCTGGGCCACGCTGAGCATAGGAAGGGATGTATGGTGAGGGAGAGGCACCGGGGACGGTGTGGGTTGAAGGGGTCCCTTAGGGTGGAGTCTATGGATGGATGTTGGGAGCTAGAAAGGATTTCAGGGCTGAGGATGAGAGTTCAGGATGAGAACGGGGGCCAGACTTGAAAGTGAGTGATTAGGGTTAAAAGTGATTAGTCAGGAGGGAGATAGTATTTGGGGCTCCAAATATAAGGCTCAAACCCTCAAATGTAGGGGTTGAATTGAGGATCGAAGTGGGAGAGGAGTATCCCACTCGTTTCCTCTGTGGGGTGTGGGAGGAGGGCATCAGAGGCAGGGCATCCCTTCGCCTTGGACTGGCTTGGGATTGGCGAAGCCCTGTACACCTAGCCCCCACCCCGACCGCTCCATTACTCCGGTACCTGCAGCCGCCACCACTTTTCGAAGGTAAATACCTCGGGGTGCGGCGTGACGTCAGGCTGCCCGAGCCCACAGCCGGCTGCTTGGGTGGCCACGCCCCAAACTCTTTGCGCCGCGCGGAGGCACCCTGGGCAGTGTCTGTGCGGTGGGGCTCGCGGACTGGTGCTGCCAGTCACTCCGGCCACGTGACTGGACTCGGTCAAAACGTGACATCCTCTCTAAGGAGCAGATCACAGGGACTGACCTGCGGAGGGCAGGCGGGCGGGGCTGGCAGCTCCGGGCCGGACGAATCGGCCCAGAGGGCAGTGCTGCCCTCGAGTCGCGCCTAGTCGTGCATCCTGGGCTTCCTTTCGCTTTCTCTCGCCGCCTTCCATCATTCCTGACTATCCCCTTGACGAGGCTCTGGGCTGGGTGCGGGGGTGCTGGCGGAGAAACTCCACCTCCCGGAGTTTCCCCTCCGCCCCCACGCCGGCGATCACGCGGTTGCGACGGTACTAACCCCACTGTCGATTTGAGACGGTGAGGACGCCGGGAGGGACGCGCCGCCCCCTCGCCACCTGCCTCGGCGGCCGGGCCCCGGCGCGGACCATCGCCGTGTCCCGCGAAATCGCAGGCGAAGCGGGAGAAGGAAGCGAAAGCCATTGAGAAACCGACTGGTCGTCAGGCTCCGGAGAACGTCGGGGAGTCAGACAGAACGCGGAGGGCCGAGATGATGCTGGGCCGGCCATCCCGGTTCCTCTTGTTCCTACTGTTTGTAGCTTGTCTCACTCCTTCAGGTTTGTGAGGGGCCCGGAGCCCCGAATCCGGGGAAGGAAATGGGCGGGAGGCAATAGCGCCGCGGGGTTGAGTTGAGTAAGTGGGGAGCCAAGGTCCCCAAGGCAGCCGGGACAGGGGGAGGGCCAGCTGCATGGGGTTGGGGATGGGCTGGGGAACACCTGGGTCCAGGTGTGATTATGGACATATTTGGGGGGAGTGAAGCGTGGGTTGAGCCGGGGTCGGGGCTCAGATCCAGGGTTCTAGGGGAGACGCTGTAGCGAGGCTGTGGGTTGAAGCCTTAGTAGCAGCTGCATGAGCCCCTTGAACCGGGGGAGCTTTGCGAACCATTTCCTTCTCGCTCAGGCAATGGCAACGAAGGCAGCAAGGTTGGAAGTTGTCCCTGCGATCATACAGTCTCTTCCCATTCCCCACCAAACAAGCAACTCATGGGACATCTCCGAAAACACCTGAAAGCATATCAGCGCTGTATTTCCTATGTCAGGTAATCTCACCACCCATCCCTGGGAGGGCTGCCCCCCCACCGCCCTTCAGGAGCCTCTGGTCAAACTTGATCTCCTTCTGGGAGGATGTCTAGCCCCCGTCCCACTCCCCCGGGTCACGTTCACCCTAATTCGTCGCACCTTCAGTTTCCCTTTTCCCCTGTTCAACCTACCTGGAATTTCCCAGTCCCAGCAGAAACTGTTGAAGCTCGGGAGTGACCTCACTTCTTTGGAACCAGGAAAGAGCAGAGGATAGTGGGGGTGGGGCGGAGAGTGGGGACACATCTGAGACCAGGTCGTTCCTCAGGTTCCAGCTACCCCTCAGAAATGTATGTGGAGGCAGCTCTGACGGCTGGGTTCAGGAACTGATGCGCTGCTTTGATAGTGGAGGTGAGCGCTTCCCCCTCCTCCCCAGGGCTCCCGTGCATCCATCTTACACCCTTTGCCTCAGCCCTTTCCTCTTCAGTATACTTTGACTTAAGTTCCTGTTTACCATAAACCCTTCACCATCACTTTCACGATTTTTGCCAATGCATCCTATCACTGTGCATTTACTTAATGTTGTTCTTGAAATCAAGGCACTATTTTTATGTTCCAATATTTTATGGTGGAGGCTTCCCCAGTGGTGCAGGGGTAAAGAATCTACCTGCCAGTGCAGGAGATAGTGGGTTCTATCCTTGGGTCGGAAAGATCCCCTGGAGAGGAAAATGGCACTCTTGACTGGGAAATCCCATGGACAGAGGAGCCTAATGGGCTACAGTCCATGGAGCTGCAAAAGAGTCAGACAGGACTTGATGACTAAACAACAACAGAACAATTTTATTATGGACATTTGAAGATATGTACAAAAGTTGAAAGATTTGTCCAGTGAACATCCATATAACCATCACCTAATTCTATAATGTTTGATTTTTATATTTGATGTATTTTATATATGTCCATAATAAAGCAAATATATTTTATATTTTACAATATTGAGTTTAAGGCATTTTAATTATATTTGCTTTATTGCCCACCCATCTGTCTTTGCATCCCTCTACCCCTCATCAATCTGCCTAATATCTTTTTGGTACACTTCCAAGTAAGTTGCAGGCTTGACAATACTTTATGCCCAGACATTTCACCAAGTATATTATTAAGGAGAGTTCTGTATTTTATTGTTCCTTTGAAGTAAAATTTTAAAACAATGAAATGAATAAATAAGTGTATACAGCCACTTTTGAAAAACTTAATGGCAACTTTTCCTAAGCAGGAACACCTGTGAAGTCACAAATTGGATATGCTGGTTGTATTTTACTCCTAAAGTAAATATGCAACCATTAAGACACCAAGTGTTCTTCCAGATCCCAGCACCTATCTGATTTCATTTACTCTTCCTGGCTACTCTGGCCTTTGTTACTAAAATCATCCTTAAGTTACAGCTAAAAGAAATGAACCCCAGAGAGTTTAGGAGACAAGGGGCAAGGTCACAACTACTTTGTAGCAGAGTCTGGGTTCCAACTGGGGTGTCCTGACTTCCCAGGGGTTCCATGTTGTACTTGCTCGCTTCCATTTCCCCATATTTTCCCTCTACCTCCTTTCCGGGCTTTTAGCTGTTCCCTTGATGTTCTCCTTGACCTGCTACCCTGCCCTCTATCTAGTTCTTCGCCTTATCCCCTCGTAGCCCTGATTCCTTACTTCTTGCTTCTTCAGAATGTGGACATGCTCAAGCTAAGGTGGTGGCCCTCCAGGGGGATGCATCTCTTCGAAGCACCCAGTATCCTGAGCCCACAGAAGCGGCACCTTCAGACACAGGCACCACTTCCCAGACGTACCTGCCATCCACCCTGCAGCGTACCCAGCAACCCACCCCTCTGGAAGGAGCACTGTCCTTGGACAGCAAGCTCATCCTCACCCATGAAACTACCACTTACACTTCGGGCCACAGTCTGGGGGCAGAGCCTGAGGCTGGGGAGAACCAGAAGCAGCTGAAAGAAAACATGGGTCCTGCGGTGGGGACATCAGCCATGGTGCCTGTGCTGTCCCTCTTGGCCATCATTTTCTTCCTCACTGGAGCCCTACTCTATGTGGTGTGCAAGCGGAGGAGGCAGTCCCTGCAGCATCCCCCAGGTAAACTGGGCTTCTGAACCCCTCCTCCAGGGACCCAGAGCCTTCCTGGCAGGGATTCTGCCAGCAGCAGCTTTCAGGCAGACCCAGAGACAGATAGAGATGCTGCCTGCACCATGGACCACAGGCGATGAGTGAAGAGTCAGCCCGACTAGAGTGGGGAGGGAGGGATGCCATCATAGGCCCGGAGATCTGCCCTCGGAGCCAGGCAGTGCTTGGAGCAACATCAGGATGGCAGCTAGAGCAGACTAGTGGAAGATGAAGCTGTGAAGGAAGGTGGGAGCCATTCATTCAAATCACAGATCTTTACTGTTGAGCACCTGCTGTGTACCTGGTCTATAGCTAATGTTTTGGACTCTGATTCCCCAGTTTAAGCTGTCACCCCTTGCCCCTGATACCCTGCCAAACTTCCCTTGATCTCAGAGTTCATCTGTTAATTTATCTTTTCCAGATCTTGCAGCTCCATTATGTACCTGCAGCAGAGGAACCAGTGCACAGAATGGAATCTTGTGAGGGCAGATTATGATTTATTCAGCATCAATTAATATACTAGAACAATTTCTAGCACATGGTAGACACTCTTTACTTATTGGTCAGTGTCTAATTCACAACTAACCAGCCACTGACCTCCCTTAGATCTTCCCTCTGTTCTTTTGGATTTCTTCTATACCATGATGTAAAATTGCTGTTTATGTCTTGTATAAATTCCATATTTTTTAACTACTAAAACTTATTTTTATAATTTTTGGCTCTTTTTTCTGTAGACATGGGTCTTATGTCCTTGCCCCCTAATCATGCCTGATTCTTGGCTTCAGCTTCTCTGCTGATGGCCATCTGGTATCTTCCCCCTCAACATCTCCTTCTAACCCCACCAGCCTCCATGTCCCATGACCCGTATATCTTGCTCTTGTCACTTCACACCACACCAGTGTTCCTCCCTAGCTTCCACCCTCTCCTGCTTCCTGCCCCGACCCCACAGTAAAGGCCTGGGCTTTTCCACCCTCCCTCCTCAGCAGCTGCCATGCAGCCTGGTTTTACTTCCTCAACCCCTTACATCACCATATATGCCCCAATGAGAGTCTGAGCTCCTTGTTTTAGTGTTATTATTTTTATTAGCAAAACCCTTAGTTCTCATTTTGTCTTTTTCAGTGAACCAAAAATGTGTCTTCCCTGGTCCAAGTCTGTGGGAAGCCTGGGGCAGGGACATGAGGAAGTGGGTTGGGTGTCTAAGTCTCCATCTCCTGTCTGAGCTTGTCTGCACTCAGTGAAGTGCATGGCAGGAGCAACCTGCTGGAGGAGCCAGGGCACAGCTGTGCACGGGCTTGGTCTCTTAAGTGTCTTCCTTCCCACCTTCTGCATCCTTGTCTTCATGGCCTCTGACCAGTACGGCAGGTACAGGGCAGCCCAAGGGAGCTCTCCCTCCAAGCTGTTCACCTGTTTGGCCTAGTTCTCCAGCATCTGCTCACAGGTTCGGGCCACCTCACTGAGCTTGAGGCGAGCATAGTCCACTCGCTTCAGGGCCATTTGACAGTCCTTCCTTGAAGAGTAGCTGGAGCCCTCGTGGGGCTGCCCTGTGGCCACCTACAGGACATTCAGATTGATCAGTGAAGCACTCCTTCCCTCACCCATCTCCCCAACAAGTCATCAGGTTTTTTGCCTCATTTCTTCCCTGAGTTTGAATTTGCTATGCCAGATGGTTAGCTGGATTACCTAGGGCACATCACTGAACTTCTATTAACCTCCTCGTAAAGTGGGGACGACTATAACTACCTCCTAGAGTTGTTATGAGCTTCCCTGATGGTTCACATGGTAAAGAATCTGCCTGCAATGCAGGAGACCCGGGTTCAATTCCTGGGTCCGGAAGATCCCCTGGAGAATGGAATGGCTACCCATTCCAGTATTCTTGCCTGGGAAATTCCAGGTTCCTCTGTCAAGAGCCTGGTGGGCTACAGCCACAGGGTCACAAAGAGTCGGACACAACTGAGAGACTTAACACTTTCACTTTTCAGAGTTGTTATAGGGTTAGATAATGCAGAATGTCTAGCACACTGTACAAGTTTAGTAAATGGTGCTTCCTGCTGTAATAACCTCAGAACTCTTTCAGTCCTGTTCCTTTTCTCCTGAGGCAGCCATCTGGGGCGTTATACACTTGAGGTCAGGTCAAATGTCTAAGGGTAAATCCTATAGCTTTCGTATTGTTTAGATGCCTTCTCCCAGGACTTTCCCATCCACTGGCTCATGTGATGCAACTCAGTGACACAGGAAACCTGTCCCGGAAGGGAGAGATGCTGCCAGGATCGACGGGCCTGCTGGGTAGGGCTGGTCTTGCTGGTCCAAAGCTCTGCCCCGGACTCCTGAAGAATAAGGCTAAGGCAGATAGCTGGGGTGGGAGCGTAGCACGTCCGGCTACACACACCTGAGTGAGATAGCGGATCTGAGCCGACAGCTCGGCCTCCACGTGCTGCACCGACGCGGTGAAGGCCGCAGCCTGGCGGTCTAAGAGCCTCTCGTTGGTTTTTTCCTTGGACAGTTCCAAGATGACAGTACCTGCCAGAGGGGAGAGCGGGAGGGACTATCCGGAGGCCGCCGGTATAGCCCCGCCCCAGGGCCAGCAGCCCCACCCACCCCTACACCCACTTAGGATCCCGTCCAACCCCACTTGGTCCGCGCATGTGTAGGCGGTAGCGCTTGCTCTAGCGCCCGTTACCCCTCTCGTCGTATCCCGAACCTGCATTCTGAAGAATGGCTCCAATTTCTCTTTCGATGTCTTCCAGGGCGCGCAGTCGCTCGTTCGCCAGGCTGTAGGTAGCCATCAGGTTACCTTGGGGTTTTCTTTTGCGAAACACTGCGGAAAAGCGCCCGGAAGTGACTGCCGGTTTGCGCCTGCGCAGAGGGCGCACCTTAGCCAACACTACAGTTCCCAGGATGCTCAGCGTGGTCTTTCCCTTCTCGTTTCACCTGGTGAACTACAACTCCCAGGGTCTCCTGCGCATGCCCTGCTGCTCGACCCCGCCGCGTGACCACCTGTGGTAAGACAGAGTCTCGAAAATTTCTCCCAGCCTAAGGCCCTTCAGACCTGTCCACCTTCACGACACTGTTGTGGTCGTTTAATTTCTCCTACAAGAATTTCTTGAGCGTCTCCGGGGTGCTATGTGATGATGGTAGGAGCTCTGGGGTATTACAGACTGGACAGCCATGGACCGTCTGTCTGCCTATCCCACTCCGCCACCTATCGGGGCCCGGGGAAAACGACTTGGTGAGTGTGACATTATTCGCCGTAGCGCTTCCCTCTGACCGGGAGCTCCGCTAAAACACGGACTGTCAATATATTCTGTGGCGCTTGCTCCTGTCAGCCGTTTCCTTCTCGGATTGCTTGCTATGTGGTTGGCTCTGGGGACACAAAGGTGAGTGAGGTGAACTCTCACATGAGAGTCGATAGGTGCTTTATTAGGGATCCGCCCAGGGTGTATCTCTAGGAACAGAGAAAGGATTCTAAGATGAAGTGTTGCTTGAACTGCATTTGGGGGTTAACCAGGTGGCTGAGAGGTTGGAGTGGAAAAGGGAAAGGCACAGCAAGCGCGTAGTGCTGTGAGGGGGCGGACACACTGGAAGCTCAATAAGTGTGACCGGAGTGAATGCAGTGTGGTTGGTGGCTAGTTGTGAATGGGGAGACCGGAGTGGGGACCCAGACCAGAAAATGGCTTGCAAGCTAAGGAATTTGAACTTTATTTTGAAGGCATTTGGGAGGGGTTGAAGGGTTTTCAAGAAGTGGATTCTGACCAGCTGTATCTTTCAGGAAAGATCAATCTTGACAGGTTATGGAAAGTTGAGAATGAGAGAATGAAGCCAGTTTGCCCAGGGTTAGCAAGCGAGTGGAGGCTTTTAGTTAAATTTGAGGGCTCTCTCATTTAACTTCACTCTTTTTCTAAATCCTAAGAAGATAACAATAAGGGGATTTAAGAAAGGGGTCAAGGAAAGAGAGGAGTTATTAATTATATCAAAATTTTCAATAGAAACTGGAAAACAGAAGGTCATATGGTTAACTAAACCAGCAGTGAAGAAAGCTTAGAAGCAACTTGATTTACCCCTAAATCAATGGCATTACAGTACAGCTGGGCTGTCAGTCAGTTCAATCACTCAGTCCTGTCAAACTCTTCCACCCCATTGACTGCAGCGGGCCAGGTCTCCCTGTCTGTCACCAGCTCCTGGAGTTTACTCAAACTCATGTCCATTTAGTTGGTGATGGCATTCAACCATCTCATCCTCTGTCGTCCCCTTCTTTTTTTGCCTTCGATCTTTCACAGTGTTAGGGTCTTTTCCAGTGAGTCAGTTCTTCACATCAGGTGGCCAAAGTTTTGGAGTCTCAGCTTTCTGAGTCCCATATGCCTCAGCTTCCAATGAATATTCAGTACTGATTTCCTTTAGGATGGACTGGTTGGATCTCCTTGCTGTCCAAGAGAGTCTCAAGAGTCTTCTCCAACACCATAGTCAAAAGCATCAATTCTGCACTCAGCTTTCTTTATAGTTCAACTCTCACATCCATACATGACTACTGGAAAAACCATAGCTTTGACTAGACAGACCTTTTTTGGCAAAGTAATGTTTCTGCTTTTTAATATGCTGTCTAGGTTGGTCATAACTTTCCTTCCAAGCAGTAAGCGTCTTTTAATTTCATGGCTGCAGTCGCCATCTACAGTGATTTTGGAGCTCCCAAAAATAAAGTCAGCCACTGTTTCCCCATCTATTTGCCATGAAGTGATGGAACCAGGTGTTATGATCTTTGTTTTCTGAATGCTGAGCTTTAAGCCAACTTTTTCACTCTCCTCTTTCACTTTGATCAAGAGGTTCTTTAGTTCTTCTTTACTTTCTGCCATAAGGGTGGTGTTATCTGCATATCTGAGGTTATTGATATTTCTCCCAGCAGTCTTGATTCCAGGTTGTACTTCATCCAGTCCAGCATTTCTCATGATGTTCTCTGCATAGAAATTAAATAAGCAGGGTGACAATATACAGCCTTGACTTACTCCTTTCCCGATTTGGAACCAGTCTGTGGTTCCATAACCAATTCTAACTTTTGCTTCTTGACCTGCGTACGGATTTCTCAGGAGGCAGATAAGATGGTCTGATATTCCCATCTCTTTAAGAATTTTCCACAGTTCGTTGTGATCTACAATAAACTTTGGTTTTGGCAAAGCAGAGATATTTGTTTTTCTGGAACTCTCTTGCTTTTTTGATTCCAGTGGATGTTGGCAATTTGATCTCTGGTTCCTCCACCTTTTCTAAATCCAGCTTGAACATCTGGAAGTTCACGGTTCACATACTGTTGATGCCTGGCTTGGAGAATTTTGAGCATTATTTTGCCAGCGTGTGAGATGAGTGCAATTATGTGATAGTTTGAGCATTCTTTGGCATTGCCTTTCTTTGGGATTGGAATGAAAACTGACCTTTTCCAGTCCTGTGGCCTCTGCTGAGTTTTCCAAATTTTCTGGCATGTTGAGTGCAGCACTTTCACAGCATCATCTTTTAGGATTTGAAATAGCTCAACTGGAATTCCATCACCTCCACTAGCTTTGTTCATAGTGATA